>CM060906.1:619559198-620809198 GCA_030737815.1 Allium fistulosum
CCTCCAACCTGTTTCCCTGCATCCAAAGACGTTAGCACAATACCAATTCCACTTCGAGGTGGAATATCGCGGTATATGGGTTTTATAAAAATATCAATCCGCTTACTAACGGCGCAATAGGGTCTCATCCGCTATACGAGGCGGGAAATCAATCAATCCAATATATACATATGCCAATATGTATATATTGCTATATATATATAGATATATCCTACTATATCTAATATCACATCCAAACATCAAACAAATCAATAACTACAATCCAAATTTAGTTTGAGTGAGAAAAATCTCACCTTTGCTTTATTAGCATCCATTTTTATTCCAGATAGTTTTTCTCCAAATTTTGACCTTGTATAAAACAAGTATACCACTTTATTAATATTCGAAATAAATCGAATAACGAATTTTTGCTTGGTAATTTTAATTATCCAATGTTTTTATTTTAAACTAGTATTTTTTTTATTCTAAACTAAATTCTTTCTAGAATTGTTAAATAAATCGATTAAATAAATTAAACATCTTAATACATAATTTAAAATTTAATAGTAAGTTAAATATTTCCTTTTGGTATTACATACATATTTATAAAATAGATTATAAATTTCGAAAATCCAACTTTTATAAATTCTTTGAACATTTTAAATCCCCTATATTTTTCTTTGTTTAAATAAACAAACTAGGATTTATCTTTGCTGTAAATTTAAATAAAAACATGTACATACAAATACCTAACTGCCTGCAACGATCCAAACTGATGAACGCGCCATCAATACTCGTCGTTGCTGCCTCCACCGCCTTCGCCGACGCTCTCCAGATCATCGCCTCATCGAATCGTGAATGCCAACCCATGCCACCGTGCTCGTCCCTCTCCATCGCCGTGAGCTCGAACGCGACTGTTTTGATACCAGCGACAAACCCCTCCAAGTCATCAAATTTGAACGAGTTGCCTCGCCCACGACGATCCCAGATCCTCTACGAGAATCGCGACTACCTCCCCAGTGAACCCAGCCTCGACCTCGTGCTCGCTACCCACAATCTCGCGCGCTCTATCATGAAACCTACGCGTGCACTTCGAAGTCGCGACCCATTGCCGAGAGCCTCAACTCAACCCTAACTCGCGAATCAATATTGGGAATTTTATTTTGAAAAAGGGGGAGGAATGGCAATTTGTTTTGAGTTGAAGAGGACAGAGGGAAGGAACGATAATATTTTGTTTTCTTTTCATTTGGATCTTTGGGAATGATTTCGAATGAAGGTTTCAAATGTCAGACGAGAGCGGCCATTGTTTTTTTATTTTGAACGAGATGATTTTTCGCTTGAGGTATAAACGAGATGAAGGGGAGACAAGAGTACGCGACATTGCAGAGAGTAGTTCTGCTTACACGATCTCGTTCGTGATTTTAGGCGTAATTGAAGGGAGAGAATCGTACTGAGTTTGACCAAGTTTAAAATTTTAAATTTAAATTCGAATTCAATTAAAATTTCAATGCGTTTAACCGCCGTACGGTCACATAACAACTCCGAAAAATATGAAATTGGAAATCCGACAATAATTCAATATTACGGACCCAATGGAACTGGTTTCGTCGAATTCCGAGACTGTTTGAAAAATGACTATTTTTAAATATCGGTTCAAACAATTAAATTCAAAACTGAGCAAAACAGTTTAAAATTCAATTCTGAAAGTTCGATTATCTTTGGTATTATCAATATGAATTTTAAAAGCTTTTTGAAATATTTTTCTTCAACTTAAATTGAAGATTCAATTTTTTATTCAATTTACAATAGTTTAAATTTTATAATTTAATTTCCAAATTCAAAGTTATATTCGGGTTTCAAATTAAATCATCGTTCAAATATTTAAAATTAATTAAATATTCTTAATTTAATTTGTTTAAAATTCTGGGTCGTTACAAACTTCCCTCCTTAAAAGAATTTCGTCCCGAAATTACAAGTTAGGAAAAAAGTCCTTAACTCGTTTACTATTTTTCAACATTCAATAGTTTTATCAAATTTTCAAAACAAATCTTCCTACTAAAGATTCATTATTTATTCAACTAAATTTCTAACTTCAATTATAAGTTTCAAACAATATTGTTTACTTCAAAATTCAAATTTTAACTTTCAAAATTTTCTCAAAAATTTTCTAACACCCGAAATTTCCAAAAAATTTCGCCAGCGTCTCCTTTGCGCGGCTAATACGGTACAACTACAAAACGTCCCTACGGACTCTCAAATTTCAAAAAGAAAAGAAAAAGCCAAGCGGCTAGACAAGAAAGTCATCAAATCTCATATAGAAATTCAAATACTTACCTTTTGTCGAGCAATTCAAATTTATCTTCAAAATTAAAATCCTAATTCATAACACCTGTATATCCTACTAGCCATAATATCTAGTTACATATTCAAATCATTTTGCACATTGTATTACAAAATTTTCAATATATACTTCTTACACATTTTTAGTTCACTATTGAAGTTACATATCTATTATCATTCAATTTTACATTTCACATTCATTTGAATTTAATTCACAATTTCAATCTTATTTAAATTCAATTCAACTTCTGAATATTGAATTTCATCGATTAACTTTCATTTACAACTGCTTATTTTAGATTAGTTTCAGTTACTAATTCATCACAAATCCAATTCTCTCTATTCAAATTTGTTTCAACATTCAGTTTGAATTTCATTTACTACCAAATGCAAAACAAGTTTAACATTCAGTTTTAATCTCATTCACTTCATTCAATTAGCTTCACTTACAAATTTTTAGTTTAATACTTCTCTAATTAAATTCAATTCCAGTTTTTATTTACTTACAAATTCAAAATAGATTTCAACTTTAAATCTCACTCTCATTTAATTGATTCACTTGTACTTACATTTATTTAACTTCATTCTTTTAAGTTAAATTTATTCTATCAAAATTTAAATTGTATAAGTTATATCTTTATATAGCATTCCAGAGTCTTACCATCATTTCAAAGCCATTTTGAAAACAATTCAAATTATCCTTTGAATTTCCAAAACAAAACTCAATTTTTTCAAACAACTTCCATTTAAAACAATTTGGCAGCAATTTCTCTTTTGAAAACCCGAAAATGAACACCGGTGATGCTGTAGTCATTACCGAAGTTATTTTCCAGCGACCGAAAAGAGTTTAGAGCTTTTATCTTTCCAAAATACTTTTCAAAACCTTTGAAATTCATTTTCAAATTCAAAAAGGATTTAAACTTTCCAAATCTCCAAAATTTTCAAATTCTTTTCAAAACATTTCCAAATACTTCTTTGGAATTCCGTTTCCAATTATAAGTCACATTTATAATTTATATTCTTAAATTTCATTTGTATGTGAATTCATTTTTTATCTTTGGAGTTACGATTTCAATTTTCTTATTCAATTTTAGTGATGATAATTCACTATTATTACTTCCTAACATCCAAACATCCATATACTATGATAATTCATAGAAAATCATTTCTTTTCTATACAAAAATAGTTTTGGGCAAAATTATTTCATTCACCCTATTTTAAAACAATACTGTGCCGAATTGTTCTATTTAAATGTTTAGAAACCCTTTCGATACAGTTTTGCAGACTGTGCCGACGAAGGTTCATATGCCACTCAATAAACCAATCATCACAATACAAAACCATTTCATATTCAAATAACAAATACGCGCTCATATCTATTATTACACTCAACTCATTCTAGAGTACTACTGACTCTATCTCTAATGAGTAACACCCAACAGAGCAGGGTTGTCGCTTAACCATATGCTCTGATACCACGTTGTAAGGACCCGGTTCTTCGACTTCCGAAAACCGACATCGATACGTCCACTGTATCAACTGCCAAGCAACGAATGCCGGAAAACCGAATTCTTAGGGTTTTAGAAAGAAGAAAACAGAAGAAAAGATAGAAGAAGAAGAAGAACAACATCAGAACAGAAAACAATATCAGAATCTTACACATCGCAGCGGAACAATATATATTAAATAAACACTAGTCTTTTAAAACAAAGAGCTATATCAGTTTATACATACATCAATCATCAGAGTCAATATACAACAATGGACAGTTATATAAACTTGTCCTCATAAAGAATACACAGCGGAATAAATAATATCAGATACAAATACTACGTATCGTCATCCAGCTTATCTCCAAAGCTCCAGAATATCCTGATAACATAACTCCAGGCTGCCCGTGTGGAAATTGGTGGGCACCCAGAGTTTAGAAGGGAAACAATAAACTCCGAGTCAGTCATGGTGACTGGTGTGAGATCGTAAAACAGTTTATCTTTAAAACAACGACAAGATAATTTTAAAATAAATTTCGCAATGCTTTTTGGAAAATGAGACTACCATAAGGCCTCCCGCACACACACACAATGCAAACGCAGAATCGGAGGAGATTTCTCCTTATGATAGTCAAAGATGCTTGATACGCAAAATCAAATCATTTTTTATATTATTATTAGTGCATAGTGTCGAAAACTCTTCGAAAGTATAATATAAATCTTAGCCAGCATAGGCATTCCGCACTTATGCCTACTATAGCTACTATGTTCAATAGCAGGTTACCGCCACATTCCATAGCAGGTAATACAACTAAAACCGTACACGTTACGTATTGTTTCTTTGGATTTCCAACAAATGGTCAGGCTAAGGAACTTCCTATGCCACGATGGGTACGCCCCTGGAAAAGACAACCCGAGAACCTAACCGGATCTCTTCCAACACAAGGCCGGGTTACCTCTGCAAAAATAGGTAACTACTGACACGCGTATGCCATCCCCCGATCGTAACCGATCTTCCCGAGGATCCCCGATTCGCAACAAACCACATAATAAGTAGTATCAACATAGGTTAAGTATCTAGGCTCCATACCATGATACCACCTCTATCCAGAAGGAATGACATACACTAAGGGGCGCTACTCCCTAGAACCTTGCTGCATCCTTCCTGTTTAGACCATTTCCGGGGTGTGAGGCTCGACGAAGTCTCGTCCACAAAGCTACGCTTTCTAAAAAGCCATGCTTCGGGTCAAACAAATGATCAACCTATGATCACAAAGATATAAGATCAAACAAATGATCATATCGCAAATGATCAAACACTGATCATTTCACAGCAACACTTAGTATGCCACGTTACCAAATTGGGAGTATATCGCTGATAAATTTCAACTACATAACCTCTGAGCTCGTACGTCTCAGAGAAGGGTGTTAAGCTAAGAGAATAAATTCTCCGCCACCAACAGAAATGTATTTGAAAGAAATCAGCTTTATATCTCAAATTGTAACGTCAGACACACAATCCATACAAGTCTGTTCTGGGACCGAACAGAACCGAAGGCACTTCTCACGAAGCTCTTGCACATCCGGATAATTTTCTAATCACGTCCAGACTTCCCGTCACTAAGGGTGATAAAACCTCTAAATCGGAGATCAGCCGATGTAGAGTAACTCGACGGTAATCCTTCCGTTTTCAAAAATATCCGGTCTTCAACACCGGTCATCAAATGCAATTTATTACGACGTATCACATATTCGGAATGGGTTATACGACCCCATGGTCCTTTCCCGGCTAACCCGAATAGTGAGCGATTATTTAAAAAATAAGTGTGGCATTCAAATTCATCCAATTCACAACAAATACCATTCAAGGTAATTATTGATAGTCGGTTATTTAACTATCAATAAAGATGCGCAACATCATCAGATTCCAAATAATTTTCCAAATTATTTAATCTTCCAAAATATCTTTATTAGATATAAAATTTCCACACTTCAAAAATAAATCAATGTTTATTTTTTTCTAAACAATTTCCATTTTCTTTATAAATTCCATATTGAATTTACATTTTCAAAATATCTACTGATATACGATATTCAATCGATTTCAATATTCACTTTCGACTTATCTTTAGAAAGATAATTCTCAAACGTTTATCTCATATTGGAAAAACATTTCCCTACTTATTTAATAATAAGTATTTCACAAATTTATTTAGTTTCAACGTTTGAAAATATTCGATATACTTAAATCAAAATTTAAGTATATATTCATTCTTTAAGGAAAATATTCTTTTAACACATTTATTTGGGTCAAAACGAATGTTGCGTAAAACATCGTTACGACGACCCAAAATTACTAGTATAGGGATTCGAATTTTTAAGATAGATATGTAAATCCCAATACTAGATAAAAATATTTCCTTTCGGAAATCATTTACCATAACAACAATGTTATAGTCTACCATTTCCTTATTTCTCGAAAACGTCTATTTCAACAAGAACTGTTGAAATCTATGCTTTCGATTCATAATACATTTTAAAACATCTTTAAAATGTTTAACTTCATTTTTAATATCATTTCTTCAAAAATAAATCCATTTTACTTAACAATATATTCACTGTCCAAAATCGTGAATATAATTCACTTAACCAAATTTCAATCATCTCTACACATTTATATTTCAATAAAAATTTGCTAACCAAAATTTCGAATATATCTTCTTTAAAAATCTTTTATATTTAATTTATCAAATTCAATCGATTTCGAATTTATAAACACGTTTATAAATTCTATTTCTCTTTTATAACGACTTTGATTTATAAATCTCCTTTATAAATCTATTCGATAAATATTCCATTTAAAGGCAAAATTCCAATTTCTAAGTGAATTTCTTATAAATCTTTTTTTTATACAATTTCATTCATTTTATAACTTCATACTTTATAAATCTATCAACTTCATATTTTCACAATTTATAATTCTATAAATTTTCTATCTAACACTTATAAAAACTCGTTTTAAATTCCAAAAATTTTAATTGATAAATATCAATTTTGTACATCTTTTACATACATTGTTTTTAATAATTCAAAAATCCAAATTTAAACTATTTTATAAATTACTTAACTATTTATTTCAAAAATCATCTTTTGGGTTATATTTCACAAACATTTATAATTTCCATAACTTTAAATTTATGACATTTATTTATTTAAGATAAATAAATTCAAAAATTTAATAAAACGTATACTTTCTAAAAATCACTTAAAAATCCTTTTTAAAGTAAAAATCGTTATTTTTAAACTTCAAAAGTTTGAATCCAATGATGCAACGCACCAATTAGTCCATCACAACATCAAACATCATATATCATCATATGATAACAGAGTATATATCAATATCTGTAAATAAATAGATACTGGTGAGGAATCCAGTTGGATCCCTCCAACCTGTTTCCCTGCATCCAAAGACGTTAGCACAATACCAATTCCACTTCGAGGTGGAATATCGCGGTATATGGGTTTTATAAAAATATCAATCCGCTTACTAACGGCGCAATAGGGTCTCATCCGCTATACGAGGCGGGAAATCAATCAATCCAATATATACATATGCCAATATGTATATATTGCTATATATATATAGATATATCCTACTATATCTAATATCACATCCAAACATCAAACAAATCAATAACTACAATCCAAATTTAGTTTGAGTGAGAAAAATCTCACCTTTGCTTTATTAGCATCCATTTTTATTCCAGATAGTTTTTCTCCAAATTTTGACCTTGTATAAAACAAGTATACCACTTTATTAATATTCGAAATAAATCGAATAACGAATTTTTGCTTGGTAATTTTAATTATCCAATGTTTTTATTTTAAACTAGTATTTTTTTTATTCTAAACTAAATTCTTTCTAGAATTGTTAAATAAATCGATTAAATAAATTAAACATCTTAATACATAATTTAAAATTTAATAGTAAGTTAAATATTTCCTTTTGGTATTACATACATATTTATAAAATAGATTATAAATTTTGAAAATCCAACTTTTATAAATTCTTTGAACATTTTAAATCCCCTATATTTTTCTTTGTTTAAATAAACAAACTAGGATTTATCTTTGCTGTAAATTTAAATAAAAACATGTACATACAAATACCTAACTACCTGCAACGATCCAAACTGATGAACGCGCCATCAATACTCGTCGTTGCTGCCTCCACCGCCTTCGCCGACGCTCTCCAGATCATCGCCTCATCGAATCGTGAATGCTAACCCATGCCACCGTGCTCGTCCCTCTCCATCGCCGTGAGCTCGAACGCGACTGTTTTGATACCAGCGACAAACCCCTCCAAGTCATCAAATTTGAACGAGTTGCCTCGCCCACGACGATCCCAGATCCTCTACGAGAATCGCGACTACCTCCCCAGTGAACCCAGCCTCGACCTCGTGCTCGCTACCCACAATCTCGCGCGCTCTATCATGAAACCTACGCGTGCACTTCGAAGTCGCGACCCATTGCCGAGAGCCTCAACTCAACCCTAACTCGCGAATCAATATTGGGAATTTTATTTTGAAAAAGGGGGAGGAATGGCAATTTGTTTTGAGTTGAAGAGGACAGAGGGAAGGAACGATAATATTTTGTTTTCTTTTCATTTGGATCTTTGGGAATGATTTCGAATGAAGGTTTCAAATGGCAGACGAGAGCGGCCATTGTTTTTTTATTTTGAACGAGATGATTTTTCGCGTGAGGTATAAACGAGATGAAGGGGAGACAAGAGTACGCGACATTGCAGAGAGTAGGTCTGCTTACACGATCTCGTTCGTGATTTTAGGCGTAATTGAAGGGAGAGAATCGTACTGAGTTTGACCAAGTTTAAAATTTTAAATTTAAATTCGAATTCAATTAAAATTTCAATGCGTTTAACCGCCGTACGGTCACATAATAACTCCGAAAAATATGAAATTGGAAATCCAACAATAATTCAATATTACGGACCCAATGGAACTGGTTTCGTCGAATTCCGAGACTGTTTGAAAAATGACTATTTTTAAATATCGGTTCAAACAATTAAATTCAAAACTGAGCAAAACAGTTTAAAATTCAATTCTGAAAGTTCGATTATCTTCGGTATTATCAATATGAATTTTAAAAGCTTTTTGAAATATTTTTCTTCAACTTAAATTGAAGATTCAAATTTTTATTCAATTTACAATAGTTTAAATTTTATAATTTAATTGCCAAATTCAAAGTTATATTCGGGTTTCAAATTAAATCATCGTTCAAATATTTAAAATTAATTAAATATTCTCAATTTAATTTGTTTAAAATTCTGGGTCGTTACATTGGGGCTATGCCAGATGGTCCTGCTCCGTTCTGAACTCTGGTTGCTCCTTGATTTTGCACTCCAAGTTGTCCAATCTGAAGAAGCAAGTTCTGGATCATTTCCTCTTGTCTTTTCATCATTGTCTCTATCTCATTCCTGGTGATGAAGATTGATGTCTGATTTGCACCTGAGGAAGCCTCTTGACTCCCTTCATGTTGACCTCTCTCTGCCCTTTGTCTTCTATTTGATTGCCTTGTCATAGTTTTTCAGATCTGAATTCTTTAAGCCTCCAAATTCAATTTCCAAATGATAGAATCCTGAGTTTAATTCTCACTGAAAGCACCAAAGTGTTTGCGCAAAAAATGGTCACAAACCCCAAATTTCATGAAATCACCAGTGTGTGAACACAAATCAGTAGTATATAATCACAGATCTCAGATTTAAGTAATGTAGAGGATAAAAAGTGAAGAATAATGAACTTAAAACATAGAGAGATAGACAGAAACACAAGGTTTATAGTGGTTCGGCGATCTTGCCTATGTCCACTCTGAAGTTGATGATTTTATTGATCTTTCTTTGATGTTTACAATTTATTTCAGTTGATTACAGTGAATGACAATGATTTGCAGCAATGAAATTCGTTGGTAGCGACAGCAATGGAGTTCAGATCTGGATCTGGCGGAGTCTGGGCGTTGGAGATCTCAAAGAGGAAGAAGAACCCCTTTTCTGTTGGCTTTGGGGGTCTATTTATAGGTGTAGGAGGCTGATATTTCGCCCAGATCTCAGGAGACCCTCACTGGCACGTGACCAGGCCCGCACGCCCAAGCCCGTGAAGTTTCGGTCCGATCCGTGATCGACACGAACAGATTTCGACTCGGTCAAGATTTCATCCAATGGAGTTGAAATTTGGCGTGGACATTCTTTAGCATGCACGTAGTCTTCTGTGAAAATGGGGATTCTCGGTTGGCTGTTTGGTTCGACTCGCTTTTGTTTCGACTCGCTCTATTCGACTCGGTTCTGCGTGATTCAGTGACGTGGCGCTAACCTGTATTGAGTGTTGTGCTCTGCTCTTCATCGATGGACACAAAGTAGACGCCTTCAGATGGATGCGAAGTTGACGAAGTGGAGCGAGTCAAAATATGGCTTGAGGGGGAGCGAGTCGAAGTGAGCACTGATCGAGCGAGTCGAAGTGTGTGTTGGTTGAGCGAGTCGAAAAATGCATCTGTTGGAGGCAAAGCGGAGCGAGTCGAACTAGTCGCTCCTGAGTGTTGCGAAGCGAGTCGAAGAAGTCGCTGTTTATGGTTGCGAAGCAAGTCGAAGGGAGCGAGTCGAAGGTGCCGCTTCTGATGGTTGTGAACGGAGCGAGTCGAAGTGGGCTTTCCTGAGGGAGTCGAAGTAGGCTGTCTTTAACCAATTTTGCATCGGTTGTAACTTGAGCATACGAACTCGGATTGACCTGAAATTTGGGACGTTGACTCTCATAGCTTCGCTTATCGTGTCATATCAATTTTGGCTCGATCCAGACTCAGACAAAATTCATCGATATCCATAGTGAACCTGCACATAACCGATTTTTTAGACGAACTGTCTTTGATCTCTAGTCAAGTTCTTGGTGTCACGGCCTTGCCAAAAGGCGGGATAACAGTGAAATAAGTATATACTCTTGTATCTTGAGGTGGATTCTGAGTTAAATTAATTCCGTAACTTGTTATATCATGGACATCTGGATTTTCTAATATGTCATGTATCTTTATGTTATATCTTGTTCTCACCCTTTTAGATATTTAAAGATAGTCTGACCTGGGTGTTATTTTAATGCTTGGATCAGGCCGAGAATTTTCAGGTTACAAGATAGGTTGACCTTTGGATGGCTGTGCTAGTAAGGAAATAAACATTATTGGCTTTTAGTTATCTCATTTAGTATTCGTGTTTGTCTATCATATGTATAATTGAGATAGAGGTTTGTATCAGATGTATATTATGTGAGTTCGGTATTATATTTGATAAACTCTTATTTTTGTATATGTATGATGTTTATTATTCCGCTGTGATCTGTGACTATTGTTTATTTGATATACTATTCTGGTTCTAAGAAACTGGTGTGATTATTACTTTAAACTGAGACTATACATGTCAAATTTTATTCTAGAATTAAATAGGCCGTAAGTATGATGTGTCAGTGTTAGTTTAAAGATATATTCACATTCAGTCGCCTTTATCAAGCCGCACTCTCTGTACAATTAGACGACATTATTTATAATGTTCTTTAATAATATGGGTATCGCGGTGGGGTCGTTACACTAGATCACATTAATACACCAATGAAGCAGGCGACCAAATATGCTAATCGTTTAAACAAATCCTTAAGAGATATAGCTCTGAACCATACCATATAAGATACTTTTAAGAGCTTAGTAGAAGTGGCATCATTGAATCCAATTGCTAGAGATGAGCCAAAGAAGGAAGAAGAAAAACATTTTAGTAGAATAAACACGAAGGTGAAGCAGGTTGAGAAGTATAAGGTAAGGCAAAGATATAGGAAGGTGAATGCAGAAGGTGCAATATGAGAGAGTATATAACAAAGAACTACAAAGTGAATATCTCGAAGATCAAATGTTTCAACTATAACCAACCGAGACACATAAAGAGGGTGTGCCCAACCTTTCCAAAGACTACTACTCAGATAGTTCCAGCTTATGTACTTGATTTTGTTCCTAGCTCAAGCACAGTCCCAGCTATTGACAAGGAAAAGAGAGTCGTCATGGAAGGTAGGTTAACTCTTTCTAATTTATCTATTTGTACATTATTTGACACATGAGCTCACTCATTTATTTTGAGTAAATTAGTAGATGAATTGCATTTAGACACCAGTATGGTGGCTGACCCTATTATAATACCAAATCTTGTTAAGGAATCGATTCGTTTATCATGATTTGTCGGGGTTTGAAGTTCTATATTTTGGGTTTCTAATTTGATTTTGATGCATTTATAATGGATTTTCTAGTTTTGGTCTAATTTTGGGGATACATTGGATGTTTATGCATTGAGTGATGTTGAATTATGATAGAGGATTATTCGTTTGGGTACTTATAGTGGGTGCAACCTTGATGTTTATTTCGATCCCAACGTTTCTATTATGCTAAGTTATTTATATTCTCTAAATCCACTATAAGTTGAATTATCTTCTTTTCATATAGTTTGGGATTTCCCAGATGTTTTATTTGAAGTCTCTAGTCTTCCTCCTCATAGGGAGATTGAATTTCGAATCTATAAGGATTCCATGCATGTTGCTTTACCTAGGCATATGGATCCTAGAGGAAAAAAAGGAAAGTTTAGTAAATAGGTGAATGAATTATTTGAGAATATTTATATTCGGAGTAGTGTTTCAAAATGGGGAGCGCTAGTTGTCTATGCTACTAAAGTAGATAGCCATCAAGGATTTGTATCGACTACCATGAACTAAATATGCTGAAAAAAAGAATCATTATCCACTACCATGTACTGATGAGTTATTCGATAGTTTGTTGGAGAAACGATATTTTACTAGCTTGACTTGGATATTAAATTCCATCAGTTGCGTGTGTTCGAGGACAATATTTAGAAAACTGCTTTTCGTACACTTAACAGACTTTATGAGTGGTTGGTTATGCCATTTGGACTGACCAATACCCCAACATAATTCGTTGACTTTATGAATTGAGTCTTTAGAGAGTTGTTGAACATTTTCGTTGTGGTATTCGTAAATGATATACTTGTTTATTCGAAAAGAGAAGAAGAGAACAAATTGCATTTGAGAGGAGCACTCTATACTTTGTGTAGGCATAAATCAAAAGCAAAATTTTCTAAATGTCACTTTGGCCAGAAAAGAAGTTCTCTTTCTCGGTCATGTTGTTTTGAGCATTGATTGATGGTCAATCCATGTAAAGTTGTTGTAGTTCAAGATTGCCATGTACCGTAAAATGCGATAGAAGTAAAGAGTTTTCTTAGTTTGGTTGGATATTGTAGAAAGTTTATTAAAGTCGTTGCAAAGATTTTTTTCCATTTACATGCCTCACTAAGCAAATTTTGATTTTTTCATGGAATTAGAGTGTGAGCATGTTTTAGTTAATGTAAAGGAATTATTATCTAGTGCACCTACTTTGGCACTTCCTAATGGTTCGAACCCATTTAATGTGTATATTGATGCTTGTGGTACAACTCTTAGTGTTGTTTTGATGCATGATGTTAGAGTTATTTGTTATGCTAGTCGACACTTAAAAATACATAAGAAAATTACCAAATTCATGACCTTGAGCTGACAACTATTGTTTTTGCTCTTATATCTTAGAGACACAATCTTTTAGCATAACGATTTAAGTTATTTACCGATCATAAATCCATAAAGATTTACTCTCCTAGACAAATTTGAATTTTAGGCAGGGGAGATGGATGGAATTCCAGCCATCGTATGATTTTTATATTTTGTATACTCTAGGCAATAGCAATGTTGTAGCAGACGCCTTAAGTAAGAGACACGCGATGCTTGGTTCTATGTTTTTAGAGTGGAGGCACTTAGATTTCATTTATGCATTTGATTTTCGACCTTCATTAGATCTAGCACTAGGGTACGTAGTAGCTTTAGAAGTTAATTTACTCTTATGATCTGTCTCTTCGAGTTAGGGGCAGGACAAAGAGTTATTGGGTATTTTTGAGCAAGTCAATAGAGGTGAGAATTCGAGTCAATTAGACTGTATTCCATTAATTCTCAAGGGTGGTGCATAGAGATGGTAGGTTGTGTTCTCCGATTATAATAGAGTTGATTGACTTGGTAATTTATGAATCCCATTGTTCTATGATAACCATTCATCCTAGAGGTGACAAAATGTACCGAGGTATAAACAGGGTATTTTATTGGCCGAAAACATGTTACAGAGTTCATTTTGAAATGTTTAACATTTCAAAGAGTTAAGGTAGAGCAGAAGAAACTTGGTGGCTTATTATAACCTTTAGATATCCCACAGCGAAAGTGGGAAAGTATTTGGATGGATTTTATTGATGGACTGCCTATAACTAGAAGAGGAAATGAGAGTATTTAGGTTATTCTCGATCGAATGACCAAAATTCTCATATTATTCTAATTAGGAGTACTAGGTCAATTTCATCTTTGGCGACTCTATATATTA
Source organism: Allium fistulosum (assembly GCA_030737815.1). Taxonomy (NCBI): domain Eukaryota; kingdom Viridiplantae; phylum Streptophyta; class Magnoliopsida; order Asparagales; family Amaryllidaceae; genus Allium; species Allium fistulosum. Next base: position 619,573,509 of record CM060906.1, read on the forward strand.
AAGAGGTAGTTCGACTGCAAGAGTTCCTTCTAGTATTGTTAGTGATCGAGATCCACTTTTTACTAGTGAGTTTTGGAGGAGTCTTTAGGTGGATTTGGGCATTGAACAGAATTTAAGGACAACCTATCAACCAAAGATAGACGACCAGATTAAGTGGGTAAATCATGAGTTGAAGGATTTATTTTGTATTTTGGATTTTGAAGGTCCTTAGGAAACCACTTGCCATTAGTTGATAATAGTGTACTAAAAAAGTATTGTGATGGTGTCGTTCAAAGCAGTGTACGGGTGACCATGTAGACTCCATTTATTGGCAGGACACTACAAATATAATTGTTTTTGGACTAAAGATGATCAGAGAGACTTCAGAGAAGATAGAACTAATTCGCAGAAGGATAATAACTGCTCAGGATAGAAAGAAATCGTATGTTGGTAGGAGATGCACATAGTTGGAAGTTGCTATAGACGACATAGTTTTTGTGTAGGTCTCGCCACCGAGGCAAGTTATGAGGTTGTTAATTTAGGAAAGTTGGCATCGAGATTTGTTGGGCCTCTTGCGATATTGGAGAGAGTAGGAAGTTAGCATACAGAGGTGAGCTTCCTTAAAAGTTGGTGGGAGTTCTTGATGTTTTCCATGTGTCGCATTAACCAAAGTGTTTACATGATTCAACTACTGTAGTCAAGTTGAGTCTAAGGAGGTCTAAGTTAAGGGAGGGTCACTTGTTCGCTATGCCTCTACTTGCATCATTGAGCATGGGACAAAGCGATTTCGAAACAAAATAGTTAAATTATTTAGAGTCCAGTAGGAAAATGATTCGATAGAGAGTAATTAGGAGCCAGAGGAGAAAATAAGATGTACTTATCCCTCACTCTTTTTTCGGTACATTTTCCATATTCTGTTACCTCGGTTATATTAGGAAATTGGTTGTTGTGGTATGTTTTATGGCATGGCTTATGTTTTGTTGTGAAGTTTTACTTTTTGTTTATATATATGGCATACATATAGAAATTATTTGTATATTTAGGATGTTTTGCATGCATGCCTATATGCCATGATTTTTCATTCATATAAGGGCTACATTAGTTGCATGTATGCATTTATCACATGTCATATTCATGATATGTTTTGATTGGATGGATGTGTATGGTCTATTTACATATATATTATCTTTGGTATATATATTGCCTACCTATTTGTAGATTACTGTTGAAATCCATATGGATATCATATATTATATTATTAGAAATGTTAGGAACTATATATGTTTGATATGAATTGACTGGATTGATTTGATTGTGGTGTGATTTGAGTGCATGTAATTCACATACACATGGTTGCTATGGTAGGGTTAAGTCTACGAGTTACATTTTTCCATCTCTTAAAAATCTGGGCTAAAGTTCTTTTAAGGGACATAATGTAATACCATGTGTTTTTAATAAAAATAATTAATCAACTTAACGAGGGAATTTTTTATGAAACTTAACAACGAAATTTTGGTAATTTCACATAAAATATAAAAGAAAATTCTATATAAAATTTAAGGAACCTAGGTCTGCATTTACTGCGCAGGCTATTTAACTAGGCAATTATTATGATAAATGAATCATGTAATATTAGGGAATTAAAGAAAATTCTATATCATAATAAAAGAAAGTAGACTAGGCAAGAAACGCTTGTAATTGTTTAACAGACTATAAAAGAAGAAAAAGTAACAATTCCAAGTAGAATTATAACATAGGTTATAATTATGAAGTAAGAACAGAAAAGCTTATCGTGAAACTTAAAACAAATTGGTAAGTGATGGTAGTAGAGAATAATGATAAAAGCTTATTTAAACAACTTGTATTAAGTTAATAAGCAAATAAAACACAAATAATAAAAGAGGCTTATTTTAAGGAACTTAAGAATTTATATATTAAGTTAAATAAGCAAGATAGTAAATGTGGCTCATACTAACAGCATTCCCTATTAGATGGGAGCAAGAATATGCTAATTAAATTAAAATTGGTAGCCAATATAATAAGAAAGCAAAATAAACGCAAATTAAAAGATTAGACTTAGGGTCTAATAAAAGATTCGAAATGCGTTTGGAGCAGCCCAAAGGATGAAGCGCCTAACGAAGCAGTTCATCACGGATTTCAGAAATGGGGGAGCACGTCCAACTTAGTGATTTTGGGCTAGAGGGAAGTACGAGACTTCAACGGGACATGAGGATACTGTAGGATGGCCCTCAGGGTAGGCCTAATGAAGCTACATCCCCGGAGGCAGGTCTGTTGGTGTTCCATCAAAAGAGTATGCCTTGACTGCATTTGCATTGTAGGCCTAACGAAGCGGATCCTTTGTAGGAAGTAAGAAGGGCTTGGTGTTCGGAGTAGGGTATTCGTATGTCCAATACTTGCAAGTAAGGTTAAGGATAGTCGCATGTGGATATCGGCCAGCATTAAGACAAAGAGCGAGTTCCGGAAAGAGTAGAGTTAACCCGGCAGTCCAATGATACTTTCACTATCGAGACATCAGATGGAGAAGCACCGCCAATTGGATGTTAGATTGTTTGCAGTAGGGCACATCCACTTAACTCTTTAGAAGTCTTTTGATTAGTTGAGGGAGAGTTGCGTGGGGTCATAGCCACGAAGAGAAAGGGACAAACAAACTAGAATATCTATATTGTAAGCCTAACGAAGCAATCCTTTATAGATATAGAAAATCCCCGACCGAGTTCCATACAAGGTAGACCTTGTTGGTGGGACTCAGATAGTAGATAGAACGATTACGTAGTCCTCAACATACGCATTGGGTGGTACATTGTGGATGTCTGAGCACTGGTATAGACTAGTGCAGATGCAATTTACGATTTCATAGTAAGTAGAGGAGCATCTATACTGTAGGTCTTACGAAGCGGTCCTTTACAGATGTAGTTACGGAATGCTCTCAAAGCTAGATGATGGAGTCCTTTTTGAGGAGGATACAAAAGATACCATAGGTGGTACCTAGGACCAATATGGTCATTGGGCATATAGCTACATATATGTATATATTAGTTATTAGGTTCTTGTCTACTATGGAGTAGATGGGCATGGTTCACGAGTAGGGTTGAGAGTATTGTAACCTAATAAATCTAATATAAGAATAAATGGTAACAAAACGGTATATGTAGAATTAAGCCTAGAAGTATACAATTTATCCATTCACCAGAACTTTTGTTCTGACCCCCTCCTCATAACATCCTACAGGTTAGGTAGATGGCAAAGACTTCTCAGCTTTATGACACTTGCTTAGAAAGTGTTATTATTTGAGTGTGTATTTACTTACTATTATATTTTAGCCAATTCTGCTGTGAGATAATTAATTAAGCTCTGATATATTTATCTTTGTCTATTTGCAGGATACCAGATACCCAACTCGGGCTTCAGTGGGCTTGGGTTTTAGCATTCTTGCAAAAAATCCAGACCGCTGGAATTCGGGTTGTTACATTTGGTATCAGAGCCTAGGTTTAGATTCCTAGGTAGGTAGTGAGTGAACGTATTTGTATTTTATTATAAACACACACACACACACACACACTCTTAAAACCCCAAAGAGAAGTCCATTTTTTTTAAGCAAATCAATAGTTGGAGAAAGTTTGGAAAATAATCAAAACTTGGAACGAGGAAATTCCAAAAACTAAAAGACCTCATATGGCAAAGATTTTTGATTCAGTAAGAAATATTTGGAAAGGTGAAATCAAACTAAAAAGCCACTTTTTAGTCTAGCCCAGCAGTTAAACTCTTAGGAATTTGAAAAGTTTTGAAAGATTTTCAAGTTCTAACTTTAGAAGTTTACAGCTTTATGATTTTATTGGTTTAAATAGGGGGAAAACAATTTTTAAAGCATTTTTGAATTTGAAAGTAGAGATATATAGTTAGAAAAAAAATATATATAGGTATTATTAACTTTAATTGAAAACTAGTATTTTGGGCCATAGTGACAATGTTTTACGCAACATCTGTCTTAGTCGAGTAGAAACGTATTTTAAAATCCTTATTTAAGTACAAAAAGGTTTATAAGTATGTAAAAATAATTTTTCTGGCTGTAAAGAAAGTTAAGCTGTTTTGAAAAAGAATTTTATGGGTTAGACGATTTAAGTTGTTGGAGCAAGCTTATGGACATTAATGTAGGTTTAATTGAAGTATAGAAGACGTCAAGACTCCACTTGGAGGGTGGAAAGCGGACATGGATATTTATCCAAAGTCGTAACCATGACTCAGACAGCCCGATAGTTGGTAGAATTTGCGTAGGCCTCAATTAATCAAGGGGAGGCGGACGAAATGAAAAAAATAAATAAATATAGCACAACCGAACAGGTTGATCGAGCGGTCGACCGGCCTGTCGACCGTTCGGTCGACCGGTCGCTTGAAAATTGCACGCATATATACACGTGGTTTGCCCCTCTCCTGCTCTTTTTTCTCCCCTTCGTTATTTTTTCTTCCTCCCCGAAGACAGCAGCCGCACCCAAAAATCCCCCTTCCAACGACCCAAATTCCTCCAAAACTCCACCGTTCGACTCGCCGTTAGTGCCAAATCAAAGCACGTCACGAGATATACTCGCATCCATACTCCGTTACCACAGATCTGAGAGTTTTTCACCAGGCCTCCAAGACCTTCTCTAGTTCACCTCTTTCCTCACCGCACACCATAGGAGATAGCTTAGTGTCAGAGTGATATGTGTATAGTACAGTCTTACTCCGATACAGCTGCATACCAATTTCTGCAAGGAAGGGAGGTGAAGTTTACTGATTTTCTGGGCACACATTTAGAGCAGCTCTTCTTGGTCACAGGGATGCGACAGAATCTTAGCCATGAGACGTTCGAGTAGCAAGCGTATCCCAGGTTAGTATGTCTTTTTGATGCTAACTTACGTACTAGCGATGAGAATGAGGAGTTGGCCTTTCAGTCGGAGGTCAAAGGAGTTAGAATAGTTTTCACTGAGTCTCAGTTGGCTAGTATTTTGGATATCAGAGGGTATGGCTTAGAGGTAGGGCAAATTGAGATGACGTACATGGCCGTTTTGCAGCAGATTCTTGTAGACTCACAGTACCCCGACTGGAGTGCTGGGCAGTTGACCCCGTTAGCTAGCTTAGTTATCCACATTCTGCAGCATAACCTTTTCCCCAACATGGGGAGTTTTGATCAGATTTACCCTATTGTGAGGTGGGCCACCTACGCCATATTTAGAGGATTGCAGGTGAACTGGGCTAGGACGATTATGGCCCAGTATATGACAGTGACCGAACTTCACAGATCCACTATGATTTACCGTCATCTTTGGACACGGGTCTTCAGGTGGGCCAGGGTGGAGATGGAGAGAGAGACTTACAGTGAGCAGGCCCACCCCATTATAGATTCATCCACTCTGAGGAGGATGCATATAGGATTGGCCTAGATTCAGGCTCCGTAGGAGGAACAGGAGCAAGAGCAACAGCCATCACCATAGCCCTCACCACATTGACAGGCACCCCAGCACTTTCCCACGCCACCATTTGGAGGTGGCGTATGACATACCGAGTAGCCATGGCCCGCTTGGCCATCAGAGCCAACGACGCAGAGTACGTGGGAATATGGACATGGATATGGATCTTGGGGAGAGGGAGTAGGATCCTCTCAGCCCCCTCCACCGATGAGCTACGAGGATCAGTTTAGGACCCTTGCCGAGAGGCAAGAGCGGCTCTCTAGGGAGCACGCAGAGAATCTTTAGGGGTACCAGGAGATGATTAGGAGACAAGATGAGTTAGCTAGGTCTCAGTGTGAGGTTGAGGTGAGCACTAGGTGGTAGGAGGAGCGTCTTAACTGTTTGGATTCCTTTTTGAGAGCTTTCCTTTGTCAGGGCAGACCCGGGCATAGGCCACCTAGCCTAAGATGATGGCTATGTTAGCCTACGTATGTCATCTATCTAGTATCGTATTGTAGTAGGGTTTATTTTCTCTTTTTAGTTATAAAATTTGTACTCATAAGTATGCCTTTAAAATTCTATGGTAGTATATCAGTATCAATGCTTTTTATCTTTATTTTTGTGATATTCACAAGTGGAAAATAAGGACATAAGAACGTTATAAGAATAACAAAGAGGAAAACAACAAATTAAAGAGGCGACGGAAACGTCAACTAAAAAAAATAGAGCTATATTCTTATGCAAACCATGCTTAGGAAAAAATAAAAAGGGGTTTTTATAGGATCTCAACCCAAAATTCCAAGTATGGGGAAAGATGTACGAAAAAGAAAATCGGAAAAAAGAAAAAAAAAATGAAGTTTCTCTGTTTTCTGTCTTCTTTTTAACATAAGAACTCGAATTCAGAAAATTAGATTTTTCTGAAGTTCGAATATTAAAAGTTGTGTGTTAGGATTTAGACGAAAAGTTGGTTGAACTACACCCCTATTTAATAGGAGTGTGGGAAAAATTGGGTGAAAAATATTTTAATTTTTCAAAAAGTTGCATTCATATAGAAATTGCAAGTATATTTAAGTTATGTGCATCATGTTTTAAAAGTAAACTTTTAAAATAAAAAGCATTCATATAGGAGGTACCGCTTAGAGATATATGTACATACTTTGATTTGAAAAGCACTTTTGCACAAAAGCACGGATGGTTGCAAAATTGGATGTACACAAAATGGTTGTAATTAATGAGAGAGATTACATAAATTTTTACCCTTATCAAATTTCAGGGACGAAATTTCCTAAGGGTGGGAGAATGTAACACCCCGCATTCTTATATAGTTAAAATTTAACGTATAATGATAAGTAATGAAAATAAATAATTTTGGAATTATCGGAATAAGGCTCCGGAACTTGTACCATTGCGTCTAGGGTAATTTTCTGATCAGTTTCCATATATAACTTGTCTAAAACCAAAATAATATGAAGGAGTTAAGAACAAAACAAAATAAGCAAACAATACGGAAAATAATAATATAATAACGTGGATATGGGCCGCCTGTAGTTCGACCCAATTGGCGCAACGGTCAACCCGGGCACAATCTAGACGAAAATACATCCAAATTTATACAGTGATGTGGTTTCTCCATTTTGTGCGATCTGACCATACATTCTTCAATCTTATGGCTCCGAACGACCCTGCGACATGGTGGCTCCAGGTTCAATCCAAGAATCCGACGGTCTGAGATCCCCAAGCTCCAATATAAATAGGAACCTAGGCCTAGCTATCTTCTCACAATTAGATTTTCCCCTATGGGTTCATTGCCTAAGGCTGAACCCTAAAAAGAAAATAACTTATGGGAAGAAGATCTTCTGAATTAAAATATTATACGCATTGGAAGATGGGGATCCAGAAGGACCGTGGAACCAGGCGAAGCACAAACGAAGCTAAGGACGACAGGTGAGTGGATTTATTATATCTTTTTAGTTTAATATATATTATCGTTAGATTCCCGTTTAGAAAATTTTATTCGATAATTAATCATATAAATTAAATTAGGATAAACTAGAAGAAAACTTATAGTTTATTTACAGTATTTAAACACTAATTTCTATGCCTTATTTACATCTTTTAATCTACATTTTGGATTTTTATGCAAGTGTTAGTTTTCTTCCATCCCTTCCTTTCTTTCTTCGTGTATGGATTAGAATAGATAAAACACGAATATGGATTATATAAATAAGAAAACTGAAATGGAAGAAAATAGATGTAAAATAATAAAAGTTGAGAGATAAAATTACTGTAATAAATTACATTGAAACGGGAAAAGTTAATTTGGGGGTAATTATTAGATTAATTGGTTGGTTAGAAGATGGGATACATTTCCATAATTTAATATCTAAAAGATAACGATAAACATAACTGCCAAAATAAAAGAAATAAAAAGGGGAAATTAGTGTAAAATAGAGAAACCATTGTATTTTACACTACTCCAAAATAGTAAAAGAGACACCTTGCAGTTACGGATTATGGTTTATAGTGTTATTCAACATTAAAATATGGAAATGGATTAAATAGTCTTCATAACCAACCGAATAAAATAGAATTACTTCCTAAAATATCGAACAATAAAGTAAAGTATGATTTGAAACAAGAAAATTTTTAATTTAAGAATTTGAGGCAATGAAGAAATTTAAGGAACCTAAGTCTGCATTTCTAGCGCAGGCTATTTGACTAGGCAATTATTATGATAAGTGAATCATGTAATATTAGGGAATTAAAGAAAACTCTATATCGTATTAAAAGAAAGCAGACTAGGCAAGAAACGTTTGTAATTGTATAACAGACTATAAAAGAAGAAAAAGTAACAATTCCAAGTAGAATTATAACATAGGTTATAATTATGAAATAAGAACAGAAAAGCTTATCGTGAAACTTAAAACAAATTGGTAAGTGATGATAGTAGAGAATAATGATAGAAGCTTATTTAAACAACTTGTATTATGTTAATAAGCAACTAAAATAGAAATAATAAAAGAGGCTTATTTTAAGGAACTTAAGAATTTATATATTAAGTTAAATAACCAAGATAGTAAATGTGGCTCATACTAACAGCATTCCCTATTAGACGGGAGCAAGAATATGCTAATTAAATTAAAATAGGTAGCCAACATAATAAGAAAGCAAACTAAATGAAAATTAAAAGATTAGACTTAGGATCTAATAAAAGAATCGAAATGCGTTTGGAGCAACCCAAAGGATGAAGCGCCTCACGAAGCAGCTCATCACGAATTTCAGAAATGGGGGAGCACGTCCAACTTAGTGATTTTGGGCTAGAGGGAAGTACGAGACTTCAACGGGACGTGAGGATACTCTAGGATGGCCCTTTGGGTAGGCCTAACGAAGCTGCATCCCCGGAGGCAAGTCTGTTGGTGTTCCATCAAAAGAGTATGCCTTGACTGCATTTGCATTGTAGGCCTAACGAAGTGGATCCTTTGTAGGAAGTAAGAAGGGCTTGGTGTTCGAAGTAGGGTATTCATACATCCAGTACTTGCATGTAAGGTTAAGGATAGTTGCATGTGGATATCGGCCATCATCAAGACAAAGAGCGAATTCGGGAAAGAGTAGAGTTAAACCGACAGTCCAATGATACTTTCACTATCGAGACATTGGATGGAGAAGCACCGCCAATTGGATGTTAGATTGTTTGCAGTAGGGGACAACCACTTAACTCTTTAGAAGTCTTTTGATTAGCTGAGGGAGGGTTGCGTGGGGCCATAGCCACGAAGAGAAAGGGATAAACCAACTAGAATATCTATATTGTAAGCCTAACGAAGCAATCCTTTACAGATATAGAAAATCCCCGACCGAGTTCCGTACAAGGTAGACCTTGTTGGTGGGACTCAGATAGTAGACAACACGATTACGTAGTCCTCAACGTACGCATTGGGTGGTACATTATGGATGTCCGAGCACTGGTATAGACTAGTGCGGATGCAATTTATGTTTTCGTAGTAAGTAGAGGAGCATCTGTACTGTAGGTCTTACGAAGCGGTCCTTTACAGATGTAGTTACGTAACGCTCTCGAAGCTAGACGATGGAGTCCTTTTTGAGGAGGATACGGAAGATACCATAGGTGGTACCTAGGACCAATATGGTCATTGGGCATATAGCTACATATACGTATATATTAGTTATTAGGTTTTTATCTAGTATGGAGTAGATGGGCATGGTTCACGAGCAGGGGTGAGAGTATTGTAACCTAATAAATCTAATATAAGAATAAATGGAAACAAAACGGTATATGTAGAATTAAGCTTAGAAGTATATAATTTATTCATTCACCAAAACTTTTGTTCTGACCCCCTCCTCATAACATCCTACAGGTTAGGTAGATGGCAGAGACTTCTCAGCTTTATGACACGTGCTTTGAAAGTGTTATTATTTGAGTGAGTATTTACTTACTATTATATTTTAGCCAATTCTGCTGTGAGATAATTAATTGAGCTCTGATATATTTATCTTTGTCTATTTGCAGGATACCAGATACTCAACTCAGGCTTCAGTGAGCTGGGGTTTTAGCATTCTTGCAAAAAATCTGGACCGCTGGAATTCGGGTTGTTACAGTTTCGCTTATAAGGCCTTATAGGAGTGCCTCATAGATGGAGAATGGGTAAGACTTTGGTTCTGCTTAAGATAGCTAATAAAATGCACCGACCAGCCTAAATCATTACCTATAAGGTAATAAGGGTCACTACCGAAAAGAGTAGTAAGGGGCAAAAGAAATTGATCAAAGTCTAAATCGCTGCCTAAAGAGTAGTAAGAAGCAGTCTTCTAAAGGAAGACCAATCGAATGCAAGAGCAAATCAAACTATGTCTTAAAGAAGGTTGGAGGTAATCTTTTAGCGGAAGATCAGTCAAATGCTAAGACAATCTTCTAAAGGTAGAATGGTCAAACGCATTTGGTTCTGCATCAAGGCAAAGTTAAGGCAACTTCCAAAGGAAGGATCAAAAGCTAGAAGTGAGAATTTTAATAGTGACATCTAAGAAGCAATGACTCTAGGGCTTCATTCTTTGAAATATCAGATTAACTTCCAATCTATGATTCAAATTATCAAATAAACAGAAATCTCCATTAAAATCAGATTTCTAAACAATGGGAATCTCCGTTAATAATCGGATTTCTAGTCCTCTTGCTAGAACTCTGGACTCGTTATTAGAAAATTTTCTATATAGTTTTCTGGTCTTCTATTGCCAAATGATTTTTCTGGTCTTCTAACGCCAGATGGTTTCCTAGTCTTCTATTTCAAAGTTATTGCCAGATGGTTTACTGGTCTCCTAATCAAATTATTGCCAAAAGATTTCTGATCTTTAATACAGATGAAACTATAATTGTTAGATGGATTTTTGGATATATACTCCTTCAAGACTAAAACTTCAAGCATCACGGTCAAAAGTTCTAGGTGATAAAACCAAAGGGCGAAGTTGTTAAAAGCTTCACACCTCAAAGTGATAAATTAAATTATCCTAAAACGGAGTTTAAATTTTCAAATAACAAGAATCTTCATTACCAGACATATTTCTAATTTCCTATTAAGAAAAGGAATGGTTCTTCCAAACTTCTAATCAAATAAGTTGCTAATCTTTTTATCAAAATAAATTTCAAGTTCTAACGACACGGATTATATTGAAAAGATAAACCAATAATCAAACAAGGGCTACATATCGTATTGCATCAAATTAAATCTCTGGAAAACAAGTTGTATGTCTCAGACAATTCAACAAATTCGAAAAGAAGAATACAAAGTTCATTTAAAGTAACAATGATTCAAGTACAAATTTATCTCTTTTACATATTATAATTATAGGTACTAAGAGGGAGTAGTCAAATGGGAAATCTGCCCAAAAAGTCATAAGTGATCCTTCATTAAGTGTTAATTTTCTCCACCTCCTCCTTCAATGTTTCAACGACCAAAGAAGGTTCAATAATGTGATGAATTGCCACTTTTAAAAGTTTCTTAAGCTTATTTTCTTTCTTTCGAATATTATCTACATTGTCAATTGAATCAACTTGAATTTCCCATGCATGATTAAGCTTCTTATTGGCTCCTTTTAAATTTTGAATTTCGCTCTTTAATTCCTTGACCTTCTGTTCAAGAGCATATTTTTCACGCTCAAGTTTCTCTACCTCACCCAGATAATTGTTAAGATATTGAGAAACCTTTTTACCCACTTCTTGTTCAAGAATTGAACGCATTCATATCTAACTCTCTGACTCCATTTGGTGGTTTCACCATCATCTAAACTCGAAGGTGGGTTCAACAAAGCATAAAATTGTTCTTTTCCAATCAAAGGAGTAGGAGTAGGAAGGTTTGATTCGCCTCTGCTTGCAATGAGTTCTAAGGATTGACATGATACTTGGCTTTTCAATAAGTCTACTTCAAGATCCATTACCCTTTGATGTAACCAGACAATTTCCGCATCAGCATCAATTCTTTGGACTGAAAGTTCAGACTGACTAGCCACAATCATGTCCCCTTTCACCTCCAATATTTCTCTATCTTTTCTTTAATTTTCCCCCTAAGTCGGATATCATTTCCTTCATACTACTTAATGTAGATTTAAATTGATAATACTTTATGTCAATTCTGTGCATATGGGTTTTCCGAAAACAACAAAGTTGAAGCGTCTTGAGAAGAGCGTTTCTCCTCGATGACTGACCTTATCTTGACTATAATATTATCCAATTGAGAAAGGAGATTTGGACTGCTAAGTGTAAGCGTTGATTGTTTTTCCTAATGAAAATAAGTAAATTAGCACACAAGAAAATGCATTCTTTATTAACAACACGAAGGTTGCATAAACAAATTTAGGTTACAATAACAATACAAGTTATATATATATTCTCAAAGTTTAAAAACACCAGTTTGGACCTTTTTGAGTGAACCCATGGGCATAGGAAGGGTATCATAAAAAGAAACATTAAACCTTGGAGGGGTATTAACTGGTGGGAATTGATGGTAGTCCCATTTCCTGGCTGGAGGACTGGCTTCACCACATAACAGTTTGATGTAATTAGTTCACATCTTTCTAAGCAATTTATCCTTTTCTGCACTTGAGAAATCAAAGTGAAAGTGTGGAAATCGCGTGTAAACTTCCTGGACCTCTATAAGGAAACAATATTTCGCTAGCTGAGGTATTTTGAAAATTAACGATTTCTATTAAAATTCCTCTTTAATTTCATAAGTTTACTTAAGAGTTCAAAGGAAACAAGGCTACCCGATGACTCCTTAATATGTATGATTTATGAGAAATAAGCTAAGTTATAAGGAAATGAGAAATAGAAATACTGAGATTCATAAAACTGTATGAATTACACATTAAAAACAAAATCACTTGGGTTCATACAATATCGATCCTCTGTAAAATTCGAAAATAAATCTCTCCTTGTTTCTCAGGAGGAAGAGTGTTTTGGGAAAGAGGAACGCTAACGACCCTAGGAAGATTCCAGCATTCTCCAAGATGGGGATCGATTCCATGCTCATCCAAATATCTACCATGCAAACGCCTGAGCAAAACCCCACTCTTTTCCCATAAGAAAAAAAAATCAATGAAACTACTCCTGGAATAAATTTTACAAAGAATCTCTACTAAAGCATACTTATCATCAATAAACATCTAGAAGAGAGTAGTCAGCTCTGCAATTTCTCTCATTACTCTCTAACGATGAAGGAAAGACTTCTTTAATAAGGGATTACTTGTTTTTCTTTGAAGTTCCTTAACCATGTGGCATAAACACAAAATTGCCTATACTTATCGGATAATTTGTTGTGCTCCTCGATTACCCTTTTAAGTTCTCTATTAAATCGATGCACCTCTCTCTCGCTCTTTCCATATAGAGTCTCATAGTAATATTTGGATCTTTTTCTTAACTAAAATGATAAACTTATTAACTAAAGGCTGAAAGATAATTTTAGGCATTTAAATAATGAACTCCATACCTGTGTGACCTGAACCTGAGAAGCCGGGACTTGAGCCTTCTCCTTCGGCTATTGACTAAGGGAAGAAGCTTCTTTTGGAGGGATATTTTCCTTCGAAGCACCCTGAAGATCGTGTAATTTAGGAAAGTCCGCATCATGGTCAGACAAGTCATGACCACCTAATCCATTACCTCCATCTCTTGGTCCTTCTGGACCCTTGCCGCTATCATCTCCAACTTGATCATCATCATCATTGTTATTATCATCATCCTCCTCTTCTTTAGAGTCTTTGCCCCCTTCAAGTGGAGAGTCATCAAAAGATAATACCTTCTTAGGATCAATAGTTTCTTCCTTAGGAAATTCATCTTGAAGTGATCCTTGAGCTCTCCCCAACATAAGATCAAACTTTCCCTTAAATTTGTCATATAAGTCTAGGAGGGAAGGAAAGTCCAAATCAGGGCATCTACCAGTGTTGTCATTGTACATAACAAAAAGGACATCTTCATAGTACTTATTTGTTATTCTGGTAAGAGCCTGATCAAGGAAGAAAGTAATTTTCTTTTTAGCATCCTTTATGATGTTGTTAGCATAGACCAGAGTGGCATCTCTAGTTACCAACTATCTCTAGAGATTTTATCTTATCATCCATCTCGGTCTTCTCTTTCTATAAAGTCTTCATACTCTCTGCAAGTAGCAGTTTTGTTTTCTTCTCCTCATCAAGGGAGGAGGCGAGTTTGCCCTTCTCAAGGATAGCTTCATCCTTTTCCACTGCGATATCATTCATTTGACTCTACAAGGTCCCAACTTTAACCGTTAATGAGGAAACTTATTCCCTGAGCTTCGCGACATGACCAATAGGCCCCTATGAGGTCTTTTGAAGAAAAAACATATGCTTTGTCATCTGAAACGCACAATAAATATAATAAAGGATGTACTGAGATTAGCCAAAATACTAAAAGATACGTACCAATAAAAGTTGCTGATAAAGGATATAAAATTGATCCATTGAAATTTTTAAAGGCTGCAACGGCATAAGGGAAGTCAAAATGGGATATAGGACAACTAAATGAATAAGATTATCAAAGCCCATAGGAACGGTTTGAGCTTGAGTCTCTAAAGGAGGAGTTTCAGAATGAATGGGGGTCAGACCTCACTCCTCAAATAAACGTTGAAAGATAGAAGCAGAGGTGGGAAGTGAAATGTATTGACAAAGAATCTAGGGAGTGAGGCTCCTTGGTAGGTTTTTGAGCACCATCGTCTGAAGAATCTAAATCGAACGTGTCAAGATCTTGGGTGGTCATGTTAGCATCTACATTTGGCTTCTCAGTAATAACAATAGAAGTCTGGACCTCCCCGAGCTTAGGATTCTTAATTGGAGGAGGGATTAAAACATTAGTTGGAGAGCTGGAGCTCACCTTCCTTTTATATCCTCGATAACTTTAGCAATGGAACCCCCAACTGGGGAAGAATTGGTTGATTCGGATAAGGTGGAAATACGAGTTTTAACTTTCTTAGACTTAGAAACCACAACAATAACAGATGAAACTAAATCAAAGAAAGATTCTTAAGACACCGACATAATAAACTTCGTTTAACTATGATATAAACTTACTGGAAGAATCACATTGAATATGGGAAGAAGAAAAGGTCTTCCGACTACTAACAACCAACGCCCACTTTCCATGAGAATCTCCTTTAACCATATGAGGATCACCAAGTACCCTGTGGCTTTTTAGGATTAAACAGTATTTTCGATGATTGGTTTCAGTTAGAATTGTGAGTCTGCTCCCCATACTCTTAGAAGCCTCGAGCAAGGCGATAATTATGGTAGCAATGGACGGGTCAGTTCCTTTAGAAATGGATTCTGAAAGAGAAAAATTGTTGTAAGAGAACAACAAATATAATATAAACAATAAAAAGTAATGAGACTTAGTGAGAGCAGAAAAAGACCCTTTGATTCAAGAGGTGTAGCACTTAACGTAAAAGAATTAGTTCTCCCAATCCCTTGCTTTATTGATTATGTTGGTAATCATGCTCTTCGGCTGAGGAAGAAGGCGATATATAGAACCCTACAATTACCCTCCTACTTTTATAGAATTTGCCAATAAATGGAGAATACCAGCACTAACTGAAGGAAGATTGGCTTCCCTAGCAAGTATTTCCAGTCAGCTCAAATAAGTATACAAATTGGGAGTAAGTGGAATTGGAGTGATACCTAGATGTTTCAAGAATTGTATGGGAAATTCAGGAAAAGAAAGATATCCTGAGTGCCAAATGTGGATAGGAGAGAAAGGAAAGAATCCCTCTAGAGGATTATCTATCCTACCAGATGGACCAGCAGCCATGGCTTCTATATTTTTGTATTTTCGAATTGTCGAAGGATAGAATCTACTTCTTCCTAAGTAGTTATGAAGGACTGGCTGAGCTTATAATCTCCCTTCTCTAAATGGGGAGAAGGCTTGGAATTTTTATTAGAGTTCTTGCTATCCATTTGTCTGCTTGGTGATATTACACAAAATCAGGGAAGTATTGCACATTTTATAAAAGTTTGAAATACTCGTAGATGCTAAACACTCGAATGCTTAATTAATAAGTACTTGATTAAGTAAAAACAATCCAGTTCATGGTGATGGAATATCAAGACTAGCTATAAAACTTATAATAAGATAAAAATTCATCAAAAAGTCCATTTCAAGATGTCGAACTTCTAATAGGATGTTGAATTTGTAGTATAGTTGAGAAATTTACAACCAATTGGAAATTTATTAACAACCTTTAAATTTATGATTGAATGTCAAGTTCATAATTGGATAATATAGTTCAATTAAAGTAACATACTAGTAATAACATTTTTTAGAAATAGGATGCCAAATTAGTAACCTGATGTTGCAGTTATAAGATCGTAGAATTCATAAATAATAAATTGTGACGACCCGCATTTCGAAAGGTTTAAATTGACAATAATCCACACATGTCAAACTTAAACAATACGGAACAAAGATAATCATTGGGGTTAATTAAGAAAAATAAGAAAAGAAGAAGAAAAAAAAACACAGAATCTCCTAGCGGAATGACAAAATAAAATAATCAAATAAATAGTTCATGAAGCTGGTTATTATACCTTTGATTATAATTTATACAACAATTATCAAAGTTATATATACATCAGGGATAAATAAATAATGCAACAGACAACATGATGCAGGAATACTAATAGTAATAATATACCAAATCTTCGTCTTTGTCCTCCAGAATAAATCTTCAATAAGCTGAAAACTCAGGGCTTACCCGAGCGTAATGAAAAGACAAAACACTCGAGTCAGGACTAAAATATTCTTATGTGAGTCAAATCGATATCGCATATAACATAAGTGCCATGGCGTCAGAGATGTTTACGGGGTTTCACATCTCCTATCCAGTGTATAACATCTGTGCAATAACTCAAGAGATGTTACGGGATTTTCCATCTCTTAAGGATCCATCAAAATATTCATATATAGTAGAATACGCTATATATGTAATGTCTAATCAGTAAAATAAATATTTTTCTTAGCGTGAAGGCTTTATATTGATCCCCCTTAACGCGTTTTTAAGCATTGTCATACAGTTTGCATATAAAACACCAGTAAACCGTCGGTGGATAGGGATGCGCTGTGATACGAGAACACTAAACCAAAATCGTAGGGGTCTCGTATAGGGATAAAAGTATGACAAGGCACGTAAGGCAATGCCCAAGGTAGGATACTACCATTTTACCCTTCCCGGCTGGTGGTAACCCCTAACAGCCCACCGTATCCAACACTCCCAAAATCAAAGGGTGCACACCAATCAATAACAATGTAAAGATAGTAATACGAAGAGGTGTGTCCGCTAGAGGTAGCTAACCTCATTGGCCGGTACGACTCCTGTTTTAGTCATTTCAAATTGACACAAGTGTCATGCCAATCCATCATCGTTCTCTTTCTTCAAATCCAGCAAACGACGCCAAATCCAACAACTTCATTATGGAGTCACCTCCGCGTACACAGTTGTTAAAGTGGTTCTAATATTGATAGAGACTATGCCAATAAGAGGCTCCGGTCTCTTTAACAACAAAACATCGTTTTACACACCAGTTGGTACTTTTACATTTTGAAAACAATTCGTATTTGATATCAAAATATCATATTCGCTTCAAAATCAATTTCATTTCAAAATATCATATTTACTTCAAATATGTAAATTTCCACTTGAAAGTCATTTTCACTCCAATATTCGATTTGAATTACAATTTGGCTTATAACTTCATTTTAACCCAATTTGCATTTAAATCCATGATTTAAATATAAACATTCCCACTCTGACCAGTTTGAATTTTTAGAAAATAGTTTGAAAATTTTAAATAGTTTAAAAGTTAATATAGTTTAATATAATATAGTTTGAGTATTGAAAATGGTTTATATAGTAAAATAGTTTGGAAAATAAAAGTAATTTAAACACCAAAAAGATAGGTTTTTAAACAGTTTATATAATAATACAATTTTTTTTGAAAATAGTTTCAAGGTCAAACTGATCCAATTCCAAACTTTCCAATTCAAAACAATTCAATTACCATTTCCATTTAAATCGATTCAATTCTGATTTCAATTTGAATTAACTTCGATTCCAATTTTAATTTAAATCGATTTCGATTTCGATTCCAAATTAATTCGATTTCGCTTTCAGTTCCAATTAATTTAAATTATATTCCAATTTAAATTAATTTCATTTTAATTCTCAATTTTAAACCATTTTGATTTATATAAATTCGAGTTCGATTTCATAATATCGATTTAAATCACTTAAATTAAATTTAACTTCAATATTTAATTTAAAGTTCGAAACTTTAGAATAATCCAATTCCGAGCTCAAATTTCGAAATATCCATTCAAATTACTTTACTTGGATTTATTTCAAATTTTGAGAAAGAGTTCAAATCTTTTAAAACAAATCAATTTCCTGAATTTGGATTTATTTCTTAAAATCAAAATCATTTAAATAATTTCAAATCAAAAATTGTGAAATCATTTAATTTAACCAATCCGGTGTCCGTATATAATTTTCTATCCTATGGCCAAGTGAACCAATTATTTTTATTTTTAGTTTCAGGGATGGATATATATCATTTCAATCCAAAATAAATGTCATAGGTATATATCATTTCAACTATTTCTTAATTTATTCAAAATAATTCGATTTATAGTTTTATATACTATAACTAATTTACCAAGTGATAACGGGATATATATAAAATAACTAAACATCCAATCATCCAAATATCATTCAATTGGCATCCATCACAATCAATCATCCAAACAGTCAAAAAAATTCACAACAATTTCATTGTTATTAATATCGGGTATTTTACTGGCAATTAAATTCCAAATTCAAATTTAACTGTCAATTTTTAATACCTACATTCAATTCATATGTCAATTTCGTTTTCAAATAACAGTCAATAAAATTAGATAACTTCACGATTCAATTTTAACGAACATAAAACTATTATAATACATCGTGAGCGTTAAAAGCAATCACCTTTACTTGAAACTGAAAATATTTCAGCTTCAAATAAATGCCACTTTGATTCCACGCTAAAGCCTTCGCCGATATGATTCCAACGCCGCTTTTTTCGTCCAATTCGGACCTCGTACGAAGAAGATACACATTTTTAAAGATTTGAATATAGTTTATATAAATAAATCTACAATTTTCTATATATATATATTTTAAACCTTTATCTGGGCCATTGATTTTATGGAACGAGATCAGGGCCGCACGCTAATATCCTACTTCCCCCATCGTTCGTCCTACTTCCAAAACCCATGGCTGCCACCTTCTTTTGATTGCCACACTACCAATGACCATCTATGCATCGATCAACCACTATCGAAACGTTCGTCGCCCTATGTTACACCATCGCCCAAAATCACGTGACTTCTTGTAACAACCCGGGATTTGCATTACCAATTAATAAATAAAAGTTAGGTTTTTTTTATTTATTTTAATGAAGCATAAAAGGATTTGGAATAATAAAATTTATTGTTTGAAAAGGCTATTTTAATTAAATGGGAAATATGGGATTTTAAAATGAGGATAAAATGTTATTTTTGGAAAGTTAAATATTTGAGGAGAGATTTTAAAATGGGTTTGGATAAGAAAAAATGAGTTTTATAAACATATATGAACACTTAGACTAATTTTTGGAAACATGTAAATAACTCTCTTCTTATTGGGTTACAAAACCTAACCCAATAACCCACCCTAAACCTCCTCTATAAATTATCTCATACTCTCAAAACCTCATTCATTCCAACCCTAATCAAATTCCTAAAACCCTAAACCTAAAAATGGCCTCCATGCTTAGGAAAGTTCCATCCTCTCTTATATTGGCTTAAGCTAGTTAAAGTAAAGGAAGGTAATGCAAAAACCCTCTTGTAATCCATTTCTAACTCTCTTTAATTTCTGGAAATCATGTTGTAACTCTTGGTTTTATGTGTTTTGGTATTTTTCTAGCTCCTTGATCATCATCTCTTAGCTTTGGTTAGTGCCATATAGGTGTTTGTTCTTTTGCTTTAGAGGAATACTAGGTAAACCCTCTCCTAATCTATGTATAAGCATCTCTTAATTTCTGAAATTATTTTGTAATCCTCTTTTTTTGTGCATTTAGATTGTGAAACTCTTTGATCTTCTTTTCATTGCTTGGAAAGAGGTAATATATGCTAGCTGAAATTATAATTAGTTTATTGCTGTTACTAAATTAGGTATATCTCATTCATCTTAAATCGGAATTAAGATTTTCTTGAAGTTCTGGAAAGCTTATTCTGTACCCTATAACTTTTATGTTTTGTGCTTTGCCTAATTTTGAGGTTTGAATGGTCGAAATCATGCTTGTTTGTCGCTGACCTGACAACAAACTACAGGGTTGATAAAATAAAAACCCGAAATTGATTTGGCCATAAGTTACTCGTTTCTTATCCAAATCTAATAATTTTGGATGTTCTGGAAAGCTTATATTTAGAGCTAAAACTTTCATGTTTTGATATAAAATTTAGATCTGAGAATTTTTTTAGTCATAGAATTTTCATCTCTGGTCGGAATTTGACGATCTTGGTCATTCCGGAAAGCTTAGAAACTAAGCTACAACTTTCATTTTATTCATTTTTCCAGAATTTGAAGTTTACTATGCCAAAATTGTGGTTTTTCATCTCTGGCCAGTTAGTGCATAGCTATAGGCCTTAGTCTCTTTTCTCCCGTTGTTTTCAGCGTAGAACCCCGACTTTGCGAAGCCATCCCGGGCTCGTCCTTTGTCGGATTTCATCATTTTTGGTCTCATTAAAAAGATGAGATCGAGATCTTTAACCATGCAAAGTTTGGTTTAGATCTGGGTGCATTAGATACTTCGTTTCTATTGTCGAAGTAGCACCCAGAAACTGTTTTACAATAGTGATCATTTTCAGTTATCGTCGGACCAACTTTGAAACATTGTCGTTTCTTCGTTTCAAGTCGAAACCGAACGATTATTGTTGCATATCAAAGTAGGAGTACTTTACTACGCTCCTGCAAATTTTCATCAAGATCTGATTTCATGTGACCCTTTGACCATGTCGTCGAAGTGGGACCTTTACACTGTTTTGACACAGTAAAGTTTTATGATTTTTGTCCGAATTTGAGACGACGCCGTTTCTTCGTTTCAAGTCGGAATTTCCCGATTCTTTTTGCAGTTTGGAGCAGGGATGTTGGAATATATGCCTACCAATTTTCATGCCATTCGGATTCAGTTTTCTAGTCCGAATAATTTTCCGAACTTGGGTTCGCGTCATTTTTGGACTATTTTCCAACACTTAGAATATTTTCAGTGATTTTCTGGTTTTATTGATTTCTTTGAGATTTGTCTCTAGATTTCGTACACGGGTTTTATGAATTATTTTCAAAGGATTTTTCACTCCTAAATGGCTTTCGAAATTATTATATAATATTATTTTTAATTATTAAATTAATTACTCCATAATAGGAGAGTTTTCAAAAGCCGTTTTAAAGTGATTTCAAAATCAATTATAAATCTGTTTCGCACCATTATTTTCTATAATAAAAATCTCACACTCACTTTTAGCACGTCGAGCGAAGTGGAAAGGTGCTTAAACGGTTAGGAAATCTCCGACCTATGGAACCGTGTGTATTTTCTTTCCGGTTAATCCCCGACCTATTCGATTGATCGTTTTGACCTTTGGGTCTAGTTTACCGATGATACGAGGTGGACTTTTCATTGTTTGGAGTGTGAGCTTGCTATTAGTTAGGAAACCGTTTAGTGCGAACGTGGGGTATGGGACTCATTGTTAACACTTTACGGGTTCCTCTCCAAGAAGTTGGTGACACATTAGCCTTTGGGCGGCCAGTACTGGACCTCTGGGTCACCACGCCTCTGGGCAACCATCTCTGGACACCTGCTCTATGGAGCAGTTTATTTTTTCGGCATGCGCCTCTGGGCCTTTATCCTTCTGGGAAGGATCTTGCCGTCTCGTGCGTTCCGCATCTGTGCAAGTGATCTATCACAACTCTACAGTACTTGGCAACAACGTCTCTGGTCGGTGCACGTGCAATATTGGTATTATTTGATGACTTTTATATCCATTCGAGTACCGCAATTCGGTGTTAGTTCTATGGAACCATACGATGTAAGTGCGATTGCCTTGTGGATTCACAGTGTCTCTGGACACTGCTTTTCAGTGTTTGATTTCATTGACTTTTCAGTATATCCCCATTGCTCTTTGGAGCATCGATCTTTGCTTGGGCATTGATTACAGACTCTGGTCACTCTTGGGATTATTGCCTATGGGCATCTTTTTATAGCTTTGGCTACGCCGATGATATGAGGCGATTTTATTTATTCTACACTTTGGTGTTGATTTCTCTTTGGAGATTTTTATTGTTTATTGATGATTAGGGATCGTCATTATATTCATGTGGTTCATAATATACTTCTCTTTGGATAAGTACTGTTTTATTTATGTACCACATTATTATATATCTCAGTTATTACTGATTGTTTAGCTAGCCTGACCCGAGTGTTTTCGCTCGGGTCAGACCGAGTTGTTTCAGGTTAGGTCTCTGGACTTAGCTTTTGTGCTTCCGCTTGGACATTATCTGCTATGCTGATAGATAGCGCTTTTATTTGTCTACTATTCCGCTACTCTGTTATTATTCAGACTTTGATATGTACATATTTTTGACTCACATGTGTGAGCAGTGCCTTTGTACCCACTTATGATATTTGGATCTGTATTGACGATGTATTGTCCTGGGATTTTATATCTGTTATGTGATTCTGTTCTGTGATGCTATTTCATTATGTTATTATGCTTTGTCCTGATAGATCTTTAGCCATTTGTAATTTCGTTATAAGTATTTACTGAATATGTCGAACCACCTGTTTGAGAAAAATTTAAATAGATTCCACCTTTCGACGTATTCAGTAGATAGTTGTAGCTTGATTACAAATGGTCGCTTCCACTATACTCTATTCTCCGCTTTAACAGACAGTATTACTCCCGTAATACTCTTTGTTACAGTGGGTCTCAGAGTGGGGCGTTACAGCTTGGTATTAGAGCCTGGTTTCAGGAATAAGCATAATAAACACAGAACAGATACACTTAGTACAATACATTTTAAATTAGATCCGAATTAAATCAAATCCCTTCCTTATGGTTATTGATAGATAAGTTAGGAATATGTATAGGAATCCGTTATATTCCGTAGTATTCCTTAATTAATTATCTATCATTGAATCATGTCTAACTCTAATTCCCGTTACGACATGTTTGACCAATTGAGCGGTGCGAAGGTCTTCTCTCAGCTCAACCTCTCCACCGGATTCCATCAGCTACGAGTCCCAGAAGACAACATTCCTCTTACAACTTTTCGCACTTGTTATGGTTCTTTTGAGTGGTTGGTCATGCCGTTCGGCTTGACGAACGCTCCGACTTTCTTCGTCGATCTCATGAATCGAGTATTCCGGGAATACATCGATAGATCCGTTCTGGTTTTCATCGATGATATTCTTGTTTATTCTAGATCTGAGGCAGAGCATGCTCGTCATCTGCGAATCGTCTTGGATACTCTTCGTCAGCATCAACTTAGGATCAAGCTCTCCAAGTGCCATTTCTAGGAGAGCAAGGTCAAGTTCTTGGGTCATATTGTTTCATCTGAGGGTATTTCTGTCGATCCTGCCAAGATCGAAGCTATTCAGAATTGGAAGCAGCCCGATAACGTTCATGATATTCGCAGCTTCCTTGGGCTGGCGGGTTATTACCGTCGGTTTATCAAGGATTTCTCTCGAGTTGCACTTCCCCTCATGACTCTGACTCGTAAGGGGGTTCGTTTTATTTGGTCTGATAAGTGTGAAGCTTCCTTTCAACGACTGAAGGAACTTTTCACCCATGCTCCTATTCTTGTGGTTCCTGAGAGTAACCAGGATCTTGTTTTTTTTACACCGACGCTTGTGGTAGCGGCCTCGGTGCTGTGCTTATGCAGAAAGATCGGGTAGTTGCTTACGCTTCTAGGCAGCTACGTCCGAATGAGATTCGCTATCCGACTCATGATCTTGAGTTGGCAGCTATCGTCTTTGCTTTGAAGACGTGGCGTCATTATCTATTGGGCGAACGTTTCATTCTCTACACCGATCACAAGTCGCTGAAGTATTTATTCAGTCAGAAGGATCTCAATATGAGGTAGCAGCGATGGCTTGAGTTTCTCGCCTCATATGACTTAGACATTCAGTATACCCCTGGCAAGGGTAATCGTGTGGCTGATGCACTCAGTCGCAAACACTCGGCAGTAGTTTCTATGATGATAGCCGAGTGGGATATTCTTGAGACTCTTTCTTTGTGCGATATTCGAAATCGAGCTCCATCTTCTGATCCTCAGATATTGTTATTCAGCTTGGAAGCTCAACCTATTCTATTGGATTGCATTGCCCATGCTCAGCGACAGGATCCAGACTTGTTGCGATATATTCATCTCCTTGAGTCGAGATCCAGTGATGAGACATTATTGGATTATTCTATTGATTCTCATCGGTGTCTTCGCAGGAAGAACCGTATTTTGGTACCATCTGATTTATCACTTAGGCGCGACATTCTAGACGAGTGTTATCGCACTAAGTACACTATACATCCCGGGTCGAGTAAGATGTATGCCGACATGTGTCGCCTACTTTATTGGGAGGGCATGAAGAGTGATGTTGCAAGTTATGTAAGCCGTTGCATGACTTGTCAACAGATCAAAGCTGAGCATCAGCGTCCATCTAGTCTTCTTCAGCCGCTAGAGATTCCATTGTGGAAATAGGATCAGATATCCATGGATTTTATTGACGGTCTGCCTCGATCGAGGTCAGGCCATACTTCTATTTGGGTCATCGTCGATCGCTTGACCAAATCAGCTCATTTCATTCCTATTAAGTCCACTCGGACTGCTCCTCGGCTTGCCAAGCTAAATGTGAAGGAAGTCGTTCGACTTCATGGTATTCCTAGCTCTATCGTCTGTGATCGAGACACTATCTTTACTAGTCACTTCTGGAAGTGCCTACAGTCAGCTTTGGGCTCAAAGCTGAATCTCTCGACTGCTTATCATCCTTAGATCGACAGTCAGACGGAGAGGGTGAATCGTGTTTTAGAGGATCTTTTGCGCTGTTGTATTCTGGATTTCGGAGGTAGTTGGGAGGATCACTTACCGCTTGTAGAGTTCTCCTACAACAACAGCTTTCAGTCTAGTATTGGCATGGCTCCTTTCGAGGCTCTTTACGGAAGGCCATGTCGTTCTCCTGCGTGTTGGTTAGAATCTGGCGAGAAGCTCCTTCTTGGTCCAGATTCAGTTCGGGAATCTTCTGAGAAGATTATTCTTATTCGTCAGAGAATGAAAGAGGCGCAGAACCGTCAGAAATCCTACGCGGACAACCGTAGGAAGCCTCTTGAGTTCTCCATTAGTGATCATGTCTTTATTCGTATATCTCCTATGAAAGGGGTTGTGCGTTTCAGCTCTACAGGGAAGTTGGCTCCTCGCTATGTTGGACCATTTCCTATTACGGAACGCATTGGCCCCGTGGCTTATCATGTGGCTCTACCTGCTCACTTCTCTGGAATGCACGACGTGTTCCATGTTTCCCCAGCTTCGCATGTGTGTCCGCGATCCTGATTCTATCTTTGAGTCGCATGCTGTGCCTGATTTAGAGATCTTACCTGATTTATCTTTGGAGCAGCAACCTCTTCGTGTGCTTGATTCGGAGGTTAGACGCCTTCGCAACAAAGAGGTTCCACTCGTGAAGATTCAATGGTCACCGAATCCTAAGGACTGCACTTGGGAGACCAGAGAATCTATCGAACGCTCTTATCCTGGCTTTCTCCCATCTTCTTCTACGGGTGAGAATTCTCTATTTTATCTCTATCACTTCTTTTGTGGATTTGACGTTATAGACGACATCTATCTTAAGGAATTGCGGGGACGCAATTTTCTTAAGGGGGGAGTTTGTAACAACCCGGGATTTGCATTACCAATTAATAAATAAAAGTTAGGTTTTATTTATTTATTTTAATGAAGCATAAAAGGATTTGGAATAATAAAATTTATTATTTGAAAAGGCTATTTTAATTAAATGGGAAATATTGGATTTTAAAATGAGGATAAAATGTTATTTTTGGAAAGTTAAATATTTGAGGAGAGATTTTAAAATGGGTTTGGATAAGAAAAAAATGAGTTTTATAAACATATATGAACACTTAGACTAATTTTTGGAAACATGTAAATAACTCTCTTCTTATTGGGTTACAAAAGCTAACCCAATAACCCACCCTAAACCTCCTCTATAAATTACCTCATACTCTCAAAACCTCATTCATTCCAACCCTAATCAAATTCCTAAAACCCTAAACCTAAAAATGGCCTCCATGCTTAGGAAAGTTCCATCCTCTCTTATATTGGCTTAAGCTAGTTAAAGTAAGGGAAGGTAATGCAAAAACCCTCTTGTAATCCATTTCTAACTCTCTTTAATTTCTAGAAATCATGTTGTAACTCTTGGTTTTATGTGTTTTGGTATTTTTCTAGCTCCTTGATCATCATCTCTTAGCTTTGGTTAGTGCCATATAGGTGTTTGTTCTTTTGCTTGAGAGGAATACTAGGTAAACCCTCTCCTAATCTATGTATAAGCATCTCTTAATTTCTGAAATTATTTTGTAATCCTCTTTTTTTGTGCATTTAGATTGTGAAACTCTTTGATCTTCTTTTCATTGCTTGGAAAGAGGTAATATATGCTAGCTGAAATTATAATTAGTTTATTGCTGTTACTAAATTAGGCATATCTCATTCATATTAAATCGGAATCAAGATTTTCTTGAAGTTCTGGAAAGCTTATTCAGTACCCTATAACTTTTATGTTTTGTGCTTTGCCTAATTTTAAGGTTTGAATGGTCGAAATCATGCTTGTTTGTCGCTGACCTGACAACAAACTACAGGATTGATAAAATAAAAACCTGAAATTGATTTGGCCATAAGTTACTCGTTTCTTATCCAAATCTAATAATTTTGGATGTTTTGGAAAGCTTAGATTTATTGCTAAAACTTTCATGTTTTGAGTTACATGAAATTTCGAAGTTAATTTGGTCAAAACTGTGCATTCTTACCACTGTCCCGAAAGCACAACGACAGTGATATAAAATTTAGATCTGAGAATTGTTTTAGTCATAGAATTTTCATCTCTGGTCGGAATTTGACGATCTTGGTCATTCCGGAAAGCTTAGAAACTAAGCTACGACTTTCATTTTATTCATTTTGCCAGAATTTGAAGTTTACTATGCCAAAATTGTGGTTTTTCATCTCCGGCCAGTTAGTGCATAGCTATAGGCCTTAGTCTCTTTTCTCCCGTTGTTTTCAGCGTAGAACCCCGACTTTGCGACGCCATCCCGGGCTCGTCCTTTGTCAGATTTCATCATTTTTGGTCTCATTAAAAAGATGAGATCGAGATCTTTAACCATGCAAAGTTTGGTTTAGATCTGGGTGCATTAGATACTTCGTTTCTATTGCCGAAGTAGCACCCAGAAACTGTTTTACAATAGTGATCATTTTCAGTTATCGTCGGACCAACTTTGAAACATTGTCGTTTCTTCGTTTCAAGTCGAAACCGAACGATTCTTATTGCATATCAAAGTAGGAGTACTTTACTACGCTCCTGCAAATTTTCATCAAGATCTGAGTTCATGTGACCCTTTGACCATGTCGTCGAAGTGGGACCTTTACACTGTTTTGACACAGTAAAGTTTTATGATTTTTGTCCGACTTTGAGACGACGCCGTTTCTTCGTTTCCAGTCGGAATTTCCCGATTCTTTTTGCTGTTTGGAGCAGGGATGTTGGACTATATGCCTACCAATTTTCATGCCATTCGGATTCAGTTTGCTAGTCCGAATAATTTTCCGAACTTGGGTTCGCGTCATTTTTGGACTATTTTCCAACACTTAGAATATTTTCAGTGATTTTCTGGTTTTATTGATTTCTTTGAGATTTGTCTCTAGATTTCGTACACGGGTTTTATGAATTATTTTCAAAGGATTTTTCACTCCTAAATGGCTTTCGAAATTATTATATAATATTATTTTTAATTATTAAATTAATTACTCCATAATAGGAGAGTTTTCAAAAGCCGTTTTAAAGTGATTTCAAAATCAATTATAAATCTGGTTCGCACCATTATTTTCTATAATAAAAATCTCACACTCACTTTTAGCACGTCGAGCAAAGTGGAAAGGTAATTAAACGGTTAGGAAATCTCCGGCCTATGGAACCGTGTGTATTTTCTTTCCGGTTAATCCCCGACCTATTCGATTGATCGTTTTGACCTTTGGGTCTAGTTTACCGATGATACGAGGTGGACTTTTCATTGTTTGGAGTGTGAGCTTGCTATTGGTTAGGAAACCGTTTAGTGCGAACGTGGGGTATGAGACTCATTGTTAACACTTTACGGGTTCCTCTCCAAGAAGTTGGTGACACATTAGCCTTTGGGCGGCCAGTACTGGACCTCTGGGTCACCACGCCTCTGGGCAACCGTCTCTGGACACCTGCTCTATGAAGCAGTTTATTTTTTCGGCATGCGCCTCTGGGCCTTTATCCTTCTGGTAAGGATCTTGCCGTCTCGCGCATTCCGCATCTGTGCGAGTGATCGATCACAACTCTACAGTACTTGGCAACAACGACTCTGGTCGGTGCACGTGCAATATTGGTATTATTTGATGATTTTTATATCCATTCGAGTACCGCCATTCGGTGTTGGTTCTATGGAACCATACGATGTAAATGCGATTGCTTTGTGGATTCACAGTGTCTCTGGACACTGCTTTTCAGTGTTTGATTTCATTCACTTTTCAGTATATCCCCATTGCTCTTTGGAGCATCGATCTTTGCTTGGGCATTGATTACAGACTCTGGTCACTCTTGGGATTATTGCCTATGGGCATCTTTTTATAGCTTTGGCTATGCCGATGATATGAGGCGATTTTATTTATTCTACACTTTGGTGTTGATTTCTCTTTGGAGATTTTTATTGTTTATTGATGATTAGGGATCGTCATTATATTCATGTGGTTCATAATATACTTCTCTTTAGATAAGTACTGTTTTATTTATGTACCACATTATTATATATCTCAGTTATTACTGATTGTTTAGCTAGCTTGACCCGAGTGTTTTCGCTCGGGTCAGACCGAGTTGTTTCAGGTTAGGTCTCTGGACTTAGCTTCTGTGCTTCCGCTTGGACATTATCTGCTATGCTGATAGATAGCGCTTTTATTTGTCTACTATTCCGCTACTCTGTTATTATTCAGACTTTGATATGTACATATTTTTGACTCACATGTGTGAGCAGTGCCTTGTACCCACTTATGATATTTGGATCTGTATTGACGATGTATTGTCCTGGGATTTTATATCTGTTATGTGATTCTGTTCTGTGATGCTATTTCATTATGTTATTATGCTTTGTCCTGATAGATCTTTAGCCATTTGTAATTTCGTTATAAGTATTTACCGAATATGTCGAACCACCTGTTTGAGAAAAATTTAAATAGATTCCACCTTTCGACGTATTCAGTAGATAGTTGTAGCTTGATTACAAATGGTCGCTTCCACTATACTCTATTCTCTGCTTTAACAGACAGTATTACTCCCGTAATACTCTTTGTTATTGTGGGTCTCAGAGTGGGGCGTTACACTTTTGGTCAACCCTAGCTCGAGAAAATCGAGCTCGAACGTAACGCCATTCGTGGAGATTTGCCGCCGCCTCGAGCCGTTGTAGCCCAGATCCACCGTTGGATGTGAAGAGGTCGAGGTGTTCTTCGATTTTCCTTTAGATTTCAAAGCCTAAAAGTCGACGGATGGAGAGAAAATGAGGGTGGAAGCTGCAAGCGTTTTAGCCATTGAAGTCAGGTGGAGGCGCTGTTGATAGATACTAGGGTTTACTATGAGGATACGCGTTTATATACGTGTACATATAAATATTATATTATTATTTTCATTATTCACGTGTATTTCTGGACGAACTCCAAACAAAGCATGCCGCCTGGTGTTTATAATGTTTTACCCTTATTCCAAACACAATGGAATATGTTTTGAGGCCTAATTCGATCGTATGTGGAAACTAACTTTTCAAATCGAACTAAAATATTAAATTTCCAATATTAATTTCAACTCGTTTCTATCCCGTACGACCAAACGGTAACTCCAAATGCAACGAAATTTGAAATCCTACAATAGTTCACTGTTACGGTTCCGATGAAACTAGTTTCGTCGAAATCTGAGATAGTGGCCAAAATGGCTATTTCTACACGTTAATTATAATATAAAATTTCCAATTTCCAATATTCACTTTTAAACCCAAATTTAATTGTAAACAATCTTCATTCATATTTAAATAGCATCTAAATCAACTTTTGAAATAATTTTCATTCATATTTAATTTAGGATTCAGTTATTTAAATAATTCTCAAGATTAAATTTAAACAATTTAATTGTCTAATATTCAATAAATTTCAATATTAGATTTCGAATGAATTTTAGTTATCAACCAATTACTTTATTTACTTCTAATGAATTCAACATTTATTATTCAATTCAACTGTCGATTATAAACACAGTCAATACATAGCATTTCCTTTCAATACTCGTTATTTCTTAAATCTTCAAAATTGTTTATTTCAAAATCTTGTTTAAGTTCATATTTAATAACAATATTAATAAATCATTAAAAAAATTATTTTAACCATTTTTATTCAATAATTACATTAAATTTAATAATTTAAAATAGTTAAAAATACGGGTCGTTACATAAATGAGGTTAGATTTATTTAGAAATGCTTTAACCATTTAACGAATTTATAAGGTGTCGGAAACATAAGCAGTTTATGAATCTGCGATACAATAATTACATTCTATACTCATGGTGCCGAATTGAAAATAACTGAATGGATACCGAACTTCTATTTAATTGTTAAAATAAATAACTGAGAGGTGAAACCTTTTTTAGATATTGAACTCCAAGTTAAATGTCGAATTTTGAAAGGTTAATAAATTAGAAAACCAAGCAAGTTATTAAATGTCAAGCTTTTAATAGCTAATCTTAATTAGGTGTCAAAATCCCAATAGGGTGTCAATTTTGTCATAGTTAAGACTCTAGAAAGCTTTTGTATTTGCAATAACAACTATATAACTTAAATTAATCGTCAAAATAAAATACCATAATCCATATTCAAATTCAGATACTAAGTATGATGGACCCCGGACAATTCATAAAAGCGCCCAACTAAACCCTAATTTAAAAATCAAAATAAAAACCCCTCTTTAATTTTATGTCTAAACCAATTAAAAATAAAAATCGAACCTTGAGATCGACCTTAAATGCTGGAAAAGATCGAAATTTCTTGAGTCAAACTAGAAATTAAAATTTTCGCCTCAAGTTTAATTTGTAGGTAAAAAGTAAGAAGAGGAAAAAGATGAGTATTTGTAGAAGGAAAGCGGACGATAAGAGCCGTTGATCTCATTTTGAATGAACAAACAAGATTTAGATGGAATGCCAATAGGCGGCAAGCATCAATATCAAGGTGTTAACTTGAAAAGTCAATATTTCTTCAATATAAGGGGAGGGGGGAAAATATTACTACAAATAAAGATGTTGATATGTAAGGGAATATATCATGATTCAAGATGCTGAATGTGTAGAAGGAAAATAATCAAACATTCAGCAAGGGGTAACAGGTATAAGAATATGTGGAACTTCTATAAAAAGGTGGCGTGTACCTAAGAGAGGATGATGAGATTATAAGAGTGTCAAATTCCAATCAATTGGCTAACCCAGAAGATGTAGTACATGAACATATAGTCACAAAGGAGGTATATCAGAACTCTGTAGATATCGGGCCTTTACAACTAATAATAGTTGTAAAGTACCCACAAGTGGCAAGAGATCTTAGGCTTTTACAAGCAGCGGGGATGCCGAGCTTCAAGGAATAAAAGGGATGTCTGATATCTATAGTTATAGAGGATGTCGAAAATAAATAATGTGAATTAGAATGTCATGTGTCATCAATATAACAAGCAAAGTCGAGAATTGACAATCTAAGAAGAATGTTGGATACCAAAAATATAGAGGAACGTCGAATATTAACAATACAAAGAAGGATATCGTATTTCACTGGTGTAGCAAAGATGCTATAAATCATCAATGTTCATAAGGATACCATAAATCATCAACATGAAGAAGTTCGCTGCATGTCAACAACACAATGAAGGATGCCGAAAATCAACAATGTTGAAGGACACGTGGCAGCTATGCCGCCTACTTTAACTCCTATAAATACTGACCCCATAGCTTCATGGAAAGGGTGAATTCTTCCTATCACTTTTCTTACATTTTCAAATTTGTAAACCCTAAATAGAATTGGGGATTTAGAGTGCTTATTCTAAATTTGTGACTTTTTACAAACAACGACTTGTGCAAATTGATTTTACATAACATACTACAAGTAAATAAATATTCTTGACCATGATATATGACTTGCATGTGACTCTTATGCTCTATTGCTTATAACATGTACATGATTTCTTTATTGAACACACACTTCTTGTGAATCGACAAAAGGCTATCCAGGT
This sequence comes from Allium fistulosum, assembly GCA_030737815.1. Lineage (NCBI taxonomy): Eukaryota > Viridiplantae > Streptophyta > Magnoliopsida > Asparagales > Amaryllidaceae > Allium > Allium fistulosum. The sequence goes on from CM060906.1 coordinate 619,606,094, forward strand.
CTATCTCTAACCAAGCCTTATCTACTTTGCACATTTCAGGGTTAACAAAGAAATTTGTTGATAGTGCCCAAAGACAGAGGAAACTAAAGGCGTGAACGGATGACCTATTAAGGCGAGGGTTTATTTGTTGTAGAATATTTGACTGGGATGCACCTATGGTCTTCGCCACTAAGCGGATGGCTCTTTGAGATTGTGTGTTGATTACTATAAGTTAAATGAGGTGACGAACAAGAATCGACTCCTTCTTATTGATGGCTCATTCGATCAGCTCTATGGGGGTGAAGGTGTTCTCTCAGTTGGATCTTGCAATGAGGTTTCATCCACTAAGAGTATCTAGATAGATTGTGTCGAACTTAGCGTTTTGTATGCTACCTTGATTTTTGATTGGTTGGTTATGTCGTTCAGGCTAACCAACACGTTGGCATGCTTTATTAATTTCATGAACCATGTTTTGGGGGATCACTTGAGTAAGTTTGTGTTGTGCTCATTGATGATACTTTCGTTTACCCATGGACGAAAGAGGAGCACAAGGCATGATTGATGATTGTGTTTGAGGTGTTGAGAAAACACCTATTAATGGTGAGATTTTCATAGTATCATTTCTGAAGGAGGGAAGTGAGATGCTTAGGTCACGTTGTTTCGAAACAAGACACTGCTATGGGTCCTTTGAGTTACGACAATCCATGATTCGAATAGACCTATGAGTGCTACGATATGAGTTTTCTTGGATTAGCAGGATATTATAGATGCCTCATCAAGGACTTCTCTAATGTAACACCACCGTTAACCGATATGACGAGAAGAACCAAACTTTTATTTGGGACGCGAGGTATGGACACGCATTTATGAGTCTGACATAGAGGTTGGCGAGTGCACCGATGTTACTCATTTCGAGTGAGAATGAGGTGTTGACAGTATGCATAGATGTATGTGATATTGCAGTTGGCAGCAAAAGTATTCGCTTTGGGGATTTGAAGGATCTATCTATTAGGAGAGGGTTTCAAGTTGTTCATTAATCCTACATCATTGAAGTATCTCTTCTCCGAAACCTTCGCCACCAACGATGGTTAGAGTCCTTGGCCTCCTATGGCTTTGACAGTTCCTATATGCCCATTAGGGAAATGCAGTCGTTGATACATTGAGTGGAAGACATACAAGTTTAGGAGTGATGCTCATAGAATGGGCATAGCTTGAGTTTATCACCCATTATGACTTCAAAACTCAATGTGAGCTATGGCCAAAGGTGATGGATATTTTGACCATCATACCTACTTTGATCTAGGAGATCAGTACTTGTCAACGGCGTGAAGCTAGACTAGCAGAGATCGTGGATAAGGTAGAGGAACAAGTAGTGTCTGTAGCGACCCGTATTTTTAACTATTTCAAATTATTAAATTTAATATGATTATTGAACAAAAATGGTTAAAAATAAAAATTTAATGATTTATGAATGTAATTTATTGGATATGAACTTAAATAAAATTTTAAATAACAAAATTCAATAAGATAAAAGATGATTACTTATATTAAAAAGTAAATTAAATGATATTGAATTGTAAGTAATTGATAATAGAAATTGAAATAATCAATGTTAAGTTAATAAAGAATCGAATGAATGTTTATTAAAAGTAAAGCATAAGTTTACTTATATGAAATTGTATTTTTGATAAGTATAAATTTCAGAAATAAGAAAACATTTATTTGGTAAGAAATGAATAACTTTTGCTGTATACAATAATTTCATTGATGTTGAATTACTGTAAAATGGAAGTAGTTTTTTTATTATTTGAATTCGTTTTAAAAGAAAATTTTATAAGTTAAATAACTTATATTTCAAATATAGTGATTTATTTGACAATTTAATTATTATATTTAATATTTAGAATTGTTTAAATAATTGAATCTTGAATTTAATGTGGATAAAAATGATTTCAAAATTTGATTTAAATTTTATTTAAATAAGAAGGAAGATAGTAAACTTTTAAATTTGAATTTAAAAGTGATTTATCTAAATTGGAAATTACTCGTTTTAATTAACGTGTAAAAATAGCTTTTTGGGCACTATCTTGGATATCGACGAAACCAGTTCCATCGGATCCATAATAGTGAATTATTATAGGATTTTAAGTTTCGTAGCGATCAGAATTATCGCTTGGTTGTGTGAACTTGAAACGCGTAGAATTTATTTTCAGAACTTTAATTAATATAATTCGATTTTGAAAAGCTATCTTCTAAATATGATGGAATTGGCTCTCGATATATATTCCATTGTGTTCGGAGTAGTGGTATAACAAATAGAACGCCAGGCGGCACGCTTCTTTTGGAGTTCGAAAATTTCATGGATGAATAGTGCTTTGGGAAATTTTCTATAAATTACCCTTAACTTTCTTTCATTTGTTAAAACCCTAAACCTAAATCAATAGCCGCCATTAAAAAGAACTCCATCCAACGGCCAATAACTATCGGCGCCACCACGTTCATTTTTAAGCTTCGACCCCAACAGCAAAGTTGTTCGGCTCAATGAGAGGAAGCTATCTACCGTTTGGATCGAGTCGAAGTGGAGCGAGGCGGCGGCTAAGGGACTACGATGCAAGTAGCAAAATTAGGTTTCATGATTTTTTTCGCATTCGCGCATGCGTGAGAGAGGTGCTGGCGAGCGAGGCGGCGCGCATGGCGTGGGGTGGGGGCGCACGGTTGTGGCTGGTGCGGCGGCCAGGGTGGCGGCTTGAGGTCAGGGGCAGGTGGCTGGCGAATGGCGCGCGAACGATTTGGAAAAAAGAAAAGAAATTAAGGGCGGCCTAGTCTGGTGTCGCGTTCTTGAACGAGGAAGGGAGACGGGGAAGAAAGGTTAAATTTTTATGTTAATTATTAAGTTAATTATATTTTAATTATATCGTTATGTTAATTACTGAATAACCTTTTCATACGAGGTCGGATTCGAGTGAAATGGGTCGCGTTGCGATTGTATCAACGAAGGTTATGACGTGGAGTTGGATTCGAATTTGTTTGACTCTGAAAAAAATTTCAGTTTCAAATAAAGGTGAGTGTTTTAAACCGCTCATGAAATACTAAAATATTCTGATGTTAGTTAAATTGAAATCATGAAGTAATTTATCTTTATTGACTGTTGTTTGGTAATTTAACTGACATTTAAATTAACATATGAGTTGAACTGTTAGGAATTTGTAATCGACAGTTAAAATTGAAATTGAATTGCTAGTTAAATACCCGATATTGATAACTAGTTAACTGTTGTGATTTATTGGCTGATTTGGATGTTGATTGAGATTGGATGCTATTGGTTGATATTTTGGATGATTGGATGTTTATTTATTTTACATATATCATTTTATCACCCTGTATATAATTTGACAGCATATAAAACTTTTACTTGAATTATTTCGAATAAATTAAGAAATAAGTTGAAATGATATATACCTATGACACTTTGATTTGGATTAAAATGATATATATCCATCGCTGAAATTAAAATCGAAATAACTGATCACTTGGCCATAAGATAGAAAATTATGTACGGACACCGGATTGGTTAAATTAAATGGTTTAAAAATTCTTGGTTTTGAAATTGTTTAAATGATATCGTTTTTAAGGAAATAAAGGAATCAAATTTATATGAATTGAATTATTTCAAATTCGAGCTTTGAAATGTTGAAATCAAAATCAGCAAAAGAAATTGTTTAAAGAATTAAATTTGAAATGTGAAGTTATAATCGACATATAACTTGAATTATGGAAATTCAATTATTTTAAAGGTTTGAACTTTTACTTGAACTTCGAATTTATCTAAGTAAAAGTGTTATAAATTGATATTTCAAATTTAGGCTCGGAATTGAATTATTTTAAACATTTGAACCTTAAATTGAACATTGAAGTTTAATTTGATTTAAGTGATTTAAATCGGTAAATTGAAATTGGACTTGAAATTTATATAAATTGAAATGGTTAAAATAAGAATTGAATTGGAATTTGAACCATTGAATCGAATTTGAAGTTAAAATAAAATGTTTCGAAATTGAAGTTAATTCGAATTGAAATCGAAATTGAGTTGATTTGAATTTAAATTGAAATTGAGTTGATTGGATTGAAAGATTTGAAACTGAATCGGTTTGATTGAAATTTGGACCTGAGTCCAAATTTATTGGAAATGGAAAGAAACATTTTTAAATTTGAAACTATTTTCACTATAAATTATTTTACTATAAACTATTTTAAAATTCATCTTTTTAGATTTTCAAATTATTTAAATTTTCAAACCATTTTAATATATAACCCATTTTCAATACTCAAACTATTTTATGTCAAACTATTTTCAATCTCTAGAATATTTTAACTTTTTAAATTATTCAAACTGTTCATGTTGGTAACTGTTTATGTTTAAATCGTTGATTTAAATACGAATGTGGTTAAAATGAAGTTATAACTTAAGTTAGAATTCGAAATGATTTTGAAATGAAATTGATTTCGAAGCGAATATAATGACTTTGGAAGTGAAATTGATTTCGTGATGAATAAAATGATATTTTGAAGTGAATATGACATATTGAAGTAAATATGATACTTTGAAGCGAATATGATATTTTGATATCAAATAATGATTCACTTTTGAAATGTAAAAGAACCAACCGGTGTGTAAAACGACGTTTGGTTTTTAAAGAGACCGGGGCCGATTATTGGCATACTCTCTGCTAATGTTGGAACCACTTTAACAACAGTGTATGTGGAGGAGACTCCAGAATGATATTATTGGATTTGGTGTACGATGTTGGATTTGAAGAAAGAGAACGATGATGGATAGCCCCGACAGTTGTATCAATTTGAAATGAATAAAACAAGGGGACTTGATAGGGCCAATGAAGGTAGCTACCTCTAGCGGACATCTGTTTTTCGATTTTCTTTTTGGACTCGATCCATACTATTACCATTGATGTTGGTTTCGATTGGTGCACCTTGATTTGGGACGACTACCCTTTGACTCGATATGGGATAGATGGATGCGGTGAGCGGTCGTGGCTACTATGCGTTACCACCAGCCCTGCGACTCGAACTGGTAGTATCCTACCTTAGGCCTTGCTTCACGTGCCTTGTCATACTTTTATCCTTATACGAGACCACTACTAGTTTGGCTTAGTGTTTTTGTATCACGGCGCATCCCTATCCCCCGAAGTGCTACTGGGGTGTTATATGCAAACTATATGCCAAATCTTAAAAACGCGTTAAGGGGATTAATGTAAAGCCTTAACGCTCAGAAAAATATTTATCTTGTTTATTAGACATTACATATGTAGCATATTCTACTATATATAGATATTTTGAAGGATCCTTAAGAGATGGAAAATCCCGTATCATCTCTTGAGTTATTGCACGCACATTATACACTGGATAGGAGATGTAAAACCCCATAAACATCTCTAATGCTATTACACTCCTGTTATATGCGATATTGATTTAACTTATATAAGGATATTTTAGTTCTGACTCGAGTGTATTGTTTTACTTAATGCTCGGGTCAGCCTTGAGTTTTCAGTGCATTGAAAATCATATTATTCCGGAGGACTAAGACGAAGATTTGGTAAATTATATTACTAGTATCACTCCCTTGCATCATGTTGTTCTACTACATTGTTTATTTTGTCTCTGTTGTATATTTATGAAACACCCCACACCCCTTAGTATACCCAAAAGGACACACTAAATGATATTATGCGTTATAGGTATAGCTAAAAAGTTTACAAAGACTAAGATTCACAAGACAAATAAATAATAACAATGGAAACATTTAAAATTAAACTTCATTACTCCATAAAATAAGTCATAAAACCAAATACATAATATGTCTTAAAAACCAAGTACATAAGTCTCGTGAAAAATACTATCTCAGTCACATCATCAGAGTACATAAAAATAATCATCCCTCTCAAAAAGTACCATTACATCAAAATACGAATGAAATGAAAACCGAAAAGAAGAAGAATACATGAAGAACTCCAAAAATATCTCCAAGCTAGTCTGAAATCTACTACACTCGATTCTGCTGGCCTGACGGGGGAAAAAGGGGAAATAGAGGAGTGGGTCAGACTAAAAGTCTGGTGAGTAAAAGTAACTACTAGTATTTTTAAGCAAGATAAGGATAATAGACTTAGCAACAGTTCTAGTATAAAGGAACTAAAGGAAAAGATAAAGCTGGAATAAATATTGTTTAACCATTTGCTCTGCTTAGATTGTTCTGATTATTTCGATTGTTTGCACTTGTCTTAGATAGCTGCTTTGATTAGGCTGAAATCCTAATCCTATTTTAAATTAGGCTGAAATCCTAATTCTACCCTTTGATCGGCTTTCTATCTCTATTGTGCCGCTGTGACCTAGTCTCATCCTATGGGTCCCACAACAAAAGACACCTGTTTAGCGCTTTGGAACTCAATAGCAACTTATATCCCTGCACCGAGGCCGCACGCTCGACCACCGCTGGTTCGCACTATCCTTTGCTCCCTCTTTTGACCTCTTATTTACCATTGCTTCAGCATAAGCGTGTCGAGCCTCACCTGATCTATTGTGAGACCATCAGTCCTAGTTTGATAAGGTCCTGCCTAGTCTCACCTAAGTGTTTTGTGAGACTATCAATCCTAGTCTGAAAGGGAAATGCTGCCAGATACGGGTCCCTATAAACAAAATCTAGTTGTACCCCTTGCCCAAATATCCTGATTTGAGCTTCTATCTATTGACCACTTATTTACCATTACTTCAGCATAAGCGTGTCCCAGCCTCACCTAATCTATTATGAGACCATCAGTTCCTAACTGAAGGGGAATGCTGTCGGCACGGGTCCTGCTTCTATCTTTGCTTATTAACTTTGTGTAAGTTTTAAAATAAGCCACTTATATTATTTTTGCTCTGTTTGCTTATTAACTTAATCTAAGTCTTAAAGTAAGCCTCTTCTGTTATCTCTGCTATATTTGCTTATTAACTTAGTGTAAGTCTTTAAAATAAGCCTCTTCTGTTAATTCTGCTCTATTTGCTTATTAACTTAACTCTAAGTCTTAAAATAAGCCTTTTCTGTTCTTTCTTTTTAATTATAACCTACGTTATAATTTCTCTTTTATCTTGTCTTTATAGTTATAACTGCTAGTTATAAACTTGCTTGAAAATGTCAAATTGGCCTATTTCAGTCTATATTCTTTTTATTACAGTTCTTCTTATTTACATCAAATTTTCTGTAAATTTAGTGTTCTTATATTTTAGTCCTTATTAGCGAATTATCCTCTTTTTATCATTTTATTCGCGTAAAAAGGAACAAAAGGAAACTAAAATTTACAAGCTGAATTCTAACGTAAAACGGATGTAAATAAAATACAAATAACTGTATAAAAGTAAATAACTGTAAATAAATGAATAAAATAGCTAAACAAAAATAGATGAATAAAATAGACTGAAAAGAACTTTAAAAATTATCTATAAACAACTTATATAAAAGTGGTCTCAAATTGCAGAAAAACTACAACTATTGAGAACCCTATTATTTTAAATTACTTAAAAATCTAAAATAATTACTTAAACACTCACCTATGGTCCTTAACTCTTTTCGTTGGCCTTTCCAGATCCACTTCTAGGGTATAAAATATTTTAATTAAAACGATCTTCTCCTTGGAAAAATATTCCTTTTAGGGTCCAGCCTCAGGCAATGAACCTAGATGGAGAAAATCAGAATGAGAAAAATAACTAGGCTTAGGGTCTTATTTATAGTGTCACTTGTGGATCTTAGACCGTTGGATTTGAAGATTAAATCTGGTGCAACCACGTCATAAGCTCGCTGGGAACCGTCGGATGGAAGCACGGACGCACAAAATTCAAAAGAAATCGAAAAACACGTCATCGGTTGGAATCTGGACGAATTCACGTCCAAATAGGAAGGCGGGTCGACCTTACCGTCGACCCTTGTACGAGTTTGGTCGACCTATAGGTCGACCTAGCCGAGGGGTGGGTCGACCCTAGGGTCGACCTAGCCCTTATTATTATTATTACTACTATTATTTTAATTTCTGATTTCTTCTTTCTTTTGTAACTTCTTCGTTCTAGCTTGGATTTTGACAATCTATTTACGAAAATTGACCAGAAAATTACAAGGGACACAATGGTGCAACTCCCGTGGCTCAATTATGATAATCTCACAATTTTTTTTATTTAATTAATTCGTAATTAATTATTATAGCTTAAATTTTGGGTTGTTACATTCTCCCATCCTTAAGGGATTTCACCCTGAAATCTCTAAGGATAGAAGAATGAAATAAATGTTTTCATCCAACTTCTACAACCAACTACTCAACCATCATCCATTACATCCATTGTCCTTAATTTTTTCTAATGCAATTCGTGATATATATGCATAAGTGTAGTGTCAATGTGCCGAACTAATGCAAAAGATTAGACAGTCTACTGATTCAGTCGACCTCCTTTTTATGCAATCATGTCCGTGCTATGTATCCAAAAGAATGCAGATTCCTAATGATAACTGATAGTTCTACATGCGTGCTACAATCATCATCCAAATGCAACAATCATGTGATAATCATCCATTAATAGCAACCATGGAAATAAAATAAAATAAAAATGCAAATGCGCACACATCCATATGCCTATGCTCTAGTGACCTAGTTAAGTCGATCCCTAAGTGATAATAGTGCCTAGTGTATATACATGCGTCCATTAGCATCCACTAGCAACCACTTGCAACCACTAGTATCCATCATACATAACATGTTCTAATAACATGTTTACATTCAGTCCTACCATCCATAGATTGAATCATAAGATCTACCCACCCAAATGATAATAAAGGAAAGAACCTATTCAAAACTAAAGATGGAAACAAGAAATTCAAAATTTTCTATCAAAGAGATGTGGATAAGAGGTACGTATTTTCTCCTAATCAAATCAATCTTTCTCCGAAGTCTCTTTAACCATGTCGGGACCAAGTAGTAATCTTTTCTGTAGACTCTAACCAACACGAAGGTGACTTGCATAGTCTTCCATAAAGAGCTTTGAAAGTAGCCATTCTAATGCTCGCTTGGAAACTACTATCATATGCGAATTCCACTAAAGGAAGATGCTCTTTCCAAGTTCTTCCAAAATCAAGAATACACCTCCTTAACCACGTGTGTCTTACTATCTTACTGGTATCACCTTATCATTCTCCTATAGTCTACGCACATGAAGCAACAATCCTAGGTTTTTCACTAGTGTCCTATACACTTTACTGAAACTTCTATTATTACTTCTAAAAGTAATCGCTGCTATCTCCTTCATAGCCTTACACTTTTTCCGTCACACCTAGGAAATGATTCCTATCTACTCCACATTTAAAAGTTTGGTTTGGTATTTATCATCTCATTTCAAAAACTAAAGCTTCTAAATTTTTAAAACATCAAATCCTAAAATTTTTGCATTTAAAAGTGTTATTTTCAGGTTTCTATTAAATTCAAAGGTACTTGGTTATTTAACATTTAACCTTTCTAGACTTGCATCCTTACAGTTTTTTGAATTTACATTATTCCCCAAACCTAGAGGGGAAAACTTACAAATTCTAAGTTCAAAACTTATTCCTCCTTTTCTTTTAAAGACCTTTATAGCTTTCCATAAAAATTTGGATTTTTAAATTTAACTGTTACTAAGTTTTTTTTCCAAAAACTTATTTACTTTTTCACCAAACCATTTTTCTTTAAGATATCTTTAAAAATGTCCTCACATGTTTTCAAAACATCTTTTTTTTCATAGAATTTTTTTCTTTTTTGCAAAAACTGGAGTAGATAAGAACAATTATTTTATTAAAAACCCCTTAACTTTCCAATTACCTAACCTTGGGGGAGTTTCTAACTTACTACAAATTGGGTCTTCCTACAAAGGCAAGCAACCAATGCGCATAATCAATGGAAAATATATGAAATTTCCCATTGCTTAGCTTTTTCTACTAAGGCTCTCTATAATATCTCTCTTAACTAACAATGTCTCTAATTATTCCACTTCTTATTACTCCTAATAGTTTTATACCTTAATATATTGGAACTACTTTCTTTTATAAGAAACTATTAACGCTAAAACCTTCTATGAATCCTTTAAAAGAGGACTTCATGTTTATGTGAAATTACAAGGAACTTATTTTATATTTTTCGAAATAGGTTATACAAAATATGGTGCTTCCCATACCTTGTACATTTCTTTCACGTATTCCTTATAACTTGCACAAAACATCTTTATTTGTGATTTGGTTTCATAGAAAATTATATCATTAATCATTTCATTCCAATAGATTAAAGTATGTTTAATCTATAATCTCTTACGATAGACATTTTATATGAAATTTTTTAATTTTCTAATATTTAACTTACACTTTTATTTTCAGAAAAAACTCATTTTCAAAACTGTTTTAATATATCCATAACTAGAAAACATTTCCTCATACTTATTCAAATAATAAGTGTACTTACAAACCACTTTATTTCTATACTTAGAAATTATCTTCAAAATACATTTTTATTTGGGTCAAAACAGATGTTGCATAAAGCACCGTTACTACAACTCAAAAATACTAGTGTATGGATTCAAAAATAAATACTAATAAATCTCATATACTATGTAAAAACATTTCCTTTGGGGAGTCACTTACTATAACAATAGTGCTATAGTCTATGCCTCCTTTATTTTTCACGAAAACATCTATTACAACAATAAATGTTATAACCTATGTTTTTGATACTCAATGCACTCTAGGTCTTTATATTTAAAATCTTTGTTTACCTACAAAGAAACTAGCGAGCTATATATATATGCTCTATAATTCTTCAAAAAGAGTTTCACTTTTAACAAAATTTTCATCATATAAAAACCAATTTAAATTTCATACCACTTCTTTTCAAAAACCCAATATTTTCTTTAAAAATATTAACAATTATATTTTTCAACTTTTCAATTCTAACAATCTCATTTTATTGGGCTAGACGTAAAGTAGATTTTCTTCTTACAACCCTAGGAGTACCCTTCCTAAACCTTGGAAATCTCATTTCCTTACTAAAGTCTTTTATTCCTATTACTCTTATATGCTTATATTTATTCCAAAGCACTACCGCTGAAACAATTATAATTTTTGCAATTATTTACACATAGGCTTTCCTCTTTTCAACTGAATCTATTGTACATCTCCAATCTTTGCCTACCACTCTTTGGATTTCCTCAATCCGAACCTAAATGTACAAAACTGTTTCTCAAACTCTTCCCATGTGTTGACCTTCTCTATGTCTTAAGAAACACACTTCCTTGCGCCAAAAGTGACACTTCAAGAATTTTGCCTTCAAATGATGAACGCGAAGTGTACGAAGAACCTCCTCTAAATGAATAGCATGCTCTTCCCTACTCTTGGAAAACACCAAAATGTCTTCTAAGAATACTACTACGAACTTATTTAGGACATTTCCAAAAACACAGCTCATCAAATCTACAAAATAGGCTGGGGCGTTGCTTAAACGGCATAACCAACCACTTAAAGAATCTGTCTAATGAAGCCTTTCTCCAATAGCTCACCAATCTGCTTACTTAACTCCTTCCTTTCATGTGTCACTCGGGCAATGTTACTGGCTTACCATTATCGTTCATATAGATCCTAAAGTCAATCTCTCTCTTAGGGGGTAGTCCCCTAACCTCCTCAAAAATGTCTGGGAAATCTCAAACGACCGGAACGGAATCTAGCTCTCCCAGTGATGAATCAAGGGAATAAAGGAAGCTCAACAAGACTAATCCCTATGGGTCGCAAGAAACCTTAAGAGTCTTACTGCTGCATGTCTCTAGTCTAATGACTCTCCTCTCGCAATCCAATATCGTTCCACGAGTGGATACCCAATCCATCCCAAAACCATCCCATACCCCGAAAATCCCAGTATATAGGCTTCACAATCAAGCTCTACGCCTAGTATAAATTTTTTCAAACCCCTTCAAATCATGGATAAATGTGCCGATCCTCCTATGGGGTTTGAAACAACTATGGGGTCAAGTACTAAAGAGATATCTAAGTGCAAACAATCAACCATGGAACTAGAAATGAAATAGTGTGATGCTCCAGAATAAAAAAGAGTCCGAATAGGAAAATCCGAAATAGAGATCAAAACCTTCCACACAGACTTTCCTACCTTGATCTGGTCCACTACTAGAAGGTGCTGCATCCAAAGCCTGTACTTGCGCTGTAGGTGTGCCTCTCTCTGCCCTGTCCTGTGAGGACAAGCTCTACTAAGGTGACCAGGCTGCCCACAGTTGAAACACCTCCCCTTCATCATTTTATTCTTATAGTCCCTTGCGTAATGACCAACCAATCCACAGCTATGACATTTCCCGCTTTTCTTGATTCTCTTCTGAGGTCCTCCCTCTTTCCTCTTGTCCTTATCCTTCTTATTCTTCCACCACGGCTTCTTAGAGCTTTCTGACTTAGGAACCTCTTTAAGCTCTCCCTTCAGCTGCCAAGATGTAGGCTGAACTTTGTATCGGTCCTCCAATCTAAATAGTCTAAACATTCGCTCTGTATCCTTCAACCTAGCTCGTGCCTCCTCGAAATCCTCTATGCCAGAAAACGCCTTGCCTCCTAGACTAGCGAAGTCCTTGCATAGCTTAGAAAAATTGGCTGCTGTAGGTGGATTAATGGGTTCTCCACCTACTGGTGCTGTATTGGGCGCTTGCCCTTGCACTTCTGGTACCATAGATCTACGGAACCAATCAACCATACTATGCAAAGAAAAGGAAATTTAGGCTCGAAAGAATCGAAAGAAGGTTGAACTGGACCTTAAGGGGATTTATATAAAAACTCACTTTTATACTTGAAAAAATATTCTATAATAAGAGTTTCTTTCTGAAAAATACTTCTAGTCTGATGATATGCTACTTTTAAAAATAGGTTACTTTTGGAAAAATACTTTATTTTTAAAAAAGTTTTTAGAAGTCTTGTAACCTTAGGCTCTGATACCAAGTGAAACACCCCCACACCCCTTAGTTTACCCAAAAGGACACACTAAATGATATGTTGCGTTATAGGTATAGCTAAAAAGTTTACAGAGACTAAGATTCACAAGACAAATAAATAATAACAGCGGAAACATTTAAAATTAAACTTCATTACTCCATAAAATAAGTCATAAAACCAAGTACATAAGTCTCATGAAAAATACTATCTCAATCACATCACCAGAGTACATAAAAATAATCATCCCTCTCAAAACGTACCAGTACATCAAAATCCAAATGAAATGAAAACCGAAAAGAAGAAGAATACATGAAGAACCGCGGAAATATCTCAAAGCAAGTCTGAAATCTACTACCCCCGATTCTGCTGGCCTAACGGGGGAAAAAGGGGAAATAGAGGAGTGGGTCAGACTAAAAGTCTGGTGAGTAAAAGTAACTACTAGTATTTTTAAGCAAGATAAGGATAATAGACTTAGCAAAAGTTCTAGTATAAAGGAACAAAAGGAAAAGATAAAGTTGGAATAAAATACTGTTTATCTGTTTGCTCTGCTTAGATTGTTCTGATTATTTCGATTGTTTGCACTTGTCTTAGATAGCTGCTTTGATTAGGCTAAAATCCTAATCCTATTTTAAATTAGGCTCGAATCCTAATTCTACCCTTTGATCGGATTTCTATCTCTATTGTGCCACTGTGAGCTAGTCCCATCCTATGGGTCCCACAGCAAAAGACACCTGTTTAGCGCTTTGGAACTCAATAGCGACTTATATCCCTGCACCGAGGCCGCACGCTCAACCATCGTCGGTTCGCACTATCTGTTGCTCCTTATTTTGACCTCTTATTTACCATTACTTCAGCATAAGCGTGTCCAGCCTCACCTGATATGTTGTGAGACCATCAGTCCTAGTCTGATAAGGTTCTTCCCAGTCTCACCTAAGTGTTTTGTGAGACCATCAGTCCTAGTTTGAAAGGGAAATGCTGCCGGATACGGGTCCCTACAAAAAAATCTAGTTGCGCCCCTTGCCCAATTCCCCTGATTTGAGCTTCTATCTACTGACCACTTATTTACCATTACTTCAGCATAAGCGTGTCCCAGCCTCACCTAATCTATTGTGAGACCATCTGTTCCTGACTGAAGGGGAATGCTACCGGTATGGGTCCTACTTCTATCTTTGCTTATTAACTTAGTGTAAGTTTTAAAATAAGCCTCTTCTATTATTTATGCTCTGTTTGCTTATTAACTTAATCTAAGTCTTAGAATAAACCTCTTATGTTATCTCTACTATATTTGCTTATTAACTTAGTGTAAGTCTTTAAAATAAGCCTCTTCTGTTAATTCTGCTCTATTTGCTTATTAACTTTATTCTAAGTCTTAAAATAAGCCTTTTCTGTTCTTTCTATTTAATTATAACCTACGTTATAATTTCTCTTTTATCTTGTCTTTATAGTTATAACTACTAGTTATAAACTTGCTTGCAAATGTCAAATTTGCCTATTTCAGTCTATATTCTTTTTATTACAGTTCTTCTTATTTACATCAAATTTTCTGTAAATTTAGTGTTCTTATATTTTAGTCCATGTTAGCAAATTATCCTTTTTTATTATTTTATTCGCGTAAATAGGAACAAAAAGAAACTAAAATTTACAGGCTGAATTCTAACGTAAAACGGATGTAAATAAAATACAAATAACAGTAAATAACTGTAAATAAATGAATAAAATAGCTGAATATAATAGACTGAAAAGAACTTTAAAAATCATCTGTAAACAACTTATATAAAAGCGGTCTCAAAATTGCAGAAAAACTACAACTATTGAGAACCCTATTATTTTAAATTACTTAAAAATCTAAAATAATTACTTAAACACTCACCTATGGTCCTTAGCTCTTTTCCTTGGCTTTCCCGGATCCACTTCTAGGGTATAAAATATTTTAATTAAAAAGATCTTCTCCTTGGAAAAATATTCCTTTTAGGGTCCAGCCTCAGGCAGTGAACCCAGATAGAGAAAATCTGAATGAGAAAAATAGCTAGGCCTAGGGTCTTATTTATAGTGTCGCTTGTGGATCTCAGACTGTTGGATTTGAAGATTAAATCTGGTGCAACCACGTCATAGGCTCGCTGGGAACCGTCGGATGGAAGCACGGATGCACATGATTCATAAGAAATCGAAAAACACGTCATCGGTTGGAATCTGGATGAATTCACGTCCAAATAGGAAGGCGGGTCGACCTTACTATTGACCCTTTTATGAGTTAGGTCGACCTAGCTGATGGGAGGGTTGCCCTAGCCCTTATTTTTTTTTTAATTTCCGATTTCTTCTTTCTTTTGTAACTTCTTCGTTCTAGCTTGGACTTTGACAATATATATATGGAAATTGACTAGAATTACCACGGACACAATGGTGCAACTCCCGTGGCTCAATTCTGATAATTTCACAAAGTTATTTTATTATTTAATTAATTCGTTAATTAATTATTATAGCTTAAATTTTAGGTTGTTACAGTATAACTCTGATTGATGTTGTAAAAGTATAATCAAATGTATAGTGTAAACAGCTTCATGAACTGTTTATTTGATAATTATATTTTTTCATTCCACTGGGAGATTCTGTGTTTGTTTTCTTCTTTTATTATTTTTCTTAATTAACCCCATTGATTATCTGTGTTTCAGATTGTTTTGAGTTGGACATGTGTGGTTTATTGTCGACTTAAACCTTTTGAAATATGGGTCGTCACAGTATCTGTGGAGGTGATGTAGTGCGGATCGACCGAGACTGTTGGTTCCATAGGGATGAGAGATTGTTTATTCTCAAGTAAAAATAAGAGCAAATATCCAATGGCTTCATCAATAGATTTTCGAGGACCGGAAGAGGATAGGGTAGCATTTGGATTAAAGTTGATAGTTTGATGAAGAATGCTAGATTTATATTCGTTGGGTCTACTTGAAGGCATCCAAACTGGTCAAGTTGTATGTAGAGGTGGATTGTATGATTCCAAGGCATGTCGAAGAGCATTATAAGTGGCTGAAACCCATTGTTCAGTAATGGGTTTTGGAAGAACTTGCAAGAGGCGTTGGGAAATATGACACTGAATCAATTACATGATATCAAGACTGAACCAGAAACTTTAAGACCTCGTACGCCTATTCATATCATAGGGCGTGATGCAAAACAGGTTAGGAGGAAGGCGTTGGAGTAGTAAATGTTTAGTAGAGTGAAAGCGAAGGCAATTGCATATAAAGTACCGATGAGAGCATGGTGACCACCTGTTCAGAGGCGCTTCACTTGGTGATATCCATTTTTTGTCAACTTCCATATTGGATATCATATTTAATGCTTTATATTAGATAGTTTAGTATCCTACATGCTAGGATATGCATGGATGTTACTTTTTGATGTTTGACCTTATATGTATCTTTTTGATATTTGATTGTTGGCATTTGATATGATTAGTTATCCTTAGATGGTGGTTAGGCATGCGGGATAGTTACGGTTCGATATAGCATATTTATTTAAGATGATTGCTATATAGGATTTGTAGGCTTAAATATATGATGTTGTTGCAATTGTGTCTAATCCTCTTTATTGAGTACATGTTCATGTACATGGAAGCAAATGTTGGCTATTTGGATGCTTACTCGCTTTAATTCACATCTAATTGGCAAGCTCTTGCTCTAAAAGAGGTATGTAAGATCTGCAGTGTAGATTTGGGTATATATGCTTGTATGTCCTCAAAAATGAGATGCCTTAGATATGGGATGCCTCAGATCTGAGATGTGTATATATCTATTATTATTTTGGGAATTTTCCGAACCTAGCCGTGCAAAGGAGGTCCTGCCGAATTTTTTTGGAACAAGAGGGTCTTTGAAAGCCTAAAGATTAGGAGGCCCTTTCCTTACTTTAGGAATTTCGAGGACAAAATCCTTTTAAGGAGGGGATAATGTAATGACCCATATTTCTAATGATAGGATATTTAAATAATTGATTTAAATATTGAATCATTAATTTATTAAAGTCTAAAAATATGATTTTTGCATACGGTCGAAGGACTTGAGACCACTTTCGTTGAGTTCGGATCGACATTGCGAATTAAAATAAGTATAAACATCGCTATATTTGGAAATCGGACGATCCGATGGCTAAAACAATCTCGAAAGGCACAAAATTATCATCCTGGAGCGTTGTTAGTTAAAGCGCTTAGCGGTTTTATAACGGCGGAGGTGTAAAAAGTTATAGTAGGGATATAGCGTGGATATAACATAAAATAGCAGAGGTGCAAAAAATTTCATTGAATATAAAACCAAATATTTATAATTAATTTATTCTCGTTCTCACTTTATTTATGTAGGAAAAAGAATGTTGTTTAATCTTATATAACAAAAACAAAGAATATAATGAGTCATGCATACAAGATTTGGTGACTACAATATATTTCTAACTTATATTAAGCATTTATGCATTAAAATTAGGTCTTTACCTTAACTTTGTCGATTTAGTTTGAAAGTGAACTAGTAAAATCAACCTTCATACATTAGTGTTGCTAAAGTGGGTGCTAAAAAGTATTGATTTAGTTGGTGTAGCAGAAAATAGCGGGGCTTTAGCTGCATAGTATTCGATAGAGACAAAATTTATATCATTCAAACCAGAAAAATGAGGTGATGTACGCTGACGAGTTTCGTTGTGATCGGATGTGTCGTGTGCTCATACAAGTTCAAAACGTATGGCGATTTATTTGAAAAATCAAATATTATATATATATAATATATAATTAATTAATTAATATAAATATACATCACCTATTCTACCCTCTCTCACTCTTTCACTATTTCATTGCTTGTAAAAAAATTGGCCGCGCTTCCTCTAACCCTTCCATTAATTAAATCCGAAGCTACAGACGATGAGAGAATTCACTGTTAGGTCCATTGAACTCATACTAGAGAGAGCTTTGAATCTATATAAGCTTTGGATGGTGTGGCAATGATTGGCGGATGACCCATTTCAGTCGTCGATCTTGGGTTTGGATTCACCGACAAAGGAAAATGAGTTAGGCAAAGACAACTACACCATCATCTTTCTCGCATGGAGGATCACCTTTCCATGAAGTTTCATCAACTTCGGTGCTTATATGCGATTCACGACATTAGGATACGTCTAAGGGAAGCAGTAGGAGGCGATTTGTTGGGGCCCGAGTTGAAATCAACGATGGCGTTGGACTCATGGCCACGTGAGAAGTCGAAAGGCATTTGGCAGAGGCCACTACGATCGACTGTGGCAATTTCTGATGTTGTGGGGCCACCAGGGTAGGTGTAGGTCGCATTTTTCATAGGGAAGCTGGGCGAGGTAATTTGGGTGCATTGTGAAGAGGATGTGTAGCGGAGTCCATTGGCGAAGGCAGTGCATCGATCTGTTGACTATGGCATGAGAAAGGAGAAGAGAGAGGGTGTGCATGTATGTTATGTATATGCATGGCATGTACAGGAAGGGGAAATTAGAGTTTGGGGAAAAAGGATCAAGGTAATTAATTAGTACTTAAGTTAATTAATAGTTTATTTTATCTCTTTTCTTATAAAATCTTTATCATTTGCATACGAGGTTCGATCTGGACACGGTTTCTTACGTTGCACTCGTGATGGAGAGCTTGACTTGGCATAGGATTGGTTAGCTTTTATTAAAGTTAGTGACATTGTCTCTCACCATACTATGATTGTTAGTATAGTATAAAAATGGTGTTTTGAAATGATTTCTAACTGTAAAAGTGATTTTACTGTATTTAAACACACACCTGATTTTTTAATAGAAATTAAAAGTATTTTAAAATGGTTTTAAATCGAATATCATATTTCCCTTATTGACGTGCTATTTTTAGGAAATTGCTAGTTTTAGGCCATTTTTGATATGAATCCCGCATTTGGTTGATATAGATGCATTATACATCTTGTGTCTATAATATATTGGACGTATGTATGCTTGATGGTTGTATGTATGCTTGTTTGCTTGTTTTGGTTGAAAAATCCAATCAATCGACAATCCACCGTTGGGGAATATGTCATACGTTGGGGTTTCGTGCATATTGATCATATGCATAAATGATAGAAACTATTAGTATAAGAGAGAGTTTCATGCATATCGATGGGATGCACAAATGATGGAAACCCAAATGGACGGGAAAAGTTGTAGAAGAGTACTGGGATGCGTGCTGACCAATCTGAAGATGGAAGACGATGGACTTGGATGAGCTTTGGACTTCAGGAAGGACGATGGAAATTTTTATTTGGTTTGTACTTATCCATTTTGGCTAAGTATACAATCAAAGTGGTCAGTATCGGCCACTGTAGAGTGGTCGGTTCCTATCACCATTGATGATGGCCGATTTGGCCAACCTTTGATATGGACGATGAGGAGGCTTCAAGGAGCGCGATGTGGTGGTATGTTCGTGCGGCTGACTCTTTGTCTTAATGTTGTTGCTCTATGACAAGTAATTTTAGTGGTGAAGAGATGACGTGATGCTTCGACGTGATGGCTTTGTGATTTTGACGACGACGACTCGATGGAGACGGAGTTTTATTCCGATGATGATGGCTCGATGGTGATGGAGTCATGATGATTTTACATAAGGGTAGATTTTAGGAAGGGTGACCTGTGGATAGAATGGTGATTGATTCTATCGTGAACGAAAGAATGTGGAATAGTCCTTGGGAATAATCGAAACTAGATTGAGCTAGGAAAGGGCTCGGATACGCGTGCTAAGGGACCGTTGATACTCAGAGTGTTTTCTGTTGTACTCAAGCAGGGATATGTAAGGATGCTCCCGGGTACTTTGATTGGCTATGTTTAACGACAAATTTTCTATCGATTAGAAAAATGCCGATAAATTTCGAAATAAAATAACCGCAAGCGCACGGCGTACAAAAGTTAGTACGTGGCGAGTACGGGTCGATCCGTAGGGAATTTTTAAGATTTTAAAATTTTCAATCCAATCAAATTAGACCAAAGTGAGATGAAATTGTTGACTACAAAAAAGAAGCTAAAGCTAGAATTAAAATGTGATTAAAAAAACTATTAGACTAGAGAACAATTTAGATGCAAATCCACTCTTATATTTTTGTAAATCAACAAACAAATAATTTGTGATCTCTAGCTTTGATATTAAGTGAAATATTGTTGTATTTATCATAAGTATGGTTTGTTTATGTTATTAATTAACATAACTCAAACCATCAAACTATAATACAACAAATAAACCACTTATCAATTCTCATGAAAATAAAGCCAAAGCAAAAGCTATTTTAAGGATGATCTATTTACTATTGTAACTAGTAATATAGATCATCAAATTTCATAAATTAATTAGCAAATGATGATGTAAATCGTGTTTATGTTGAATAAGAATAGCTTATTTGCATAAGCAATATAAGCTATCAAACCCACTTGTATCAACTTACATCAAAATTCACTCTCATGAAGCACAACCCAAAAGAGATCATAAATCATAAAAAATGTTGAAATTACATAATATTTGAGAGCTTCATTACTCCTAACTTGAAGGGGTTTAGCTAATCATTTGTGTTATTAAATCAACACATGTAAGTTTCAACATTGAAAATGAAAGAAGGTAGAGAATAAACAAAGAAAAAGAAGATTAACTACTAGAAGAAAATTAATTAGACTAGTGCATAAATGTAAATCTAAGCTATGGACATTAAAAGGAAGAGAGCATAGAAATAAACATTAACAAAGAAGCAAAGAAAAGCATGTAGAAAAGAAACGAGAAAGAGGTTTCAAAGCCATTTTTATTTCACTTTGATTTTTGTTTACAACTTGCTAATTTCCTAAGGGAATATATGAAAGAGTAGAAGATATGTTCATGTACATAAGAGGGTTATTTATACAGGCATAAAACCCTAATTCCATTTTTAGGGAGCTTCCCAAAATACCCTTTAGGAAGTGTGGCCACTAAGTAACCATTAGCCACTAATTAATCCATCATTTGATGTGCATGTAGATTTAACCTCCACTTAGTTGTCCATTAGCTTCTAATTGTACATTTAGGTAAGTGGGTGGGGTCCTCCATGATCTTGAACTTGAATTATTTCCTCTTCATTCCTTTGTATTTTCTTGTGCATGCATATATCATCATGAATCCTACTTCCATATACATCAAAATATCCTATAAAAATCATAAAAATTGTCCAAGTAAAAATTCTTAAATTGACACATGCACAAAAATGACCATTTTGCCCCTGAATGAAGATGAAAATATGATGGTTTGAAAATAATTGAATTTTGGTTTTAACATGTAAAAATGCCCAAATATGATGTTTATTTAAATAAGAAGAGATAAATTATGGATGTAAATATATGCACATTTACGTGCCATCAAATACCCCCACACTTATCTTTTTATTCGTCCTCGAATAAGATAAAACTAAGATAAATCCGTTTTCGTAGGGAGCACGATTGCATTGAGCGTATGCAACAAGCCGTTAAACCTCTGGGTGTCCCCAGTAGGATGAGTGTTGTCACATGAGGGTTTTCAACGGATACTACCCACAAAATCCAAATGCAAAGTGAAAATATTTACAAAGTGCAAGATTTATTTACCATGGGATGAATGCAAGTTTTTGAAAATATTTACAAATGAAGGATTCACTTTCAATTCGACACTCATAAGTTAAATATAGGTTTTGGTCATTGTCTTGAAAATTTAAGTCATTTACTCGTAAAAACTTCCAATAAAAATTAAGTTATCGTAAATAGAGTATAGTTTAACTCGTTGTTTAGGTTGATAACATAGTGCAACTATGAAATAGATCCTTAGTTGATTAGCAAAGTTTATCAAAGTGGTATTTTTATTTCTTTTCAATAACAAATCAAATCAAATAAGTAAAAATAGTGCTCGGATTTCAATTGCTTACTCTCTCTTATTTGAAAATTTTATTGATATTAACAATATTTACATATGCCCAACGCAGGTAATCTGAGGCCAGATATGTTACCCATGCACTG
Source organism: Allium fistulosum (assembly GCA_030737815.1). NCBI lineage: Eukaryota > Viridiplantae > Streptophyta > Magnoliopsida > Asparagales > Amaryllidaceae > Allium > Allium fistulosum. Next base: position 619,628,106 of record CM060906.1, read on the forward strand.
CCTAGCGGACTGAAGTGAGGGGAATACAGAGCGTGGTGAGTGAACACACAAGTGTGAACACTTATTGATATGCGTTATTAAAAAGAATTTTTATATACATACACCTAACTCAGATAAACTGAGGCCAGATATACCGATCGTGCACTGCCTTTCGGGCTTACGTGAGAAGGGTACAGAGCATGGCGAGTGAACACACGAGTGTGAACACATGACTCTAGGTGTTAAATATATATATATATATATACAAATGTTTTTTCCTTTTCTCTTATTTTTAGAAAGAGAGAGTTTCTCAAAATCATATTAGCCCATTTAACTTAGAAGATAAAAATGTTATATCCTTTACTTTAAATTTACCACTTTTTTGAACAAAGATTTTCAGTTAGAATATACTTCATAATTAACACATATGAATCGTCCTATATAGTAGTTAAACCATTGTTATTTGTAAACAAACTTCATTTTTATTTTTGTTAAAACAAATAAATTTTCAAAAATTTCAATTTATTACCCAAAACTTATACTTATCCTAAAGTGTTTCTTCAAAAATAAATCAAAATGCTAAAAAGAAAATGTTTTTGGGATTTATAATTTTTTTTGATTTTTTTTAGATAAAGGAAAATGAAAATTCAAAAAAGCCATGAAACTTAAAAAAATGAAAATGAGACCCCCCACACTTAATTTTGATTGTGTCCCCACAATCAATGCATGATATAATGAGTGTAACGGGGAAAAATATGTACATATTTACAAAAGAGGGTTAACATTCTTACTAGACATAGCTTGGCTCATGAAGAATCATGAGCTCATCCTCTTGGTTACAGGGCAATACCAAGAAAGGTTTCAAACGATGACCATTGACTTTGAAAATCGATCCATCCCTGGGGTTTTCTATTTCTACGGCACCATGTGGAAAAACAGTTCGTACCACAAGTGGTCTGGTCCATCTTGATTTAAGTTTCCCAAGGAATAAATGAAGTCTTGAGTCGTATAAAAGAACTTTTTGGTTAGGCGAAAACTTTTTCCTTAGGATTGACTTGTCATGAAAAAGTTTGGTTCTTTCTTTGTAAATTTTTGTTTTCGTACGCGTCGTTCCTAAGTTCTTCTAGTTCGTTGAGTTGTAGTTTTCGGTTTTCGCCAGCTTTCTCAAGATCAAAGTTTAAGTTCTTAATTGCCCACAACGCATTGTGTTCGATTTCAACGGGTAAATGGCAAGCTTTACCGTAAACTAAACGAAATGGGGACATCCCAAGGTTAGTTTTAAAAGCAGTACGGTAAACCAAAAGCGCGTCGGTCAATTTTTGAGACCAATCTTTTCGATTTTTATCGACAGTTTTCTCCAAGATTTGTTTTATTTGTCAATTTGAAACTTCAACTTGGCCACAATTTTGAGGATGATACGGAGTGGATAACTTGTGGGTTATCGAGTAATTTTTCATTAAAGTTTCAAAAGAACGGTTACAAAAATGGGTTTCGTTATCACTGATTATTGTGCGAGGTGTGCCGAACCACGAAAAGATGTTTTCTTTGAGAAATTTCACAACAATTCTATGGTCGTTGGTTTTGCAAGGAACGGCTTCGACCCATTTTGAGACATAATCGACAGCGAAAAGCATATACAAGTTTCCAAAAGAGTTGGGAAAAGGTCCCATAAGGTCGATACCCCAAACATCAAAGACTTCGATCGTAAGAATGGGGTTTAGAGGCATCATATCTCGTCGAGCAATTCGTCCAAGCATTTGACATCGAATGCAAGTTTTACAAAATTCAAACGAGTCTTTGAAAAGAGAAGGCCAATAGAAACCACACCGTAGCACCTTTTCCGCTGTTTTTCAAGGACCGAAATGTCCACCGCACGCTTGATCGTGGAAAAACAAAAGAACACTCCTGATCTCATTATCCGAAATGCAACGTCGGATGATTTGGTTGGGACAATATTTGAACAAGTATGGATCGTCCCAATAGAAATATTTCACTTGGGACATGAATTTGCATTTGTCCTGTTTGGACCAAGATGAGGGAGTTTCTTTAGTGACTAAGTAGTTAACTATATCAGCGTACCATAGATCGATAGAAATAGAAAGAAGTTGTTCATCGGGGAATTTTTCGTTGATTGGCAAAGAAGATGGTGCGTTCGGAAGACGAGACAAGTGATCGGCTATGACGTTATTGGATCCTTTTTTGTCTTTGATTGTAAGGTCAAATTCTTGAAGTAAAAGGATCCAACGAATCAAACGTGATTTATCATCCTTTTTAGCAAAGAGATATCGAAGCGTAGGGTGGTCCGTGTACACAGTAATGTCTGAACCTATCAAGTAAGGTCGAAACTTTTCAAGCGCAAAAATGATAGCTAGAAGCTCTTTTTCAGTTGTGTAATTGAGTTGAGCGTCGTTCAAAGTCATACTCACATAGTAAATGACATGAAGGATTTTGTTGATGCGTTGTCCTAAAATAGCACCAATGGCAAAGTTCGAAGCATCACACATTATTTCGAAAGGAAGATCCCAATTGGGTGCGCAAATGATTGGAGCAGAAACGAGTTCGTTCTTAAGACGTTCAAAAGAAGAGATACAATTAGAGTTAAAATCGAAAGGAATGTCTTTTCCAAGAAGAGTCGTCAAAGGACGAGCGATCTTGCTAAAGTCTTTCACAAAGCGTCGATAAAAGCCAGTGTGTCCTAGAAATGATTGAATGTTCTTAACTGATTTGGGAATGGGTAGATTTGCAATGACATTGATTTTCGCTTTATCTACCTCAATGCCTTTATTTGAGATGATATGTCCAAGGACCATGCCTTGTTTGACCATAAAGTGGCATTTTACCAATTCAAAGTCAAATGTTTTTCTTTACACCGATTTAGAACCAACTCGAGATGGTGTAAACATTGGGAAAAAGAATCGCCAAAGATTGAGAAATCGTCCATAAAAACTTCTAGAAAGCATTCAATCATGTCGAAAAAAATTCCAACCATGCATCATTGGAAAGTTGCAGGAGCGTTACAAAGCCTGAACGGCATACGTCGATAAGCAAAGGTACCGAATGGACATGTGAAAGTCGTTTTCTCTTGATCTTCGAGAGCGATGGGAATTTGGTTATAGCTGGAATAACCATCAAGGAAGCAGTAGAATTCGTGGCCCGCTAAACGTTCGAGCATTTGGTCAATGAAAGAAGAAGGAAGTGATCTTTACGTGTTGCGGCATTTAGTTTTCGATAGTCAATGCAAACACGCCAACTCGTTTGAGTACGAGTTGGAATAAGTTCGTTTGAATCGTTCTTGACAACGGTTAGCCCAGACTTTTTTGGTACAACGTGAATTGGGCTAACCCATGAACCATCGGAGATTGGGTAAATGATTATATTGTCGAGAAGTTTAAGAATTTCATCACGCACCACATCTTTCATTTTTGGATTAAGCCTTCGTTGCGCGTCACGAACAGGCTTGGCATCTTCGATTAAATGGATGCGATGTTGAACAATAGCAGGGCTAATTCCCTTAATATCGGAGATCAACCATCCAATCGCTTCCTTGTTTTTCAGAAGAATAGAAAGAAGAGAAGCTTCTTGGTCAAGAGAAAGATCGTTAGAAATTATGACAGGACAAGTTTCGTTTTCACCTAAGTATGCGTACTTAAGGTGATCAGGAAGTGGTTTGAGGTCCAACTTCGGAAGTTTTTCGATCAAAGAGTTAGGTTGAGATTCAGACTCAATTGGAAGCGATTCAAAAGGAAGAGTGTATTCAATCTCGTTGGGAATTTCGTGAAACAATTTTTCGTACTCGGCCTCGTGTTCATTGTTAAGATCAAGTGTTTCGTTTTCAAAGTTTTAGTGAATGGCACTAACTTCCAACGTTTGGTCACGAGGTTCGTTCGATTGGCTTTCAACATTGAAAATGTTGAGATCCAAAGTCATGTTTCCAAAAGAGATTCTCATCGATCCATTGCGACAATTGATTAAGGCGTTTGAGGTAGCTAAGAATGGTCAGCCTAAAATCAATGGAATTTGACTCGTGGGATTTGACACTGGTTGTGTTTTGAGAACAATAAAATCAACGGGGAATATGAATTGCCCTACTCGAATGAGCACGTCTTCGATTTCTCCCACGGCCATCTTAATCGACCGATCGGCGAATTAAAGCGTAACTTTTGTGGGTTTGAGCTCACCTAAGCCTAATTGTTCGTACACTGAGTATGGATCAAGTTGAAACTCGTGCCTAAGTCTATCAAACATTTGTTAATCATCTTGTCTCCAATTGTACCCGAAATTGTAGGGCAGCCAGGATCTTTGTATTTGACGGGCATGGATTGGGACAAGACTTCGCTCAAACTGGCGGCTAAGAAAACTATTTTGGGAACTTGAGTGTGTCTCTTTTGGGTACACAAGTCCTTAAGAAATTTCGCGTAAGTGGGGACTTGTTGAATGATGTCAAGAAGCGGGATGTTAACTTTCACTTGTTTAAATATTTCCAACATCTTTTCCATTTGGTCCGAGTGTTTCTTTGGTCGAAGACGATGTAGAAATGGAACACGATACTCGGTAGGCGGGTCTACTCGAGTAGAAGAAGAATTTTGATTGGCATTCGATTCAATGTTTGGCTCCACGTTCTGTTCAACTTCGTTCATTGTTTTAGAAGTGTCGAGAGAGGTTTTCAGTAAATCGTTTGGGTTAATGACTTGATTATCGATTTGTTTACCGGAACATAAAGTTGTGATAGCATTCAATTGGGTGACATTGCTATATTGAACAACATGGGCTTGATTTGAATTTGCGTTTTGATTTCTGGGATTTGGAAGGGGCTGAATTGGGAATGTTCCTCGTTCGCGTTCACTTACAGATGTGGCTAATTGACTCATTTGCATTTCGAGTTTTGCAATTGATTGGTTTGTATTTTGCATATATCAAGTCAATAAATTGTGCAAATTGCTGTTTGATTGAAGACTTTGAGTAGTTGCTTTTGCCAACGTTTCAAGAGTTTTCTCAAGCGAAGTTAAACGTTTATCGTCTTAGGGAGGATGAGCCAAATTTGGTTGAAAGTTTGATTTTTGCGGTTGATTATGAAACGGACCCGCAAAGTTTGGTTGAAAATTGTTGGGCTGAAAGGGAAGATTCGAAGCATTATTCGGGAATGCTTGAAAATTGTGATGAATCGTATTCGTGTTGGGATTGTTTTGGTTCCATGCAAAATTCGGATGATTTCTCCAACCACGGTTGTACGTTGGAGAAAATGGGTCGTTTTTGGCTTTATTAAAAGCATTGATTTGTTCGACAGAATTGGGACACTGATCGACTATATGATTAGGATCTTGCATTTATAACACATCGGTTGGGAAGCTTGGTTCATTTGATTCGATGAGAAAATGTTATCGAATTTTTTAATCATTGCGTCGATCTTAGCTTCCAAAGCAAAAGAAGATCCTATCGAGTGCGCACTCGATCGAGAGTAAATTGATTTTTTGTTCGAATGTTCCCATTGGGACGACTTTTCAGCGAGGTTTTCAAGAAATTGCCAAGCATCATCATGATGTTGGGCAAGAAAGTTGCCTTGGCACATTGATTCGAGCATGGTTCGTGAGCTGTTTTCGAGTCCATCGTATAAGATTTGATAAATCGTCCATTTTTCAAAGTTATGGTGTGGACATTTTATCAAAAGCTCTTTGAATCTTTCAAAATATTTTCCAAATGGTTCTCCCTTGAATTGATGAAAATTTACAATTTCGTTTCGGATTCTACTCGTTTTTTCCAAGGGGTAGAACTTTTTTAAGAAAGCTTTTACGAATTCTTCCCACGTTTTAATCGAGTCCGATGGTAAGCTGTACAACCATTTTTCAGCATAATCCGTAAGAGAAAATGGGATTAGTCGATGTTTGATTCCATCGTCGGAAAGTTGTTGGAGTTTAATGGTTGCACAAACTTGTTCGAATTTAGTCAAGAAAATGTATGGGTCATCATGCTCGAAATTGCCAAATTTTGGGAGCATGGCAATATGGTTCGAGTGAATTTCGAAATGGTTACCCGTAGGGGCGGGTAACGTGATGCAAGATGGAATAGAAACTCTATCAGGAAAGATTCTATCCATAAGAGTTCGAGGGGCGTTCTCGTTTGCCATTTCGGGAGAATCGTCTGTCCAAGTTAAACAATTAGTTGTTGAGTCGCGAGTCCAACGATTTGTTGTTGTGTCACGAGTCCAAGTACTCATGCATAAGTTAAATTCGAGAAGAGAAAGAAGTTAGAATCGAGTGTAGAGAATGAAAGAAGATTTGAAAAACAAAGTGAAAAATTTGTTTGTTTTTGTTTTTTTTACAAGGAAGAAAACTATTTACTAAGCGAAATATATTTTCAAAAGAGAAGTTTGATTTTTGTTTTGTTTTTGGTTTTTCAAAAAAAATTTATATGTTTTTTGTTTTTGTAATAATTTTTTTTGTTTTTGAATTTTCAAATATTTACCAAAAGGATTTTTTTCAATTTTTTTTGTTTTTAGAAAATGGAAATTTGATTTTTGTTTTTGTTTTTGAATTTTGAATTTTTAAAGTTTTTTCTTTTTGAAAAGATTTTTTTTTGTTTTTAGATTGAAAAATTTTCAAAGGAAAAGATTTAAAAGGATTTCTTTTTGAATTAAAAACTAAGTTAAGTAAAATTTACAATTTTTTTTTGAATTTTGGATTTTGGATTTTTTTTTAAATATGCATGAACTACTACAACTAAATGAATGCAAAGGACTTAATTACAATTTTATGTCCTTACTAGCTCCTAACCCAAAATTGTATAATCACACTTTGTCTTAAATCAACAAAAAAATTTCTCAGCCAGGTAACGGGCAGGGGTTATCGGTGCACCACGAATCACCGTAGCAATGCAACCGAAGGTTTAAGTACCTTCAGAGGAACAACCACTATACTATTTACGAATCACCGTAATATTTAAAAATGGTTATTACTCTGTCATAGCCTAGACACCAAGAAATAAAATTGTTCAAAGAAAACAATTGTGAAGATACAATTAAGCCCTAGATGAGCTCGCGACACCCTTCAGTCGAATGTCTAACCTTTATATTAGTCAAATTCTACGATGAAATGCGTTTGTGGGCTAAGGAAAGGGTTATGAAATCTCTCACCTTATGTGAATTGGGGTATTGCCCTCAGAAAATAAAACAAGATGAGATGAATGCAAAACAAAATTAAACGTGAATTTACAATGCAACTAAAATGAAGTTTATTTTTGTTTTTGGATTTTGAATTTTTTTTATATAAATGCAAATGCAAGCAACCAACAATGCAATTCAAATAAAAATAAGGGAAAAGAGTACGATACCAGAGCGTGCAAATAATTAGCAAATTATTTTAAGCAGCGATTTTTTTAAGCAATTAGCAAGCAAAGCAAAGCAATTATTAAGCAAGCACTTCCTTTTTTTGATTTTTTGCTTTGGCAACCTGAAAATAAAAGCAAGATATATATACAGTTTTTTTAAGATGGAACTTAAAACAATTTAAAATAAAACAAAACAGTTTTTTTTATATCAAAGAAGAACTTAAGTCAAAACAAAACAAAACAAACAGAACCAAACAAATGAAAACAAAATAAATTGAAAATAAGACAAATTGAATCTTGTTTTTTTTAAAGAGAAGAAAAAAACTAAAAACAAATTAATCTAAAACCACTTAACCAAAACAAAACTAATTCAAAGAATTTTTTTTAATAATAACCTTCAAGCCCAGCCAAATTTAAAGCACCCGCAATCTTCATCATAAAAGAAAAACCATGAATTGCTATTTCATTCCAGTCCAAAATTTGAAATTCACGTTCTTCTCAAAATCGATTCACCAAACAAAAGAAAAAAATGAAATTGAAAAATCTGTGTTCGAGGCAATTGGGGAAGTTGAGTTGCAGCGATCGATTGCTAGGGAGAGGTCGCGATTGAAGAGGGTTTCAATCGTTGATGTCGATGAAGGCGAGATTCGATTTGGGGCGATTGAAGGAGGCGGTGGAGTTAAGTCCGAGTAGTGCTCGCGTGCTTGGTGGGCGATTGAATTCGATTTAGGGAGATTGGTTAGGGAACTCGTGATTTTGGGTATGGGCGAGTTTAGGTGATGGTCAATGATTTCTGGAGTTCGACGATGGATTTGAAGGAGACGTGTGGTTGAAGTTCGATTCGTGTTGTGGTCTGGGTTTTGTGGTCGAGGTGGTTGATGGCCGAGGTTGGGTGATGTAGTGGAATGGTTGTAAGGGGTTGCGGTGAAGTTGCGTGTGAGGATGTTGGCAATGTTTGAAGGGGGCTTTGTTGTTGGTTGTTGGCTTCAGGCAGAAATGGAGATGTCAGGTATGTAAGTGCTCTGGTGGTATGATATTGATGAATGGTTGAACTTGTTGGCTGTTGTTGTGGCCAGAAAGCTGGGTGGTATGTGATTTGTTGATGGTCAGAGGAGCGATTGAGCTATGGCAGATGTTGTAGATGAGCAATTTGTATGGACAGAGACGATGAGGGGGATTTGGTCAGAAGTGTAGAGAGTTGCTGCCGAACAGTGCTGTTGTACTAATGGATTGGCGAACTGTGGTGAATGGGCAGAGAGGAAGACAGTGGCAATGTGTAACAACCCTGTATTTTTTTGATTATTTTAATTACTTTAATTTAATTCCTAATTTAAAAACTTTATTGTATTTATTAAAATGAATAATTTTTGTTATTTTAAATATAAATTTTGGTTTTGATGTAAATTAGAATTCCAAACATGTATAAATAGAATATTTTCCAGAAATGTGAATTTTGGTCAATATGGTCAAACTTTGACTTTTAAATTTAAATTTTAAAAGTTTGAAATTTTGAATTTTATCTTTTATTATGAAAGTAAATAAAATTTTAAGAATACTGCTTTTCGTTTCGTTGAAATCTGATTTATAATGTGAAAGTTATGCCCTTTTAGATATTGTGTGTAATTTGCTGTATTTAACAAAATTGTTTATTTTAAATTATATAAATAATATTTTAGTTGGTCATGTAATTTATGTTTATATGGGTAAAATAACATGTTATGTATATATTTTAGTTTTAAAACATTTTAAAAGTGTAATTGACATTTTCCAGTGTCAGTTGTATTCTGTTTATAATTCCTAATTTCCAGTTTTAATTAATTAAAAGAAATTCTTTATTTATATTTCTATTTTCTTAAGATCTTATTTTTTTCTCATTCCCACTTTATTTTGTTCCTCATTTATTTTATTTATGTGACTTTTTATTTGTTTTAGAGTGAAGTAGAAATTTTTCTAAAGCTAGTGATAATTTATTGTAATTTTTGAACCCTGTTTTCAATTTTTAAGCAATTTCTTATATTCTTTTTCCATTTTCTTTAAAATTAATTAATTATTTTTATTTTATATTAATTTGTTTCGGTTCTAAAGTCAAATTACTGATTTTATTTTGTTTTATTTGAATTAAAGAAAAAGGAAATATGAAAGAGTTTAAAGTGCTTTAGAAACTGAAGTCTTTTCATCTCCTATGTCCTTTCAATTGCCACAACTCCTCATTTACTTCTTTTGGCTGTGTATTACTTTGTTTGGCTATGTATTCCAGTGCCCATTCCTGCAAAAAAAACATTTGTTCCTCATTCTATTCATGGCTTGCAAAATTTTTTGGTAATGGCTACTTTTTCCTTCTTCTTCTTCTTCTTCTTCTTCTTCTTCTTCTTCTTCTCATTTTTCATGGTTTTTGCCTTGTTTCATGGATTCTTTTGCACTTCCTCCTCCTCATATCCATGGCCACCACCTCCTACACCTCTTCCCTGCCATCATCACTAACTATACTCCAGGTCATGACCATGGTCGAACCCACCATGGTGATCAAACCCCTCAAAAATGCAACCTAGGCCTTAAAAAAACAATGTTGTGACCACTATTTGCATCACCACTTCGTTTTCCACCACCACCATCACCTTAGGCCACCGCCACCACCTCTGACCTGACCACTACACACCACTCCATCTACTGTCCATACCTGAACACAATAGGCCGAGCATATGGACCCATGGCCGAGCCATGTGGTTGAGCCAAAACTACACTATATTGCACAAACCCTTCATATTCCTATGTTATAACTTCCTCCACATGATTTGCCTTGTAGCCGTGCACTATTGAACCCAAACCCATGCCTAATCATGTCCAAACCCAAGCCAATTACACCCCTAGGCCGTGCAAACAAATCTATAAAGCAAGGAAAAAGATATTGTGTTCATATTGCATTTTGTTTCAAAGTTATTTCAATGTAATGTTGTATTGAATTATAACTTGATTTTTGGTTTGTTATGGGTTGTGACAAGATCATTAGCTTGATTCTCATCCACTTGAATCTATTATTGTGTCATTGTGCCTTTGGGAATCCGTTTGTGTCAATTGTGTTGAAATCTCCAGCTTATAAAGGTGAGTAAATCTCACATGACATTTTATACTTATGCAAATGTGAAGCGACAACAATTGAATGTGTAGAATATTTTGATATGTTATAACTGCCTGTGATGATTTAATTATATGATGTTAAACCTATTAATTTACTTGTCATCTCATCTGTTACTGTTATTTGTTGTTAAACTGTTCGTTTATATTTGTTTATCACACTGCAAGTTCCCTGTTAGTATAGAATCACTATAAGTTGAAATGATACATACCCGAACGGACTTTAAAATAAGGGGAAATCATTATGGGCTGAAATGATAGGCCTGAGTGATTTTTATTTAATTTATTTTAACTTGGGATTGCGGGTTTGAAATGATAGAACCCGGATTTTTGCTTTGTAAACTACGGATTGAAATGATACATATCTGTATCACTTGACCTAGGTTAGAAAACTATATACAGGGCCGTGGTTATTTTTATAAAGTATTTTAAATATTTCTAAAAGTGTAAAATTATGAAAATTTGATTTAAATTGGATTTTTAATGTTTAAATATGGAAATTTGGATTTTTCTAGAAGTTAAAAATGTAATTTAAATGAATGGTAAAAGTGAATTTTTGAAATATAACTTAAGTTTGGAAATTTGGAATTTTGGTTTTTAAAATGATATTTAAGTTATATAAATAAAATGGAAATTTAATTATATTTGGAAAATGGTAAATATGATAATTTGATTTGAATTTGAATTTAAATGATTTAATAAAGTGTTATTGAGTTTTCTACGTATTAAAATGGTTAAATAAATGAATGCTTAAAAGTGTAATTTTAAAATATAACTTGACTTGGAAATGTGAATTTGGCTTTTATTAAAGGTTTAAGTTAATTAAATAAAATTGAAAATTTAGTTTAATTTGTGAAATGGAAATAAAATATAAGTGTTAAGTTTATTTGTTAAAAATGTGAAGAAAAGAAAATTGTACATTTGGATTTGTTAAGTAAAATTATTGGAAATTTGGATTTTACTATAAATGTTTCTTATAAAAATCATAAATTAATAGAGTAATTTTAATGAACATTTTTGAATGTCAAAATATGATTTTTATAATGTTAAAAAGGTTTAATATTGAAGGTTATTATTTGCTGGAAATACACTAAAATCTGGAAATTACTTTTTATAGCATTCAGAAATGTTATGATTTCTGTAAATGAACTAAAACTTAAATAAGAGGCTATTACAGCAGTTCTGTAATGTTGTAGCTGCTGAAGTAAATTAAAAGGCTAAAAACTTAATAAAGGCCTATTACAGCAGTTCTGTAAATGCTGTAGTGGTCTGTTGTCTTTGCTGAGTTTAATTAAAACCCTTAATTTGAAACCTGAGCTATTACAGCATTTCTGGAAATGCTGTCTTTGCTGTTTTAAACTAAATTGCAACTAAACTGAGATTTAACGGCAGTTTTAAAATGCTGTCTTTGCTGAATTAAAATGTTTTCAAGAATAACTTATAACAGCTTTTTCTGAATGCTGTGAAAGGCTGAAATTTTCAATGTTTATGGTTTTTAACTTAGTAAATGTACTTAGACTATTTTAAACTTTGAGAATTTAATACTTGTTTTGAAAGTATAATAATTACACTTTTAAATGGTTTAGATGAATTATTTGATTTAAATATAAACTATTTAAAAGGTGACTTGAAATGATAATAAATGAATGATATCTTTGAATTTAAAAAGTATTTAAAATTGAATATTTAGATTTGGACTCAAATGAAGTTTTGAAAGGATATGATATTTTGATATATTGAAATGATTTGAAATGAAGTTTTGAAAGGATATGATATTTTGATATATTGAAATGATTTGAAATGAAGTTTTTGAAAGGATATGATGTTTTGATATATTAAAATGATTTGAAATGAAGTTTTGGAAAGATATGATATTTTGATATGTTAAAATAATTTGAAATGAAGTTTTGAAATGATATGATATTTTAAATATATTGAAATGGTTTAGAATTGATTTAATCTTTATTTTGATAAAGATTTGGAATTGAAATGATATTCTATTTTGAAGTATAAAATATTATTTTTAAAGTTATAACCACGGGTTATAATAACGATTAGTTGTTAAAGAGACCGGGATCGGATATGGACATACTCTTTGTCGATACCGAAAACCACTTTGAAAACTGTGTACGCGGTGGAGTTTCCAGAATGAAGTAGGATGGTGGCGATGATCCTAAGGTATATACGTGGACCCAACTCCCGTGAGTTGGCATAAGGTGGCTAAAACAGGAGCAATCTCGGGCCAATGAGGTAGCACCTCTTATCGGACACACTTCTTCGATACCATTCTATTACTTTGTGATTGTTTGGGTGCACCCCTTGATTTGGGAGTGTTGTTCGAGGTGGGCGGTAGTGGCTGCTATGCGTCACCACCAGTCCGGATGCGTAATTGGTATATCAACCCTGGCATTGCCTTGTGTGCCGTGTCACCTACCATATCTAGCTTTACTACGAGTTTCTATTTGTGTCGTACCTATGGAGTATCTTCTCATAGCCTTTCGAGGTATGCAGGTACTGTATAGACTATTGGCATTATTCGTGTTAAGGGGAATATTGGGTCACTCCTTAATGCTATTTTAAAGTATGTTTATTTTACAATTAGACATTATTATAATAGCAAATATTACTACATAGTAGATAGTTTAATGGATCCTTAAAGAATGGGCGATCCCAAGCATTCTTTAAGTTACTTGTACCTTTATTACAGTTCACTTGAGTTGGTTTACATTGTATAAGTATGTATGTCCTGACTCGAGTGTTTTGTGATTTGCTTTACGCTCGGGTCAGACTGAGTAATACAGCATTCGAGACTCACCTTTAGAGCTGGAGTTTTGCTTTGAAGATCCAGATATCTATTCATTTTGTTATCCAGTTGATTCCAGTTGTATTCTGAGTTGTACCTGATTATCATACTGTTACTCCTGTTGTATCTTAGTATTCCTATTGTATCTTAATTAACTCTGATGTATTTATATAGTAGCTTCATGAACTACTATTTCTTTGTTTCCACTGCATTATATTACTCTATGTCTGTGATCTGTGATTATTTTATTTACTATATATGATGAGTTTGCCAAATTTTTATTTACAACGCGGTATTTTGAGCAATTCAAGTCCGACATGTGCGGATGCGAATGGTTGAAAATATCGAGTCGTTACACAATGCTTGATGAAGTATGATGTAGTAGGACAGTTTTGGTTAGGGAAGTGTGGTGGTTGTTGAATTTTTATGACTGGTGGCTGTAGATGTCGATTGTCAGTTAAATATGGACAGATGATTGTTGGTAGAGATGGGTTTTGGCAGTAGCAAGTGGGATGGTGGCTGTAGTTTGTATGGTCAGTGAGAAGAGAAGATGGATGTCTATTGCGGAAGGAGTTGTGGGTTCTATGACAGTTGAATGACAGTGTAGAAAGGAGGTAGGAAAGTGATATGGTGTGTGCTGTGAAGGCAAGTGGGCAGTATGATGGTGAATGGTGGATGGAAAATGAAATGGTGTCTGAGGTGCAACTACTGTGTCTTAGCTTGTTGGTTGCAGGGATGATGTATGAATGTTTGTATGGTTGCTGTTGTTTGGGGTTTGTGAGTGAGTTTGTGGTAGAGGAGAATGAAAGTGAATGGCAGTATGCTTGGTCTTGGCAAGAGCAGTTTGCTTGGTTGTGAACTATGACAGTGAGCTTGCTGTGATTGGTCGAAGCAGCTAGATTAGTCTCTATTTGTGGTGAAGATGCACACAATAGTAGTCGGGTCTGAAGTAGATGATTGGGAAATGAAATGTTGTGATATGGCAGTGAACTTGCAGGTAGTATGAGGAAGTGGAACAGCAAATAGAAGTAGTAGTGGTTGCCAATGAAATGGTCAGAGAGGATTGTGAAGTGGCTATGACGGAGATGAATTGATGGTAGGAGCAGTAATAAGCAAGAACAGAGAGAGTGAGGCGGAGAGCAATAGCACAAACAGCGAATAGTTTGTAATAAGGCAGTTTTGAAAATGTAAACTAAAAATTCAAAATGTAAATGGAAAATTTGTAAATGTAACTCAAAATGTAATGGAATTTTTTTTCTTTTTTGAAATGAACTTGAGTGTAATTTTTTTTTGAATATGCAAATGGAACCAAAACAACAACAAACACACAAATCAAAATGAAAGCACAAATCACACAATAAACACACAAAAACTAAAACACTCAAAAATCAAACAACAAATAATCCGAAGAATAGAAAATTAAAATCAAGACAAAATCCCCAGCAACGGTGCCAAAAACTTGTTTAACGACAAATTTTCTATCGATTAGAAAATTGCCGATAAATTTTGAAATAAAATAACCGCAAGCGCACGGTGTACAAAATTTAGTACGTGGCGAGTACGGGTCGATCCGTAGGGAATTTTTAAGATTTTAAAATTTTCAATTCAATCAAATTAGACCAAAGTGAGATGAAATTGTTAACTACAAAAAAGAAGCTAAAGCTAGAATTAAAATGTGATTAAAAACTATTATACTAGAGAACAATTTAGAGGCAATCCACTCTCGTATTTTTGTAAATCAACAAACAAATAATTTGTGATCTCTAGTTTTGATATTAAGTGAAATATTGTTGTATTTATCATAAGTATGTATTGTTTATGTTATTAATTAACATAACTCAAACCATCAAACTATAATACAATAAATAAACCACTTATCAATTCTCATGAAAATGAAGCCAAAGAAAAAGCTATTTTAAGTATGATCTATTCCCTATTGTAACTAGTAATATAGATCATCAAATTTCACTTTTACTTTCATTTCAAAATCAAAAATTAATTAGCAAATGATGATGTAAATTGTGTTTATGTTGAATAAGAATAGCTCATTTGCATAAGCAATATAAGCTATCAAACCCACTTGTATAAACTTACATCAAAATTCACTCTCATGAAGCACAACCCAAAAGAGATCATAAATCATAAAAAATGTTGAAATTACATAATATTTGAGAGCTTCATTACCCCTAAATTGAAGGGGTTTAGCTACTCATTTGTGTTATCAAATCAACACATGTAAGTTTCAACATTGAAAATGAAAGAAGGTAGAGAATAAACAAAGAAAAAGAAGATTAACTACTAGAAGAAAATTAATTAGACTAGTGCATAAATGTAAATCTAAGCTATGAACATTAAAAGAAAGAGAGTGCATAAATAAACATTAACAAATAAGCAAAGAAAAGCATGTAGAAAAGAAAGGAGAATGAGGCTGGGAAGCCATTTTTATTTCACTTTGATTTTTGTTTACAACTTGCTATTTCCTAAGGAAATATATGAAAGAGTAGAAGATATGTTCATGTACATAAGAGGGTTATTTATACATGCATAAAACCCTAATTCCATTTTTAAGGAGCGTCCCAAAATACCCTTTAGGAAGTGTGGCTACCAAGTAACCATTAGCCACTAATTAATCCATCATTTGATGTGCATGAAGCTTTAACCTCCACTTAGTTGTCCATTAGCTCCTAATTGTACATTTAGGTAAGTGGGTGGGGTCCTCCATGATCTTGAACTTGAATTATTTCCTCTTAATTCCTTTGTATATCCTTGTGCATGCATATATCATCATGAATCCCACTTCCATATGCATCAAAATATCCTATAAAAATCATAAAAATTGTCCAAGTAAAAATTCTTAAATTGACACATGCACAAAAATGACCATTTTGCCCCTGAATGAAGATGAAAATATGATGGTTTGAAAATAATTGAATTTTGGTTTTAACATGTAAAAATGCCCAAATATGATGTTTATTTAAATAAGAAGAGATAAATTATGGATGTAAATATATGCACGTTTACGTGCACATCAGGCTACCCCAGATCGGTTATTTTGATCCATATACCCTGGACCAGTGGATTTGGGTCTAGTATCAACTTCAGCCAGTGTATCAAGTACATAGAAAACCAGGATTTTTCCATTAATCCCTGGATGAGGATTGGTCATACGAGTTACCATGTATCCAAAGCACATTGAGTGACAGTAAGGTTTTTTGATGGATGCTATGTTTGCCATGATTGTTTTTATGTAGTCCATCACTTTATGGATGTCACATGATGTAGGTATTATAGATAGAGATAACAAGACACCACGACATTGTACTTAGGATGGAGTACGCCTTTATGATGTTTGTAGAGTAGCATATTATTGATGTTATATGCTAACTCTTTAGATGCAGGGACATGTTAGGTATGATTACACATACCCTCTGTTCCATATATAATATCAACTTTCGTAGAATTTTGAGATTGTATAACGCTCACACCATACTGTTGTCTAACTCAAGGTTTTATGCTTTGCTTCTTATTATCATGGGTACTCTTAAATGAGTAGATTGTATAGCAAGTGTAAGCAGCACATCGAGTTCTGCAGATGGACTAGCAAAAGGCGATGCTTTCTCATATTTGTATTTTGGGCTTATTATTACATGTTCTATTGTGTGACACTGTGGACCCTTGGCGGTGTTCAACTTACTATTATTTGAGGTAGTTTATCAGTTGAGTTTATTTATTAATTGTATAAACTCTATTGCCATTTTGTATAACTGTATGAGCATATATACTCTGATTCTATGGTTCATGTAGTTACTACTGTCTCGCCTGTTTATATCCACAATGACTATTATATTTTATTTGATGCGCTATGAGATATACAACAGGTTCTGTGATTGTATGCTATTTTCTTTCTCTTCCCTT
The DNA here is from genome assembly GCA_030737815.1 of Allium fistulosum. NCBI lineage: Eukaryota > Viridiplantae > Streptophyta > Magnoliopsida > Asparagales > Amaryllidaceae > Allium > Allium fistulosum. Next base: position 619,645,255 of record CM060906.1, read on the forward strand.
CTATTCCTTTTCTTTACTTCTTTTCTTTCCTTAGACCATTGTCCTATATTTGCCGGATGCTCCAACATTACATTATTCGGTTATATGATCATTGAAGGTGTAGGGCGGTCGTTGTTGGAACCTGCCTTCTTCGATTTTAATGCGACAACTATATATTTCAATCTATATACTATAATATCAAATATTCTTGCAGGAATCTACAAAAGAAGCTATTATCATATCATCTACAAGATTAAAGTTCTCAAAATTCTATTTAGATATCTATGTACAATCTCTGATATGATGATGAAACACACACACACACAAATATACTTTTGAAAATCATGTTTTAAAATAAAATATCTTTTATTATTTAAAAGATATAAAAAAGGTATTTTCAAAATTATATATTATCTCAAGTTCAAAAGTGCTAAAATAAAGGAAGGAACAAAACAGTACAGAATTAGACGTCTGTATATTATTTCAGACGTCTGACATCAATATCAGACGTCTAAAAGTAATATAACAGACGTCTGAACTCTATGCTTTGAGTGCCTCTATTTTTATATGAAATAGACGTCTGTTAATTTAATAACAGACGTCTGTCATCCTAGATAGACGCCTGAATTAAAAAACAGACGTCTAAATTGACTGTTTTTGTCTTTCTTTTATTTTTTGAATTTCAAAATTTATTCAGACATCTGTCACTTTTATCTCAGACATCTGAACTTGACGAACTGAAGCATCTCTTCATGAAATATCAAAATCTGAAGAGTTGTCTTCTTCACCAAGAGTTGCACTTCTTCAAATAGTTGCAACTATTAAATTAAGACTATTCAATACTATAAATAGAGATGAAAATTCACTATTTCAATAACCAATTCTTTCTATCTATTCTGATCTTATATTGTTATAATATCAAGTGATTTTCAATCTATACTTCCTATCTTTGCACATTCAAATCATCATATCAAGAAGATTATAGGAAGAGTGTACTACATTGACTATATTCGTGTTATTCAAAGAACACACAAGTCAAGAAACAATTTACCAAATTGTATTTGAAGTCCTATTCGGTTGCTTAGGCGGAAAGTCCTATTCGGTTGCTCAGGCGGTGTAATACCTGTTCCACCGGGTTAAGTGAGGGTTGTTAGAGAAATTCCAGAAGAAGTCTGGGACTGGACGTAGAACGAGAAGTTCGAACCAGTATAAAAATCCCTGGTGTCTTTTTTACTGCTATTTACTATTATTTATAATTCCGCACTTGTTAGTCGTAGTTTAACTATATTATCGATCCATATAAACTTTCATTTGGTATCAGAGCAAGGTCATCACATAACTATAACACAGTTATCTGATATTTAAATAATATGGACAATAACACTAGCAACAGTTTTACTGAGGGACAAGCCACTACACGACCACCATTGTTTAACGGATTAAATTATAGTTATTGGTCAACTAGAATGAGAATTTTATGCAAGCTAGTGGATTTGAAACCTGGAATATCATTCAAACTGAATATACTATTCCTACTACAGGGTATGCTGCTTGGTCTAATACACAAAAACTAGATGCTACTGCAAACGCAAAAGCAATGAACATGTTATTTTGCGCATTAGACAAAAATGAATTTAATCGAGTTAGTATTTGTAAAACTGGATATGAAATTTGGAATACTCTTAAGGTTACACACGAAGGTACAAATAAAGTAAAACAAAGCAAGATTTCTATGCTTAAAAACCAATTTCAAAATTTTAGAATGAAACAAGGAGAAAGTATTAGTGAAATGTACTCTAGATTCTAGGATATTTATCACTCTCTTTTAGCTTTAGAAGTTACTTTTACTGAATCTGATGTTGTATCAAAAATCCTTAACTCTTTAACTGATGAATGGGAACGAAAATTCTTAGCTATCGAGGAAGCTAATGATATTTCAACCATAAAAACAGAAGAGTTAATAGGAAATCTAATCTCCTATGAAGTAAATTTACAGGCAAGACGAGCACAAGCACAGGACAAGAAAACTATCGCTTTTCAAGCAGAAAAGAAGACTCTGAATCAGAAGACGATATGGCATTTATAGCTAAGAATTTCAAAAAGTTTTTAAAATTCAAAAAGGGTAATAAATTTGGAAATAACAAGGGTTTTAATAAGCCATCAAGCTCATCTCTTGAATGCTACGAATGTCACAAGAAGGGCCACATAAAGAAAGATTGTCCTGATCGAAAGAAAGAAAATAATCTCAAAAAGGACAAATATAAAAAGAAACAAGCCTTCTCAGTTACATGGGATGATATAGATTCTTCTTCGTCAAACAGTGATAATGACAGTGATTCAGAACAAGCCAATGTTTGTTTTATGGCAACAAATGATGATGTAAGTGATCTTACTTTTGACGATTTAATAGAAATAAACTCTGAATTGTTAGATAAACTTTGAATCCTAAAGAGTAAATATAAAGATGCTTTAGGAAGATTAAATAGAACTAAAATAGAAACTGACATGTTAAAAGATGAAAAGAAAATATTAGAGGAAGAATTAGTAAAATCTCAAGAATCTTATGTTAATATAACATCTCAATTTACTGATTTAAGCAGTGAAATGGAAAGACAAAAATATGAGAATGTTAAATTGGCAGAAGAGAATTATGATTTAAACTCTAATATTAAAACACTTGATATAGAAGTATCACATCTTAAAACAAAACTGGAAAATATTTCTAAAAATGTTTCTAAATTTAACAGTGGAAGAGAGAGTCTCTCTAAAATAATTGAGAATTCTCAAACTTGTTCAAATAAAAAGGGGTTAGGATATAAAAAACCAATACAAAAGCATTCTAAAAATAATGGTTCTTTATATACTAATTTTAAGAAAAAGGAATCTATATCTACTCAAAAAACTTCTTCAAAAACTATTCATCCAAAATCAATTATGATTTGGGTTCCAAAAACTAATAATAATTTGATTAGGAAAAACTACATTAAATCTTTTATTATGTCTGTACATAAGAATGAAAATTTTATTTTTAAAGGGAACTCTAAACCCAACTGGGTTTGGCTTCCTAAGATTTAACCCTTAGGACCCTATAGAGGAAGTGGGTACCAATAGAATTTTAATATTTTTTGTAGGTACCGATTAAGAAAAGAGGAAAATGGATTCTAGACAGTGGTTGCTCAAAACACATGACAGGCAACAAAAATATGTTAACTAACATTATTTACTCAGATGGAGGATCTGTCACTTTTGGAGATAATTCAAAAGGTTACATCATCGGCAAAGGCGATGTGAGCAATGACGGTACATCTAAATTACCTCTTATTACAAATGTCTTATTAGTTAAAAATTTAAAACATAACTTACTAATTATTAGTCAATTATGTGATAAAGGTTTTAACATAGTATTTTCTAAAAATAAATGCAATATTTTTTATCATAACAAAAATATTATTTTCGAAGGAGTAAGAGATCATAATATTTATATTTTAAATATGAAAATAAATCATAATACAAATATGTGCTTATTAGTCAAAGAAAATGATCCTTGGCTATGGCATAAAAGATTTTGTCATATAAATTTCAAAGCTATTAATAAATTATCCAAAAATAATTTGGTAAAAGAATTACCTAAAATGAATTTTAAGGTAAATAGCATTTGTGATGCTTGTCAACTAGGAAAGCTACCTAAAACTACTTTTAAATCCAAGAAGATCATCTCAACTTTGCAACCTCTTGAATTGTTGCATCTAGACTTATTTGGACCAACTCAGACTCAATCTATTAATCACAATAGATATGTCTTTGTAATAGTTGATGACTTCTCTAGATATACTTGGACTTTATTTATGAAAAACAAAAGTGATACTTTTGAAAATTTCAAAATCTTTACTAAACGTATTCAAAATATTAAAAATCTAAAAATTAAAAATATTAGAAGTGATCATGGAGGAGAATTTGAAAATGAAATGTTTGAGAAGTTTTGTAATAAGAAAGGAATATTTCATAACTTTTCATTTCCAAGAACGCCTCAACAAAATGGAGTTGTTGAACGTAAAAATAGAACACTTCAAGAATGTGCTAGGACTTTATTGAATGGAACCACTCTTCCAAAACAATTTTGGGCAGAAGCTGTTGCTACTGCTTGTTATGTCCTAAATCGTGTATCTATTCGACCTTTAACTAAACATACTCCATATGAACTCTTCATCGGTAGAAAACCTAATATATCTTACTTTAAAATTTTTGGTTCTAAATGTTTTGCTTTAAATACAAAAGATCAATTAGGTAAGTTTGATCCAAAATCGGATGAATGTATATTCATCGGATATTCAGAACGAAGCAAAGCATATAGAATCTATAATATAAGAACTAAATCTATTGAAGAAACACTTCATGTATCATTTGATGAAAATTTCAAAATTAAAACAAATGATGATGAAGACATTGTAATAAATTCAAATTCTACTTTTGACAACAATACACCTAACAATATCACTTCTATAAATCAAATTGAAACTGAATTAAAATCTCCACCAAGAATTTTAAAAGATCATCCAATTCAAAATATAATAGGAGAAATTGATGAAAGAGTTAAAACAAGAAATGAACTAAATCAAATGGGTCATATAGCGTTTCTTTCTAATATAGAACCTAAAAATATTAAGGAAGCCTCAACTGATGATTATTGGATTATTGCGATGCAAGAAGAACTAAACCAATTCGAAAGAAATGACGTTTGGGATTTAGTTCCACGACCAAATGATCAAACAGTTATTGGCACTAAATGGGTTTTTAAAAATAAAGCTGATGAAAATGGTAATATCACTAGAAATAAAGCTAGATTAGTTGCTCAAGGATATAATCAGGAAGAAGGAATTGACTATGAAGAAACATTTGCTCCTGTCGCAAGATTAGAAGCAATAGGAATTCTATTAGCCTATGCTTGCTTTCATGATTTCAAATTATATCAAATGGATGTTAAAAGTGCTTTTTTAAATGGATTTATTAAAGAAAATGTTTATGTTGAACAACCTCCCTTGTTTATACACGAATAATTTCCAGAACATGTCTATAAACTTAAAAAGGCTTTATACGGTTTGAAACAAGCACCTCGTGCTTGGTATGATCGTTTAAAAAGTTATTTAATCAATTCTGGTTTTGAAATTGGAAAGGTTGATCAAACTCTTTTTATTAAGAAAAAGAAACATGATATCTTAATTGTTCAAATTTATGTAGATGATATTATTTTTGGATCAAGTAATGATAAATTATGTCAAGAATTTTCTAAAATAATGAAAAATGAATTTGAAATGTCTCATATGGGAGAATTAACATATTTTCTTGGACTTCAAATTAAACAAGTTAATAATGGTATTTTTATAAATCAAGAAAAATATTGTAATAATTTAATCAAACGCTTTGGTATGGAAAATACTTCTGCCAAACCAACTCCTATGAGTACAACCATACACCTTGAAAAGGATGAAAATGGCAAGAGTGTAGACCAAAAATTATATCAAAGTATGATTGGATCTTTATTATATTTAACCGCTAGTAGACCCGATATAATGATGAGTGTTTGTTTGTGTGCACGATTTCAAGCCGATCCTAAAGAATCACATATTAGAGCAGTGAAACGTATTTTACGTTATCTCAACAAAACCAAAGATTTTGGACTATTTTATCCGAAAGAATGTCCTTTTGAATTAGTATCATATAGTGATGCTGATTTTGGAGGAAGTCGGACGGATAGAAAAAGTACAAGTGGGACTTGTCACTTCATTGGACGGTCTCTAGTATCTTGGTTCAGTAAGAAACAAAATTGCGTATCACTTTCTACTTGTGAAGCAGAATATATATCTACAGCTTTGGCATGTGCTCAAGTAATTTATATGCAACAAACTCTTCAAGATTTTGGTTTTAACTTATCCAAATCTACAATCTTCTGTGATAACTCTAGTGCTATTAATTTATCTAAAAATCCAGTAAATCATTCATGGACAAAACATATTGATATTCGTCATCATTTTCTTCGTGATAATATTGAAAAAGATATAATCAATCTAGAATTTGTATCTTCGGAAAATCAATTAGCAGATATTTTTACCAAACCATTAAATGAAAACACTTTTGTAAAATTGAGACGAGAACTTGGAATTATCTCTCTCAAAAATTTATGAAGTTTACATCAACTATTCTGTTTTTATTTAACTTGTTTCTATCCACACATATTGTTTCCGGTTAACATTAAATTTTTTCTTCTTTTAATCTTAACCATTTATTTTTTAGCCTTCAGTTTTCTATAAAATCCTTCTTTCCGAAGAAAATTGTCATTCAGCTTATCTATTTTATTTTTTTTAAAGGTGAAAGTAAAAATTCAAATATGCTTTTTAACTTTGCATTATTCATATATACCATGGCTGGTTCATCCTCAGATGAGCCTTCCTATTCATCTGAATATTCGTCAATTAATTTTGAAACACCTAGTTCTGGGTCTTCCGAACTTCCGACTCCAACTCCAGCTTATATTCCGATATGTCCACCACAAAGTCATCATACGGGGTATACGCCGGAAAATAAACGCACGCAAAGAAATTTATTTCCATCTCCAACTACTAAAGAAAAGATAGATGACTTACATCACTATCAGAGGGAAACACTTAATCTTCAGCGAGAAATGTATTTTGAGCAAAAGAGTCATGGAAGACGACTCAGTTTTCTTGAACGGTGTGCTGCAAAAATATGTGGTTCATCTCCGATCAACACAAATACACATATTCTTTCACCTCAACGTCCTCATGTTTCCCCAAATTCATGGGATCGACAGCCTCAATGGTCTCCCATTAAACAGTCTGATGAACAAAATCAACACGAATCATCCAAAGGGAAGTCTCCAAAAACTCCAAAGACTCCTAAGTAGAAAATATGTATATGATTGTATGTTGATTTGGTTATTCATATTTGCTTTGTTTTTATCAAAATAAATAAATAATTAAATATTTTTTCTTTTCTTTAAACTTAGCAAAAACATTCATCATCAGACATACAGACGTCTACATCTTTCAACAGACGTCTGTAAAACAACTACTTTTACTGTTTTCAACCACACAGACGTCTTAATCATTTATCACAGACGTCTAAATCAAAGTATAAATTTTCTGCTTACAATTAGCCGTCTGTTTAAAAATAACAGACGTCTGTTATTCAATATAGACGTCTAAACATAAAATTATCAGACGTCTGAATTTAGGTCAAAATGTTTTTTACTCTCTGTTTCAATTTAAACCTTCTGAGCTGTCTGTCAATTTTTTTTTATATGTCTGTCATACCTTTTAGCCGTCTGTTATAAATTTTTAGACGTCTAATCTTTCGTCCTTGATTCTAATCTACAGAACCTCAGACGTCTGTATATTTTTTAGACGTCTGAAACCCTGTTAAGAAGAAAACTATTTAAATCATACCAACGGTTTATTCTTTTCTTCACGTCTATTTTCTCTCAAACTCAAAACCCTAGCCTTCTTCAAATTAAACAAATGGCGCCCAAATCAAAGAAACAAAAAGGAGATTCATCTCAACAACCTCCTCATTTTCTTCCTTCGGAAGATCAAATTGCAGCTTGGTTATACCACGAACCTCGAAGTATGGCTCGTTACAAGCATTTATCTTCTCTACCATCTTTTCATGGTATTTTTCATGATCTTGATCATTTTCATACGTACAAACTTACGCTCTATACTGATAGATCTCAGATTACAAGTCTTATTGATTTCAAAGATAATCAAGTCAACATTTGTAAACTTAGTGTCTTATTATTTCTTGCAAATGTTAATAATCCAAAAATTAGACTTCATCGAGATAAAGGAACGCTTTGGACAAGCGTATTTGGAAACATTCTGCAAATAACTCCCTCTGACATTGGACGAGTTTTGAAATGTAGCTCGGATGGGGTTGACTTAGACGACTTTAAGTTAGAAGGGGAGGAACTTAAACAAATAGAATATTATCTTTTTGAACCTGAAAAGTCCACAGATAGATCAAATCATCTTCGTCCTCGACCTCGACTATTGCTTAGAATGCTTATAAAAACAATTTTTCCCCGGCAAGGAAGCCATGAGGTCATTTACGATGATGAAGATAAGGCACTTCAATCAATTTTATCAAATACTCAGATCAATTGGGCTCAATACTTTTATGATGCTTTTCGTACTTATCATGACTCCAAGAAACGTTCAATTGTCTATGCTCCTTATATTACTCGAATTCTATCTGCCTTCTCTATTCAAAGTCCGTCAATTGAATTTGAAAAGATCAAGGTATCCAACATTCGCTTCTTTAGTTTGATGGGATTACCGGAATCTCCTCCGACATTTCCAACATATAATGATTATAAAGCGGAAAAACTAGCTTTACAAAAAGAAAAAGGTAAAACAAAAGTAGGCAGTTCCGGAAATGTTGGAGATGAAGGAGATACTGAACAAGAAAGGGATGATGAAGAAAGGGAAGATGATGAAGAAGAAGAAGATGAAGCTTTTGAGCAAGCTTTTATCCAAAGTTCAAACTCGGAAAATTACGAAATTGAACTAATTTCTGGTACTTCACGCACTTATACTAAAAATGAAAAGCTCAAATCCGACATCACTATCTTTAAAAATCAAAAGAAAATTTCTCAACAAATAGCACAAGGCTTTTCTTCCATCAATTCTAGATTCGATGTTTTAGATGCCAAAGTCGAAGAGAATGCACAAGAATTGAAAAATATCAAGACAATTCTTCGTCAATTATGGAAAAAGTCTCATGGATCTTCTCCTCCTTCTTCTCCAACTTGGGGAGAATGGTGAATGAAGATGGTTTTCTTTTGGTTTGTCTTTTGGTTCAAACAAATTTTCTTTCATAAAAATTTTTTTTGGTTGTGTTTAAAACTTCTAAGTTGATTGTATAATTTTATCTGTCTTTCTTAGTCAACTGTGTTGGGTAAACAAATGCCGTGTCTTAAACATTGATTTGTTATTATCATTTTGGTACATGCTTGGTTTGTTTACATTTCTTAATTATTTTGTTATTCACAGCTTTGTTACTTCTTTTTTATCTAACCAACCCCAACAATTCTTTTTGTTAATGACAAAGGGGGAGAAATAATAACATTTCTGCTATATATTATGGTCATATTGACAGGGGAGCAAAAGGTATGGTTATACTAATCATTGAATTATATAGTTGTCATCATCAAAAAGGGGGAGAATGTTGGAACCTGCCTTCTTCGATTTTAATGCGACAACTATATATTTCAATCTATATACTATAATGTCAAATATTCTTGCAGGAATCTAGAAAAGAAGCTATTATCATATCATCTACAAGATTAAAGTTCTCAAAATTCTATTTAGATATCTATGTACAATCTCTGATATGATGATGAAACACACACACACACAAATATACTTTTGAAAATCATGTTTTAAAATAAAATATCTTTTATTATTTAAAAGATATAAAAAAGATATTTTCAAAATTATATATTATCTCAAGTTCAAAAGTGCTAAAATAAAGGAAGGAACAAAACAGTACAGAATTAGACGTCTGTATATTATTTCAGACGTCTAACATCAATATCAGACGTCTAAAAGTAATATAACAGACGTCTGAACTCTATGCTTTGAGTGCCTCTATTTTTATATGAAATAGACGTCTGTCAATTTAATAACAGACGTCTGTCATCCTAGACAGACGTCTGAATTAAAAAACAGACGTCTAAATTGACTGTTTTTGTCTTTCTTTTATTTTTTGAATTTCAAAATTTATTCAGACACCTGTCACTTTTATCTCAGACATCTGAACTTGACGAACTGAAGCATCTCTTCATGAAATATCAAAATCTGAAGAGTTGTCTTCTTCACCAAGAGTTGCACTTCTTCAAATAGTTGCAACTATTAAATTAAGACTATTCAATACTATAAATAGAGATGAAAATTCACTATTTCAATAACCAATTCTTTCTATCTATTCTGATCTTATATTGTTATAATATCAAGTGATTTTCAATCTATACTTCCTATCTTTGCACATTCAAATCATCATATCAAGAAGATTATAGGAAGAGTGTACTACATTGACTATATTCGTGTTATTCAAAGAACACACAAGTCAAGAAACAATTTACCAAATTGTATTTGAAGTCCTATTCGGTTGCTTAGGCAGAAAGTCCTGTTCAGTTGCTCAGGCGGTGTAATACCTGTTCCTCCGGGTTAAGTGAGGGTTGTTAGGGAAATTCCAGAAGGAGTCTGGGACTGGATGTAGAACGAGAAGTTCGAACCAGTATAAAAATCCCTGGTGTCTTTTTTACTGCTATTTACTATTATTTATAATTCCGCACTTGCTAGTCGTAGTTTAACTATATTATCGTTCCATATAAACTTTCAGTCGTTATACTTAACTTCTTCCTCCCTTACTTCTTTTGCCCATTTCGACGTTTTTGAGGATTTTTGGAAGGCTAGCTTTTCGACAAGTTCATGCATAGTTTCTAGCTTCCTTTTCAGAACTTGGAGTTCATTTTCTTCTTTGGTTGTTTCCTTCAGGGTGGATGCTGGTCCCACTTCCACGTCATTATATTAAATTGGGGAGGGGGGGGGGTTATATTGTCTTCAAGATTGACATGATGTATTTCCTCCTCTTGAACTTGGACATTCATTTTCTTAAGAACGGTGGTTGGCGAGTTCACAAATATTACCCTAAGTTCAACTCTTAATGAAAGCATCACTTAGTGCTGGAACTAAATTTGGTTCAACATAAATTGCTTGCTTATAATAGGCTCTTGAGTAAGATAATGCCTGTAACACCCCACTCCGAGACCCACATTAGCAAAGAGTATTACAAGGTAATACCGTCTGCTAATACGGAGAATAGAGCTGGATAGGAGCGACCATCTATAGCCTTGTCTTAACTTTATAAAATCACACAACATATTGTTATGTACCAATAATTTGTTTTATATCAAAATAAAAGATTATTTAACTCTAAAAATTTATTTCTATTAATTAAAACTCTTATTTTAATTAAATGCACAAATTACACAATTATTACTTAAAACTTCATTTTTAACTTCAAAAATTACGTAACATAATTAAATGCAATAAACCTATTTCCACCATTTTTATATCCAAAACATATTTTTAAACAAAATTTCATCTTTTCATTTATAATATACAACCTTTAAAAATCAAATACATCCTTTAAAAATTATTAAAAGAAGTAATTAGCAATAATTACTAAAATTATTGCATTTTCTCCAAATAAAAATCATTTTTCATTCATTATTAACCCAAACAAATAAAATAAAGCTTTTAAACTTTTTTTTCTCATTTTATTTCCCAAAATTCGTTGTTTATTCCAAATAAGCAATTTAAAATATCCAATTTTATTTTAATTCACAATATTAAATCATAACTACCGTTATAATTTAATATTTACATGTAATCTCCAAAACCAGGGTTGTTACAATGCCCTTAGTTAAGTGCGCAAGTTATGGGTTCATAGGAAGTCCTTACGTAAATTGTCATTTGTTAAGTCCTTCGGTTCAAAGTCACGAAATCAAATTTGTACATTCGGCTTTTAATGGTCCCCAATCAAGCTTTTTATTTACGTCAACATAAAATGAAAATAAAGGAAAAGATGCATTCGAAAAACTGCCCCATCTAGAGGGGTGGATGTCTATTTATAGAATACTTCATCCTTTGAATTTATGCCACATGTCATCTGGTATGGATGAACGGTGGAGATTTAGCTTCTAGGAGCTTGGTTTTTGTAAAACGATGGCAGGTGTCAGCTTACTATGCAATGGCTTGGTTATCCTATCTTTTAATTATATTAGCGAGTTCTCTCATGATAGCTCCACTTCTTTGCCTTCCAACTCCACTTCTTTGCCTTTCAATTGGTATTCAAAGTCATTTCACAACAATTTTCCACCATAATTATAAATATATATATATATATATGAAGGCATTATATACGAGGACCTTTAAACAACATTTCGGGATGGTCTCAAGGTTCATATCATGATGGCTTCAATCCTCTGTTCCGTGATAGCTTTGGAAATCACTTCTAACTCTAGGAATCTCTTCACGATGACTATAGGAATCATCATGCGAAGGCTTTATTTATTATCACACGATAGCTGTTTTAATAACTTCTTTCATGATGAATTTCATGTCTCTTTTCATAATGACTTTAAGGAATACTCCAAGATAGTTTTAATATCTACTTCACGATGGCTCTAACGCCTCATTTCACGATGGCTCCAAGGACTTTTTCCACGACGGCTTTAATAAATGATTCATGATGGCTTTGATGAATGCTTCCTTTTAATCACCTCAGAGTGTTAACCCACGATAGCTCTATTTCCTTATATTTCAACAGGCCTTCGAAGTCATTTCATAACTACATGGAAGCTTTTATTCATCATCTCATGATGGGTTCAAGGGTTTATTTTATGATAGCTTCTACAAATCTCTTCATAATAAACATTTAAGTCTGTACATGAAGGCCTCAATGGTTTTAAGATTTTTTTCGCGATGACCTTTATACACGAAGGCTCTTATTCGTCATTTTATGATAGCTTTGGAAATCTCTTCACGATGGTTTTGTACTTTGTTTAACGATAGCTTAGTTTCTTTATCTCTCTATTGTTTTAGGCAATTATTCATGATAGCTCATGTATACAAACCTATGATAGCCATGAGAACCCTTACATGATGGCTTCTTCGTATCAACTCACGATGGCTATTGCCGCTATGACCCGAGAGCTTCTTCACATCACTTCATAATAATACGACAAATTAGGTGCTCCACCTTTTGGGCATGCTTTCACTAATATTTTCTTCCTTTTCTTTGAGAATTTTTGGGGTATAAAAATTTCGTTTAAGGATTTTCTTAGTTATATACTTTATATTAATTATTTATTTATTCATATCCCAATAAAACACAATGCGTAAAGGAAAACAAACACTAGAATTAACTTCTATTATAAACAAGATTATTTACGGTGTTAGTTATATATCATGTTTACATAATTGCCCCTAGGGCATACCACATACTTTCTCACTTGGTTCCTCCTATTCTACAATGTTCGATCTCCCTTCCAATTCTACCTCTTCAAGCGTAGAAATTTATTCGCTTTCACATGAAAGTCCTATAAGTGGCTGGTTTCTTCATAGTTAGCCACTTTCCAATCTTTGAATCTTTGCCAACTCCACCAATCAAATCCATAATGCATGGCTATCCTTTAGATTTCTCACTTCTGTGATAGCAGTGTTGAACCTCTTCAGATAATACTTTAATGATATGCTATCCTCTACTTTACATTTTTTAATGAAATCACATCCTTGGGTTATACCATATGAACCTTGAATCGGCTCAAGAACTTACTTTCTTATTGATCATAAGAGTCAATGGATCCTATCTCAAGCGCTTAGGTCATATATCCAAAACAAAAATTCAATGGCTTGTGTCAGATAACATTTTGAAATCTCTTGATTTTTTAAACTTCGAAATGTATGCTGAGTGTATCAGGAGAACATAAACCAAACACGGAAATTAGGTGTCAAAGTACAACAGAATTGTAACATCCCCCATTTTGAAACTCATAAATGAATGCCGTTGATGCTGTAGTCATAACTAGAATTATTTTCAAGCGACAAACTGAGATCGATATGTTTCTCAAAACATTAAGTAAACAGAGCAGCTAAATAAATTTCATTACGTATAATTGTCATTACATTTTCCATAATAGCAAAAGGTGCCCATGTAGTGGTAAAATATAATAAAACATAAATATTAGTGTTGTTCCCGATATATGAAGATGCTGACATAAACAATTTACCAGTTATAAACTCTTCTTTACAACAACAGAATGGAAACAATTTTCACTAGCTACAAGCCTCCTACATCATCTTCGACTTCTTTATTCAACATCCCAAAAGAAACTTTTCTACGTCCATAGACATAGCCTACTCGAATGACCCATAAGTTTAAGGGAAAAAAATAAAAAGACAGTTCAGATATAAAGCCTGGTATGAGTAAAACTTTACCTTAAACAATAAATAGTGAGACCATGCCGCTAATGTAAATCCTACAGCACACCATTCACCCTCTCCGTTTGACCATTTACCAATATTCAAGCTCTTAGCAGATCCTCCAACACATGGTTCTACCTTTCCATTTTGCCATCTATTCATACTCGAGTTTAATTTTTTACCCAATGCACTCTGGAAACTTCTCCGGAATTGGGTGGTGAACAATAGATCTCTATTGCAAACTGTATTACTTAGAATCCCATGGAGTCTCACAACATTTTTCATATGTATCTTTGATAAGCCAATTGTTGTTTTTGTCGACTTCAATGGGATAAAATGCGCTCTCTTAGTCAGCCTATCAGCTATTACCCAAATACTATCATTCCCCATTCCTGATATCGGCGATCCATCAACAAAATCCATGGACAGGGAATCCCACTTCTAAATCAGTACTTCCAACTGTTTAAATAAACCACTTGGCTTCTGATGCTCAAATTTCACTTACTGACATATGAAACATTTCTTTACACATTCATCTACATCTCTCTTCATCCCTTCCAAAAAGAAGACACACTTAATGTCGCAGTACATCTTTGTCCCTCTAGGATGAACCATAAACTTAGGCCAAAGATTTTCCTCTAAGACCTCTGTTACACCCATATTTTCCAAACTATATCTATGATAAATTGATGCAAGTGCCAGGCTAATAGAACTGCCTCATAAAAGAAGCTGGTCCTAGAACAAAATGCAAGAACAGAGCCCAAGTAAGACCGCACCAAAGTCTCAAGACGATAGCAAAACATGAAAACCGTGCCTTTCGATCAAGTATAGTAATGATGTTATAATATTGGGTCTAGATAGCCACAAAAATGGATAAAGTGATATGTAACCCAACACTCAACGGGCAAGACTGCGACACAACCTTCAAATTGCATAGCTCCTAACTGCCAACTACAAAGGTTGTACTGCTGTCCCAAAAGTAAGCCTTCACTGGTCAAAGCCACGACGTGATCTTTAAATAACAATAAAGCATAGGGATTGTGCTACAACCCCAAAAAGCAATCCTGAGGACATAGAACTGCAACATTATCCTTAAAATGGTTACCCGCAATAGGGATTGGCCACAACCTTAAACTAAAATTTATTATGGTAGGGCTACGCCGCAATCTTATATTGATGTTGGAGTAATAAGGATGCGTCACCATTTTGATGTGACGGAACAGCATCATAATCTTAAAAATACTTCCCATGAACATAAGGACTCAAGGGATGAGATGATAGTGTAAAAATGCTCCGCCACCAAGAGTCAAACCTTATTCCACAAAGGAAAACTAAAAGATCCCAACTTCATTCTCAAGTTCATTAAACTCGGCTTAAAGACAAGGGCAGTGGCGCAGTCCTCTATTGATGGGAGCGGCTCAGAACAGGTCCATGCGAGGGGATCACCCTTTAAAATAGTAGCATAATCTCTTCTACTAAGCCATACAACTCAACTTCAACTGCCCTCAACACTACGTTTTGCTGATGTTTTAGATTGAGCAGCGTAGTACGGCTTTGGAAGTGGAAGTTTGAATACCATATGGTGTCGCTACATTGGGGATAATGAAGGCGCTCTTTGTAATAAACTAAAACGAAGTTCTGGAGTGCTAATAATGAGGCAGGTCTTCCTAAAATGGAGGGAAGTTTCTCATTGTGGATACATCTACACATGAGTGCAGTCCACTAGCTTGGTGCTTTATAGAATCATAAAGTCGCGGTCTATTCAAAATTGGGTTTTCTCGCTTCAATTTGAAACTTCCTGTCACGTACGGGAATTTTCGACTTTCGAAAATTCGACATCGATACTCACTTTATCGACTGTCAAGCAATCGAGTGCTGGAAACTCCAATAGTGAGGGTTTTAGAAAGAAGAAAACAGAAGAAAAGATAGAAGAAGAAGAGAAGAAAGAAGAACAACAGAACAACATCAGAACAGAAAACAATATCAGAATCTCACATATCGCAGCGGAACAATATATAATAGATAATTGAATAATCTTTAAAACAAAGAACTATAGCATTTTATACATACATCAATCATCAGAGTCAATATACAACAATGGACAGTTATATAAACTTGTCCTCATACAGAATACACAGCGGAATAAATACTATCAGATACAAATACTACGTCTCGTCATCCAGCTTATCTCCAAGCTCCAGAATATCCAGAATATCCTGATAACCTAACTCTAGACTGCCCGTGTGGAAATTGGTGGGCACCCAGAGTTTAGAAGGGAAACAATAAACTCTGAGTCAGTCATGGTGACTGGTGTGAGATCGTAAAACAGTTATTCTTTATAACGACAAAATAATTTTTAAAGTCAATTCGAAATGCTTTTGGAAAATGAAACTACCATAAGACCTCCCACCACACACACAATGCAAACGCAGAATTGGAGGAGATTTCTTCTTATGATAGTCAAAGATGCTTACTATGCAAAATCAAATCATTTTTGATATTATTATTAGTGCATAGTGTAGAAAACATTTCGAAAGTATAATATTAATCTTAGCCAGCATAGGCATTCCGCACTTATGCCTACTATAGCTACTATGTTCAATAGCAGGTTACCGCCACATTCCATAGCAGGTAATACAACTAAAACCGTATAAATCGCGTATTGTTTCTTTGGATTTCCAACAAATGGTCAGGCTAAGGAACTTCCTATCCACGATGGGTACGTCCCTGGAATAGACGACCCGAGAACCTAACCGGATCTCTGCCAACACAAGGCCGGGTTACCTCTGCAAAAATAGGTAACTACTGACACGCGTATGCCATCCCCCGATCGTAACCGATCTTCCCGAGGATCCCCGATTTCCAACAAACCACATAGATAATAATGCAGCAACCACATAGGTTAAGTATCTGGGCTCCATACCATGATACCACCTCTATCCAGAAGGAATGACATACACTAAGGGGCGCTACTCCCTAGAACCTTGCCGCATCCTTCCTGTTTTGACCATTTCCGGGGTGTGAGGCTCGACGAAGTCTCGTCCATAAAGCTACGCTTTCTACAAAGCCATGCTTCGGGTCAAACAAATGATCAACCTATGATCACAAAGATATAAGATCAAACAAATGATCATATCGCAAATGATCAAACACTGATCATTTCACAGCAACACTTAGTATGCCACGTTACCAAATTGGGAGTATATCGCTGATAAATTTCAACTACATAACCTCTGAGCTCGTACGTCTCAGAGAAGGGTGTTAAGCTAAGAGAATAAATTCTCCGCCACCAACAGAAATGTATTTGAAAGAAATCAGCTTTATATCTCAAATTGTAACGTCAGACACACAATCCATACAAGTCTGTTCCGGGATCGAACAGAACCGAAGGCACTTCTCACGAAGCCCTTGCATATCCGGATAAATTTCTAATCACGTCCGGACTTCCCGTCACTAAGGGTGATAAAACCTCTAAATCGGAGATCAGCCGATGTAGAGTAACTCGACGGTAATCCTTTCGTTTTCAAAAAATATCCGGTCTTCAACACCGGTCTTCGAATGCAATTCATAACGACGTATCACATATTCGGAATGGGTTATACGACCCCATGGTCCTTTCCCGGCTAACCCGAATAGTGAGCGCTTATTCAAAAATAAGTGTGGCATTCGAATTCATCCAATTCACAACAAATACCTATCTAAAGGTAATTATTGATAGTCGGTTATTTAACTATCAATAAAGATGCACAATATCATCAGATTCCAAATAATTTTCCAAATTATTTCATCTTCAAAAATATCTTTACTAGATATAAAATTTCCACACTTTCAAAAATAAATCAACGTTTATTTTTCTAAACAATTTCCATTTCCTTTATAAATTCCATATTGAATTTACATTTTTCGAATATCTACTAATATTCGATTTTCAATCGTTTTCAAAAATTCATTTTCGATTTATCTTTAAGAAGATAAATTCTCAAAACGTTTCGTTTCATTTGGAAAAACATTTCCATACTTATTTAAAAATAAGTATTTCACAAATCTATTTATTTTCAACATTTGAAAATATTCAATATACTTAAATCAAATTAAGTATATATTTCATTCTTTTAAGGAAACCGTTTACTATAACAACATTTATTTGAGTCAAAACGAATGTCACGTAAAACATCGTTACGACGACTCAAAATCACTAGTATAGGGATTCGGAATTAAGATAGGTATATAAATCCCAATACTACATAAAACATTTTCTTTCGAAAATCATTTACTATAACAACAGTGTTATAGTCCATCATTTCCTTATTTCTCGAAACGTCTATTTCAACAATAAATGTTGAAATCTATGTTTTCGATACTTAACACGTTTTAAAACATCTTTTAAAACAATTAACTTCATTTTATAATATCGCTTTCCCAAACATAACCATTTTATTCAATAATATATTCACTGTCCAAAATCGTGAATATACTTCACTAACCAAATTTCAATCTTTTCTACACATTTATTCCAAGAATTATCCACTGTCCAAAATCGTGGATAAAATTCCCTTAATAATCTCTATATTTAAAATCAATCAAATTTGATTGATTTTCGAATTTATAAAACAACGTTTATAAATTCGATTTCCATTTTCTAACAACTTTGATTTATAAATCTTCTTTATTAACAAATTCGAGTTATACTTGATATAAATATCACAAGTCCATATTATAAGTTAATAACTTATCATTCATTTTCAACTTCACAATTTATAAATCTATAAATTTCATTCACTTACGGATTCCATAATATTTCATTTTTATCACTTATAAAAACTCATTTTATAATTTCAACATTCTTAATTTTGTAGATATCAATTTCATAAATCTTTTATATAAACCGTTACAGAAATTCAAAAATCTCAATTTAAACCATTTCATAAATCAGTCAACTATTTATTCCAAAAATCACTTTTCGGTTATATTTCACAAATCTATAAATTTTTGTAACTTTAAAATTTCATACGTTTATTTATTTGAAATAAATCAATTCAAAAATTCCATAAAACGTATATTTTCAAAAATCACTTTAAAATCCTTTTAAAGTAAAAGTCGTTATTTTTAAACTTCAAAACTGAATCCAATGATGCAACGCATCAATTAGTCCATCACAACATCAATCATCATATATCATCATATGATAACAAGATATACATCAATATCTGTAAATAAGTAAATACTGGTGAGGAATCCAGTTGGATCCCTCCAACCTGTTTCCCTGCATCCACAGACGTTAGCACAATACCAATTCCACTTCGAGGTGGAATATCGCGGTATATGGGTTTTATAAAAATATCCGCTTACTAACGGCGCAATAGGGTCTCATCCGCTATACGAGGCGGGAAATCAATCAATCCAATATATACATATGCCAATATGTATATATTGCTATATATATAGATATATCCTACTATATCTAATATCACATCCAAACAGCAATCATATCAATCAATAATAACTGCAATTAATTTTGAGTGAGAAGATCTCACCTTGATTTTAAATTCCGTTCCAGCGTTTATTTTCAAATAAAATTAAACGGCGTTTAATTTTACCCGAAATTCAAACTAGCTCCAAACGACTCCAATCCAGTTTCATAGCGAAGTATTCGACGACACGATTCCAACGCACTTCGTTTCGTAATTTTCTGATAACGTATGACAAAGTTATCGCATTTAGAAGTTTGTATAAATTAAAATACAATTAATTTACAATTAAATTTTACATTTCCCATCCAGTTCATCACAGCCGTTCATTTCAAAGCCCTACATCCCTGCCCTTGCACGCGAAGCCTTCTTCCTGGTTCCTCCTTCGTTCGCGTGAACTCACGTATCGAACCCAACTCACGTTTGTCTTCAACAAGGTCGCGCCCATCCATCGTCGACGAAAAATGGATCAGGGACCTTCATTCGAAAGCGGCAACCCCCCTCCACCTTCGACCAGAACCATGGCGCACTCGGCTCTCCCCTTGCCTCGTAAATCGCGCACGAAGTTCGACCCTTTGATCACTAATTGTCGTCGATTCATTCACTTGTTTTAAATCATAGCCGTTGACCTCGTAGAACTCGCTACAATCTACAATTTTGCAGTTGAATATTTCTTGAATTGATGCGTGGATATGAAGAAATCGAGGGAAGAAGCTAAGAAGATTTCAGCCATTGATAGCTTGAACTGGCGGCTACGTTCAAAACCCTAGGGTTGTCTTTGCTTTGCAAAAGTGAAGATAACATGTCCTTTTATAGAAAATTGCCCAATTTACTATTCATCGAAATTTTCCGAACTCCGAATCGAACGTGCCGGCTGACGTTTCTAAGGTTTACCCCGCATTCCGAACGCAATGGAACGTGTTTTGGAAGCTAATTCGATCGTATGTGTGAGATATGCAATAAACGATCAATTTAAATTAAACCGATTTAAATCGATTTCAAGGCGTTTTAATTTGTACCGGACAAATGGTAAATCCAAAAATTACGAAATTTGAAATCTTACAATAATATCACATTACGGATCCGATAAAACTAGTTTCGTCAAAATCCGAGACCGTTTGAAAAATGACTATTCTAACTCGTTAAATTAATATTAAAACAATTTCGATGCGTTTCGAGCTGCCACGGTCACACGACAACTCCGTTTGCTACGAAAATTGAAATCTAATAATAACTAACCATTACGGATCCAATGGAACTGGTCTCGTTCAATTCTGAGACTGTTCGAAAATTGGCTATTTTTACAGTCGATAATTAAATATTAAAATATTCAATTTCCACAGATTAACTTTTAATTCAATTTTAAAAGTTCTATAACGTCACTATAACTCCAATATGATTTAATATAACTTTACAAATCATTTTCAATCACATTTAATCCAGATTTCAATTATTTTTGAAATTACAACTATTAAATTATCGATTTAATTATCCAATTAAATCCAATATTCGAAATTAAAATTATTCAACTTATTAAATTCACTTATTAATATTTAAAATTAATTAAATATTCGAATTTCAAATATCAGAAATTCTGGGTCGTTACAAACTTCCCCCCTTAAAAGAATTTCGTCCTCGAAATTACAAGTTAGGAAAAGTGGTCCTTAACTCGTCTATCATTTTTCACAATCTAATAGTTTTATCAAATTATTGAAACAAATCTTTCTACTAAAGATTCGTTATTAATTCAACCAACTTTCTAAACATTTTCATAATCTTCAAACAACATTGTTTACTTCAAAATTCAAATTTAAATTCAAATTTAAACATTCAAAATTTTCTCAAAAATTTTCTAACACTCGAAATTTTCAAAAAAATTCGCCAGCGTCTCCTTTGCGCGGCTAATACGGTACGACTACAAAACGTCCCTACGGACTCTCAGATTTCAAAAAGAAAAAGAAAAAGCCAAGCGGCTAGACAAGAAATCATCAAATCTCATATTGAAATTTAAATACATACCTTTTTCGAGCAATTCAAATTCTCTTCAAAATTAAAATCCCAATTCCTTTACACCTGTATATCCTACTAGCCATAATATCTAGTTACAGCATTCAAACTATTTTGCACATTTCACTACAAAAATTTTCCAATATAAACCGCTTATACATTTTTACTTCACTGTTGAAGTTACATATATTCAATTTTGTTCAATCTTTACATTTCAATTTCATTTGAATTCAGTTTACCATTTCAACTAAATTTGGATTCTATTTAGCTTCTGAATATTAAATTCCATCAACTATCTTTATTCACAACTGCACTATTCTAAATTAGTTTTAGTTACTAACTCATTAAAAATTCCAATTTTTATTTATTCAAATTCGGTTTCAATATTCAGTTTTAATCTTATTCACTTCATTCAATTAGCTTCACTTACTAATTTTAGTTTAATAGTTCACTTTGTTTTCCACAAATCTGAATTCAATTCAGTCTTACTTACTTACAATTTCAAAATAAATTTTAGCATTCAATTTGGTTCAACACCTTTCAATTAGCTTTGATGAATTTACACTTACATTTATTTTTCCATATCAATTTACTTTCATTAGATTGCTTAACATCCAATACATTTATTTATTCAATTACTAATTCACTTAACATTTCAAGTTGAATTTCACTTATATAACTCAAGTTCATATTCATTTCAGTAATAAATTTTGATACCCAAAATCAAATTCATTCGTCATTTCTTAAGTTATATTCCCATTAAACATCATTTATTTCACTTTCATTTTCTCATAGATATTTTTATATAGCATTCCAGAGTCTTACCAACATTTCCAAATCATTTTGAAAACAATTCGAATTATCCTTTGAATTTTCTAAAACAAAATCCAAATTCTCAAAACAACTTCCATTTAAACAATTTGGCAGCAATTCCTCCTTTGGAAACCCAAAAATGAACACCAACGATGCCGCAGTCATCATCGAAGTTATTTTCCAGCGACCGAAAAGAGTTTAGAGCTTTTCATTCCGTCAAAACATTTTTCAAAACCTTTGAATTCATTTTCAAATCAAAAAGGAATTAAACTTTTCAAATCTCCAAAATTTTCAAATTCTTTTCAAAACATTTCCAAATACTTCTCTGGAATCCTGTTTTAAATTACAATTCATATTTATAATTTACATTCTTTAATTTCATTTGTATGTGAATTCATTTCTTAACTTTGGAGTTACGATTTCCATTTCTTATTTACTTTCAATGATAATAATTTACTATTATTACTTCCTAACATCCATGCAACCATATACTGTAATAATTTACAGAAAAATCATTTCTTTTATATACAAAAATAGTTTTGGGCAAAATTATTTCATTCACCCTATTTAAAACAATATTGTGCCGAATTGTTCTATATAAGTGTTTAGAGATCCCTATCGATAGAGTTGTACGGAAATTACCGACCAGAATCCATATACCACTCAACAAACCAATCATCACAATATAAAACAATTTTATATTCACTAACAAATACACACTCGTATCTATTATTACACTCAACTCATTCTAGAGTACTACTGACTCTATCTCTAATGAGTAACACCCAACAGAGCAGGGTTGTCGCTTAACCATATGCTCTGATACCACGCTGTCACGTACGGGAATTTTCGACTTTCGAAAATTCGACATCGATACTCACTTTATCGACTGTCAAGCAATCGAGTGCCGGAAACTCCAATAGTGAGGGTTTTAGAAAGAAGAAAACAGAAGAAAAGATAGAAGAAGAAGAGAAGAAAGAAGAACAACAGAACAACATCAGAACAGAAAACAATATCAGAATCTCACATATCGCAGCGGAACAATATATAATAGATAATTGAATAATCTTTAAAACAAAGAACTATAGCATTTTATACATACATCAATCATCAGAGTCAATATACAACAATGGACAGTTATATAAACTTGTCCTCATACAGAATACACAGCGGAATAAATACTATCAGATACAAATACTACGTCTCGTCATCCAGCTTATCTCCAAGCTCCAGAATATCCAGAATATCCTGATAACCTAACTCTAGACTGCCCGTGTGGAAATTGGTGGGCACCCAGAGTTTAGAAGGGAAACAATAAACTCCGAGTCAGTCATGGTGACTGGTGTGAGATCGTAAAACAGTTATTCTTTATAACGACAAAATAATTTTTAAAGTCAATTCGAAATGCTTTTGGAAAATGAAACTACCATAAGACCTCCCACCACACACACAATGCAAACGCAGAATTGGAGGAGATTTCTTCTTATGATAGTCAAAGATGCTTACTACGCAAAATCAAATCATTTTTGATATTATTATTAGTGTATAGTGTAGAAAACATTTCGAAAGTATAATATTAATCTTAGCCAGCATAGGCATTCCGCACTTATGCCTACTATAGCTACTATGTTCAATAGCAGGTTACCGCCACATTCCATAGCAGGTAATACAACTAAAACCGTACAAATCGCGTATTGTTTCTTTGGATTTCCAACAAATGGTCAGGCTAAGGAACTTCCTATCCACGATGGGTACGTCCCTGGAATAGACGACCCGAGAACCTAACCGGATCTCTGCCAACACAAGGCCGGGTTACCTCTGCAAAAATAGGTAACTACTGACACGCGTATGCCATCCCCCGATCGTAACCGATCTTCCCGAGGATCCCCGATTTCCAACAAACCACATAGATAATAATGCAGCAACCACATAGGTTAAGTATCTGGGCTCCATACCATGATACCACCTCTATCCAGAAGGAATGACATACACTAAGGGGCGCTACTCCCTAGAACCTTGCCGCATCCTTCCTGTTTTGACCATTTCCGGGGTGTGAGGCTCGACGAAGTCTCGTCCACAAAGCTACGCTTTCTACAAAGCCATGCTTCGGGTCAAACAAATGATCAACCTATGATCACAAAGATATAAGATCAAACAAATGATCATATCGCAAATGATCAAACACTGATCATTTCACAGCAACACTTAGTATGCCACGTTACCAAATTGGGAGTATATCGTTGATAAATTTCAACTACATAACCTCTGAGCTCGTACGTCTCAGAGAAGGGTGTTAAGCTAAGAGAATAAATTCTCCGCCACCAACAGAAATGTATTTGAAAGAAATCAGCTTTATATCTCAAATTGTAACGTCAGACACACAATCCATACAAGTCTGTTCCGGGATCGAACAGAACCGAAGGCACTTCTCACGAAGCCCTTGCATATCCGGATAAATTTCTAATCACGTCTGGACTTCCCGTCACTAAGGGTGATAAAACCTCTAAATCGGAGATCAGCCGATGTAGAGTAACTCGACGGTAATCCTTCCGTTTTCAAAAAATATCCGGTCTTCAACACCGGTCTTCGAATGCAATTCATAACGACGTATCACATATTCGGAATGGGTTATACGACCCCATGGTCCTTTCCCGGCTAACCCGAATAGTGAGCGCTTATTCAAAAATAAGTGTGGCATTCGAATTCATCCAATTCACAACAAATACCTATCTAAAGGTAATTATTGATAGTCGGTTATTTAACTATCAATAAAGATGCGCAACATCATCAGATTCCAAATAATTTTCCAAATTATTTCATCTTCAAAAATATCTTTACTAGATATAAAATTTCCACACTTTCAAAAATAAATCAACGTTTATTTTTCTAAACAATTTCCATTTCCTTTATAAATTCCATATTGAATTTACATTTTTCGAATATCTACTAATATTCGATTTTCAATCGTTTTCAAAAATTCATTTTCGATTTATCTTTAGGAAGATAAATTCTCAAAACGTTTCGTTTCATTTGGAAAAACATTTCCATACTTATTTAAAAATAAGTATTTCACAAATCTATTTATTTTCAACATTTGAAAATATTCAATATACTTAAATCAAATTAAGTATATATTTCATTCTTTTAAGGAAACCGTTTACTATAACAACATTTATTTGAGTCAAAACGAATGTCACGTAAAACATCGTTACGACGACTCAAAATCACTAGTATAGGGATTCGGAATTAAGATAGGTATATAAATCCCAATACTACATAAAACATTTTCTTTCGAAAATCATTTACTATAACAACAATGTTATAGTCCATCATTTCCATATTTCTCGAAACGTCTATTTCAACAATAAATGTTGAAATCTATGTTTTCGATACTTAACACGTTTTAAAACATCTTTTAAAACAATTAACTTCATTTTATAATATCGCTTTCCCAAACATAACCATTTTATTCAATAATATATTCACTGTCCAAAATCGTGAATATACTTCACTAACCAAATTTCAATCTTTTCTACACATTTATTCCAAGAATTATCCACTGTCCAAAATCGTGGATAAAATTCCCTTAATAATCTCTATATTTAAAATCAATCAAATTTGATTGATTTTCGAATTTATAAAACAACGTTTATAAATTCGATTTCCATTTTCTAACAACTTTGATTTATAAATCTTCTTTATTAACAAATTCGAGTTATACTTGATATAAATATCACAAGTCCATATTATAAGTTAATTAACTTATCATTCATTTTCAACTTCACAATTTATAAATCTATAAATTTCATTCACTTACGGATTCCATAATATTTCATTTTTATCACTTATAAAAACTCATTTTATAATTTCAACATTCTTAATTTTGTAGATATCAATTTCATAAATCTTTTATATAAACCGTTACAGAAATTCAAAAATCTCAATTTAAACCATTTCATAAATCAGTCAACTATTTATTCCAAAAATCACTTTTTGGTTATATTTCACAAATCTATAAATTTTTGTAACTTTAAAATTTCATACGTTTATTTATTTGAAATAAATCAATTCAAAAATTCCATAAAACGTATATTTTCAAAAATCACTTTAAAATCCTTTTAAAGTAAAAGTCGTTATTTTTAAACTTCAAAACTGAATCCAATGATGCAACGCATCAATTAGTCCATCACAACATCAATCATCATATATCATCATATGATAACAGGATATACATCAATATCTGTAAATAAGTAAATACTGGTGAGGAATCCAGTTGGATCCCTCCAACCTGTTTCCCTGCATCCACAGACGTTAGCACAATACCAATTCCACTTCGAGGTGGAATATCGCGGTATATGGGTTTTATAAAAATATCCGCTTACTAACGGCGCAATAGGGTCTCATCCGCTATACGAGGCGGGAAATCAATCAATCCAATATATACATATGCCAATATGTATATATTGCTATATATATAGATATATCCTACTATATCTAATATCACATCCAAACAGCAATCATATCAATCAATAATAACTGCAATTAATTTTGAGTGAGAAGATCTCACCTTGATTTTAAATTCCGTTCCAGCGTTTATTTTCGAATAAAATTAAACGGCATTTAATTTTACCCGAAATTCAAAATAGCTCCAAACGACTCCAATCCAGTTTCATAGCGAAGTATTTGACGACACGATTCCAACGCACTTCGTTTCGTAATTTTCTGATAACGTATGACAAAGTTATCGCATTTAGAAGTTTGTATAAATTAAAATACAATTAATTTACAATTAAATTTTACATTTCCCATCCAGTTCATCACAGCCGTTCATTTCAAAGCCCTACATCCCTGCCCTTGCACGCGAAGCCTTCTTCCTGGTTTCCTCCTTCGTTCGCGTGAACTCACATATCGAACCCAACTCACGTTCGTCTTCAACAAGGTCGCGCCCATCCATCATCGACGAAAAATGGATCAAGGACCTTCATTCGAAAGCGGCAACCCCCCTCCACCTTCGACCAGAACCACGGCACACTCGGCTCTCCCCTTGCCTAGTAAAACGCGCACGAAGTTCGACCCTTTGATCACTAATTGTCGTCGATTCATTCACTTGTTTTAAATCATAGCCGTTGACCTCGTAGAACTCGCTACAATCTACAATTTTGCAGTTGAATATTTCTTGAATTGATGCGTGGATATGAAGAAATCGAGGGAAGAAGCTAAGAAGATTTCAGCCATTGATAGCTTGAACTGGCGGCTACGTTCAAAACCCTAGGGTTGTCTTTGCTTTGCAAAAGTGAAGATAACATGTCCTTTTATAGAAAATTGCCCAATTTACTATTCATCGAAATTTTCCGAACTCCGAATCGAACGTGCCGGCTGACGTTTCTAAGGTTTACCCCGCGTTCCGAACGCAATGGAACGTGTTTCGGAAGCTAATTCGATCGTTTGTGTGAGATATGACAATAAACGATCAATTTAAATTAAACCGATTTAAATCGATTTCAAGGCGTTTTAATTTGTACCGGACAAATGGTAAATCCAAAAATTACGAAATTTGAAATCTTACAATAATATCACATTACGGATCCAATGAAACTGGTTTCGTCAAAATCCAAGATCGTTTGAAAAATGACTATTTTAACTCGTTAAATTAATATTAAAACAATTTCGATGCGTTTCGAGCAGCCACGGTCACACGACAACTCCGTTTGCTACGAAAATTGAAATCTGATAATAACTAACCATTACGGATCCAATGGAACTAGTCTCGTTCAATTCTGAGACTGTTCGAAAATTGGCTATTTTTACAGTCGATAATTAAATATTAAAATATTCAATTTCCACAGATTAACTTTTAATTCAATTTTAAAAGTTCTATAACGTCACTATAACTCCAATATGATTTAATATAACTTTACAAATCATTTTCAATCACATTTAATCCAGATTTCAATTATTTTTGAAATTACAACTATTAAATTATCGATTTAATTATCCAATTAAATCCAATATTCGAAATTAAAATTATTCAACTTATTAAATTCACTTATTAATATTTAAAATTAATTAAATATTCGAATTTCAAATATCAGAAATTCTGGGTCGTTACACTTCCCATCTAAGTTAAAATTTACTAACTCAAATCACAGTTTCCCACTAAAAGCAGGTTGGCAATCCTTATATAGTAAATAAACAAGATGGATGATCGACATGTGGAAAGATACAAAGAAAGGAATCAAAAGGGCTGAGGGCCACTGCAACAATCCATGCACAGTAAGTAAGAAAGATGGATGTTGATATGTGGCATAATCTAAGGGTTAGAATTAGAGACACGTGTAATTGACGAAAGCAATTCTTGTAATTATCTATATTATAAAAGCAGAAGGTACTAAAGCAGAAGAGGGAGGATTTTTTAGACTTTACTCTTTTTAGAAACATCAAAATAAAAAACTGTACTCTCTGCCATTATTTTTTTATACTAGAACAAAAGGAAGAAAAGGACATTTCCCCATGGATGTAGAATTCATTAACATCCGAACCACATAAATTCCTTGTGTCATTTTATTGCTTTCAGTATCTAATTTTACTTTTTTCTATTTTGATACTATCTTGCTTAACGAGTTGGATAATGGATTGTCATTAGATTTTGGATATTTTCATCATAATTATGTTAGCATTATTACACATAATTACTTCCTCTAAAGGAAATTTTAATGCTACTTAATTTTGCGGATTCTTAATTACGTAAGGGTTTAGCGGCGTGATTACTTCAAAAATACTTTGACATTTTGAGACAAAAAAATCTCATTAACATATTTTTTGCTAAAAGGAGAGTTGATTTCCCTCTTAAGCAAACTTTACTTACGTTTACTTTAGACACCAATATAATACCATGATTCCCATAGATTCTAATACCCCTCCTAACCAGGAACTACTTCACCTTACCTTGAGATACAAAAAAAGCAACTCCTCACTTCTATGATCCAAAACGAGGGAGCGTCTTTATAGAATCCCCAATGGATCCCATCCTTGCTGCTCTCTAAGCTTTAAGAAATAAACCGAATGAATATATGGATGGGATAGAAAGATCCACAGCTCGATACCTTGCTTTAGAACAAACTTCCCCTCAACCTTTCGCAGCTCACCGCCATCATTCACTGACTGCATCGATTATGAAGCGAGTGAATAATAACCATAATCTCAGGAATGAGAATGGTGATGCTAGCACAAAACTAATAGATACCAACTCAAAAGAAAAATCCAAATCAATCCTTGGATCAAATCAAAACCTGCTAATATCAATCCACTGCTGCTAAAGAAGCAAACATGAACTGCTCCCCGTTATGATGATGTCGCCTTGTTCTATAATGAGGGCTCAACCCATAGAGACCCAAAAGAGGATGAAATCCATCAGTTGAAAGCTTGCATAGATCCACTAGGAAAACTTTGTAGACAAAACAATTGAGAAGAAATAGGGGAAGAGGGTTCTTCCCCCCTATAGTAAGACCATTATAAAAGCGGGATAATTTCAAAGCCCTATCGATCAATAAGTTCGATGGGACCACCAATCCAGATGACAACATCTGCACCTTTGAATACTACAACGATATTCTAAAGGTCGGGAGGATAGCCAAGTGCAAACTCTACCCAGTTTACCTAACTAGTGCAGCTTCTAGGTGGTTCTGAACGTACGGACCAAGGGTGGTTCATTGCTGGCCTCAACTAACTGCAGATTTCTTAAGAAATTTCAACTCCATAAGGAAAGCTTCCTTAAATGCGAACACAATGTAACAACCGGGATTTTTGTAAATTTTAATTATCGACAAAATGACGATTTAATCTATTATTTAATAAATTGTTGTTTACTATAGAAATTATTTTGGAAATTAGAGAAGATATTGGGCTTCACATTTTTGCCTTGGCCTTCTTTATGGTAGCCGTGAATATTACTAAGGCATTAGAACCCGGTTTCCATTTTGATTGTTTTTCATCTTCAAACCCTATATTATCGTTCGAAGGAAACGAAAATGGCGGCCTCGTTCAAAAATTAAGGCACGCACGTTTTCACTCGTTCCACTTTGATGAATAAGGGCTCGATAGTAGGGAGGTGCAAACAGGAGATTTCAGATCGACGCCCTCTACCGTTCGTTGCTTTCGACGAGTGTTTGGCCGCTTGAAGAAGGTGAGTGAAAACTCACATCTAATCCACTCGACCCTGTTGGTTTTCATTCATTCTGGTTAACTTCGATTATTGGTTTGGTTGTGAAAATTTGGGTTTTGTTGAGTTCGACTCCGTTCGAATTTATTTGATGGCTAGGGGTTTCGACGTTGGCCATTTTAAATCGATTGCTATTGTATCGAATGTTTTGTGGTTCCTTCGACTTGGAATGATTTCGAGACTATTGTGGTTTCGATTTTTGGTATTCGATTTCTGATTTTCCAGTTTTGTTTAAGTGGGCTTTGTTCGAACTCCTTTATTCTGGTGACTTTGGGATTGACTCAGATTTAGGAAAATGTTGGGCTCGGCTTTGATGATTTTCGAATGTGAGTGTGGCGATATTATTTTGTTCGACTTGGGTTATATGGTTTACTGTCTCTGGTAGTATTTTCATACCAGTTGATTTTTGTTGCTACTCTATGACTTTGGCAATTTGCTTGCAGCTTTGATTTTGACTCTCGGCCATTACTGCAGTTTCGACTAATTCTTGTAGATATGTGCCCCCTTTGTACCCTGTTCATATGTGAGTTTAAGTAGCATTTTGATGTTCAGTTGTTATCTGACTTCTTGTAGATACGTACCCCCTTTGTACATATTGTAGAGGGTTGCATGTCTGGCCCCTGATTTTGGGTATGACTACCCTTGTGGTTTCAGATCTGTAGCTCATTTCATATTCATTTATCTCTTTTGGTAGTATTTTTGTGGGTACTGTTTCGGCCTGAATTTGATCATTTAAGTGTCCATACATGCACACTGATTCAATGTTCTCTGTACAGTACCTGACTTTCGAATCTGATCATCTCGACTTTGTTATGTGATATTTTTTTCTTTTAGACTTCACTGTAAATTCAATTCATATCTCTTGCCATCTTCTATGTTGACTTCGGCATTACTGAGATTGGGTTTTCCTGTTGTCATTCAGACTCGTATATAGGTATACATATATTGGCACATATGTATATATATATATCCATATGGCCTTTGCCTTGTCTGATAGCATTATTTTGGTCTGGACATCACAAGTATTACTGCGTACTTGTAGTTCAAAATTTGTAGTGTCATTTTGATGTTGACCTAGTATTTGTTGGTCTGTTATATGCAGTCTTCATCTGGTCTTCACGTACATACATTTTAACTGCCTTATTGGTTGAGTTATTACTCCGGCCTTGCTCTGTCACCTGTTTGCACATTGTTGTATTAGACCTAATGCACTTGAGCCCTTGCCTACCTTATATATACTCTGTTTCACTTGATAGTTGTAGTGATGTATTCCATAGAGTAACTGGACTGACTTGAGTCTGGTTCACTCGAGTTGCCTTCCTTGATTTACACTGAACTTGTATACATTCATTTGGTCATTTGGGGAGTTGGTTCGGCATTTTGTTGTACCTATACCTGTAGTTGTCCAAACCGATTCGTCTGAAGTTTCAGCTTGTAGATCCGTTGTTCGTATGTTGCATACATTGTTATTGAGTCGCTTTGTTCCATCACTTGCTATCTATGGTTTTTGCTGTTATAGCACGTCGAGCTGCATGGTTGGTTATTCACCTATTGTTTGCTATTACTTACTTGGTGTGTCATGCTCTTTTGTTGCATTCGCACTGAGTCCCTGATTGGTTCGAGACTTGATTTTATGTTTTGGCCATCTCAATTGAATTGCATATGTGTTGAACCCGACTTTTTCTGGGTTTGACCTTATGCGCGTTTTGTGAATTTCCGTTGATCTTTTATGCATTTTGTATGATAGTGGCGAGGCAGTACACGCGTGCGTGTACTGCAGCCCTATCTGATTTGACAGTTTTAAATTGATGTTCGATTTGTCGAATTGTTTTGTTGGTGAATTTCAATGTTTTGGAGTTGTATTCTGATTTGGATTGTTGATTTAGTGTTATATATGCCGTTATCCAATTCTCGTATCGAGAGTTGGATATACGAGATTTCTGTGACTGTCGTCTATTTGACTATCTGATTATTATTGCTACTATGCACTAATAACTGAGTTTGAATTAGACTGACCCGGGTATTATTTTCTTTTGAATGTAATACTCGGGTCAGACCCGAGTTATTTCAGGTGGTAGATTTTCTTCTTTGAGTTGCTATTCGGGATTTGAAGACTTTTCGCATCTTCTGAAGTTGTCATTGTCCTTTTGTAGTAGTCGTGTCATTGTATAGAACGATATGTATTCATGTATATTAATCGATAATGTACGTGTATATATAACTTCTAGAGTCGACAGTTGTAGTTGTATCGTATGTATTGTGTCAACTATGTATTAACTGACATCAGTTATATATATATGAGACTTTTGTTTTTATCTGTGTTCCGCAATTATATTATCTATGTTATTGTTATATCTAATGTCCTAAACTATTATGAACTATCGTAGTTTGTTTTATACTGATAATTGGATATGTCGATGGGAGTAAATAAATAATAGATGAAAAATAAAAAGTATATACCACTCCTATCGAGATAACCAATATTAGTGTAAGGCCAATTCCGGATGGTCGCTCCTATCCAGCCTTATTCTTCGTAATAATAAACAGTATTTCTTTTAATACTCTTTGTTATTATGAGCATAGAGGTGGGGCGTCACAGTTGGTATCAGAGCTTGGGGTTTACGGACATAATATAAAACATAACTTGGATGGAACATATGTTACAACTATTGGTCGATGTTTTATTTGTGCTTGAGTCAAAACTAAAGTTTTGAAATTTGGATGAAATTTTTTAATATCTTTATTTAAAAATAATAGTGAAATTGTGTTTTGATGATTTGATTGATTTGTGTTCTGTTTATCAGAGTGCGCAGCGGAAACAGTGAAACTGTCTTCGCTGAGTACAACTGACAATCTTTTTGATTTAAAAATCAAAATACGAAATTGATATGAATTCCAATTGTTGTTTACATAGCTGTAATTATTTTGTTTCTTTGAGAATTTCGAATCTAAATTGAGGATTCGAAGAAATTGCAGATATGTGATTTTTGTTGAAATTTCCGCTGGCTTTCTTTTGTACTAATCATCTATTGATTAGATTTTTGCTATTTTGAATTATCTTCATTGAAGATACATTTGAATGATTTCTTTGTTCATTTTGTAGTACGTGCAAAAATTTGAATTGCACGTTATTGCATTTATTTTACGTTGAACCGATGCTTGGTTATGAAACGTATTTTGTTGCCGTTATTTTTATAACGGGATTTTACACCAGTGCTATATTTTGAAGCACGGTATTTTGTTGACAATTTTAATGAATGAAAATTCACTGATGTCACATTTTGATGTGAATTATTTTGATGAGATTTTTGATGTTTTAAAATTACTGTCGCTTTGGCTTCAGTAACCGTCATGTTTTAAAAGTGGATTTTCAAGCGGTTATTCCGCAATACTGATGTGTAACCGTTTTTACGGTATTTTGAGAAGTACAGTTTATTTATCGAAATTGTTACTGATTTGCTGTTTTAATCACGTGATTGGAAAATCGTTTTAAAAATGAAATTTTTTTTTATAAATTTTTAACAGTTTGCGTTTTCAAAAGAATGAGGAAGCGACTTAAACGATTCAGCAAAATCGAGGATTATGACCACTTTCTTTTACTGTTTCGCTTAACTCCGGACTTGTCCAGTTGAGAATGTGAATTGTTATTTTTACAAAATAAATAAAATTGTTTTCAGAAATTTTAACAGTTCGCGCTTTCAAAAGAATGAGGAAGCGATTTAAACGTTTCAGCAAAATCGAGGACTATGACCCCTTTCTTTTACTGATTCGCTTAATTCCGGACTTGTCCGTTTGAGAATGTAAAGTGTATTTTTACAAAATACACAATTTTGCACTTTCAAGGAAACGATGAAGAGATTTAAACGATTTAGCAAAAGTGCGGAGTATGGAACCACACTTTTACTTTTTCGGTTAATTCCGGACTCGTTAATTGAATATCTGTTGTTTTGATGATTTTGATGAATTTTACACTTTCAAGGAAACGATGAAGAGAATCAAACGATTTAGTAAAACACATGGTATGGGACATGTGCGTTTGCTATTTCGGTTAATTCCGGACTCGTTAATTGAAACATTTTGATGCTTTCGTGTGCTTTCGAGCCACTATGAGGACCTTCGGGTCATTTGTTGGGCTTTCGGGCCACTCTGCGGACCTTCGGGTCATTTGTTGGGCTTTCGGGCCACTCTGCGGACCTTCGGGTCAAATACCAGTACTAGACCTTCGGGTCACTCTGCGGACCTTCGGGTCAATCTGATGGGCGCCAAAATTATGTTGAGTACTTGGTAGGCTTCGGCCACTCTGAGATGCACATGCGGCGAATTAAAAACTCGCCATCTGATGGGATCGATCCAAGCTTTTATGTTGATTTTCTAGTCTTCTTAATTGATTTCTAGATATTTGTTGCTTCCAATTATCTGCAGGTAATTGGATATTTGTTGATATGAGTTCTGATTATCGTTTTTGATAATCGGATATTTGTTGTTTCTAATTATCGCTTGTGATAATTAGATATTTGTTGATATGAGTTCTGATTATCGTTTTTGATAATCGGATATTTGTTGTTTCTAATTATCGCTTGTGATAATTAGATATTTGTTGATATGAGTTCTGATTATCGTTTTTGATAATCGGATATTTGTTGTTTCTAATTATCGCTTGTGATAATTAGATATTTGTTGATATGAGTTCTGATTATCGTTTTTGATAATCGGATATTTGTTGTTTCTAATTATCGCTTGTGATAATTAGATATTTGTTGATATGAGTTCTGATTATCGTTTTCGATAATCGAATATTTGTTGCTTTTAATTATCGCTTGAGATAATTAAATATTTGTTGATTCGAGATTTAATTATCGTCTTTGATAATTAAATATTTGTTGATTTTAGATTTAATTATCGCTGTTAGATAATTAAATATTTGCTGATTTGAGATTTAATTATCGTCTTTGATAATTAAATATTTGTTGATTTTAGATTTAATTATCGCTGTTAGATAATTAAATATTTGCTGATTTGAGATTTAATTATCGTCTTTGATAATTAAATATTTGTTGATTTTAGATTTAATTATCGCTGTTAGATAATTAAATATTTGCTGATTTGAGATTTAATTATCGTCTTTGATAATTAAATATTTGTTGATTTTAGATTTAATTATCGCTTGAGATAATTAAATATTTGTTGATTCTAGATTTAATTATCGTCTTTGATAATTAAATATTTGTTGATTTTAGATTTAATTATCGCTGTTAGATAATTAAATATTTGCTGATTTGAGATTTAATTATCGTCTTTGATAATTAAATATTTGTTGATTTTAGATTTAATTATCGCTGTTAGATAATTAAATATTTGTTGATTTGAGATTTAATTATCGTCTTTGATAATTAAATATTTGTTGATTTTAGATTTAATTATCGCTGTTAGATAATTAAATATTTGCTGATTTGAGATTTAATTATCGTCTTTGATAATTAAATATTTGTTGATTTTAGATTTAATTATCGCTTGAGATAATTAAATATTTGTTGATTCGAGGTTTAATTATCGTCTTTGATAATTAAATATTTGTTGATTTTAGATTTAATTATCGCTGTTAGATAATTAAATATTTGTTGATTTGAGATTTAATTATCGTCTTTGATAATTAAATAATTGATGATTTGAGATTTAATTATCGTCTTTGATAATTAAATAATTGCTGTTTTGAGATTTAATTATCGCTTGAGATAATTAAATATTTATTGATTTGAGATTTAATTATCGTCTGAGATAATTAAATAGTTGTTGATTTAAAATTTAATTATCGCCTGAGGTAATTAAATATTTTCTGTTTTGAAATTTGATTATCGCTTTAGATAATTAAATATTTGTTGATTTGAGAAATTTGATTATCGTTTTGGATAATTGAATATTTGTTTTCTGATTATCGTTTGAGATAATCAGATATTTGAGTTATCTTCTGACTATCGTTTGAGATAATCAGATATTTGTTTTGTCTT
This sequence comes from Allium fistulosum, assembly GCA_030737815.1. Lineage (NCBI taxonomy): Eukaryota > Viridiplantae > Streptophyta > Magnoliopsida > Asparagales > Amaryllidaceae > Allium > Allium fistulosum. Next base: position 619,681,808 of record CM060906.1, read on the forward strand.
CTGATTATCGTTTGAGATAAGTAAATATTTGCGATTTGAAAATTCAATTATCGTTTTTGATGATTGAATATTTGCGACTTTTGAGATTTGAGCTTCGTCTTTTTCTTTGGCGATTCAGGTGAGTAATTTGATTACTCACATTCAATTCGTGCTCTGTATGGGATTTCGGCTCTGTTTTTCCTTCTCTTTTAGATGCTGGAACTCGATTGTTCTTGCTTTTGTTAGTCGTCTGATTTTGATCCCTGATTCCCACGATGTTGATTCTTTTGATTTGAAGCAGTCGAACCTTTTGATTTCTTATCTAATGCTTCCCCGCTGACACTTGCTTTGCTTATACATTCGACATTGCCATGCTCTTTTGGTTGTTACCTTTTATCCATTTATTCCCTATGATTGCGTGGATGCAATTTTTATAAGGAGGGGAGTCTGTAACAACCGGGATTTTTGTAAATTATAATTATCGACAAAATGACGATTTAATCTATTATTTAATAAATTGTTGTTTACTATAGAAATTATTTTGGAAATTAGAGAAGATATTGGGCTTCACATTTTTGCCTTGGCCTTCTTTATGGTAGCCGTGAATATTACTAAGGCATTAGAACCCGGTTTCCGTTTTGATTGTTTTTCATCTGCAAACCCTATATTATCGTTCGAAGGAAACGAAAATGGCGGCCTCGTTCAAAAATTAGGGCACGCACGTTTTCACTCGTTCCACTTTGATGAATAAGGGCTCGATAGTAGGGAGGCGCAAACAGGAGATTTCAGATCGACACCCTCTACCGTTCATTGCTTTCGACGAGTGTTTGGCCGCTTGAAGAAGGTGAGTGAAAACTCACATCTAATCCACTCGACCCTGTTGGTTTTCATTCGTTCTGGTTAACTTCGATTATTGGTTTGGTTGTGAAAATTTGGGTTTTGTTGAGTTCGACTCCGTTCGAATTTATTTGATGGCTAGGGGTTTCGACGTTGGCCATTTTAAATCGATTGCTATTGTATCGAATGTTTTGTGGTTCCTTCGACTTGGAATGATTTCGAGACTATTGTGGTTTCGTTTTAGGTATTCGATTTCTGATTTTCCAGTTTTGTTTAAGTGGGCTTTGTTCGAACTCCTTTATTCTGGTGACTTTGGAATTGACTTAGATTTAGGAAAATGTTGGGCTCGGCTTTGATGATTTTCGAATGTGAGTGTGGCGATATTATTTTGTTCGACTTGGGTTATATGGTTTACTGTCTCTGGTAGTATTTTCATACCAGTTGATTTTTGTTGCTACTCTATGACTTTGGCAATTTGCTTGCAGCTTTGATTTTGACTCTCGGCCATTACTGCAGTTTCGACTAATTCTTGTAGATATGTGCCCCCTTTGTACCCTGTTCATATGTGAGTTTAAGTGGCATTTTGATGTTCAGTTGTTATCTGACTTCTTGTAGATACGTACCCCCTTTGTACATATTGTAGAGGGTTGCATGTCTGGCCCCTGATTTTGGGTATGACTACCCTTGTGGTTTCAGATCTGTAGCTCATTTCATATTCATTGATCTCTTTTGGTAGTATTTTTGTGGGTACTATTTCGGCCTGAATTTGATCATTTAAGTGTCCATACATGCACACTGATTCAATGTTCTCTGTACAGTACCTGACTTTCGAATCTGATCATCTCGACTTTGTTATGTGATATTCTTTTCTTTTAGACTTCACTGTAAATTCAATTCATATCTCTTGCCATCTTCTCTGTTGACTTCGGCATTACTGAGATTGGGTTTTCCTGTTGTCATTCAGACTCGTATATAGGTATACATATATTGGCACATATGTATATATATATCCATATGGCCTTTGCCTTGTCTGATAGCATTGTTTTGGTCTGGACATCACAAGTATTACTGCGTACTTGTAGTTCAAAATTTGTAGTGTCATTTTGATGTTGACCTAGTATTTGTTGGTCTGTTATATGCAGTCTTCATCTGGTCTTCACGTACATACATTTTAACTGCCTTATTGGTTGAGTTATTACTCCGGCCTTGCTCTGTCACCTGTTTGCACATTGTTGTATTAGACCTAATGCACTTGAGCCCTTGCCTACCTTATATATACTCTGTTTCACTTGATAGTTGTAGTGATGTATTCCATAGAGTAATTGGACTGACTTGAGTCTGGTTCACTCGAGTTGCCTTCCTTGATTTACACTGAACTTGTATACATTCATTTGGTCATTTGGGGAGTTGGTTCGGCATTTTGATGTACCTATACCTGTAGTTGTCCAAACCGATTCTTCTGAAGTTTCAGCTTGTAGATCCGTTGTTCGTATGTTGCATACATTGTTATTGAGTCGCTTTGTTCCATCACTTGCTATCTATGGTTTTTGCTGTTATAGCACGTCGAGCTGCATGGTTGGTTATTCACCTATTGTTTGCTATTACTTACTTGGTGTGTCATGCTCTTTTGTTGCATTCGCACTGAGTCCCTGATTGGTTCGAGACTTGATTTTATGTTTTGGCCATCTTAATTGAAATTGCATATGTGTTGAACCCGACTTTTTCTGGGTTTGACCTTATGCGCGTTTTGTGAATTTCCGTTGATCTTTTATGCATTTCGTATGATAGTGGCGAGGCAGTACACGCGTGCGTGTACTGCAGCCCTATCTGATTTGACAGTTTTAAATTGATGTTCGATTTGTCGAATTGTTTTGTTGGTGAATTTCAATGTTTTGGAGTTGTATTCTGATTTAGATTGTTGATTTAGTGTTATATATGCTGTTATCCAATTCTCGTATCGAGAGTTGGATATACGAGATTTCTGTGACTGTCGTCTATTTGACTATCTGATTATTATTGCTACTATGCACTAATAACTGAGTTTGAATTAGACTGACCCGGGTATTATTTTCTTTTGAATGTAATACTCGGGTCAGACCCGAGTTATTTCAGGTGGTAGATTTTCTTCTTTGAGTTGCTGTTCGGGATTTGAAGACTTTTCGCATCTTCTGAAGTTGTCATTGTCCTTTTGTAGTAGTCGTGTCATTGTATAGAACGATATGTATTCATGTATATTAATCGATAATGTACGTGTATATATAACTTCTAGAGTCGACAGTTGTAGTTGTATCGTATGTATTGTGTCAACTATGTATTAACTGACATCAGTTATATATATATGAGACTTTTGTTTTTATCTGTGTTCCGCAATTATATTATCTGTGTTATTGTTATATCTAATGTCCTAAACTATTATGAACTATCTTAGTTTGTTTTATACTGATAATTGGATATGTCGATGGGAGTAAATAAATAATAGATGAAAAATAAAAAGTATATACCACTCCTATCGAGATAACCAATATTAGTGTAAGGCCAATTACGGATGGTCGCTCCTATCCAGCCTTATTCTTCGTAATAATAGACAGTATTTCTTTTAATACTCTTTGTTATTATGAGCATAGAGGTGGGGCGTCACACACAATGTCCTACATGAAGCAGGATGAGAATGAGATCCTACGTAAATTCATAAAATGCTTCAATCCGAGCTGCTTCAGATTGGGGTGACTTGTAAGGAAGCATGGCTGATAGCAGTGCAAGCTAGAGGTAAAAGAAACACATCCGTGTGGGATAAGAACATTAGACTTGTACCATAGTATAAAGGAATTCTATGAAAGGGCCAGCAACTATATTAAAATGGAGGAAGCTGGGGCTGTATAATCACATTCAGTTGAGAGAACTTCTGCTCCCCACAATGAAAAGAAAATAGGGTCGAAGGATACCATCCACCAACAAAGCTGCAAAAATAATTCAACTTCATAGCAAAAACTCTGCTCACGCACACGCATGGTCAAATATATGAGACGAGCATAATTGAGCTAGCTTACAAAATCCCGAACAAAGGAAGAAACTAGAACAAAATAGGGGGAGGCTACTACCGCTTCCACAGGGCCAATGGCCACCACATAGATAATTTTTGACACTTAAGAAATGAGATTGAGAGAATAATTTAGAAAGAGTACTTAGGCAGCTATTAGAAGGAAAAAAAATGGAGAAAGGACCGGGAACCACACTCCGAATCCAAATGAAAATCTAGTTGGAAAACACTATAATCTCATAGCCTTAATACATAGAGGACCACACCTTGCAAGAAAATGTAAAAATGCACAAGAGTAGTATGTGCAAGAGGCCAAAGTAGAGAAGAGTACCATATTCCCTATAAAACAACAACTTGTATAGGACACGGTCTTTATTATAACCGACGTCACTGGAGTTGTCTTTCCACCTCAGGATCCACTTATAATTACGGTGAAAATCTCAAACTGCACCATGAAGAAAGTCTTTGTCAATTTTGGAGTTTCGTTAACATCATTTTCAAATCTGCATTTGATAAGATGAAGCTTCCAGTAGAAATATTGAAGCCAAGACCTAAACTAATTTACGGCTTCAATAACATTATGATAGTTTCTATCGGTCAGCACATCTTCTCATCATTGTTAGGGACCACTCATCTCCGCATATCATTCTAACTTCCTGATCATCGATCAACCATCCCCGTATAATACATTTTTAGGAAGGCCTGCATTGATTGGCATAGGGCAGTAATTTCGTAGAAAAATCTGCTTTTGAAGTTCCACACCCCCACTGGAATAGGGTCAATTACAGAGGAACAATAGTTGTATAGGGAGTTATATAATGTAAACCTTAGTTATAGCAATAAAATTGTTCAAAATTATTCCATTGTCTCATTAAATAATTGTAATATTAATGATAAAAAGGAAAGCGAGCCAGTTCTAAGAACTACGTCAGTACCAAGTACCAAGGATAATGATGAAATATGTCATTCTACAACCACATCATCAGTAAAAAAGAAGGAGTATATGCATATGGTCAACAATAATGAGTACAAATCAATATATGCACAGTATTTTCGAAGAAGCTCGGAAAAAGGATTTTCTACTGCACCCCAGACCGATGAAGAAAAAAGAGAAACAGATCCGAGATTAGGGAAAATAAGGAGAGAAATAAAGCCATTAGATGACCTCGAGGATGTATAGATAGACTGGTAGATCCTTTGAAGGTTCTCAAGATATGGAAAAACCTCAGCGCAGAAATCATAGCAGAGTTAATAACTTCCTCGAAAGATCAATAGATGTTTTCGCTTGGACACACTCATATGTAGTAGGAATAGACCTAACTATCATCTACCAAGCACTTAATATAGATCCCAATGCTCACCCGGTCAAGTAGAATCATAGGACCTTAGATCAGGAAGATATAATGCTTTGCATGAAGAAGTTAAGAAATTGAAGGAAAATGGGTTCATTAAAGAATGTATTATCTGAAGTACATTACGAACCATATTCTAGTAAAGATGTCTAATGGGAAATGGAGAACTTGCATTGACTATACCAACCTCAACAAGGCCTACCCGGAGGATAGTTTTCCTCTACCTAGAATGGATCGGTTAATGGATGCAACTAGTGGCCATGAACTACTCGCCTTCATGGACGCATACTCAGGTCATAACCAAATAGCTATGTTTAAGCCAGATCAGGAGCATACTAACTTTGTGACGGACAATGTCCTATACTGCTACAAAATTATGTCATTTAGACTCAAAAATGCTGGAGTAACCTAGCAAAGGTTAGTTAACATGATGTTCTCAGACCAGATCCGAAATATTTTTGAAGTATATGTAGATGATATGTTTGTTAAGTCAAAAGTAGCACCAAGTCATGTCCATGACCTGGAAGAGACCTTTGCAATCCTAATGCATTAAAAATGAACCTGAACCCATTGAAGTGCACTTTTACTTTCTTATTAGGAAAGTTTCTGGGATAAATAGTGAGTGCCTGCGGCATTAAAGCAAATCCAGAATAGGTTGAGGCCATAAAGAATATGGGAGTCCCAGAGAAGCTAAAATATGTCATAAGCCTAAACTGTAGTGTGGCTGCTCTAAGTAGATTCATTTCCAAAGCAACAAACAAGTGTATACCATTCTTCGACCAGGTGAAAATGGGATGGAATTTTGAATGGACTTAGGAATGCAAAATTGCGTTCCAAAATCTAAAAGGCCATCTGATCAGTACCCTTATCCTATCAAAACCTATAACATGTGAGGAATTGTATGTGTATTTAATTGTAACTGATAAAGCTACTAGTGCCATAGTGGTTCGAGAAGATGAAGGGACTAAGAGGACTATGAGATGAGCAAACGCCTATCAGAAGCAAGCTCAACTACTCTACATTGAAAAGCTAGCTTACAACCTGCTTCTCACAACAAGGAAACCATGGCTGTACTTTCAAGTGCATCTCATTAAAGTCCTCATAAACAAACTGTGAAGCTAATACTGCAGAAGACAGAGACATCAGGTCGCTTACTAAAATGGGCAATGGAGCTCAGCCAATATGATATCTCCTACTGCCCCAGAAAAGCAATCAAAGGACAAGCACTAGCAAACTTCATTATAGATGCACAATACCCACTGAACCATAATCAAAGCAAGAGGCACCACTCAATAGTTTTGGAAATTATTCATGGACGGAAAATGAGATGGGGGCAGGAATTGGATATTTACTGATCACCACTAATGAGTATAAATTATATGAGGCAATGAAGCTTGTGTTCAAAGTTACCAATAATTTTGCAGAATATGAAGCTCTCCTCGCAGGGTTAAGGATAGCTCAAGTAATGAAGGTAACCCATATTAAAATTCATGGTGGTACCTAATTAGTTGAGAACCGAGTGTAGGGTAATTACCAAATGAAAGGGCCAACTCTTGCTAAATACGTGGAATTGTCTAAAAAGTTACTAAAGTAGTTCGAACAATTTGATGTAGAGCAAATTCTGTGTGAGAACAATTCTTTTGTGGACTTATTAGCCAAACTTGCTAGCACTAAACTAACAAATGAAATGAAAGCTATTCCAATAGGCATCAAGCTGAACCAAGCTGAACCAAGTCTAATTAAAGACTGGGCCTAACTAGAGCCCAACTGGTTACCGATAGAGAATCCTAAAATCAAGAAACAATAGAAATTCAATGTAACGACCCGCCTTTTCGACCCTCGAAAGTCGCCATTTAATACATCCACGGTATTCAAATGTCGAGCATCCAAGTGTAGGAATAACGGATTGTTAGGATAAAAAGGAACAAAAGAACTGAGAAAATAGAATCTCACAGTGGAACAACAACAAATAATATAACAAAGGCAGTAAAAGATGTCACTCCAAATACAAGGTATATCAGATTTAAAAACAAACCTCATCTACTGGGACAGCTATAACTTCCTGACCTTACAATTGCTGATAGGTATACATAATAATACAAGGGAAAATAAAAATACTATGGCAGGTGAAAATCCAACTCTACTCCATGAGCTCTATGTCCCACCAACGACAACCTGGAAAATCTCAGTCTGACCCAAGCATTATAATAAAATAACATTCGGATTAGTCTGGAAAACCAGTGTGAGAAAACTTAGGAAATATGGTGAACATATAATAATTCTGTAAGACCATGCCACTAAACATGGAATGGGTTTTACCTCACAAGAGCACCATCCATACATAAAAGAATGTAAACAATTTAGAACGAAATCCAAACTTGAAAGAATGGGCATAAACAGAATTAAAATTTGAACTTAAAAGAATGGACACAAGTAATTAAACATCGAGAAAAGCTCCAGGCACTTCTCAGTGCAATTAAGAAAACAATTCAAAGGTTTGAATCAAAACAAGGAAAGGGAAATTTTCCAACGACAACTAGGAGGGGCACCCCCCTTACTGAAAATATACTTGAGAACTACGATGGCTCTCGGACACGTCCAAGCCGGACCCTACCAACCTTATCGAAAATCCTAGTATTTCACATCCCTACGCGCATACCACCTAATCCACTCTAGAGTAGATATGAAGATACCCTAATGGGAGCAACCCCACATATCTTGGCTTCTACTCTCTCTTTGGTTTTAGTCATTTCCAACAAAGGATATCAATGCTTAAAATAAGCAACAAATCATCTTAGAGTGACGAAACACAAAAGGTAGCGGAAACGATTGTCAATAAATCAACGATCGAGAATAATTAAAATGATCGTATATGGAAATTAAATCTCTTAAAACATTTGGCTCACACTTGTGCTTGATTGTCATGTCACAAATATTTGCAAACACTTTAAAAACAATCTTTAAAATATTCTTTTTAAGAGAATATTATATTTCTAAGTGTATTAAAAGAAGGGAAAAAACAAATGTCATTAAAACATTGTTTACTATATAAAGCCAAAACAATTACACTTAGCTTTTTCTTTAAAACTTCCTTTTCAAAGATCTTTTCATTTATAAAATATCATTTATAAATCAACTTATTATCATCTTTAAAAAAAACTCCTCTAAAGATTTACGGATATCAAAATTTATTAAGTCAAGTAACCAGTTTTCTTAATACTTTACGAAATCATTTATTATGACAAAAGTGTTATAATATAAAAGTTCTTTTCTCAATTCCCAGGAAACATTTAGTACACAACAATATTATAATCCATGCTTCCTTTCCACTTTTTAATAAACTTAAAAATACTTGACATATAATTTAATCCATTTCAAATATTACTTCGAAAATCTCAAGTCAAAATTATATTGAAATCTTAAACCATTTCCTTTCCTTATTCAAAATAAAACTTCTTCTTCAATAATTTATATCAAATTATTTAAAATATATATAAATTTCAAACCACTTTTAAAACACTTAAATACATGTTAGAAAAGTTCGTTATAAGGATTGAAGAAGAAAATCAAGTTTAATACCATATTATTTATCCCAATAGAAAATTAATCAAAATTATAATCTTTTTTATAAATTTAAAACAACATTATTTATCTTGAAAGATAATTAATTCGAATTTATAATACTTTTATAAATTTAAAACAACATTAATTATACCAAAGGAAATTAAATCGAATTTATATTCTTTTTATAAATTTAAAACAACATTAAATATTCCGAAGGATAATTAATCAAACTTATAATCTTTTCATAAATTTAAAACAACATTTATTATCATAAAAGATAATTGATCAAATTTATAATCCTTTTATAAATAAAAAACAACATTAATTATCCCAAAAGAAAATTAATCTAATTTATAACCTTTTTATAAATTTAAACAACATTAATTATCCTAAATGATAATTAATCAAATTTATAATCTTTTTAGAAATTTAAAACAACATTAATTATCCCTAAAGATAATTAATCAAATTTACAATCTTTTTATAAATTTAAAACAACACTTATCCTTTGTTAAAAATTTCTCAAAAATAGTTGAAAATATAGTTTAAACAACTTTCAAAGCGCAAAAACGCGATCAAACATTTATTTTGTATAAATACTATCACAAGTTCAACACACACAAAGATTTAAGGAGATGATATTTCGTAAGTGAAGGTATAATAATAATCGCTATAATGACAATTACACAAATCAAACAGTATGTCAAAAATATTTTAACCAAACATTAGTATGAGCAACATAGGAATATAAGTAAAACAATCTTGGTAAGAAACCGCTTAGGGTGTCTCTACGAAAGTCCCCTGTAAATCACATTTAGGTATGTGTATTTTCGTAGTGTTCCATAGCCACCTATTCAGTACGTACACTTCGACTTACTCTTGCTTTTGTTTCCTGCAAAAAATTGGTTATTTATGTCATATGTTTCCAAGTGGGAATCAAATCTAAACAAAACAATCAATCAACAATATATAAACTATAATCCAAACATTCAACAATAATCTAAAGCAACATAGATATCATATAGTTTGTTTGGAGATGAGTAAACTCACCCTAACTCCAGTTGATGCTTTCATATTTCGGTTCGATTAAAATCGAATAGCTCAAAATTCTACTAGCTCCAAATTCAACGAATCCAACTGGTAGATAACACCGATACGAGTCTAATGCAAAAGAACGCATCCAAATCCAACCTTGTATGAGATAGTTATTGAATTTACAAGATTTGAGATTAAATAATTAAATTAATTCACTTAATTAGTTTTAATTACCATCATCTAATGATCTTCCCCAAATCAAAACTTTCCCATGTACGTTGACTCGCACACACATATATATCAACATATCCTCTCTCCACCTTTTCCTCCATCTCTCAACTAATTGATGAATGATTCCTCCAACAGATCACATTACGCGAGCTCTTCGCCTCCAAATCGAAAACCTCAAGCTCGACCCTACAGAACAAAAAGTGACCGAACACTGCTCATCACCGTACCAAAATTACATGATATTCTTCATGAGGTCGGAGCTTCCATCGACGGTTTCAAAACGTGTGACTCCTTATAAGAAACACAATGCCACCTTTGCTTCACCTAACTCCTCCCGAGTCACCGTCGACATAGAACCCTAATTCGGCCACTAAAGTCAATCTCCTCCAGCAAAAAGCGCATGCAATTTTGAGCGTAAAGTTTGAAGCTCATACGAGTTCAAAGAATCTTGTTTTACATTTTTTCATTGAGTAATTCTTTTATTTTGGACTTTTAAGGAATGAGGGTTTACTTTGTTTTTGTTTCGAAGGAATGATAAATAGAAGGAGAAGGAAGAAAAGTAAAAGAGGTAGTGGAGAAAAGTCTTGGTGTTAATGTTTAGTTTATTTACAAATTATTGGCAAGTCGCTACATAGAATTCTGTTCGCGTACCAACCGCAAACAAAAAAACAAAAATATGGTCGTGCACAAAAATACGATGCAACCTTAAAACAACAATAAAATACATTGGTTATTTTATTCCATGAAATTTCAAAAATATCATCGTTTGTCGAAATATACATCAAACGAAAATTTAAATATTTTCCATATTAAAATTTGTGGAAAATCCTATAAATTCATTTAAAAGTACGTCATTAAAAATCAGGTCATTTTCATTAACAATTGATTTTCTTGTTATTTATTCGAACTATTTATTATTGTAAATAAATTTACAAAATGAGTTCACCATTATTATTTACTAATTAAAAGGAGTTAAATAAGGCTATTAAATCCATCAAATTAATATTTAGTTCAAAATTTAAATATTAAATTACCGATTTGTTTGAATATAAGTTATTTATATTTTTTCGAGATGTTATAGTCAAGAGCGGTCCCTAATCATGCTTATCTCTCAACAATCAGAGGAGAACTCATGGATGACCCATATCAAACAATTCTTGATAAATAGAGTTCTGCCTCCAAAAAGGAATGAAGCCCTTAAAATAAGTGACCAGACTCCAGAGTTTTCCTTCTTTGATGGCATATTGTACAATATAGGGTACTCTACCCCTTATCTTACATGCGTTTCCAAAGAAGAAGGAGTACGAGTTCTGGGTGAAGTACATAAAGGGGAATGCGAGGATCACTATGAAGGGGCTAAGTTAGAAAGAAAGTTCTAAAGCACGGTTACTACTATCCCAACGCACTTTGGGATGCGCAGGAGTACATAAGGAGATGTGACAAATGTCAAAGATTTGCCAATATACCATGACAACCATCCCATGAGCTCATCCCATTGGCCAATCCATGGCCATATGAGGCATAGACTTGATAGTGCCACTCCCTATGTCTAAAGGGGGCCAAAAAACACTGTAATGACGATAGACTACTTCACCAAGTGGATGGAAGCAGAACCCTTATCCATTATTACTGCGAAGAAAATAGTAACTTTTGTTATAAGGAACATAATTACTAGGTTCAGGATCCCTTATAAAATAATATCTGATAATGGAACCCAATTTGAGAGTAAAGAGTTTGCAGAACTTGGAGAGAGAAATGGGATAATAAAAAGCTTCTCTTCTATTGCACATCCACAGGAAAATGGATAAGTCCAAGCACCAAAGAAAACCATTAAGAAACTGCTCAAGAAAAGACGTGGAAGGCGAAAGAAAAGTGGGTAGAAGAATTATCTCTAGTATTGTGGGCTTACAAGACCTCATCCAAATCCCCTATCGGCCGTACACCTTTCTCCCTGACCTATGGCTAGGAAGCAGTGCTCCTAGTTGATACAAAGGTCCCATCACATAGAAGAATATCATATGTGGCAGATCAAACAAGGAGCTAAAAGAAGGTGCCCTCAACCTCATTTAAGAAAGAAGAGATGAGGTGGTCGTTCGATCTACTGCATACCAGTAAAGGATGGTGAAAAATTAAAATTATAGGCTTAAAGAAAGAATTACAATAAAGACCTGGTACTGCGAAAAGTGGTAACTAACGCTAAGGACCCAGTAGATGGGGCATTGGGTCAAAATTGGGAAGGCCACCTAGTTGTAGTAGAAGCCTTAGCTAATGGGGCTTACCGAATTTCGATCCAGTTCCAAGAACTTGGAATTTCGAGCATCTCAAACTTACTTTGTATAAGAAGTGTTATTTGTATGTCAAGATAACAAACATTGTAATTATTATGAAAAATAGTAAAATAGTGAACTAGATGTAGGGATATTAGATGGCCCAAACCAATATAAAAATCTTTCTATGTTAATTTTACTAACATAGCAAACAACATTTAGTCATATCATATATTACTCAATTTCCCAGCCAAACAAATTACATTAGACGTAAGGATACTAGATGACCTGAACTAATAAAAAACAGTGCACATGAGTCTGAGAGGTTGTTAATACGCAACCTGACTTCATAGTCAAAAAAGAATCTAGCCCCAAATTGCAGAGCAGACCGTGCCAAGCGCATGAACAAAAAAAAGTCTATCCTTAAATAGCATAGTAGATCGTGCCAAGCGTACGAACAAATAGCGAATGCGAAGCTCAAAAATAAGCAAATCTGAACAAAATTAAAGGAAGGTACAGAAAACCTAAAGCTCACTAGGTACTTATACTCTTCTACAATAATTTGCATGGTACCTTTACAAACGTTTTCACAACAAAAAATGGAATGGTTTTTTACAACTTAGCTTTACAAAAATGTCTAAACTGCAAGTCCCAAAATACCATTGTTGTACAGTATCGTGTCTAAGGGATGCTTGCTAGAGGATGATCCATTCTGATATGAAAGATTTTACTGGGGTCGAAGTTGGCGCTTGTCCATTGGTTCATTGGATCCTTCATGGTCACCACAAACCCATCCTTATTATAGAGAAATCTCAGGTCGAGTGCAGGGTAAAAGTAATTAAATACGTTTGTAGCCCACTGTAGAGAAATCGCCCCATTTTACATCTGACTTTCTCATTCCTAAGCTTCTCTTCTAAGTCAAAAAGCTGGCTCTTCCCGGGCACACTTACAGGTGTCGCTGCAATACTCGAAGCAGCCTTAGTTTTTTGCCTAAGATCCTTGAACTCGAAAATTTTAAGTATGGTGACCCTTCATGTTTATTCTAAAGTGTTTATTAATCCATCCCTTGTTTTCTTTGAATTTCTTAAGAAACCATCAAAATACTTGAGAGCATCTGCCTCCTACCCCTTTCTTTGTGTGCGAGAGAGCACCTTTGGCCATGGAGGATCTAACTATTGCTTATAGCAGGCTTCAAATTTCCTAAGTTTATCTTGGTAAGTAATTCCAATTTCTTCTTTCACTCATCAAAACCATGAGGTATCCATACCTACGGTGGGCGCAAGGGCAGCACCCAGGCCAAGCCCCTCAACCATCTCTACTCCTTCGGCACTTCCTTCTCTTCATATTGATGGGCAGCCCAAAAGGACATGTTTTCCATAGTCTTCTTCAATTTCTTAATCTCATCTTTATAGAAAATCCTATAAAGCGCTTCACTCTTCTTTAGTGCATGTTGCAATTCAATTACTTTGGAGTTTGCAACATCCAGCTCAGTGTGCAACCTGACATATTGGTGCTAGCGCTCAAGTGCATCCTTAGCTTCTTTGAGCTGAGAGAGGGCATTCCTTAAGTCTCTTTCAGGTCCGGCATTAGTAAGCATTAAATGAAAATTCTCTTCCTCCAAGGCTGAGGAAGAACTCATCCCCGCAACCTCGAACTCAAGCACACTTGTGTCCCCGAGCCATAAATGATGGGAACCGAAGGTTTATTGGATTCAAAGGCTTTAGTAGAATCGAAAGGAGGCCCACGAGTATTGACCTAGTTAATAGTAATTAGAGTTTGATTCAAAATAAATCAAGTCACATAAAGCTAAGTTTAGAACAACATATCACATAAAGACCAATTTTATATATGGAGAATGTATCGAATTCACATACAAAAGTAATAATAATATGCAGCACTCACTACTTATTTAAGTTACTAAGCCTAAGCCTAAACCACTCCCTGTGAGGACTATTGGGTGGGAAGGAACCGCTCTCTAAGGTATACTTCCACCGGCACAGTACAAAATCACTATGTGCTTCTTTTTCTTTAACCATTTGGTCAATTTTGGAAAGCAACCCTTGGTTTTCCTCTTAGTTGCATGAACGACTCATCTAACTCCTTTTCGCGCTTGCAAATTACTGCCACGCTAAGGCAAAGATGGTCTATGGTCTGGGTTTGGAGTTTCTCCATGCTTTCATTTAGGAGTTTAGTAAATATTACTTCCTTAGAAGACTATAAAGAACAAAGGAATGAAAATAACACAGTCATTCGTAGTGCAGTAATGAAACAATAAGTAAATTAAAGAAATTGACTACAACAAAATTGGAAAGAAAAATTATTTTTATTACATAAGAAACAATGATGTCATTTACAAGAGTTTAGGTAATTACATGAACCTAAGAAGTTCACGTGACCTCGGTCTCTTTGGACCATGCATCCTTATCCTCTTGTTGCAAGGAGGTATCATGGAAAGTAGAAGGGAAAGCATGCTCTGTGGCTAACTCCTTTGCCTTCTGTAACGACATGTAAATCCGCATAATTCAAGCTGAAAATAAACCACACATGTCCAAACTAAATTGAATGGAAATAAAGATAGTTATGGGAAAGAAAGAAGAAAGAAGAAGAGAAGAAAAGAAGAAGAGAAATTGAAACTAAAACAACATAGAATCTCACAACGCAGCAGAATAATATATAATATAGATCAATAATCTTTATAGAAGAGAGACTATAATATACATACATCAAATCAGAGTACATAAATAACTAATCATCATCCTGGACAGTTATAACTATTTGACCTCACAAACGCTGATAATTTAAACAACTAATGTAGTAGAAAAATAAACAAATTCGAGAATACGTCCTGAAGACCTCTAGCTCGTCTGCTGAAGCTCCAAAGCATCCAAATCTAAATCTGTAAATATGCTTGGTCTGGCTCGAGCATTGAAAGGGAGAATGCCTGGATCAGTCAGGTAAACCAGCGTGAGAAAACACATCTCAACTAAATTTTATAGAAGTTACCAAAAACTTTCAAAACAAATGTATCTCGTAAGACCATGCCGCACATAAACACGGACGGGCTTTTACCTTACGATAACCAAAATACTTTATACTTTAAAATTTTGATATTATTATTAATGACATTTGTTTTGAAATCATTTTTCAAATAAACATATACAAAGTAGGTATCATTACTTGGACAATGTCAAACGGTGTATATGATACCCAAGGGGTAGCTGAAATGCATGCAAAGAATTACAGCTATTTTAGGAACACAATCAAAACCGTAAAGCTCGTTTTGGAATTTGGGTTTCCAACATGATAGGGAACTAGTGGCCTTTTCCTCCCTCTGCGGATTTCCACTTATAGCAACCATGGTACCCAGTGGCTTCTCATGCAAGGACTCACACACCACTGTAAATTCATATTGGTACAGTACTACGTATCTGGTGGCTTCTCATGCAAGGACTCACACACCACTATACCATAAAATATAAGGGTCTAGACATCTTCTAGCCATAAGGCAACAAGGCTTAAAGCAACAAAGAACTTTTCATTCCGATCCGCACATAAACCGATAGTCCAAAATATGTGTCAGACCATATCATTAACCGTATCATCTCGGGGTGTGAGGCTTAAGGTAAAGTTTACCTTTCACATAGTACATTCCACTTTGAATGCCACATTGACATTTCCACAATCACACAACTGATTTCTACAAATGTACAACTCCTGAGCTCGTATGTCTAAGGAAAGAGTGTTAAGCTAAGTGAAGTTGCCTTCTCCTCCACCAACAAATGATATGTTTATAGAGATCAATCAATGTGATCTAGACATGCAACGTCAGACATTCGTCTATACAAGTTGTCCAGGAACAGGACAACCCGAAGGTACTCTCCTACTACATCCTGTCGGGAGTCATTCCTAGGATTAGTAATGATAAGTCCTTGTATATCGAAGATTTTCAAAATGAAGCACTACTACCACCATATATAAAATATGCATCATGGGTCTAGTGGCAAGTAGCCATACATCATGTAGATCTCCTTCTTCAAAAATCATCTTCATAAACCTGCACTTTCGAAAGCATACATTGGTCCGAAGTGGTTTTCGGATAAATCTGATCTCAGTTTCTCCAAATCAACAACGATAAGAAGCCCCCACCTCATAAAAAAACATCGTAGACTTATCTCGTTTCCAACTCTCAACTTGCTATCCTTCGACCAAGAAGGAAGCACATTAGATTGGAGTACCATAGTCACTCCGCACTACTCGAATCAATATTCTTAACACCAAACAATAATCAAGTCTACTCAGTTAGCTTTGTGCTACGTGCATGACTAATCGGTTCCTACATCAAGTCAAGGAACCAAAAATGGCCAAATTTGATAGTTAATTATTTAACTATCAAAGCAACAAATAAAATCTAGCACGTAAGAAGTATCTAGGCCATTTAATTAATCTTTTATAATTTAAATTTATTTCCAAATATTTATCTTAAAATATCTTTGAAAAGATATTCTCAAAACCATTTCAACTATACAATATTTGGAAAACATTTCTATATACTTATATCAACAGTATAAGTATATCTAATAACACAACCATTTTGGGGACAAACTAAATAGATTTCTATAAGTATACAATTCCCGAGTTCATATGCCTCCAGATGGGCGTTAAGTATAAGAAGCAATGCTTCCTATACCACCAAGCCGTTAGTTCGATCATAAGAACCAATTCGTGTATTACACAATGGAAGGTCAAAACACAATTTATTGGGTTAAAACGAATGTTGCGTAAAACATCGTTACGACAACCCAAAAATACTAGTATAGGTATTCAATTAATTAATTATGTATATATATATATATATCCCGTATACTATATAAAACATTTCCGTTTGGAAATCATTTACTATAACAACAGTATTATAGTCCATGCCTTCCTTACTTTTCATGAAAACGTTTATGACAACAATAAATGTTGAAATCCATGTTTTCATCACTTAACACATTTTAAGTCACTTTTAAAAACCATTTAAACTCCATTTAGAAATATCACTTTCAAAACATTCCTTTAAAAGATAAACCGCTTTTAAAACGATTAACTCCATATTTAAATCTCAACATAAATCATTTCTATATTTATAAAACTATGTTTATAAATCTCCTTTTTATTTTATAAAATTTCTTTTTATAAAATCTCTTTATTTACAAAATTCTCCATATAAATTCATTTCTTTATAAATCTTATTTATTTATAAAATCCCATTTATAAATCCATTTACAAACAATCGATTACAAATCCATTTTTAATATTTATAAAACACCATTCATAAATTTAATACTTTATTTATAAAATATCACTTTTATAAATCTTTTATATAAACAATTCAAAAATCTCTATTTAAAGTATTTCTCAAAACTAAAATTTTATAACATCAAAAAACATAACTTTTTTATTTATTTAAAATAAATTCATTCCTTTTAGTAATTCGATAATAATTATTAGAACATATAAAATTCCAAAATCGTTTCAATTCAAAATTGTTATTTTATAGTATTTCAAAATACTAAAAATAAGGCCCGGTGCTACTATAGCACTAAATAAGGGTAATCATATCAATGTCATCAAATATGGCATCCATAACATCATATATAAAAATATATGAAAAGTAAAATCAATAGTGCGAGGAATCCTGTTGGATCCCTCCAATCTGTCCCTTGCATCAAATACAGTATATAATCATAAAATATAAATCAAACTCTTTGAGGCGGGATCATATACAAATGGTCATCCTCTTATACATAGGAACGTAATAGGGTCTCATCTGCTCCAGGGATGGGAATAAATCCAAACCAACTAATAAAATAGCAAATCATCCAAATAGTAAACAAGCAATCGACAATAAAATTATCCACACTTATATAGAAATATAAGTGGGCCAGAGAGGTGACTTTACTCACTTTGATTCCAGTATCACTGAAGCGTTTTAGTTTGAACTAAAATCGAATAGGCGTTCAATTTTAACACAAATTCCAACTAGCTCCAAATCCATAACGTAATATTCATTGTAAAGAGCGCAATGCAACTTGTCGTGTTCAATTGGACCTCGTATGAAAACGTTATAGCTTTTATAAGGTTTACAATTTTTAAATAATATTAATTTCTTAATTACAAGGGTTAATGTAACACCCCTAACATTTAATAGCATTATTAAGGAGATTTAATTAGGTAAATTAAATAGAATAATGTAAATATTTGAGTGATAAGGGGATTGAGATTTGAATAAATACTTAGAAGCCGGCTTAATTATATAAATGGGCTTATGAATGGTTTTATATGTTACTTAATTAAAATGCGGGCATATTAGGAATTGCGCACTATAACACCTTAATACCATAAACCCATGTTTCCTTTCATTTACATTTATTTTTACAAAACACAAACAAATGTAAATCAAAGGGAGAAGCTGGCCATTACCTAGGGGAGAAATTAAATCTAAAGCTAAGGATTCAAGTTGGGGGAATTAATCAAGAATCAAATCTCAATGTATTTATCCTAATAAAGGTGAATAATAATCAAAACCATCTCTATTTATGTTTTAATGATCATTTTATTTTCGGGTTTAATTTTAAATCCATTATAATGATTTTTATGATGATATGCTTGGATTTCATGATATGATATATTCAAACAAATTTGTTTGATAATTGTTTTATACGGTTTTAAGGCTAAAATCGTTTATTTTGGATTTTGAATGCCATGAGGAATTTATATGTTATGTAAAACACTAATTTGGAGTTGGGTTTCAATTTTTATAATTTTCCAAGCTATGGAAATTTTATTATGAATTTTCAAAGGAAAATATGAATAATTTGGTTTAGAAATTAATTTCGGCTATTTTGTGAAGAACTTGGGTTTGAAATTTTTATATGTTAGATAACATATTGAATGTGAATTTTAAGTAATTTTTTAGGATTTTTCCTAAGTAATTAACTATGGAAATTAATTTATTTTAGAAGGACTTCATTGTTTTAGTTGTCTCGCTTAATGAAAGGGCTTATTTGTTAAACTAATCTTTGTTTAGATCTGAAATTATGCTGTAGTTATTTTGAGAAAGGATTTGAAAAGTTTATGGCAACCAATTAAAGGTTTACAAATATGCAAGTTAATTATAAAGTAGTTACTTTTAAATGTCATTAAATCAGACTTTATTCGGAAAATATGTTCCGCCTCTTTTAAAAGCAACCTTTCGACCTTATGTTTCCGCTTCAACCAAGTCAAAACCCACTAAGCCGAAAGCAGTACACAAGGTATCAATAAATTGGTACGTAATGAATTGGAGAAAGGCAGAATGCATGGTGTCGAAACCCTTGCTTCCAATGGGGTAGAAACCTTTGTTTTACTTTCTAAAGAAACGCGCTTGCTTGTTTTTACTAAAAGCTTTCGAAGGAGTGGAAAAAGTGCTTTCGAAAGAGTCTTCTAAATAGCTTTTGAAGGGGGTTGCAACCTTTTTGTTTAAGTGTTGCTTTCGAATGAGCCCCTATGTTTTAAACTAATACTTTCAAAAGGGTAGTCTCAACCCAATCGAAGCCTTGTTGCCGTCCCCATGCCTTTCGAATGGATTGAAGTCATCAACCAGTTCAAAAGGTAGCTTTTGTTTTAAACCTATACTAAGCCACTTCCTAAAGCTTATGAAAGGATTCAAGTGTTTCGGAGGCAATAGCTTCGAAAGGGGTTTCGAAGCTATCCTTCAAATGTTTTACTAAAATGTTTTGAACTTTCGAAAGGATGGTTTCGAAGCCATCAATTTTCCCCAAACAATTTTATATGAAGATTAAAGGTTTCGAAAGGGGTATTTTGTACATATTCACTTTGACGCAAAAGATATTTCTAAAGATAAACCCAATGCTTTCGAAAGGGGTACTTTCAAGTAGTTTCAAAGCTATGCTTTTAGGAGTTAATAAGTAATGCTTTAATACCTTCGAAAGGTATAGTTTGATCATTTCAAAAGAGATGTTTTAAAGTGTTTTGAAAAGCATATGCTTAGTGTATTGAAAAGAAGATTTGAATGCTTACAAAGGAGGTTATCCAATGGTTTTGAAAGTAGAAGTTTAAGGGTTCGAAAGCCTTAGTTTTCAAAGCAAAGAACCCAATATCGTTTTTAAAGGAAAAACCATGGCTTAAATAAAGGAGTTTTAAAATGGCTTTTAAGTATAAAGTTTTTGAAGAAGCTTTCCTTGATAAAATAATAGGTTAAAGGGGTTAACCATGTTTTATATGAAAATGGTTTCAAGGATATTAAACCACAGATGTTGGTGATTATTATGTTATTATGTTTGCTTCTTCTACTTCACATATTCACTTTAATATGGACCCATAATTGTATTTTGGGAAGAAAGGGTAGTATAACCAGCTAGGTTGACCTAGTAGTGAATATAAATTAAGTTAACTCCTGAATGAGTAGAATTGCATCTAGGAGGTCAGATAGACTAGGGTATAGGATGCCTAAATACTGATTAAAGATGTTGTCAGATAGACAGGTTCAGAGTAAGCCCATGAAAACTATTAATAGAGAGAGTTATTAGCAGGGGCCAATAGGTTCATAGTGAACCCATGAAAACTATATCTGGATTAAGTTATGGACAGGAGTCAATAGATTCCTAGTCAACCCATGAAAACTATGAAACCGGACAGGGAGTCCATAAACATTAAACAGGTTATTAGTTAGCCCATGAAAACTATTAAGTTAATAGTGACCCTAGAAACTATAATTGAGACAGATAGTTAGAATGAATGGGGATGGGTAACCCAAAATTGATTTACTTGTTTGCATATCATCATAATATTTTGAATTTTTATGTTTTAACCGTTGTGGATGTAGGATCACATTATATGATTTTTGTAAAGTTTTGGATAAGATACTAGTGAGGGGAAAACCCGTTCCGCTAAGCGGCATGGTCTCACTAGATATCTAAACGGTTTGAATTGGTATATTATTATTCATACTAGGCTTTATGTCTGACTCAAAGTTTATGTTTTCCCTTTAAACTCTCGGTTGCTCAATTAACTTTGAGTAGTTAGAGAGTTGAGGTTTTCAGATACGTCTTTAGATGAATAAGCTTCCGGAGACGTGCAGGAGGCATGATAGCTATTTAGGGTTCTTTTCTATTTTAATTCCGCTGTGTTTTATTGTAAAGGCAAAAGATGTTTAATTGCCTAATTATATACGCTGATCATCCAAGGGGGCACCTTCATATGTCGTACTTGGCGTATGTTTTAATAATTATATTTTCTCTGAACATGGTTCTCAAATATGGGATTATGTAATGAATGTCGAAATGATTTGAAACGGAATGTGAAAGTTATTTAATGATTTTAAATTTTTTTTCCATATCCATGTGTTTCTGTTATATCAATGCATCTAACATTACCATATTCGATCACCGAGGATTAATAACTATGGATGACTGCAACATCTGTAGCCATTAGTTTTATTGTGAAAACTTAAAAGAATTTAAACCTAAATGTTTTCAAAACATAATCCAATGAATCAGAAAATAAGATCGGGGTTTGGGATAACGCTATAGTAACCTATTTGTATTTGATATATATATATAAGCACATATTCCCCTCTCTCTTAGACCATTTTTCTATATCTTACTAAGGCTCGTATGCGGATTTATGAGAAAGAAGATATGGAGGCGGGAAACGGAAGAGGAAATCTCGGTGAAGGAAGCACCATAACAAATGGAAATGTTCGACCCACTAGGAGGAACCCGAGTCGACAGGCTAATGCTAACCAAAACGCAGATGCCAATGTAGGTGTTGGAAATCCATCAGTGGATATGGGGGTGATGTATAGTTCTTCGTCAATCTGATGCAAGCAGGAGCTGCTACTGGAGTTGCTGGGAATGTTGGAGGAGCTAATCATGTGGCTCCAATTGGGAATAACTATGCTAAGTTGAGTAGAGACTACACTAGTCTTGGTGGGAAGCTGTTTATGGGAACAAAGGATTCCATAGAAGTTGAGAATTGGCTATTGCATTGCGAGAGAAACTTTGCTGATTTGGGTTTGAATAATGAGCAGAAGAGGAGGCTGGCCTCTAGGCAGTTGCAAGGGGCAGCGCTTCATTGGTGCAATAGTGTTACTGCCGGAGTTTCAAAAGAAGAGTTGACTTGGGTAGAATTCCAAAGGAGATTTGAGCAGAAACTTTTATCTGAAGTTGCTAAGTCAAAGTTGATGAGAAATTTTATGGATTTGGTACAAGAAGAGATGTCGGTAATCGAGTATGCTACTAAGTTTGATGAGTTGTCCCGATAAGGGTATGCTGCGGTAGACACCGTCATCAGAAGGGATGAGAGGTTCATTCGAGGATTGAGGCCCGAGATTGCTAGGGCGACCCTGACACATCTCTGTGATCCTTGCAATGTAGTTGTGGAGATGGCAATACGACATGAGGAGATGCTTGCTATTTGTGTGAGAGAAAAGCCAGTTTAATCCCAGGGTTCTCAGATAAAGAAGAGAAAGTTCTTTAAGAAGAAGGGAGCCCAGAGGAGAGGCTACTAAGAAGGCAAAGGCAAATTTAGTTTGCTTCAAGTGTGACAATAAAGGTCACTATGCTCATGAGTGCCCGTCAGGCTAGGGGAAGAAGGCCGCAGAAAAGAAGAATGTGAAGTGTTTCAACTGTGACCAAGTTGGGCATTATAAGAATCAGTGTCCAGAACCAGTCAATGCAAACAAAGGAGAAGTTTTTGCTGTTAGACCATCATCTGCTAGACCAACTGCAGCTGAAAAAGGGAAGACTGTGATGGAAGGTACGCTTTTGATTCAGAGTATACCAGTTAGGGTACTATTTGATACCGGTGCATCACACTCATTTATATCGCAGTGTTTGGTTGATAGGTTATGCTTAGAACCCACATACCTTGTTACTTCCTTAAGGGTTGCGAATCTAATAGGAGGGTATGCAACTCTACATATGAGATGTGACCAGTAGAACTGGAATTGTTAGGTCACAAGTTTGCATGCAGTCTGTATGTTATTGTTTTCATAGATTTCGAAATCATTTTGGGTATGGATTGGTTAGGTAAGTATGGGGCTAGGATATTTTGCCAGGATAGAGAAATATCACTAAGACACCCCGTTAGTCATAACCGAATTATATTCTCAGTATAAAATTCTGACCAGAGTAGTTGTGCTTTGTTAAGTGCTATGGAAGTAGAAGAAGAGTTAGGTCAGGTATGAGTAGTAAGAGATTTTGCAGATGTCTTTGAGCCGATTACAGGACTACCACTGAAACAAGCTGTTGAGTTTCGGATAGATCTTATGCCAGGAGCTGAACCTGTAAGTAGACCACCTAACAGAATGAAATCGACCGAGATGAAGGAATTGAAGGTGCAGCTAGTGGATCTAGAAGGAAGGAATTTTATTAGGCCAAGCAGTTCACCTTGGGGAGAGGTCGCGGTGTTCATGAAGAAACCTAGACGGGTCATTGAGGATGTGTATCGACTATTGTAAGTTAAACGAGAGAACGATTAAGAATAAGTATCCTTTGCCGAGAATTGATGACATATTTGATCAGTTGTGTGGTGCTAGAGTGATTTCCCAATTGGATTTGGCAACAAGTTTCCATCGGTTTAGAGTGGTAGAGAACAGCATTCCTTTGACAGCATTTCGGACTAGGTATGGTTGGTATGAGTGGTTAGTAATGCCATTCGGATTAATGAATGCGCCTACTTTCTTCGTGGATCTGATGAACCGAGTTTTCCGAGAGTACTTGGATAGGTTTGTGTTGGTATTTATAGATGACATTTTAGTGTACTCTAAGGATGAAAGGGAACATGAAGATGATCTTAGAGTAGTGCTTGAGACGCTTTGGCAGCATCATCTAAAAGCAAAGTTTACCAAGTGTCATTTTTGGAAGAAAGAGGTTAAGTTTCTCGGTCACGTGGTTTCAGTGAAAGGCTTGTCAGTCGATCCAGATAAGATCAAAGCTGTTAATAATTGGAAGAGACCAGAGACGATGACTGAGGTTAGAAGTTTTCTTGAACTTGCTGGCTATTACCGGAGATTCGTCAAGGATTTCTCGCGGATAGCAGCACCTTTGACTAAGTTAACTAGGAAGGATGTGAAGTATGTCTGGTCCGACAAATGTGAGGAAGCATTCCTTAAGTTAAAGCATTTGTTGACCAGCGCACCAGTGTTAGTAGTTCCAGACGAAAACCAAGAGTTGGTGGTGTATATCGATGCATGTCGGACCGGATTAGGAGCTGTGTTGATGCAGAAGAGTAAAGTTATTGCCTACGCTTCACGACAGCTTAGACCGCATGAAGTAAGATATCCTACTCATGATTTGGAGTTGGCTGTGGTGATCTTTGATTTGGAGACATTATCTCTTAGGGGAGAGATTTGAGCTATACACAGATCATAAGTCTTTAATATACTTATTCTCTCAGAAGGAGTTGAATATGAGACAGTAGAGGTGGCTGGAGTTTTTAGCAGCTTATGATTTTGGTATAGAGTCTACTCCTAGGAAAGGAAATAAGGTAGTGGATGCTCTTAGTCGAAGCCATCAGAATGTGGTGTTAGATATGTTGGTAGAATGGAAAGATTTAGAAGCTTTCACTACTTGTAGTGTGCAGTTAAGATCGACTGCTAGTTCTAGTCAGAGCACTGCGATGTTCTCCTATTTAGAAGGTCGACCAGTGTTGATTGAAAGGATTGCTTCTAAGCAGAAAGTGGACCCAATATTAGTCAAGAATATTAGAAGGCTAGAGGTTGGAACTGAGATCGGTGATCTAAAGGATTTTAGTCTTGACCAGAGATGATGGTTGTGAAAGAAGGGACGGTTATGTGTTCCGAATGTTGAGGACTTAAGGAAAGAAGTTCTTGGAGAATGTCATCGGTCCAAGTTTACGATTCATCCTGGAGGGACCAAGATGTATCAAGATATTAAGAGGGGCTTCTATTGGGAAGGTATGAAGAGGGATGTTGGCTTGTGGGTTAGGTATTGTGCAAACTGTCAACAAGTAGGCCGAACATCAGAAGACGAGTGGGTTGCTTCAGCCTTTGGAGATTCCAGTTTGGAAATGGGATTCGATATCCATGGATTTTATAGACGGGTTGCCAAGGTCAAATAGAGGAAATGAAAGTATATAGGTCATAGTGGACAGGTGGACCAAGAGTGCCCATCTCATTCTAGTTAAGTCAACCAAGACGGCACCTGTTCTAGCTAAGTTGTTCATGAAGAACATAGTTAGACTACATGGGATTCCTAGTAGTATAGTCAGTGACAGAGATACTTTGTTCACTAGTGAGTTCTGGAAGAGTCTACAGGATGTGTTAGGCACTAAGCTCAAGATGAGTATTGCGTATCACCCTCAGACGGATGGACAGACAGAGAGAGTCAATAAGGTACTCGAGGATTTATTGGGTGTGCATTGGACTTTGGTGGATCTTGTGAAGATCACCTACATTTGGTTGAGTTTTCCTATAATAATAGTTATTAGACTAGTATAGGAATGGCGCCTTTTGAAGCTTTGTATGGAAGGCTATGTAAATCACCAGCATGTTGGTTGGAGGCTGGAGACAGATTAGTCTTAGGTCCAGATCTGGTTAGACAAGTGACAGAGAAGATTGAGTTGATCCGGGAAAGGATGAAGGAAGCTCAGTCTAGACAGAAGAGTTACGTAGATAAGAGGCGTAAAGACCTAGAATTCTCTGTTGGAGATAAGGTTTTCATTAAAGTATCACCGATGAAGGATGTTGTACGTTTTGGAAAGTCAGCGAAACTAGCACCGAGATATGTTGGTCTGTTCCAAGTTATAGAGAGGATCGAGAGACTCGCATATAGAGTAGAGTTGTTGAGCAGTATGGCAAGTATCCATAATGTGTTTCATGTGTCTCATCTTTGCAAGTATGTGCATGATCCAGAGACTACTATTCTCCGATAGGGTTGAAAGATTTGATAGTAGGGCCTAATTTGACTTTTGTTAGACAATCAGTTTGGATTGTAGCAAGAGATGAGAAAAGATTGAGGAACAAGACAGTCAGGTTGGTGAAAGTTCAATGGACCGACAACGAGAAGGACAGTACTTAGGAGACAGAAGACAGGATTAGAGATACTTATCCAGATCTGCTTTGAGGGTATGTCTATATTAGCTTTATATAGATAGTTGCTAGTCAGGTAGGATAGTATGGCTGTTAGGAGTGGTTACAGATGATTGCTATGTTTAGTATTTAGTCCTTAGTGAATTTCGAGAACGAAATTCTTTAAGGGGGGAGCCTGTAACACCCCTAATTTTTAATAACATTATTCCAGAGATCTAATTAGATAAATTAAATAGAATAATGTAAATATTAGAGTGATAGGGGGATTGAGATTTGAATAAATACTTAGAGGCCGAGCTTAATTATATAAATGGGCTTATGAATGGTTTTATATGTTACTTAATTAAAACAAGGGCATATTAGGAATTGCGCACCATAAATCCTTAATACCTTAAACCCACGTTTCCTTTCAAAGGGAGAAGCCTACCATTACCAAATGGGAGAAATTAAATCTAAAGCTAAGGATTCAAGCTAGTGGAATCAATCAAGAATCAAATCTCAAAGTCCTTTTCCTAATCAAGGTGAAAAATAATCAAAACCATCTCTATTTACGTTTTTATAATCATTTGATTTTCGGGTTTAAGTTTAAATCCATTATAATTATTTTGATGATGATATGCTTGGATTTCATAATATGATATAATCAAACAAGTTTGTTTGATAATTGTTTTATACGGTTTTAAGGCTAAAATCATTTATTTTGGATTTCGAATGCCATGAGGAATTTATATGTTATGTAAAACATTAATTTGGAGTTGGGTTTCAATTTTTTTAATTTTCCAAGCTATGGAAAATTTATTATGAATTTTCAAAGGAAAATATGAATAATTGGGTTTAGAAATTAATTTCGGCTATTTTATGAAGAATTTGGGTCAGAAATTTTTATATGTTAGATAACATATTGAAAGTGAATTTCTATATTTTTTAGGGATTTTTCTAAAGTAATTAACTATGGAAATTAATTTATTTTAGAAGGAGAACTTCATTATTTTAATTGTCTCGCTTAACGGAAGGGCTTATTTGTTAACTAATCATTTTTCAGATCTGAAATTATGCAGCAGTTATATTGAGAAAGGATTTGAAAAGTTTATGGAAACCAATTAAAGGTTTACAAATAGGCAGGTTAGTTATAAAGTAATTACTTTAAATGGCATTAAATCA
Organism: Allium fistulosum; assembly: GCA_030737815.1. Lineage (NCBI taxonomy): Eukaryota > Viridiplantae > Streptophyta > Magnoliopsida > Asparagales > Amaryllidaceae > Allium > Allium fistulosum. The sequence goes on from CM060906.1 coordinate 619,709,369, forward strand.
GACTTTATTCAGAAAATATGTTCCGCCACTTTTAGAAGCAACCTTTCGACCCTATGCTTCCGCTTCAACCAAGTCAAAACCCACCAAGCCGAAACTAATAGAAAAGGTATCAATACATTTGTACGTAGTGGATTGGAGAAAGGCCGAAGGCATGGTGTCGAAACCCTTACTTTCGATGGGGTAGAAACCTTTGTTTTACTTTCTAAAGTAATGTGCTTGCCTGTTTTTACTAAAAGCTTTCGAAGGAGTCAAAACATATACTTTATAAAGGGTCTTCTAAATAGCTTTTGAAGGGGGTTTCCACCTTTTTGTTTAAGTGTAGCTTTCAAATGAGTCCCTTTGTTTTAAACTAATACTTTCGAAAGGGTAGTCTCAACCCAATCGAAACCTTGCTGTCGTCCCCATGCCTTTTGAATGGATTGAAGTCATCAACCAATTCGAAATGTAGCTTTTGTTTTAAACCTATACTAAGCCACTTCGTAAAGCTTATGAAAGGATTCAAGGGTTTCGAAGCTATCCTTCAAATGTTTTACTAATATGTTTTGGATTTTCGAAAGGATGGTTCCGAAGCTATTAATTTTCCCCAAACAATTTTATATGAAGATTAAAGGTTTCGAAAGGGGTACTTTCATATATATTCACTTTGACCCAAAAGATATTTTTAAAGATAAACCCAATGCTTCAAAATGGGTACTTTCAAGTATTTTCGAAGCTATGCTTCTAAGAGTTAATAAGTAATGCTTTAATACCATCGAAAGGTACAGTTTGATGGTTTCAAAAAATATGTTTTTTAAAGTGTTTTGAAAAGCATATGCTTAGTGTTTTTAAAAGAAGATTTAAATGCTTTCGAAGGAGGTTATCCAATGGTTTCGAAAGTAGAAGTTTAAGGTTTCGAAAGCCTTAGTTTTCAAAGCAAAGAACCCAATCTCATTTTTAAAGGAAAAATCATGGCATAAATAAAGGAGTTTTAAAATGGCTTTTAAGTATGAAATTTCTGAATAAGCTTTCCTTGATAAAATAATAGGTTAAATGGGTTTACCATGTTTTATATGAAAATGATTTCAAGAATATTAAACCTCAGATGTTGGTGATTATTATGTTATTATGTTTGCTTCTTCTAGTTCACATATTCACTTTAATATGGACCCATAACTGTATTTTGGGAAGAAAGGGCAGAATAACTAGCTAGGTTGACCTAGTAGTGAATATAAATTAAGTTAACTCCTGAATGAGTAGAATTGCATCCTGGAGGTCAGATAGACCAGGGTATAGGATGCCTAAATACTGATTAAAGAAGCTGTCAGATAGACAGGTTCATAGTAAACCCTTGAAAACTATGATTAGAGAGAGTTATTGGCGGGGCAAATAGGTTCGTAGTGAACACATGAAAACTAATCTGGATTAAGTTATTGATAGGAGTCAATATGTTTCTAGTCAACCCATGAAAACTAGGATAAAAGGGAAGTTATTGTAAGATACCAATAGATCCAGGGAGAACCCTTAAATAAGGGAGTTATTGGTGGGGGCCAATAGGTTCTTAGTGTTCCCATGAAAACTATAAAACTGGACAGGGAGTCCATAAACATTAAACGGGTTATTAGTCTACCCATGAAAACTATTAAGTTAATAGTGACCCTAGAAACTATAAATGAGATAAATAGTCAGAAAGAATGGGGATGGTGTAACACCCCATATTTTTATAACATTATTTAGAATAATTAAATAGGTAAATTAAATAAAATAATATGAAGATTAATAGGTTGAGATTTGATTAGACTAAGGGTAGCCATGCCATGTTAGTATGTTAATTAAAATAAAATAACATAAACAAAGGTGTTAGGAATGGGTAAGGGAAAAATGGAAAATAGGGAAGGCTTATACCATAAACCCTTAGGAAATGAAACTCATGTCCATTTCATTTTATCCAAACTAAAAACTCTTAAGGCCGACCACCATAATTGTTCTCAAGGAAAGATTAAAGCTAAGATTCAAGAGAAGGAAGATAATCAACTAAATCAACATCAAATCTCACATCTTTTAATCTCAAAGCTAAGGTGAATAATTACTACATCCCATTTTCATATGGTTTTCGGTTTTTGATTAGATCTGAAATGTTTTTGCAAGTATATGCCATGTTTTGTTATTAAAGTTATATATATGCTTGTTGATGAAATATATATGCTCATGTTAGTTTTTATGATATGTTTGACATAAAAACCCTATTACGTGATATCCAAATGCCATGAAAATTTAAATATAGGTTAAAAATGATATTTTAGAGATGAGTTTCAATTTTCATAATTTTCTGAGTTAATGTGGATTTTATATTAATTTCCTAGTGAAGAAAATGATTTATTGGGTTATAAATTAATTAAGGCTAAAATAATAATTATTTGGATTTGAAATTTTTATATGTTGGAAAACATATTAAAATATATTTTCTGGAATTTTTCCAGATTTTTCCTAAGTGTTTTGATGAATATATAAAATTATTTAAGGTATGGGACTTAAATGTTTTATATATTTAATTAAGGAGAAGGGACATTTTATAAAGTAAAATTATTATCTATTTCTGAAATTAGTGGCTGCACTTTTCTAAAAGACATTAGTTAACCAATAATATTTTGCAAACAAAGGCAGGTTAGTTGAAAAGTTATCCTTTTTAAGTTAAAAACTAGAAAATCATGCTTTTAGCATGTTTCAGCCATTTTGGTATCTGACCTTTCAACAAGGTCGAGAGGTTCATAGCTTTCGACAAGGTCAAACCAATGCATATGGTATCAAGTTACTTGGTACGTAATGAATTGGACAATGCCAAAGGGTTCTTAGTCGAAAGGTTGGTTGCCAAAGAGGTTGGGGTATGTTTGTTTTATAAACCAAAAGCTTTAACCTGCTTTGCTTTAGAAAAGAATTAAAATAAAGGTTTTAAACCTTCTGACAAAGTCGAAAGGTTACTGCCATTTTATTTTTTTTGTTTTGGACCTTCCGACAAAGTTGAAAGGTTACTGCTGCTTTTTTATTTATTTTGAACCTTTCGACAAAGATGAAAGGTTTACTTGTTTTAAACCCAGCCGCTTCTCCATGCTTTCGAAAGAAAGTTTTCGGCTTAGGTGATTTACCCTTGTTTTATAAATCGAAGTATAACCCAAAACTTTTGAAGGAGTTGTTTTAAAGGCCGAAGCCTATTGTTTAAAAGTTAAGTTTTAAAGCTTTCGAAGCAGACCTTCCGACAAAGTCGAAAGGATGCTTCCAATGAAGTCGAAAGGTTTTAAAAGAAGGTTTTCCACTTGTATTAAATTGAACCCAGTAAGTCTTCAAAAGGTTTTAGTTGAATGATTTCGAAAGGTTTAATGAATGATTTCAAAAGGTTTAAGTTCAATGATTTCGAAAGGTTTTAGTTGAGTGATTTCGAAAGGTTTAATGAATGGTTTCGAAAGGTTTTAGTCCATTGGTTTCGAAAGGTTTGATGAATGATTTCAAAAGGTTTTAATTCAATGGTTTTGAAAGGTTGAGATGGAAGGTTTTCCATGGTTTTTCTTAGGTAATGTTTTAAAGAGGGTTTTAAAGAAGGATGTCCAAAGTTTCATTGCTTTCAAAAGGTTTACTTTTCAATGGTTTCGAAAGGTTTGATGAGTGGTTTCGGAAGGTAAGGTTTTAGCATATTGGCCTAAATAATTAAATGGTTTTCACTTGGTTTTGGAAAGAGGTACTTTCAAAAGTTTAAAGGTTTTCATCAACTAAAGTTTGAGTAAAGAATATATATAACATGGTAATATGATTTTGTGTAAAGCTTAAAGACTAAATATATTTTTCCTTGTTTAATTATATTTAAGGTTTTTAAATCATTTTGAAAATGTTTTCAAGGAAAATTATGGGAGGGGATCCTTAAGTGAAAATGACTCTGATATTAGAATACCAGATGGGACTAGTATGGGGTCACGCCCTATACATTAGCTTTTAGCCCTAGCTAATGTTTGTCCAAAATTCCAGTGTGTAGGGCTTTGTCATAGGTAAATTATGATTACACACCAAAAGGAATATATGTTTGTATACAGATAGGTTATTGGTGAGCCCGAAAAACCATTAGGATCAGGAAGACGTAGGAGATGATTAAGTTAGGGACAGACCGTCCAGAAGTGAAGTATTTAATAGACAGTTAAGGACATACCGTCCCGAAGTGAAGTATTTAACAGATAGTTAAGGATAGATAATACAAAAGAAGAATAGCTAACATGTGTTAGATTAATTTTGATTATATTGTTTGGTAGGCCCGAGTCAGACAAAGGTTAAAAGTTATCCAAACAAAACTTATGTGTTTGAATAGATAGTTCATTATTACCTGATGTTTATATATGTTTACATAATGATGCTTTACCGTGTTTAATCAGTTTTGATTGCAGGAAAAGGTTTTTAAAAGATATGTTTTAAAAGGATGTTAGTGAGGGGAAACCATTTCCGCTAAGCGGCGTGGTCTCACTTAACATATATATTCTGGGAAGTATAGTATTATTCATACCAGGCTTTATGTCTGACTCGAAGTTTATGTTTTCCCCTTAAACTCTCGGGTGCTCAAAATTAATTTGAGTAGGCTGAGGGATTAAGGTCTTTTCAGGTTTTAGTAGGATGATGAATAAGGCTACCGGAGGCTTGCAGGAGGCAAAGGGATAGCTATTTAGGAGTTGCAATTCTTGTTTTATGTTTTGATGTATTTCCACTGTGTTTTGTATTAAGTCTATTATGACTCTATGACTCTGATCATCCAAGGGGGTATCTTCATATACCGCTCTTGGCGTATTTGTAATAAGTATATTTTATCTGTGCTTGGGAACGAATTTGGGATTATGTGTGGGAATGTGAAACATTTGGTTTTGAAATGTAATGAAGTAAAATTTGTTTTGGAAATCTGTGTTTTGTTTCATATACAAGTGCTTCTGATATTATTGATACCATTAACATAGCCATATTTAGTTGCTGGAAGCTAATACTATAGATGACTGCAACATCTGTAGCACTTAGTTTCGGGCCTTTAGATAGGGGATGTTACAGCTTGGTATCAGAGCATGGTTTATGAAATACTTTGACTAAAAATGGTTTTGCATAATCCTTAATAATTAGAGTTAAGATCGGGGTATGGGACAACGCCATAGTAACGTACTTATATTTGCTATATATAAGTACACGTTATATCTCTAGACTCCTATCTTAGTTAGGCTATTCATCTATATCTCACGAGGTTTGAATACATATATGGAAGGAAGACGAGGCAGAGTTAATCTTGGAGGAGATAGCACCACCACTAATGGAAATGCCCGACCAAATGCTAGAAGGGGTCCGGGTCAGGCTCAAGCTGAAAAAGTTGGTGCTGGGGTTCCCCAAGTGGACATGGGAGCCATGTATCAGTTTTTCATAAACATGATGCAAGCTGGAATTGAAGCTAGAGTTGTCGGAGGAAATGCTACTGGAGGTGGAGTTCAGGAAGCTTCGATGGTCAACCAGTATGCTAACTTGAGCAAAGACTATATCAGGCTTGGAGGAAAGCCGTTCATTGGAACTGAAGATGCGATTGAGGTTGAAAAATGGATGTTGCATTGCGAGAGGATTTTTGCTGACTTAGGATTAAATGACGAGCAGAAGAGGAGATTAGCGTCGAGACAGCTTCAAGGAGCTGCTCTATTTTGGTGGAATACTGTTGTAGTGGGTGTTGATGAGGAAACCGGATGCATGCAAAAGCTAACCGAATGCCAAGCCTAATTGGGTACATATGCATGAAAAAGCTAACCAAATTCCATGCTTAATCAGGTACATATGGAACCAATCTATATCCAAGATATATTATTTAACCGAGCGTACCATCGAATGTAAAAGTTAACTGGATGTCAGGCCTAATCGGGTACATATGCATGCAAAAGCTAACCGAATGCCAGGCCTAATCATGTATGTATGGATGCAAAAGCTAACCAAATTCCAAGCCTAATCGGGTACATATGGAACCAATCTATACCCGAGATATATTGTTTAACCGAGCGTACCATCATATGCAAAAGCTAACCGGATGCCAAGCCTAATCGGGTATGTATGGATACAAAAACTAACAGGATGCCAAGCCTAATCGGGTATGTATGGATGTAAAAGCTAACCGAATATCAAACTTAATCGGGTACTATGGATGTAAAAGCTAAAGGGATGCCAAGCCTAATCTAGTACATATGGATGCAAAAGCTAACCGGATGCCAAGCCTAATCGGGTACATATGGAACTAATCTATCATTTATATTTTTAAAGTGCATTACAATGTATAAGATTGAATGGAATGTGTCGAATGATAGTAAAAATATCATTTGTATTTTTAAAGTGCATTACAATGTTCAAATGTGTCAAATGATAGTTAAAAATAACATTTGTATTTTTAGAGTGCATTAGGACGTATTGAATGTGGCGAATGATAGTTAAAATAGTTTAATGTAGCATTTTAGTTATGAAGTTCACTATCATGTTTAAAATATTCAAAACTATATTTTAATATAGCATTTTAATTACAAAGTCTACTAGCATGTTTATAATATGAAAAATTGTAGTTTAATGTAGCATTTTAATTATGAAGTCCGCTACCATGTTTATGATATGAAAAAAATAGTTTAATGTAGTATTTTAATAACAAAGTCCACTAGCATGTTTAGGATATGCAAAATGATAGTTTAATATAAAATTTTATTTATGAAGTAAACTAGTATTTTATCAAAGTGGTAGCATTTTAGTTATGATATCTACAATGTTCAAAATAAAGTAAGTCAGCAACTCAATAAACATGTAAACAAGAAATTGATGCATCATGTTTTATGCATATTTTATCATCTTGTGAAACATATTAGAAATGTTATCTAATAAAAATCATACCTTGTGCAGATTCTAAAATGGAAACTTATCCCAGCTCCTTGAAATCTAGGAACATTCAATTATGCTATTACGAATGCATAAACTAAAACAACAGAATATTACATTCAATTATGCATTATATTACACGTAGAGAATTATAATGATAAGTTCATATAGCATTTTTTTTCTCAGTTCATTTCAACACAGGTAATCGTCATCGTTACCTTCAACACCACCAGCAACCTTCACCTCTACTCCACCGTCGTTCATCTGAACTCGGCCATCGAAGTTGTCGCCGAAGTTATATTCATCGTCGAAGTCATCGCCCAAGTCACCAGACGCCTTCAAAGTTGTCGCCACCACCTACATTCCACCGCCTTCGCTTGAACGAGCTCGACCTTCACCTGCGCTGCCGTAACCTGTGCTTGCGCCTCCGCCGCCTGTTCTTGTGATGCCACCGCTTGTTATTATGATTTGAGAACGAGACTGAATAAGACCACACGATTTAATTTTTTTGTAATGATATTCCTTTAGCCCAAATTATAAACTCCGCGTCCTTCAGACGTAAAAACAATAGCCGCTTCCTTCATTCCAGAAACCCAGCTATGTTTTTCCCTGAGCTTATTTTCATCCATATTTAATATATAAACCACACGTACTAGAGTTCAAATGTATTTAATATACTTATTCGTTTTAGTTTTACAATATATATATGTATGTATGCATGCATGCATGTATGTGTACATACATACATACATATATATATATATAACATTCATGTAATTATTTATATATATTTCCAATTGAATACATATGGCAAATGCTAGTACCAACTCATAGAAGGTTACATACTCACGCATGCAGTCATGCACAAATACACACAACACTACACTCATGAATACACACTTCAAACACATGAGTAGAAAAACAGAGTCTGTAAAACTGAATTTGTAAACTTAAAGCTAAAAATAACATTTTAACTACAAAAATTGTAAAATATGCTTTGTAACTAAAACTTGAGTTCAATATTAACCACTTTGATAATTATTCATCTATATACCATATAAGTAGGTAGACTGCATGATTTTTTTATTAATTTGGATATGGTACGTTTGTCGATGCTGAAGTTATTACACTTAATAAAGCATCACAGTCTTATTCATAGTAAACTAATCAAATCTGAGAAGCATATAACACTATACTTTCTAATTATGGGCCTTCACGTGTGGTGTGCTTGGTCGAAGATGTTGGCTTCCACTAGTGATATATATTACACACACATGCCAAACAATTCACAAATATATATATATATATACACACACCCAGCTATGAAAGTATACAAACATAGAATTCTATTTTGTTCACACTAATGTGAACAAAACAAGACTCCTCATTGGTTGAAATCAGTGGGCTTCATGTGGAGCCCACTGATTTCAACCAATTAGGAGTCGTGTTTTGTTCACATACTGTGAACAAAATAGCACTCCACAAACATACCTGCATGAAGACATACACACAAATACAACACATACACTTATAGCTAGCACATAAATACACACACACACACACACAATAAAAACACTCACGCACATAAATGCATACAGACACATACCAGACAGCAGACACACACACCACACAAGTTGAAGCAACACGCGCACACACAAAGAAATGCAGACACACACAACACTAAACTATGCACACAATATTATTCACACACAGCATTCTCTCAATACACACAACCCTCTCTGAATGCATAATAATCTCACTCAATATTACTCACGTACAAAAACATACATACAAATATATTCAAACATTACCTTAGTTCATACTTAAATATATACACAATCAGAGAAATAGACATAGAGTTAGTGATTGAGAAACTCGCAAGTTTCTCGTCTTCCACTTTACTACTAATGAATGCATGCACACAGTCCAATTGTTCCTCTTACCCCCAATCAAGATCGCACATGTTTCAAGCTTGTGCTTGTTTGGAGAGATCATCATAAATTCTTCCACCATGCTACATCCAAGCTCCAGCATCACTCCGAGTTCATCAGGTCACGACTTCACCAAGTATTGAAGTCTTCCATCACGACCAACATTGTGCCCCTTCGCTGCCATAATCGAGCGACCTTCTCCCCCTTCAATCGCATACGAGAATGGTCGCCGCCCATGCCAGTTCGCCTCCGTGTATGACCATATATATACATACATACATATATATATATCTGTGTATGTCTATGTGTGTGTGTGTGTGTATTCCTTTTCCTTTTCTTATGTGATTTGGTTCGTGATTCTTCGAGAAGGTTAGGGCTAGCAAATGGGTTTGACAAGTCATTGGGCTGGTACGGAGGGAGAGGATAAAAAAGCATGGGCTAAATTGGATAATTTCTTTGATTAGATTTTAAATTTTTGAAGTGATAAGGGTTTGGTGTTTCTTGCTTGAGAAGATGATTAACAGGGGAAAAGGAATGTCTAGTATAAAGAAACGAACGAAAAATATGTAAAAAAAACTCTAGAAAATGATTTTTTGAGTTCATAATTGGGTTTGGGCTTGGTTATGAGTGTTTGGTTCTAAAGTTTAATGAATGGGGGTGTGTGTGTGTGTATATATATGTATGTATGTATTATCTTTTACCATTAAAACTAAATTCAATTCAATTTCAAATAGGTACAAATTTCCATTTAAAATCAATATTTCACCAAATTAATCTTATATTTCAACCATATCACTTTTATACAATGTTATCTTCACATTTTTAACTTATTTAAATTTTAAATATCAAATTTTTATAATTTAAATTCTTTTGTTTATGATTCCTATAACAATTTGCCCCATAAATCACTAAACTTCAATTTATTTATTTAAATTACTATTGTTAACTTTAGTTAATTATTACTTAAAAATTAGGTTGTTACAATGTTACCCCCATATTTTCCAAACTATATTTTAGATAAACTACTACAAGCGCAAGGCTAAAAGAACTACTTCGTAAAAGAAGCTTGACCAGGAAAAGAAAGCAAGAACAGAGCCCCGGTAGGACTGCGCCAAAGCCTTAAGACAGTAGCAAAACATGAAAACTACGCCTATCGATCAAGTATAGTAATGACGCTATAATACTGCATCGATAAGAAGAGATAGCCACAAAAATGCAAGAACTGATCTGTAACCCCAACACTCAAGGGACAGAACTGTGGCACAACCTCCAAATTATGTAGCTCCCAAATACCAAATACAGTGGTTTTACTGAAGAACTGCTCCACAAAATAAGCTGGACCAAGAAAAGAAAGCAATAATAGAGCCTTGGTAGGACTACACCAAAGCCTTAAGACAGTAGCAAAACATGAAACTACGCCTTTTGATCAAGTATAGTAATGACCCTATAACACTACGTCGATAACATAGCCACAAAAATGCAAGAACTGATCTGTAACCCCAACACTCAAGGGGTAGAACTGCGGCACAACCTCTAAATTGTGTAGCTCCTAAATACCAAATACAAAGGTTTTACTACGGTCCCAAAAGTAAGACTTCACTGGTCAAAGCTACGTCACAATCTTTAAGTAACAGTAAAGCATAGAGATCATGCTACGACCCCAGAAAAAGCAACCTCAAGGACATAGAACCGCGGCACCATCCTTAATGCAGTTACACGCAATAGGGATGTGCTTCAACCTTAAACTAACATTTAATGTGGTAGGGTTGTGCCACAATCTTATATTAATGTTGTAGTAATAAGGATGTGCTGCTATCTTGATGTGATAGAACAACCCCGTTATTTGAAAAATACTCCCACAAACATAAGGACCCAAGTGATGAGATAATGGGGGTGAGACTGCTTCACAACTAAGAGTCAAACATTATTCCTCAAAGGCAAACCAAGATATCCCAACTTCATCCTCAAGTTAATTAAACCCAGTTTAAAGACAAGGGCAGTGGCATAGTCCTCTATTGATGGGAGCGGTTCATAACAGGTCCATGCGAGGCGATCATCCTTCAAAATAGAAGCACAATCTCTTCTACTAAGACATACAACTCAACTCCAACTGTAACAACCCAAAATTTAAGGAGGAATTAATAAATAATTATAAGTGAAAAGAAATAGTGTTTATAATTAGAATTCGTTTGAATTAGTATTGAAATTAATTGGCAGTAGATTTATTGAAATGTTTCGATTAGAAAGGGAAAAAGGAATTAAATTGTAATGATTGAGTTTAATATAAGAACTTGCATTTGTGTCAAAATGGAATGAACATTTTAAATAAAAATAAATGCATGTTTTGAGATAAATAAAATAAACTTTCATTTTTGAATATATGTATGATTTTATAAACAGAGAGTTTGTTTTGTTACAAAAGAGAAAAAAAGGTATAACAGTGTATTTAAAAAGAAGGCATCCACTTTTATAAATTTAGATGACGATGTTCAAATGAGATGGGTTATTGTAAATGAGAGAAAATGTAACCATATATTTATGAAAAGAAGGCATTTAATAAAATAAACGTTATATTTTGAAAAGGAAAGACAAGAGTGTATTGTGGAAGGATTACATTTCTTACAGAAAATATGAGGTATGTTATTTCTTTGTTAGTAAAGAATAAGGGTCAGTTTGATTTTTAAACATAAAAACATTAATACCAATCAATTAATGTAATTGATTGCTTAATTTAAAGGTAAAGAATTAGGTTAGTAATTAATACACAACATATATACACGTTTGTGGACATATGTTATTTATCCAATTACAACAGATGTGAATATGGAAAAAAATGTAGATATAACAATTCACATGTTATCTAATGAATTCAGATTTGAATATATAGAATATTGACATAACAATTCACATGTTATTCATCCAATTAATTCAAACGTGAATATGTACAATACTGGCATAAGAATTTCTAGTTATTTATTAATTTATTTTAGACATAAACATGGAGAAATATTGACATGTTAATTTACTTATTTCAGATGTAAATGTGGAAAGATATTGATATGTTGTTTATTTATTAATTTCAGACGTAAACATGTAAATTAAATGGGATGTTGAAAACTGAAATGAAACATGCGAATAAAGAGAGACGCATGAAAATTTAATATGAAATAAAATGTCACAAATTAAAAATAAATTGAGGAGAAGAAAACGTTATTTATAATTTGTATATTATTGAGGGTGTAATTAATCAAATTAAATATAAGAGAAGGCGCTGACCAGGTGCGTTGTAAGATTTGACACAACAATGAGTCAGCAGAAGTTTCTAGAGATTCTAATCTACGGTTAAAAACACACCTAAAACACTATAAATAGGACCTAAACTATCCTAGGTTTTCACTCTAAAATCAAAACCTAGCCTCCATTTCTCTCTCTCAAATATTTACCTACATTCTTCATTTTTAAAATAAAATTATATCATATATATACATTCAAATAAAAGATGGAGATTGTACAAATTAGAGGATATTTCTAGAAAATTTTGGTTGTTGTAAAAAAAGGGATTCTAGCTTTTGTCTCAAGTGAGTGATTGTAATTATTTAGACTTTTAAGTAATTTTGAATAATAGGGTTTCCAATAGTTGTAGTTTTACAACGATTTTTGAAATAACCTTTTTAGTAGTTTATTTACAGTTTTTAGAATTATTGTCAGTCTATTTCTTTTAGCTATTATTTTCAGTTGATTTTAGTTTATTTCTGTTAATTATAGCTTTTCCATTTAATTACAGTATTTTAATTTATTTACTGTTATTTATGCGTTATTTACATCCTTTTCCTACGCTTTGGATTTTCTTCTATTTTCAGTTTTCTTTTATTTCTCCTTCTTCTTCGCGTATGGATTAGAATAGATTAAACGCGAATATGGATTAAAATTATAAGAATACTGAAATAACGGAAGATAAGATGTAAATTGTAAAGACTGTAATAAAAATGGAATTAAGACTGAAATTAAGCCTAATTATGATATTAATGTTAGAATTTGACTAATTAAAGATAATTGGCCTAGTTATAACTTAGAATTATAACTAAAAAGAGTATAAGGTGAAATAAGCTTACTTTTACACTTAGACCTTGGGTTAAGTAATAAGCATGATTATAACGTAGGTTATAATAAGAAATAGAACAGAATGAGGCTTATTTTAAGACTTAGGATAAATTAATAAGCAAAGATAGCAGAGATAAATTGTAAAGGCTTATTTAGATAATTTATCTAAGTTAATAAGGAAAGACGAAAGTTGGACCTGTACCAAATAGCATTCCCCTATTATTTCTATGGACACGGTGTTTCACATAAACCTTAAGTGAGATGAGGGGCATGCTTATGCTAATAATGGTAGTAATTGGTCAATACGTAGAAGTCCAAATCATGGGGATTTGGGCAAGGGGCGCAACTAGATATTGTTTAGATGATGGGCCGGTACCAACAGCAATTCCCCTATTATTTCTATGGACACGGTGTTCCAGATAATCCTGAAGTGAGATGAGGGGCACACTTATGCTAGAGCTTGAGGTAATAAGAAGACCTAATAGGTGGAACAACAAGTAACGCGAGCTTAGTGGTGGTCACGCGTGCGACTTCCACTGATGGCTCATAAATCGTTATGAGTTCCAAGCGCTTAGTATGTGTCTTTCGTAGACATCATTGCTTTCTGTGTAGGGAGCTATATAATGTCTAGTCCACAGTAGGTACTTTGCTTGTCATTCGTAGACACCATTGCCTTCTGTGTAGGGAGCTATATAGCATCTAGTCCGTAGTAGGTCTATGGAGTAGTAGGCCAATCAAATGGTACAATTAGGATTTCAGCCAAATTATAGGATTAGGAATTCAGCCTAATCGAAGCAGCTATCAATGAAAAGTGAAAACAATCAAAGTTATCCGGTCGTATTAATTTAGCAATAGTTAAATCGTATTTATTTCCAGCTCAATCTTTCTTTCTTTTTCCTTTATTTCCTTTTATAACTAGAACTGTTGCAAAGTCTGTTATCTTTACTTTGCTTAAATATGCTAGTAATTACTATCATTCACCAGACTTTTAGTCTGACCCACTCCTCTATTTTCCCCTTTTCCTCCCATAGGAAATCACGGGCAAGGGCGGTAGACTGCAGATTCTTGGAGACTTCTTTGGCAGAGATTCTAGCATGTATTCCTTTTCTTCATTTCTAGTTTTAGTTCTTTTGTTGTACCGGTACTATTTGAGGGATGTTTTGTAATCTGATTTTATTGAGACTATGTTTTTTTAATTTTGCAAGACATGTATGGGTATTTTGATGTATGATGTATTTGGTATTTGGTGACCTATTTGGTTTTTAAAGTAATTATGAAGTTTTGTTCTAAATAAGTTATTATTTTAATTGTTTCCGCTATTTTTGTCTTATGAATCTTAGTCTCTGCTAGCTTTAGTTATACCTACAACGCACCACACCTTTTAGTGTGTCCTTTTGAGTATACTAAGGGGTGTGGGTGTTAAACCAACTGCCTCCAACACTACGTTTTGCTAATGTTTTAGATTGAGTAGTGTCGTACGGCTTCGAAAGTGTTGATGCGATTTGAATAACATATGGTGTCGCTACCCCAAGGGAAATGAGGTGTGGTTCCTAACAAACTAAAGCAAAGTTCTGGAGTGCTAATAATGATGTAGTTCTTCTTGAAATGGAGGGCAGTTCTCATTGTGGCTTCATCTACACATGAGTGTAGTCCACTAGCCTGGTTCTTTAGATAATCATAAAGTCGTGGTCTATTCAAAATTGGGTTTTCCCGCTTCAATTTCAAACTTTCCTCCTAAGTTCAAAATTACCAACTCAAACCATAGTTTCCGCCGAAGGCCACTTTGGCAATCCTTTACAGTAAATCAACCAGATGGATGATCAACACATGACAAGATCCAAAGGAAGGAAGGAAAATAGTCAAAGGCCACTTAAAAAATTCATACATGGTAAAAAAAGTAAGATGGATGATTGACATTGGGCGTAATCTAAGTTTCAGAATTAGGGACATGTATAATTGACGAAAGCAATTTTTGTAATTCTCTGTACTATAAAAGCAGAAGGTACTGTAGTAGAAAGGTGGAAGATTTTTTAGACTTTACTCTTTTTAGAAACACTGAAATCAATAACTATACTCTCTGCCATTGTTTGTTTGTATTAAGAACAAGAAGGAAGAAAAGAACATTCCTTGTGGACATAGGATTCACTAACATCCAAATCATGTAAATTCTCTGTGTCACTTTTATTACTTTCGATACTTGATTTTACCTTTTTCTATTATGATACTATCTAGCTTAACAAATTGGATAATGACTTGTCATTAGATTTTGCATATTTTCCTCATAATTTTGTTAGCACCATTACAAATAATTACATCTTCTAAAGACAATTTTACCACTACTTAATTTTGTTGATTCCTAATCACGTAAGCGTTCAACGACGTGATTACTTCAAAAATATTTTAGTGTTTTTGAGATGAAAAATATCACCAACAACCTCTTTTGAAAGATCTTATATATTCAGAATACAAAGTCTTCCTTTCTTCCAAAGCCATCCTTTTGATTCTATCTCAAATCCTTTCTAATCCTCAACATCCACACTCATCTCTAATCGCCTAATTCTTTCAGCTAACAATGGGTCCTCTCTCTATCCTATGCCTACAAATGTTTGTACGTACTTCCAAACTCACTAACATGCTCGAATCTTTATTTGATCCGGCATTCATCCTCCAACGTCTTCTTTTTCTTCATCATGCCTAATACTCCATTCTGTTGTTTCCTACTTAAAGCATCAACAACTTGTTCCCCTTTCACTATGTATACTCAATATCAAAGTCATTTTCCACCAAGAACTCCAACCATCGTTGTTTTCTCATATTTAACTCCTTTTGGGAGAATAAGTACTTAAGAGACTTATGGTCCATATACAACTCAAACTGTTCTCCCAAAAGATAATGCCCTAATTTTCAAAGCGAAGATCATTGTCGCTAACTCTAAGTCATGAGTCAGACATCGAACCTCATGAGGCCTTAACTACCTTGATGCATAAGCTATCGCTTGCCCTTTCTGCATCAATAATGCACCCAAACTGGTTCCACATGCGTTGGTATAAACTACCAAATCCTGATTCTGTTCAAGTACAACCAAAATAGGGGCATTCATCAATAACCTCTTTAGCTCTTGAAATAACCCTTCAAACTTTTCAGTCTATATGAACTTCTCATTCTTGTTGGTAAACTTAGTCAAGGTTGCTACCGATAAGGTTAAAGTTATGCCTTAGAGACAATTATGTGATTACTAAATCATTAAGTCTATAATAAAATCTCGTTTAAACTAAAAGGTGTTTTTCTTTCTATTATTTACCTGATATAATGTTTTATATTAATTAATTATTTAATTTAAGTATACTAAAAAGAAAATCCATAAATGGTGTGTTTTGTGATGGTAATTATAATATGTTGTAATCATGAGCAATTTATCACAATATAATAAACACATCATTTTAAATATTCCTAGTCAAAATGTATCAAGACTGGATATTGATGCATCCATTGAGATTATAGTACGTAGCGCTTTCCAAATGTTCAGCACTGTATTACTCATAGCTATCGGTGGCACTAAGGGATCACATACTAATGGTTATTGGATAACTATAGAATAAATCACTCGATAGTTTTATATTGGTTAGTATAACTATGGTCAAACAGAAAATATCGATGTGACAATATTACATAATTCTCTCAACATGAGAATAACGTCGAGTTTCAATATGGAAACTCTGCTTTTATTATAGTTAAATTATGATACGACATCCATCGAAAGACTATAGTTGGACCGAGTGGAAGAATTGTAAGTGATACACTATTTAATAGAGAATTTGTTTCCTCGGTTATATAAGGCTAGTATCACGGTCAAGTGAAGCCAACTCAAAGTCAAAGTCTCTGGCTAGAGCATTTCGGTTAATAATAATTATTACTATTGAACCAAGGACTTTGTGTTTGGACTATAAAGCAAAACGTGGATGAAACTAGAATTTTGATCGTTACCAAATTCCATAGGTCCTAATGTGATATAGTTCCGACGTAGAGACCTTATGTAAATAATTGTCACTATCGGGTACCACTTAAAAATAGTAAAATTAAATTTTACCAAAAAATATGTAAGTGATAAATTCTCCAAACTGTCAAACTAAGGTGATGTGTGAATGTTAATATTTGAATTGTTCGATATTAATCGTCGATTGAATTTACAACCGCGGGTCACACAACCGCATTGGAAGATTCTCTGATACACCACATGATTTAATTGATTTATAATTGTTATAAACTAATTAACAATTATAAGATATTACTTATTTATTTAATGCATTGTCCATTAGTATTTGTTGGGTACCAATAGTAATTAATTAGGTGTGTATATAAAAGTTATATATGTACGAATCGATATTAGATTTCAACATGCATTTAAATTTGATTTAAATGCGATTAATTGCTAATTTGTTTGGAATGATTTAAGGCCTATAGCATTATCTAGGCCCCACTATAGTGGAGCAAGAGGAGGCTAAAAATTCAAAAGGTTGGACTAGATTTGGTAATAGAGGAGTAAACCAAGGAGATAATATCTTCTTTACTCTCTCTATAAAAGGCCACACTACCCCTTATTGTTGTGGTTTCTTTTTACTCACCCTCACCTCTATGATATCCACCATTTCTAGCACCCTTAGGCAAAAAGTACTAGATCGATGGATCATCAAATAAAAATCAAAAGTGGTTCTCCAATAAGTTGTAAAGCTAGGAGCTCGGATAAGGATCGAATCTAGGAAAAGTCTACCAATCATGGTGAAAATCTAAGAGAACATTTTTGAGGTAACATCCTATAACCTATGATTCATATGTCATTATATTAATATAGTTAATTTTATATGTTTGAACGAAATTATATGCACAATCGTTGTCATGTTTAATTGTATTGTCATACATATGTATATATAAGTATAAATATACAAATTTCACTATCTACCTATTCTATTTGTCTGAACTAATAGAATTTAAAAAAATTATATATATATATATATCTCATAGTAACAAATTTAAATATAATTTCTAATAATTTTTTTTAAACATTAAAAATCTACTTTAAATTAATTTAACATTGTCGTAACTACAAATATTAATGATCAAATAATATATGTATTTATATATCTAAAATTATTTTATTATATATTATAAATTAATGTTATAGCATAAAAAATTGAAAGATAATTTTATTTTATTTTAAATAAAAAGCTTATATATATATATATGCGTATGTAAATGTATATTAATGTTTATGTAACATGTATTAACCAGTATTATATATATATATATTATTCTATCAAATTATACTTTATTGTTTATAGAATTTGGAACAAACAAATCTATATATGTATATATATATAAAATTTTGGTCGTAAGGCATTTTAGTTAAATACATAGATATTAATTATTTTGTTAATTATTTTAATGTATTATTATTAAATACATATACATATATATATATATATATTATTTTCGAAAATTATACTATATAAATATTTTTATGATATTTTTATTTAATTATATACATTTTTAAATTAAATCTATAGATCTAGATATCTTTTTATATTGTTTTACTAATTAAACAAATTAGATATTTTGAAAATAAATTTGAAATTTCAAAATTATTCTTATTAAAAATAAATTATTTTATTTATATTTATGATATTTTTAATTCTTTATTTATATAATTTAAATCTATAAATCCAGATTGTTTTTAAACTATTGTACTAATTAAACACATTAGATATTTGAAAATTAATTTTGAATTTCAAAATTGTTGACTTATTCAAAATAAATTATTTATTACAAAATAAATATTCAAAAGTTAATTATTATATGTATGTATGTATATGTATATGTATATGTATATGTATATGTATATGTATATGTATATGTATATGTATATGTATGTATGTATGTATGTATGTATGTATGTATGTATTTATAATTTAAACTTGCTTTGGATAGCAATATGCATATAAAGGCCAATATGTCCGTTGTGGTGTAAATCCCAACATATATATATGGGCACGTTAACCATGCATAAATTTATATATTGTACACATACTTACACATATTTGTGTATTTGGTACGCATATATACTTTATATATTCCATATTTATGTTAAACCAAATCTTTATATAAATTAATTAAATAAAATAAAGATTTTATTTGAATAATTTAGATTGGATCTAAATCAATTTAGACTTCAAAAGCCCAATAAGATCCTAAATGGTAAAACTTTTTACATTCATCCATTTAACCCACTACGTGTTGGCCCAGATATAAAAGTGGTATCAAAGCCAAATAGCCTATGCGGTCTAAACTAGTAGTATTAGGGCTAACTTATTAAAGTATATCCATATAGTAGGGTGTCTAGAGAAGTAAAATCTA
The DNA here is from genome assembly GCA_030737815.1 of Allium fistulosum. Classification (NCBI taxonomy): domain Eukaryota; kingdom Viridiplantae; phylum Streptophyta; class Magnoliopsida; order Asparagales; family Amaryllidaceae; genus Allium; species Allium fistulosum. The sequence goes on from CM060906.1 coordinate 619,728,688, forward strand.
AAGTTGGGTTCGGATAATCAAGTACTCTGCCCTACCTAGCTACTAGCCTGGCCCAAAAGGATGAGGTAAGCCTAAAGGTTATCCCTAATATAAAACCCAAATTGATTTTGGGCCTTGGGCTAATTTTCAAAATGTGTTTTGAAATTAAAATAAAATTTAAATTTAAAAGGTAAAATTTAAAATAAATAAAAATAATATTTTAAATTTAAAATAAGTAATTATTTTATAAATGTTATAAAATTATTTTTAAAATAAAATAATTATTTTCAAAATTTATTAATAATTAATTAGATTAATTAAATAATTAATTAAATAAATAGTCAACTAACTAAATTAAAAACAAGTATATCGATATATGTTACTATCTTAACATGCTTAAGGTATTGTATGTATATATAATTTTTGAAATAAACATATAATTAATTAAAATTGTTTAACTAAATAAATTAATTAAAAGTTGATTAATTAATAATATAATACTCGTAATGACCCAAAATGTCGGTCGTTCGAATTTAGAATATTTAATTGATTTTAAATATTGAAAAGTTGATTTTATAAGTTAAATAACTTATATTTCAAATATAGCGATTTATTTGGTATTAAATTGTTAATTTAATTGTTTGAAATTGTTTAAATAATTGAATCTTGAATTTAAAATGAATGAAAATGATTTATAAAGTTGATTTAAATTTTATTTAAATTAGAATGGAGTTAGTGAACTTTTAAATTTGATTTAAAAGTAGTTAGACTAAAATTGGAAATTACTCGTTTTAATTAACGTGTAAAAATAGTCTTTTTGGGAACGGTCTCGGATTTGACCAAACTAGTTTCATCAGATCCGTAATAGTGAATTATTATATGTTGTCAAATTTCGTGTCGATTGGACGTATCGTTTGGTCGTGCAGCTCGAAACGTGTAGAATTTAATTAAAGGAATTTTAATTAAAATAATTTGATTTTGAAAAGCTATCTTCCAGATACGATGGAATTGGCTCTCGATACATATTCCATTACGTTTGGAATAGGGGTATAACATATAGAACGCAAAGCGGCACGCTTCGTTTGGACTTCGGAATTTTCATGGATGAATAGTGCCGAGTTTATTTTCTATAAATAGCCCTCTACTTCCATTCGTTTGCAAACTAAAACCCTAAACCTATTTTCAGCCGCCATTTCCGATCTCTAAATCCAATTGATATCATCGATCGGTACCTCTAGGGGTCGAGTTGGCCAACGATTTCAACTCAGGAAATGTAGAGCACATCGATACAAAGCTATCGTACAGATGGATCGACAAATCGTCGACCAAGGCGAACAAAATTGGGCCGCGTTCACTGCTGTGTTTTGGGTTCGGCAGCGAGGTTTGGTCACGCGTACACGCACGTGGAGGAGGCCGTGGGTGATGTAGGCGTGAGGCGTACGGAGGCGAGCGGTCGCATCGACGGCGTTCATCGTGGGTAGACGCGCGAACAATTTTGAACGAGCGAAAAAAAGAATAACACGAGCGCCTGGAAGAAGGAAACGCGTGAGAGGATGGAGGGAAGAAAAGGTTAAAGGTTTGATTTTAAGTTTATTTAAATTAAGTTAATTAAATTTTAGTTAAATCGAATGGTTATTAATTCGTATCATACGAGGTCTATTTCGAGCGTGACAAGTTGTGTTGCATTCTTATTAGCGAGCACTATGCTATGGAGTTGGAGTGGACGAATTTGGAGCTCGTTGGGATTTTGGGTGAAAACTGAACGGCCGTTCAATTTTAATTTAAAACGGAATGTTTGGCGAATATTAAAAATCAGTGGGAGTTAATCTCACCTTTTTGGTTAATCAGAAAATTTATATAGTCAATAAATATTATTTATTGGATGTTTGGATATTTATTTCTGATCGCTATTGATTATTTGGACAATATACTGGATTATATTGTTGGTTTGTATATATTCCCGCCTATTGGAGCGGATGAGACCCTATTACGTTCCCGTGTAAGAGTGGATGACCCTTGTATATGAATCCCACCTCGAAGCGGTTGATTTTATTTTTATGATTATATGTTGTTTGTGATGTAGAAGCACAGGTTGGAGGAATCCAATAGGATTCCTCACACTGTTGGTTTTATTTTCATATAAATAGTGACATATGACTTGTTGAATGAAATATTGATGACATTGATATGATATTGCTCAAATAGTGCTTTAGTAGCGTCAGGCCTCATTTTTGGGTATTATAACATACTACAAAATAGCGATTTGATTTTAAAAAGGGATTTCAAAGTGATTTTGGAAGTTTTATATGTTTAAATAATTTTCCAAAAATGAAAATATGATTTTAGATATTATAAATTGATAGTTTTACAAAATATTCTAAATAGAGATTTTTGAACCGTAAAATATAGATTTTTAAAATTTTGGAGATAAGTTCATCCTTTAAAATAAAGGGATACGTTTTAAAAGAAATTAGAAATAATTTGATATAATATTTATTAATCATCTTATATAAGTGATATATGTATATATGTACTTAGATAATTTACAAGAGTGATATTTTTACAAAGGAAGTAAAGATTTGTAAAATCGTATATTGTTATTAAAAGTATGAATTTATAAATGGGGTTTATAAACTAAAGGGAACTATTATTGTTTAATAAATTGGAGAAATAAATCAAATAGTGGATTTATTATAAGATTCGGAATGATATTTTAGAAATAGTTGACTCTATTTTGGAAATTGAAGACGAGGATAAATTTGGAACGTTAAACGATATTTTTATAAATAGAAAGGGATTTATAAAAGAAATTTATCCATATGGAAGTAACGTTAAAACGGAATAAGTGAGATTTATAAATAAAATAAGTTATAAATGGAATTCGTAAATAAATGGGTTTATGAAAGGAAGTTTTATGAAATGGGAAGAGATTTATAAACATGGTTTATAAATATGGAAATGATTATGTTGAATTAAGTATTTTTATCAAGTAAATATATATATATATATATTAAGGGTTGTTTATTTAATTTAATATTGTTTAAAAGTTGTTTATCAATATTTTAAATGTTTTAAATGGTTAATTATTTAAAAACATTAATATGGGTTGAAATTAGTTTTAAATTATTATTAATAAAGTTTTGGAAATTTATTATTATTATTTATAATAATGCTGAAGAAAAATTATTATTGTTTATTTAAGAATGTTTTGAAATTTATTAATTATTATTTTAAGATGTTTTAAATTTAGTGTTTATTTATTTATAATTTTACTAGTATATAGTAGTGTTTAAAGGTAAGTGATTGGAATTTAATTATAACTGTTTCCATGATTTATAAATGGAGTTTTATAAATAGATGGGGTTTTAATAAGATGAATCTTATAATATGTTTTGGAAAATGAAAAGAAAGACTGGTTAAAAGATAAAAGGAGTTTTATAAATGGCTTTAGAGATTTATAAAAGGAATTTTAAAAATGGGTTTATAAATTTATAAAAGGAGTTTTATAAATGGTTTTGTGGATTATAATAAGGTTTATAAATGGTATTTGAATTGAACAAAAAGGGTAATCTTCCAAATTGTTGGTGAATACACTTATACCATCGAGATAATCATATAGCTATTTTTCCAAGTATGGGGAAATAGGGATTTTGGGTTTATTATAAAAAGAATTTTTGATTCAAGTAATACAAAGTGAATTTAATTAATAAAATATTAATTAATAGAGGCTTAGTGTTGCTTGGTGCTTAACCAATGTTGGTTTTTACCTATCGAATTAAATTTCTGATTGAACGCTTGTTATTCGATAGTTAAATAATCGACTATCGAAATTGGACCCAAAACATAACTTTGGAAATATCTAGGAGAAACACGTGAGTTATATGGCACGGTCATCTCCGATGATGCTCTGCTATGCGTATAAATCTCGCTTCGTTCTCCTAGGACAATGATAAGGAAATCCATCCACTAATGGTTAGGAGGTGATCTCCGCTCTTATCTTTGACTGTTTATTTCCTAAAGAACCTGGGTTGAGTTTACCAGGAATTATCGAAAAGTTGTTTTAAAGAGACCAAGATCGGGTATGTTATCGGAAAACCACTTTGATCCAATGAATGCGTTTCGAATTGAAGACATCTTGAAGATGATAGAACTTGGAGGAGGAACTCTCAAGTGTTTTGTTCAGTTCTAGAATGAACTTGTATGGATGAATGATGGCATTGCATTGTTGCTTGGAGGGCAGTATTAGCAATCCAAGTGGGAAGTCCTATATAAAAGGTAAAACATAGCCTCAAGCCTCATCAACCGGGAATGACTAAAATAGGGGAGATGCAGCAAGGCTAAGTGGGTCACTCCTAAGTAAGTATGATCATCCCTATCTAGAGTCGCTATTATATCTCATTTGTATGCTTCGGGGCCCATTAACGGAAGGGTGAACATATTCGGTACTATCCAATCAGGGGTAGGACGGTTCTATGTTGGCAGGGGTGGATAGGTTCGACCTCGGTGTTATTTTACCTAGAGATGCAACGTGATGGGCGGTACCCCAGTAGTCTAGTCAATGTATGGAATCCATTCTCCACTACAAGCCTTTACGGTTTTAGTTATATACCTATTGTGCTGGAATTTAATTAGTGTAACAACTTTGGCTAAGATTAATAAGTATTTGTATCTAGACACTATTATAATATCAGAGAATTTCATATAAAATGTCTTGGTCATCGTAAGGAAAAAACCTGTCTGTGTTTATGTGCAGCGTGGTCTTACGAGATACCTTTCATTTTTTAAAAGGTTTCAATAACTTTAAAAGTCCAGTTGGGTGTGTTTTCTCACACTGGTTTTCCAGACTGACTCAGGTGTGAATTTATTATAATGCTCGGGTTAGACCGAGCATATTTACAGATTGTTTTGTATGCATTGGAGCTCTGGAGACAGGTTGGAAGTCTTCAGGGTATATTTACGTACATGTTTATTTTCTGCTATTTTTTATGGAAATTATCAGCAATTGTGAGGACAGAATGTTATAACTATCCGGGTTGATAATTGTAATTGTTGTTGTACTCTGATGGATATATGTATATAACCGTTTCTCTTTTGTAAAGATCATTGAAATTATATTATATTTTGCTCCGCTGCGATTGTGAGATTCTGTGTTGTTTTTAGTTTCTTTTCTCTTCTTCTTCTCTTCTTTTCTTTCTTCTTTCTTTCCCTTAACTATCAATCTTTCCATTCGATTTGGGTTGGATGGGTGTGGTTTATTATGAGCTTGAATAATACGGATTGGTGGGACGATACACCTGGTATCAGAGCTGAAGGTTAAGTGAGAATCTTGGCTTTGGTGGTGTACTAATTAGAGATAGGGTTAGTAGCACCCTAGAATGAGTTTGAGTGTGTCTATATATATATATATATATATATATATATGAGCGCATACCTGTTAGTAATATAAAAGATGTTTTACATTGTGTTAATTTATCTATTGAGTGGCTTATGAATTTTAATCGATACATGGGACGCGACGATATCGATAGGGGTTTTAAACGCTTAAACAAGGCAAACCGACACAGTATTGTTTTAAAAAGTGGGTAAATGAAATAGCTTTACCTAAATTATATTTTATATATAAAGGAATAATTTTTTTAGAAATGATTACAGTTATATATGTTGTGTTTGGTTGCTTGTAATATTTGGTTATATGACCATGAATTATAAATATGATTTATAAATGGAAAGGAAATGAAATTGCCTAAGTATATTTCTATGATTTGTAAATGAATGTGGACTTTAGAATATTGATTATAATTAAAATAATCAACATGTGTGAAATAAAATTTCATAAGTATATCTAAAAACATGATTCGTAAATGGAAATGGATTTAAAATAAGAAGTTTGAGAATTTAAATCTCATTGGTTTGAAATGGTTTTTCAAAGGGTTTGGAAAATAATAATAATATTATTATTTTGGGAAAATGTTTTAACTGGAAATATTTTAAAATAGGATTTAAAAGAAATAGAAAGCACTGAACTCACATCAATCGCTAGTAAATAATTCTGGTGATGACTGCAGCATCATCGGCATTCATTTTTGAGTTTCTAAGTGAGGGATTGCTACATTGGGGTTTGTTGTGATAAAAAAAGTTTTGGTTTTAAAAATTTGAAAGTATGATTTGATATACAAAAGATTCATGCATATATATAATTTTAAAATGATTTGAAATAAAACCAGGTGTTTAAAATCCTGAATATTTCTATCTAAATGTTTTGAGAAAGAAAAGATAATAAATTTTGAACTTTGAAGATGGTGTAGATAAGAAATAAGTTTTATAACTTATAGATTTTGAAAATTAGTAAGTTAAAACAAATTTTAAAATTGTTGAATATAAATGTTAAGAAAAGTAAATTTGAAAATTTGATTATAAAATGAAATTTAACTTAAGTTTAGTTAAATAAACGAATTTTGAAATGAAATTTAACTAAAGCAAAGTTAAGTAAAATTGATTGTAATAATGAATATATACTTGAGTTATAAATGAAATTTAACTCAAGATAAGTAAAGTGGGATGAAATGAGTAAATAAATTAGAATTTGGCTTTCGAGATGAAGGTGAACTTAAATTATAAAATAAAATTCAAGGTTAGTTGCAAAATTAATTGAATCGAGCTAATGAAATGAATTAGTGAATTGAATATGGTTTAAATATTTTTTAATAGAATTGAATATGAACTTAAGTTATGAAGTTAAAATAAACATTAGAAGTGTTGTATAAAATGTTTAAATGAACTTAAGTAAATAATTTTATGGAATGGTTGTTATGTGTTGTTAATATTAAAGGAATTATACTAAGTAAATCGAATATGGAATGGAATATTGTTAAACATAATGTGAATAATTGAAATTTGATTTAAATTGAATGTAAATCAATTGGATGTAAATGGATTGAATGAAAATTAATTAAATGTTAGTAAAATGAAGGTGAATAAATTGGAAGTAAATTAATTGCATGTTTATATTAGAAAGAAAGTGTATAAGCTAGATGTTGACATTTGAAAATGCAAATGGATATGATGGTAAATAAAATTGGATGGATATTAATTGTTTGATGGTTTCTTGGGTTGCATTTGATACATTTGCATATAGTTATTGTATTAATGTATGTTATATGTTGATATTATTCTCTATGCACATATTCTCATTGGTTGTTGAGTGATTAGTGGGTGCGGATGGCGTTTGCTTCGCATTTGGAGCTCGCTTTCACGTTATATTCGTCGTATATGCTCTAATATAATATAAGGTACATATCTCGGATTACATATCGTACGTTTATATTTTTTTCATACGGGATGCCTCATCCTCGAGGATGAGATGTATATTTGTGATTATATATATTGTGATTTACTATGATCGAACCACGTAAAGGAGACGGTGGCAAAATTTTCCATAAATTTAAGGCGTTGGAAATTTTTTGAGATTTTGGAAAAAAAATTGTTAACTAAAATGCGATTTTGAGATATAAGTTGGGATTAATGAATGAATAATATTAATTGGTTTTGGAAAGATAATTAAGAATTTAAAGTTTGAGAAAATGTGATAACAAAGTTTCAACTAATTGTTTTTGAAAATTTAACGGGGTTTGTAGCATTTTTCTTACTTGGTAATTTTGGGGACGATATTTTTTTAAGGAGGGCAGTATGTAACGACCCAGAATTTCAGTCATTCAAATTTAGAATGTTTAATTGATTTTAAATATTGAAAATTAAACTTTATAAGTTAAATAACTTAATTTATTTGATAATTAAATTGTTAATTTAATTAATTGAAATTGTTTAAATAATTGAATCTTGAATTTAAAATGAATGAAAATGATTTATAAAGTTGATTTAAATTTTATTTAAATTAGAATGGAGTTAGTGAAGTTTTAAATTTGATTTAAAAGTAATTAAACTGAAATTGGAAATTACTAGTTTTAATTAACGTGTAAAAATAGTCTTTTTGAGCACTGTCTTGGATTTCGATGAAAACCGGTTTCATCGGATCTGTAATGGTGAATTATTAAATGCTTTCGAATTTGTGTCGATTGGACGTATCATTTGGTCGTGCGAGCTCGAAACGCGTAGAATTTAACTAAAGGAATTTTAATTAAAATAATTTTATTTTAAAATCTATCTTCTGAATATGATGGAATTGGCTCTCAATACATACTCAATTGTATACGGAATAGGGGTATAACATATAGAACGTCAGGCGGCACACTTCATTTGGACTTCGGAATTTTCACGGATGAATAGTGCTGAGTTTATTTTCTATAAATAGCCCTCAACTTTCATTTATTTGCAAATTAAAACCCTAAACCTAATTTCAATAGGCCATTTCCAAACTCCAAATCCAATGGCTATCATCGATAGGTGCCTCTAGAGGTCAAATTAGTCAACGACTTCAACTAGGGAAATGTGATAACTCGGATTTTCGGGCATCAGGAAATTTGGATAAGTTATCTGATTTAACTCTTGAAAATACTGAAGGAAGCTTGTGAGGAGGTAGCAGGGTTGGTGTCACTGAAGGAAGCTTGTGAGGAGGTAGCAGGGTTGATCGGAATTTGGGTTTAGGCATTTTCAGATGATCTAAGAGAAAGATGAGGGTCGCAAGTGTCACTGAAGGAAGCTTGTGAGGAGGAGATATCAGGAAAAATACTTGGAAAAATTCTTGAGTACTGTAGTGATCGAACATTGGTGAACTAGGGTTTAACTCACTTGTTTGTTCGATTTGGTAATGAAGGAAATCGCGAGGTCGTTGGAGTATTGAAATGGATCGTGAGTGGGGTGAACGATGTGGAAGTCGATGATGTAACTTTGGTCAAGGTCGCGCAGACTCCGATGATCTGAATTAACATTGGTGGTGAAGTTTGGCATCGGTGATGGGTTCCAGTTTTTGTCTGGGCAGCTCTTTTTGGTTTCCCTAGCAATTCTGGTGATCTGAGAAGAGAGGATGGTCGACTAGGATGACGACGAAGTGCCGGAGGTAGCAGGGTTGGTCGGCGACGATCTAGTCGACTGTGCACGTGCACATTTTTAGTTCGTGTCAATTGTTGTTGTTGGGTTGATGTGCTTCGGGAAGAATGGAGTTTTACTCGAGGATGATCTCGAGTTTTGTTCGGGTGATGTGGAGGTTGGTTGACTCGGGTAGAAACCAAGGTTGACTCGGGTAAATGATGGTTTGGGCTCGGCCTGTAACAAGTATATATGCTTGTTGATAAGGAAATCAAGTTTTTAAAAGATTATCAAGATAATAAGTTTCAAAAGAAATAGAAACTGAGTTCTAAACAAAGTATTGATAGGTTTTAAACAAGTTTTTCCAAGTTAAATGTTTAAGTTGGTTGTTAAAGTAATTTTTTTATAATAGATTAATTCCTATATGTTTTCAAGGTGATTTTAATAATGTAATTAAATCAAGGATTAATTATTAAGGATGGATAATTAGCTAATGTAATTAGTTAAGGAGTAATTAAGCAATGAAGTGATTATAGAATAATTAATTAATGTAATTAATTAAGGGTTAAGGTAATTAATTATAGTTAATTAATTAATGAGAGTAATTGAAGGTTAATTACTGTAAATGGTTGAAGATAATTAATTTGTGTAATTAATTAAGAGTTAATTACTTAATGTAATTAAAGAACAATTAATCAAGGGTGATTAATTAAGATGGATAATTAGGGGATAATTAATTAATCGGCCTGTAATTAATTAATGATTAAGCAAGCAGGATTTATAGTGATGGAAGGAATTAATTTAATTTATTTTAAATTAATTAAAGATAGCGTGATTAAAATCTTTGCTTATGAATGGCTGAATGTTATTGAATGCTTTGGATTGTTGTTATACTTGGTATGTGATTGTGATGCTATATGATAGCGTGTTAGATATGGATTATCTGCCTGAAATAGAATTGCTATGTGAATCTATTACTATGAGTATAAATGGAATCATTTAAAGCTTAAACAGCTTTGTCATAAGATGATTTTGAATTCGAAGAGACCGGAGTCGGGTATCGGTAATACCCGAAACCACTTCGATTTGTAATCTACTTGATTCTATATGAATTTGATGTGAGAAATCAATAGACTGAAATGGAATAATATGGACTTTGGAACTAAGTAAGAATACTTAGAATTTGATTTGTGGAATAAGTGTTGAGCATAACAAGTAATGAACTCGTAGTGAAGTACGAGTTACCCGGGTTTTCTTTTATGGTTTGAACTTAGTATTTCAAATTATATGGGTTTACTCACGCTGGTTTCCAGCCTGACCCGGGTGTTATTTTGATGTAATGCTCGGGTTAGACCGAGTATTACAGATTTTCAGGCGAGGACGTTCTGGAGCTCAGGTGGCGAGCTGGATGGCAGGAACGTATGGAGTGTATTCCGCTGTGATATGTTGTTATTTATCTGGGGCATGTTGATTTTAACTATCCAGTGTATGTGTAAATGTTGTAACTCTGATGTATTGATGTAAATTAACAGATACAGTTTTTCTTTGTATAACTGCTATTTTATTTAATATTATATTTTGATCTGCTGTGAATGTGAGAATCTGTGTTTTGGTGTTTCTGTTTCCTTCTTCTTCTTCTATCTCTTTTCTTCTTTTATTAACTATTTAGAATTTTCGGGATCGGAAAATCCGGGTCGTTACAGGAAATGTAGAGCATATCGATATGAAGCTATCTTACGGATGGATCGACGAATTGTCGACCGAGGCGACCAGAATTGGGCCGCGTTCGCTGGTGCGTATTGGGTTCGGCAGCGAGGTTTGGTCGAGCGTATGTGCAGGCGGAGGAGGTCGTGGGTGATGCAGGCGCGAGGCGCGGGGAGGCGAGTGTCTACGTTGGCGGCGTTCGTCATGGGTAGGCGCGCGTACGATTTTGAACGAGCAAAAAAAAAGAATAACGCGAGCGCTTGGAAGAAGGAAACGATGAAGGGAAGAAATTGTTAAAGGGTTTGATTTTAAGTTTATTTAAATTAAGTTAATTAAATTTCAATTAATCCGTAACTTTCTCATACGAGATACATTTCGAGCGCGACAAGTTGTGTTGCATTCGTATCAGCGAGCACTAAGCTATGGAGTTAGAGTGGACGAATTCGGAGCTAGTTGGAATTTTGTGTTAAAATTGAACGCCCGTTCAATTTTAGTTCAGGACGGAATGTTTGACGACTATTAAAAATCAATGTGAGTTAATCTCACCTTTTTGTTTAATCAGAAAATTTATATAGTCACTAAATATTATTTATTAGATGTTTGAATATTTTTTTCTGATCGTTATTGATTGTTTGGATAATATACTAGATTATATTGTTGCTTTGGATATATTCCCGCCTATTGGAGCGGATGAGACCCTATTACGTTCCTGTGTAAGAGCGAACGACCCTTGTATTCGAATCCCACCGCGAAGCGATTGATTTTATTTTTATAATTATATGTTGTTTGTGATGTAGGGGGAAAGGTTGGAGGGATCCAATAGGATTTCTCACACTGTTGATTTTATTTTCATATATATATAGTGATATATAACTTGTTCAATGCCATATTGATGACATTGATATGATTTTACTTAAATAGTGCTTTAGTAGCACCGGGCCTCATTTTTAAGTATTATAAGATACTATAAAATAGAGATTTTATTTAGAAAGGGAATTCAAAGTGATTTTGGAAGTTTTGTATGTTTTAAACAATTTTCCAAAAATGAAAATATGATTTTAGATATTATAAATTGATAGTTTTACAAAATATTCTAAATATAGATTTCCGAACTATAAAATATAGATTTTTAAAATCTTGGAGAATAAGTTCATCTTTTAAAATAAAGGGATATGTTTAAAAAGAAATTAGAAATATTTTGGTATAATATTTATTAATCATCTTATATAAGTGATATATGTATATAAGTACATAAATTATGATTTATTTATAAACGTGAAATTTATAAATGGGATAATTTACAAGAGTGATATTTTTACAAAGGAAGTAAAGATTTATAAAATCGTATATTGTTAATAAAAGTATGAATTTATAAATGGGGTTTATAAATTAAAGGGAACTATTATTGTTTAAAAAATTGGAGAAATAAATCAAACGGTGGATTTATTATAAGATTCAGAATGATATTTTAGAAATAGTTGACTCTATTTTGGAAATTGGAGGCGAGGATAAATCTGGAATGCTAACGATATTTTTATAAATAGAAAGAAAGGAATTTATAAAAGAAATTTATCCATATGGAAGTAATGTTAAAACAGATGGTGATTTACGTTTTAAATGAGATTTGTGAATAAGCGAGATTTATAAAGAAAATAAGTTATAAATGGAATTTGTAAATAAATCGGTTTATGAAAGGAAATTTTATGAAATGGGAAGAGATTTATAAACATGGTTTTTAATAATGGAAATGATTATGTTGAATTAAGTATGGATTTTTATCAAGGAAATATATTTATATTTTAAAGGTTGTTTATTTATATTAATATTGTTTAAAAGTTATTTATCAATATTTTAAATGTTTTAAAAGGTTAATTATTTAAAAACAGTAATATGGGTTGAAATTAGTTTTAAATTATTATCAATAAAGTTTTAGAAATTATTATTATTATTTATAATAATGTTGAAGATAAATTATTATTTTTTATTTAAGAATGTTTTGAAATTTATTAATTATTATTTTAAGATGTTTTAAATTTAGTATTTATTTATTTATGATGTTACAAGTATATAGCATTGTTTAAAGGTAAGCGATTGGAATTTAATTATAATTGTTTCCGAGAGTTATAAATCGAGTTTTATAAATAGATGGGGTTTTTATAAGAGGAATCTTACAATATGTTTTGGAAAACAAAAAGAAAGATTGGTTAAAAGATAAAAGGAGTTTTATAAATGGCTTTAGATATTTATAAAAGGAAACTTAAAAATGGGTTTATAAATTTATAAAAGGAGTTTTATAAATGGTTTTGTGGATTATAATAAGGTTTATAAATGGTTTTTGAATTGAATAAAAAGGGTAATCTTCCAAATTGTTGGTGAATACACTTATACCATCGAGGTAAGCATATAGATATTTTTCCAAGTATGGGGAAATAGGGATTTTGGGTTTATGTCAATCTTTCTAAAAAGAATATTTAATTAAAGTATTACAAAGTGAATTTAATTAATAACATATTAATTAATAGAGGCTTAGTGTTGCTTGGTGCTTAACCAATAATGGTTTTTCCCTATGGAATTAAATTTCTGATTGAATGTTTCTTATTCGATAGTTAAATGACCGACTATTGAAATTGGACCCAAAACGTAACTTTGGAAATATCAAGGAGAAACATGTGAGTTATATGGCATAGTCATCTCCGATGATGTTGTACCATGCGTATAAATCTCGTTTCATTCTCCTAGGACAATGATAAGGAAATCCATCCACTAATGGTTAGGAGGTGATCACCGCTTTTATCTATGACTGTTTATTTCCTAAAGAACCTGGGTTGAGTTTACCAAGAATTATCGAAAAGTTGTTTCGAAAAGACCGAGATCGGGTATGTTCTCCGAATACCACTTCGATCCAACGAATGCGTTTCGAATTGAAGACATCTTAAAGATGATGGAACTTGGAAACCGAACTCTCAAGTGTTTTGTTCAGTCCTAGAACAAACTTGTATGGATGGATGCTGGCATTGCATTGTTGCTTGGATGGCAGTATTAGCATTCCAAGTGGGAAGTGCTATATAAAAGGTAATATAGCCTCAAGCCTCATCAACCGGGAATGACTAAAACATGGGAGATGTAGCAGGGCTAAGTGGGTCGCTCCCAAGTAGGGTATGATCATCCCTATCAAGAGTCGCTATTATATCTCATTTGTACGCTTCAGGGCCCATTAACGGAGGGGTGATCATATTCGGTACTATCCAGTAAGAGTTAAGCCAATTCTGTGTTGGAGGGGTCGATAGGTTCGACCTCGGTGTTATTTTATCTAGAGATGGACCGTGATGGGCGGTACCCCAGTAGACCAGTCATTATATGGAATCCATTCTCCAATACGAGCCTTTACGGTTTTAGTTGTATACCTATTGTGCTGAAATTTAATTAATGTAACAATTTGGGCTAAGATTAACAAGTATTTGTATCTAGACACTATTATAATATCAGAGAATTTCATATAAAATGTTTTGGTTATCGTAAGTTAAAAACCAGTCCGTGTTTATGTTCGGTGTGGTCTTACTAGACACCTTTCATTTTTTGAAAGGTTTTAATTACTTTAAAAGTCCAATTGGGTGTGTTTTCTCATGCTGGTTTTCCAGACTGACTCGGGTGTTATTTTATTATAATGCTCGAATCAGACCGAGCATATTTACAGATTGTTTTGGATGCATTGGAGCTTAGGAGACTGGTTGGAGGTCTTCAGGCCGTATTCACGTACATGTTTATTTTCCACTATTTTGTTATGGAAATTATCAGCAATTGTGAGGACATGATGTTATAACTGTCCAGGTTGATAATTGTAATTGTTGTTGTACTCTGATGGATGTATGTATATAACAGTTTCTCTTTTGTAAAGATCATTGATATTATATTATATTTTGTTCCGCTGCGATTGTGAGATTCTGTGTTGTTTTTAGTTTCTTTTCTCTTCTTCTTCTCTTCTCTTCTTTCTTTTTTCTTTCCCTTAACTATCGTCGTTCCGTTCGATTTGGGTTGGATAGGTGTGATTTATTGTCGGCTTGAATAGTACTGATTGGCAAGACGTTACACTTGGTATCAGAGCTGAAGCTTAATCGAGAACCTTGGCTTTGGTGGGTACTCATTAGAGATAGGGTTAGTAGCACCCTATAATGAGTTTGAGTGTGTGTGTGTGTGTATGAGCGCGTACTTATGAGTGATATGAAAATGTTTTATATTGTGTTAATTTATGTGTTGAGTGGCTCATGAATTATGATCGATACGTGAGACGCAACGATATCGATAGGGGTTTTAAACGCATAAACAAGGCAAACCGACACAATATTGTTTTAAAAAGTGGGTAAATGAAATAATTTTTCCTAAATTATATTTTATATATAAAGGAATAATTTTTCAGAAATTATTACAATTATATATGATGTGTTTGGTTTCTAGTAATATTTGATTATATAACCATGAATTATAAATATGATTTATAAATGGAAAGGAAATGAAATTGCCTAAGTATATTTCTAAATATGATTTGTAAATGAATGTGGATTTTAGAACATTGATTATAATTAAAATAATCAACATGCGTGGAATAAAACTTCATATTATATCTAAAAACATGATTCGTAAATGGAAATGGATTTAAAACAAGAAGTTTGAGAATTTAAATCTCATTGGTTTAAAATGGTTTTTCAAAGGGTTTGGAAAAAATAATAATATTATTATTTTGGGAAAATGTTTTAACTAGAAATATTTTTGAAATAGGATTTAAAAGAAATAGAAAGCACTAAACTCACCTCGGTCGCTAGGAAATAATTCTGGTGATGACTGCAGCATCATCGGCATTCATTTTTAAGTTTCTAAGTGAGGGATGACTACTTGAGTAATTTACCATTGGGGTTTGTTGAGATACAAAAAGTTTTGATTTTAAAAATTCAAAAGTATGATTTGATATACAAAAGAGTTATGCATATATATGATTTCAAAATGATTTGAAATAAAACCAAGTGTTTAAAATCCTGAATATTTCTATCTAAATGTTTTGAGAAAGAAAAGATAATAAATTTTGAACTTTGAAAATGGTATAGATAAGAATTAAGTTAGATTTTGAAAATTAGCAAGTTAAAACAAAATTTAAAATTGTTGAATATAAATGTTAAGAAAAGTAGATTTGAAATTTTGATTATAAAATGAAATTTAACTTAAGTTATGTTAAATAAACAAATTTTGAAATGAAATTTAACTAAAGCAAAGTTAAATAAAATTGATTGTAGTAATGAATATATACTTGAGATATAAAATGAAATCTAACTTAAGATAAGTAAAGTGGGATGAAATGAGTAAATAAATTAGAATTTGGCTTTCGAGATGAAGGTGAACTTAAATTGTAAAATAAAATTCAACTTGAGTTAAAAAATGAATTGAATCGAGCTAATGAAATGAATAAGTGAATTGAATATGGTTTAAATATTTTTTAATAGAATTGAATATGAACTTAAGTTATGTAGTGAAAATAAACATTAGAAGTGTTGTATAAAATGTTTAAATGAACTTAGGTAAATAATTTTATGGAGTGGTTGTTCAGTGTTGTTAGTATTAAAGGAATTATACTAAGTAAATCGAATATGGAATGGAATATTGTTAAACATAATGTGAATAATTGAATTTGATTTAAATTGAATGTAAATCAATTGAATGCAAATGGATTGAATGAAAATTAATTAAATGTTAGTAATATGAAGGTGAATAAATTGGAAGTGAATCAATTGCATGTTAATATTAAAATGAAAGTGTACAAGTTAGATGTTGACATTTGAAAATGCAAATGGATATGATGGTAAATAAAATTGGATGGATATTAATTGTTTGATGGCTTCTTTGGTTGCATTTGTTACATTTGCATATAGTTATTGTATTAATGTATGTTGATATTATTCTCTATGTACATATTCACATTGGTGGTTTAGTGATTAGTAGGTGCGGGTGGCGTATGTTTCGCATTTGGAGCTCCCTTTCACGCTTTATTCATTGTATATGCTCGCTAATATAATAAAAGGTACATATCTCGGATTACATATCTACGTTTATATTTTTTCTATACGGGATTCCTCATCCTCGAGGCTGAGATATATATTTGTGATTATATATATATTGTGTCGAATCGCGCAAAGGAGATGCTAGCGAAATTTTCCGTAAATTTAAGGCGTTAGAAATTTTTTTAGATTTTGGAAAAAAATTTGATAACTAAAATGTGATTTTGAGATATAAGTTGGGATGAATGAATGAATACTATTAATTGGTTTTAGAAAGTTAATTAAGAATTTAAAGTTTGAGAAAATGTGATAACAAAGTTTTAGCCAATTGTTTTTTAAAAGTTAATGGGGTTTGTAGCATTTTTCTTGCTCGGTAATTTCAAGGATGAAATTCTTTTAAGGAGGGGAGTATGTGACGATCCATAATTTCCGTCATTCGAATTTAGAATATTTAATTGATTTGAAATATTGAAAGGTTAATTTTATAAGTTAAATAACTTATATTTCAAATATAGTGATTTATTTGGTAATTAAATTGTTAATTTAATTATTTAAAATTGTTCAAATAATTGAATCTTGAATTTAAAATGAATGAAAATGATTTATAAAGTTGACTAAAATTTTATTTAAATTAGAATGGAGTTAGTGAACTTTTAAATTTAATTTAAAAGTAATTAAACTGAAATTGAAATTACTCATTTTAATTAACATGTAAAAATATTCTTTTTGGGCACTATCTCGGATTTCGACGAAACCAGTTTCATCGAATTCGTAATAGTGATTTATTACACGCTTTCGAATTTTGTGTCGATTGGACCTATCATTTGGTCATGCGAGCTCGAAACGCTTAGAATTTAATTAAAGGAATTTTAATTAAAATAATTTGATTTTGAAAAACTATCTTCTGAATATGATGGAATTGGCTCTGAATACATACTCAATTGTGTTCGGAATAGGGGTATAACATATAGAACGCCAAGGGGCACGCTTCGTTTGGACTTCGGAATTTTTACGGACGAATAGTGCTGACTTTATTTTCTATAAATAGCCCTCAGCTTTCATTCATTTGCAAACTAAAACCCTAAACCTAATTTCAGGCGCCATTTCCAAACTCATTGATCAGTGCCTCTAGGGGCCGAATTTGCCAACGACTTCAACTAGGGAAATGCAGAGCACATCGATACGAAGCTATCCTACAGATGGATTGACGAACTGTCAACCGAGGCGACCAGAATTGGGCTGCGTTGCTGCGTTTTGGGTTCGGCGGCTAGGTTTGGTCGCGCATACGTGCGGGCGGAGGAGGCCATAGGTGATGCAGGCGTGAGGCGAGCGTCTGCGTTGGCGGCGTTTGGGTAGGCGCGCGTACGATTTTGAATGAGCGAAAAAAAGAATAATGTGAGCGCTTGGAAGAAGGAAACTATGGAGGGAAGAAAAGGTTAAAGGGTTTGATTTTAAGTTTATTTAAATTAAGTTAATTATATTTTAATTAAATCGAATGATTATTAATCCGTAACCTTCTCATACGAGGTCCGTTTCGAGTGTGACAAGTTGCATTGCGTTCGTATCAGCGAGCACTACGCTATGGAGTTGGAGTGGACGAATTCAGAGTAGTTGGGATTTTGGGTTGAAATGGAACGCCCGTTCAATTCTAATTCAAAACGGAACGTTTGGATGTTTGGATATTTATTTCTGATCGTTATTGATTGTTTGGATAATATACTAGATTATATTATTGGTTTGGATATATTCCTGCCTATTGGAGCAGATGAGACCCTATTACGTTCCTGTGTAAGAGAGGATGACCCTTGTATATGAATCCCGCCTCGAAGCGGTTGATTTTATTTTTATGATTATATGTAGTTTGTGATGCAGGGGAACAAGTTGGAGGGATCCAATAAGATTCCTCACACTGTTGATTTTATTTTCATATATATAGTGATATATAACTTGTTGAATGCCATATTGATGACATTGATATGATTTTGCTTAAATAGTGCTTTAGTAGCACTGGGTCTCATTTTTAAGTATTATAAAATACTATAAAATAGAGATTTGATTTAAAAAGGGATTTCAAATTGATTTTGGAAGTTTTATATGTTTTAAATAATTTTCCAAAAATGAAAATATGATTTTAGATATTATAAATTGATAGTTTTACAAAATATTCTAAATATAGATTTCCGAACTATAAAATATAGATTTTTAAAATCTTGGAGAATAAGTTCGTCTTTTAAAATAAAGGGATATGTTTTAAATGAAATTATAAATATTTTGATATAATATTTATTAATCATCTTATATAAGTGATATATGTATATAGCTTCATATATTATGATTTATTTATAAACGTGAAATTTATAAATGGGATAATTTACAAGAGTGATATTTTTACAAAGGAAGTAAAGATTTATAAAATCGTATATTCTTAATAAAAGTATGAATTTATAAATGGGGTTTATAAATAAAGAGAACTATTATTGTTTAATAAATTGGAGAAATAAATCAAATAGTGGATTTATTATAAGATTCGTAATGATATTTTAGAAATAGTTGACTCTATTTTGGAAATTGAAGGCGAGGATAAATTTGGAATGTTAACGATATTTTTATAAATAGAAAGGAATTTATAAAAGAAATTTATCCATATGGAAGTAACGTTAAAACGGATGGTGATTTACGTTTTAAATGAGATTTGTGAATAAGCGAGATTTATAAAGAAAATAAGTTATAAATGGAATTCGTAAATAAATGGGTTTATGAAAGGAAGTTTTATGAAATGGGAGGAGATTTATAAACATGGTTTATAAATATGGAAATGATTATGTTGAATCAAGTATGTATTTTTATCAAGGAAATATATTTATATTTTAAAGGCTATTTATTTATATTAATATTGTTTAAAAGTTTTTCATCAATATTTTAAATGTTTTAAAAGGTTAATTATTTAAAAACATTAATATGGGTTGAAATTAGTTTTAAATTATTATCAATAAAGTTTTAGAAATTATTATTATTATTTATAATAATGTTGAAGATAAATTATTATTGTTTATTTAAGAATGTTTTGAAATTTATTAATTATTATTTTAAAATGTTTTAAATTTAGTATTTATTTATTTATGATGTTACTAGTATATAGTATTGTTTAAACGTAAGTGATTGGAATTTAATTATAATTGTTTCCGAGATTTATAAATGGAGTTTTATTAATAGATGGGGTTTTATAAGGGGAATCTTATAATATGTTTTGGAAAACGAAAAGAAAGATTGGTTAAAATATAAAAGGAGTTTTATAAATGGCTTTAGATATTTATAAAAGGAATTTTAAAAATGGGTTTATAAATTTATAATCTTCCAAATTGTTATTGAATACATTTATACCATCGCGATAAGCATATAGATATTTTTCCAAGTATGGGGAAATAGGGATTTTGGGTTTATTTCAATCTTTGTAAAAAGAATTTTTGATTCAAGTATTACAAAGTGAATTTAATTAATAAAATATTAATTAATAGAGGCTTAGTTTTGCTTGGTGCTTAACCAATGTTGGTTTTTCCCCATGGAATTAAATTTCTGATTGAACTTTTGTTATTCGATAGTTAAATAACCGACAATCAAAATTGGACCCAAAACATAACTTTGGAAATATCTAGGAGCATGTGAGTTATATGGCACAGTCATGTCCAATGATGATGTATTGTGCGTATAAATCTTGTTTCGTTCTCCTAGGACAATGATAAGGAAATCCATCCACTAACGGTTAGGAGGTGATCTCTGCTCTTATCTTTGACTGTTTATTTCCTAAAGAACCTAGGTTGAGTTTACTGGGAATTATCGAAAAGTTGTTTCGAAGAGACCGGGATCGGGTATGTTATCCGAAAACCACTTCGATCCAACGAATACGTTTCGAATTGAAGACATCTTGAAGATGATGGAACTTAGAGACAAAACTCTCAAATGTTTCGTTCAGTCCTAGAACGAACTTGTATGGATGAATGCTGGTCTTGCATTGTTGCTTGGAGGGCAGTATTAACATTCCAAGTGGGAAGTGCTATATAAAAGGTAAAACGTAGCCTCAAGCCTCATCAACCGGGAATGATTAAAACATGGGAGATGCAGCAGGGCTAAGTAGGTCGCTTCCCAGTTGGATATGATCATCCCTATCTAGAGTCGTTATTATATCTCATTTGTATGCTTCAAGGCCCATTGATGGAGGGGTGATCATATTCGATCCTATCCATTAAGAGGTAGGCCGTATCTGTGTTGGCAGGGTCGATAGGTTCGATCTCGGTGTTATTTTATCTAGAGATGCACCGTGTCGGGCGGTACCCCGGTAGCCCAGTCATTGTATGGAATCCATTCTCCAATACGAACCTTTACGGTTTTAGTTGTATACCTACTGTGCTGGAATTTAATTAATGTAACAATTTTGGCTAAGATTAATAAGTATTTGTATCTAGACACTATTATAATTTTAGAGAATTTCATATAAAATGTTTTGGTTATCGTCAGTTAAAAACCCGTCTGTGTTTATGTGCGGCGTGGTCTTACGAGATACCTTTGATTTTTTAAAAGGTTTCAATAACTTTAAAAGTTCGGTTGGGTGTATTTTATCACGCTGGTTTCTAGACCGACTCAGGTGTTATTTTATTATAATGCTTGGGTCAGACCGAGCATATTTACAGATTGTTTTGGATGCATTGGAGCTCAGGAGACAGGTTGGAGGTCTTTAACGCGTATTCATGTACAAGTTTATTTTCCACTATTTTGTTATGGAAATTATTAGCAATTGTGAGGACATGATGCTATAACTGTTCAGGCTGATGATTGTAATTGTTGTTGTACTCTGATGGATATATGTATATAACAGTTTCTCTTTTGTAAAGATTATTGATATTATATTATATTTTGTTCCGCTGCGATTGTGAGATTCTATGTTGTTTTTAGTTTCTTTTCTCTACTTCTTCTCTGCTCTTCTCTTCTTTCTTCTTTCTTTCCCTTAACTATCCGTCTTTCCATTCGATTTGGGTTGGACAAGTGTGGTTTATTGTCAGCTTGAATAGTACGGATTAGTGGGATTTTACAATACTTGTATATTAAGATATATATGTATAACTATAAATGTTATAGTATACATATTCAATTTAAAATGTTTAGAATGAATAAAGTTAAATTAATTAAAATTTTAATTGATTAATTAATTAAATTAATTAAATAAGATTTAATCGATGAAATTAATATAAGATTATATATAAAATTATTATATAAGTTAATCAAATTTTGAAATGTTATACAAGAATTAAAATTGTATAATATAAATGTATAATAAAAGGTGAAATAGTAAGAAACCCTATTAGATTTTAGGAATAAATACATACATATAATACATATATCGTGATTTCAAATGCATCCTCCACTTGAATCACGAGGGTATTTCATAAGAAATGCATTATTCCTTAAGTCGATATCATAAATATATTAAAGACTATGAATCTTTAATATAATTATAGTCCACTACAATTTATATATTAATGGATTACCTGCATACCCCTTAGTTGTTGAGCTTTCCTCAAATTATGGATGTTATGTGTAGTACTATTAATATTAGAATAGACGAGGTAAGATACATGCATAAATTTATTGAGCTTTCCTCAAGGTATGTGTATTATACTTAAGTCGTCATAAAATGGTATGTACAAGTGAATAATCTCTCTTTATTTATTGAGCTTTCCGCAAGGTAAAGTTGGGATTAGGGCAAGAACCATAAGGTTAGGATTCGTATGTGATATAATCGATAAGGAATTATCTATCGTATGTGGACCTATGATTTGTTGGGCTTTCCTCAAGGTCGGAATCCCAAGGCATACGAGTTCTGACACCCATTAGAGAAGTCAAATGACCTATCTTTCATCCCTTAAACCCTCCCTCTCTCATGTCATTCTCAGTTTTACTCGCACAAAAGCAATCAAGGGAAAATGCAAGGAGGCCGGCCATTAATCAAACTTAGAAGTGGAAACTAATGGCAAAATCAAAAGTGAAAAGCTAAGGGAACTATTCTCCATCAAATCTCAACTCCATTCCCAATCTAAGGTGAATAATAATAGACCATCCCATTTTTATACTTGTTGATTTTCAATCCTGATGGATTTTGGTTCATGATGATGCTATGATGTGCCATGTTAGATTTTATCATTGTTTGGCTAGAACAATATTTATTGAAATTTTATGAAATTGCTTTAATAGGTTTTAAGGGTAAACCTAAGATTCTGATCTCCAAATGATTTGATTGTTTGATATGATGTGTAAAACACAATTTTGGAGATGGGTTTTTAATTTCAAAAATTTCCAAACTAATAGGAATATTTTATGAATTTCCTAAGAGAAAAAGAGCATTTATTTTGGGTTTTAATTATTAAAAATAATTAAATAATGATTCTGGCCTCAAATATTTTATATGTTCAAGAATGTGTTAATTCTGAATTTTGATGAATTTTGAGGATTTTCCCTAAAAGATTATGATTTCATGCAAATTTATTAAGCTAGAAAAGCTTATAATAATTTTAAATAACTAATGATTATTTAATGGGTGCAAAAATTATTTTGGGGATAGAAATTGGGTTGGCAGCAGATTCTTAAAAGAAAGTTTGTTAAAGTTATTTTTAACCAATATAATATTGGCAACGATTTTGAGCTGGTGAAAAGATATTGCTTATTTGAGAAATAAATATGTTTTAATGTTATTTAAGAGATTGTCACGATGTTGATAATCGATTTCGCAGTCCATCTATGATGCACCCATGAACGTCGACGTGAATGGAGGCATACGATATCAATGTAAGTTGGTATGTAATGGACCCATTCAGGTTGAAATGAGGTTCAACATCCTCTATTCAATGCTGACACTTATCAATCTCATCACGCCACATATTTTCACCAAGGTTTTAAACAATGCCACCACCTACTATATTCGGTATTAAACTACTTTTTTACGTTGATGTCGCAACCCTTTAGTTTCGTTATTAAACTATTTACAACATTATTGCCGCTATCTTTTCGATGTCACTATGCTGCCACATGTCATCTGATTTAATATATATGGTTTTAAAGCGATGATGCCGCCAAACTTACTTTCGACGTTGAATCTTTTACGACAATGATGCTTCTATACTATAGTTTCGGCATTCCTTAATATGGCGTAATAGCCGCTATTTTTAAAAGCGTCCAATATCAACGTTTTATGATATCAATGCCGCCTGTTATTAATGTCAGCTTCAAATATTTTCATATATAAAAGGCTATACTTAATAGGTTCGACAACCAATAGACTCCCATGTTACAACAACATTGAATTCGGCATTATAGCGTTATGTTTTTATAAAATCGGAATTTATTTTAAAGGCTTTGATATGGAGGGATGCGACGTCCCATGATGGCTATATCAATGCCACTAGTTTGTGACATTAAATATATTTAAATTTATGGCTTTAAGCCCTATAATGAAGAGGTGCGACATCCTCCTATTATTTCAAACGTATACATGGCAATATTAAAATAGTTTATAAAGTTGTATGAGAAATTTGTAAAGTGAGGGACTATCTTTTCCTTGTTTTAAATATAAATTAAAGGGAATAATCATACATAATGATACATGTTTTAAAGGAATAAATTATTGTTTAGCCCTAGTTTTTATATGAAATTACCAAAGAGGGTTCTTACTCAAGGTTAAGTAATCATAAGATGCCAATTGATTGAACATATTTGAATGACATATGTTATATATTCTTATTATTATTTGATTAGTTATTTTACATGATTATTATTGTCATACTCACATTATCATGACCCATAACCACATTTTGGGATATAAAAAGGGCAGGATAACCAGCTAGGTTGACCCATTAGTGAGTATAATCAGATTTGACTCCTGAGTGAGTAGAATTGCATCCTCGAGGTTAGATAGATCATAAGAGTTAGGATGCCCAGAATTGATAATATTGGAAGGGTCCAATAGGTTCATAGTGATCCCACAAAAACTATAGCTTGATTAGTGTTATTGGGGGATATCTAATAGGTTCCTAGTGATCTTATGAAAACTATGATTTGAAAGTATAGTCTTGGAAGAATCCAATAAGTTCATAGTGATCCAGTGAAAACTATGATATGAGATATGTTATTGGAGAGTTCTAATAGGTTCATAGTAGTCCCATGAAAACTATGCTTGGAAATTGTTATTGTTAGAAACCAATAGGTTCTCGGTGATCCCATGAAAACTATGATTACATATAGGTAGTCCTTAAGAGCTTTGACAGGTTACCTGTCAGTCCATGAAAATTTATAGGTTCATAGTGAACCTAGGAAAATTATGGATTGGGATAGATAGTCAGTTTTTGTAAAAGGGTGAACTTAGGTAGATATAACCCTATGTTGACAGATGAGTTAGACTTACCTACATTGCATACTTGCATACGATCATGTTATTATGTTTTAACTATTGTGGATGCAGGAGCACGGTATGTGGTTAATATGTTGGTTAAGATACAGTGAAGGGAACACCCGTTCCGCTTAGTGACGTGGTCTTAGTAGATATCTATTTTTGGTTTGAGTTAGTAGAATATTATTCACTCTAGACTATTTGTTTGACCCAAAGTTTATGATTTTCCAATTAAACTCACAGGTACTCATTTGAGTAGGTCAGGAGTAAAGGTTTTCAGCTTTCCAATAAGACGAATAAGCTTTCGAAGATGAGCAAGAGGCAATCTAGCTATTCGGGAGTTCATATTTAATCCACTGTGTTGTTTAATTTTCTTTGTATGGATGTAATGGCAAGTTATATAATTGCCAAGTGTTAGACTCTGATCAACCAAGGGGGCATCTTCATATGTCGCTCTTGGAGTATTTGTAATAATTATATTTTCTCCAAACGTGGGATTATGAATGGGATTATGTAATGAATATGAAATGTTATTTATGAAACGTAATGGGAAAAAAATTGCTATTGAATTATGTTTGAAATATTCATATTCATGTGCTTCTGATGATATGATTAACATAGCCGCATTTATCGTCGGAAATTTAATAACAATGGATGATTACATTTTCCGTAGTGCTTAGTTTTAGTCCTCAAAATCGGGGATGTTACAAGTTGGTATCAGAGCATAGGTTATATAAAATTTAAAATATTAAAATATTTCGAAAATATAGTCCTAATGAATCAGAGAATAAGTTTTGAGGTTTGAGATAACGCTATAGTAACGTACTTGTATTTTCTATATATAAGTATGTATTCTCCCCTCTCTCTTAGACCATTCTTCTGTATCTTATTAAGGCTCGTATGCAAATTATGAGAAAGCACTGTATGGAAGCAGGAAATGAAAGAGTGAATCTAGGTAGAGGAAGCACTACAACCAATGGAAATGTTCGACCCAATATCAGAATGAACCAAGGTCGTTCAAAAGGCAATGTAGGTGCTGCGACCCTACCAGTAGATATGGGGACTATGTATCAGTTTTTCATCAACCTGATGCAAACTAGAGCAGCTGTAGCAGTAGCTGGATGAAATGTTGCAAATGCAGAAGGAGTTAATCATGTGACGCCGGTTGGTAATACCTATGCTAAGCTGAACCAAGATTATACTAGTCTGGGAGGAAAACCTTTTCTTGGAACTGAGGAAGCTTTTAAAGTGGATAATTGGCTATTGCACCGTGAAAGAATCTTTGCTGACCTAAGATTGAATGATGATCTGAAGAGGAGGTTGGCATCAAGGCAGTTGAAAGGGGCTACTTTGTACTGGTGGAGCGGAGTGACCGTTGGAGTGCCAAAAGAGGAATTGACTCAGGTTGGATTTCGAAGTAGATTCGAGGAGTGATTCTTATTTGAAGTAGCCAAGTCAACCTTGCTTAGGAAATTTATGGAATTGGAGCAAGAGAAAATGTCGGTGTCAGAATATGCTAGAAAATTTGATGAGTTGTCTAGGTATGGAAATGCTACCATCGACATCGATTAAGCGGAATGAGAAGTTTATTCGGGGTTTGAAACCGAAGATTGCTAAAATGACTATGCCACATCTTCGAGATCCAAGTAATGTAATGGTGGAAATGGCTATAAGGAATGAGGAGATGCTTGCGACTTTTGGGAAAGAGAAGTCAGTGGAGACTCAGGGATTTCAAAGTAAGAAGAGGAAGTTCTTCAAGAAGAAGGGAGCTTGGAAGGGTGGAGCTGCCAAGAAAGGGAAGGCTGATGTTATCTGCTTCAAGTGTGATAAGAAAGGACATTTTGATCATGAGTCGAACCGGTAAGGGAAAGAAGATTGCGGAAAAGAAAGGTGTGAAGTTTTTCAACTGCGACCAGATAGGGTATTACAAGAATCATTGTCCAGAGCTGACCAAAGCTGACAAAGAAAAGGTCTTTACATTGGAACCGTCATCTTCCAGGTTGACTTCTGCTGAGAAAGGAAAGTCTGTGATGGAAGGTACGCTTTTGATTCATAGCATATTAGTTAGAGTATTTTGTTTGATACGGGTGCATCACATTCATTTATCTCTTATTGCTTGGTAGATAAGTTAGATCTAAAACCATCATACCTTGTTACTTCCTTAAGGGTAGATAATACAATATGAGGGTATGCAACTTTGAGGATGACATGTGACCATCGAGTATATAGGTTATACTTTTGTCTCCAGTTTGTTAGTGTTTGATTTTGTGGGTTTTGGGAGTATTTTGGGTATGGATTGGTTGAGCAGATATGATGCTATGATATTTTGCCAAGATAGGAAATTATCATTGAGACGCCCTAATAGCAGTGACCGAATTTTATACTTAGTTGAGAATTCGAATCCAGAAGTTTGTGCTTTACTGGATGCCATAAAAGTGGAAGATGAGTTAAATCCGTTATGTCGTAAAAAAATTGCAGATGTTTTTGTGCTGGTTACAGGACCACCACCGAAGCAAGCTATTGGGTTTCGAATAGATCTTGTACCTTGAGCTGAGCCCTTTAGTAGACCACCATCGGGATGACACCTACCGAAATGAAGGAGTTAAAGGTGCACCTAGTGGACTTAGAATGAAATAATTTTATTAGACCAAGCAGTTGGCCATAGGAAGCGGCCGCAGTGTTCGTTAGGAAACCGGATGGGTCATTGATATTATGGATTGATTACCATAAGCTGAATTAGAAGACGATAAAGAATAGATATCCTTTACCGAGAATTGATGATTTAATCAGTTGAGTGGCGCTAAAAATTTTCCCAGTTGGATTTGGTGATAAGGTTCCATCTATTGAGGGTGGTGGAGGATAGTATTCCTTTGACGGCGTTTCAAACAAGATATGGTTCGTACGTGTGGTTAGTAATGCCATTCGGGTTAACTAATGCACATGCTTTCTTTGTGGACTTGGTGAACCAGATATTCTAAGAGCACTTGAATAGGTTCGTGTAAGTGTTTATAAATGACATTTTTATATATTCTAAGGATTAAGGGATCATGATATTCATCTTAGAATAATGCTTGAAACATTGAGGTAGCATCAACTAAAGGCGAAGTTTTCAAAGTGTCACTTTTGGATGAGAGAATTGAAGTTTCTTGGTCATGTGGTTTCAGAGAAATGGTTCTCCATGGATCCAGCCAAGATTGAAGCTGTTAATAATTAGAAGAGACTCGAAACGGTGACCGAGATAAGAAGCTTTCTTGGATTAGCTAGCTATTGCTAGAGATTTATCAAGGATTTCTCTCGGATAGCAGCACTTCTGACTAAACTAACCGGGAGGGATGTAAATTTTAATTGGTCCGATAATGTGAGGAAGCATTACTTAAGTTAAAGTATTTGTTAACCAATGCGTCTGTGTTTGTTGTGCCAGATGGTAATCAGGATCTGGTGGTATATACAGATGTGTGTAGAACAAGATTAAGAGCTGTGTTGATGTAAAGGAGTAACGTAATTGCCTATACTTCTCGACAGCTCAGAACATATGAGGTTTTATATCCGACTCATGATTTGGAGTTGGCAGCGGTGATTTTCACATTGAAAGTGTAGAGACACTACGTCTTAGGAGAAAGATTCAAGTTGTATACAGATCATAAGTCTTTGAGGTATTTATTCTCTCAGAAAGAGTTGAATATGAGACAGCAGAGCTAGCTGGAATTTTTAGCAGCTTATGATTTTGGTATTGAGTATACGCCAGGGAAAGGAAACAAAGTAGAAGATACACTTAGCAGAAAACATCAGAATGTGGTGTTAGCTATGTTAGCAGAATGGAAGGATTTAAGGGCGTTAACTACATGTAGTGTGCAGTTAAGATCGACTGTTGGTTTAAGCTAAAATCCCGCCATGTTGTTTTGCTTGGAAGTTTGACCAATATTGAACGAGAGGATTACTTCTAAGCAGAGAGATCATCCATTATTAACTGAAAGGATTAGAAGATTGGAAAGTGGAACTGAGATTAATAATCTAAAAGATTTTAGTCATGACCAAAGAGGACGGTTAAGGATGAAGGGATGGTGATGTGTTCCAGATGTTCATGACATAAGGAAGGAAGTTCTTAGGGAGTGTCATCGATAAAAATTTACTATACATCATGGGGGAACTAAGATGTATCACGATATGAAAAGAAGTTTCTTCTAGGAAGGTATGAAAAGGATATAGGATTATGGGTGAAGCAATGTTTGAATTTCCAGCAAGTAAAAGCCGAGCATTAGACGCCTAGTGGTTTGCTTCAGCCCTTAGATATACTAGTTTGGATGTGGGATTCCATATCCATGGATTTTATTGACTGGTTGCCAAGGTCAAATAGGGGAAATGAGAGTATTTGAGCTATAGTGGATAGACTAACTAAGAGTGCACACTTCATTCCCGTTAAGTCAACCAGGACGGCACCTATATTGGTTAAGTTGTTTATGAAGAATATTATTATACTACATGGGATTCCTAGTAGTATAGTCAGTCACGGGGATACTTTGTTCACTAGTGAATTCTGAAAGAGTCTGCAAGAAGTATTAGGTACCAAGCTAAAGATGAGTACCGCTTATCACCCACAGACGGATGGGCAGACAGAGAGAGTCAATAAGATACTTGAAGATTTGTTGAGAGCTTGTGTACTGGATTTTGGCGGGTCATGGGAAGACCATTTGCACTTAGTTAAGTTTTCTTATAATAATAGTTATCAGACTAGTATAGGAATGGCACAGTTCGAAGCTTTGTATGGAAGGCCATGCTAATCACCCGCATGTTGGTTAGCGACCGGAGACAGATTAGTCATTGGTCCGAATATGGTAAGAGAAGCTACGGAAAAGATTGAGTTGTTCCAAGCACGGATGAGGGAGGCTCGGTCTAGGTAGAAAAGTTATGCAGATAAGAGGCGTAAGGATCTAGATTTCTCAGTTGGAGATCATGTTTTCATTAATGTATCATCGATGAAGGTTGTGGTACGATTTGGGAAGTCAGGAAAACTGGCACCTTGATATGTTGGACCATTCCCTATTATAGAGAGTATCGGGAAACTCATGTACTAGTTAGAGTTATAGAGTAGTTTGGCAGGAGTCCATAATGTGTTTTATGTTTCTCATCTCAAAAAGCACGTACATTATCCAGAGTGTACTATTACTCCGTCTACGTTAGAAGATTTAGTAGTGGAACCAGATATGACTTTTGTTAGGTGACCAGTGTGAGTGGTGGCAAGTGATGAGAAGAAGTTAAGAAATAAGACAGTCAAGTTAGTGAAGGTCCAGTGGAGCGACAATGAGAATGACTTTACTTAGTGGATGGAAGATAGTATTATATAGACTTATCCTACATTGCTTTGAGGGTATGTTCTATAATTCTTATATGTAGACTTTTTGCTAGTCGAGTAGGCTAGTATTATTATTTTATGATGTTACATATGTTTGCATGATTGATATGCATATTATGTAGTCCTTACTGAATTTCAAGGACAAAATTCTTTAAGGTGGGGAGCATGTAACAACCTTAATTTTGATTAACATTATTCATGAGATTTAAATAGATAAATTAAATAGAATAATGTGATGTGTAGTAAGATAAGGAGGATAAGATTTGATAAATAACAAGGTCGAGCCTTAACTAATTAATTGTTAAGATTGTTATAGAACTTAAAACATAAAAGTATGTATGAGAGGGGAAAAATAGGAATAGATATATTTTTCATCCTTAAACCCTCCCTCTCCCATATCATTTCCACTTTTACTCACACAAAAATATTTAAGGGAAAACGCAAGGAGGCCGGCCATTAATCAAACTTAGAAGTGGAAAACTAAGGGCAAAATCAAAGGGGAAAAGCTAAGGGAACCATTTTCCATCAAATCTCAACTTCATTCCCAATCTAAGGTGAATAATAATAGACCATCTATTTTTATACTTGTTGATTTTGAATCCTGATGGATTTTGATTCATGACGATCCTATGATGTGCATGTTTGATTGTATCATTGTTTGGACAGAATAATGATTTATTGGAATTTTTATGAAATTATATTAACAAGCTTTGAGGGTAAAACCTAAGTTTTTGATCTCCAAATGATTTGATTTTTTGATATGATGTGTAAAACATGTATGGGTTTTTAATTTCATAATTTTTCTAGTTAATAAGAATATTTCATGAATTTCCTAAGAGAGAAAGGGCATTTATTTCGGGTTTTAAATATTAAAAATAATTAAATAATGATTCTGGCTTTGAAATTTTTATATGTTAAAGAATGTGTTAATTCAGATTATTTGTGAAATTTGGGGATTTTTCCCAAAAGATTATGATTTTATACGAATTTATTAAGCTAGAAAAGCTTATAAATTTTTTAAATAATTAATGATTATTTAATGGGTGAAAATATTATTTTGAGGATAGAAATTGGGTTGGCAACAGATTTTGAAAAGAAAGTTTGTTAAAGTTATTCTTAACCAATAGAAAATTGAAAGGATTTGGAGTTGGTTAAAATATATTGCTTATTTGAGAAATAAATCGGTTTTAATATTATTTACGAGATTGTCGTGATGTTGATGGTAGACCCCGCAGT
Source organism: Allium fistulosum (assembly GCA_030737815.1). NCBI lineage: Eukaryota > Viridiplantae > Streptophyta > Magnoliopsida > Asparagales > Amaryllidaceae > Allium > Allium fistulosum. Next base: position 619,760,411 of record CM060906.1, read on the forward strand.
TCTTCTATGACACACCCATGAGTGTTGACGTCAATGTGAATGGAGGCATACGATATCAACGTAAATTGGTATGTAATGGACCTATTAAGGTTGAAATGAGGTTCAGCGCCCTCTATTCAATGCCGGCACTTATCAATCTCGTTATGCCACATATTTTCACCAAGGTTTTAAACAATGCAGCCACCTAATGTTTTTGGTATTAAACTACTTTATGACATTTATGGTGTGGTCTCATTAGATATGATTCCAAACGTGGGATTACGAATGGGATTATGTAATGAATATGAAATGTAATGGAAAAAAGTTTGTTATTGAATTGTGTTTAAAATTTTCATATTCATGTGCTTCTGAAGATATGATTAACATAGCCACATTTTGTCATCGGAAATTTAGTAACTATGGATGACTGCAGCATCCATAGTGCTTAGATTCAGGCCTCAAAATGATGGATGTTACAATAAGACGGAAGTAAACAAAATTACGCACATGGAAAATAAATAACACAATTTGATCGAACATGTGAGTATATTGGAAAGAGTTTCGAACGTACCTAAAAATGAATAAAGATTAAATCTCAAAAGTCACTCCTTGCTATGATACAAAATGATGTATCAGTGAGGAGTAATCGAACTTGTTGAACAAAGTACGATTAACGATGGGTGAAGCTGAGTTAACTTCATTCTATGAGGTCATCTACTTAAGAATAATATACAAGGTTAAAATTAATTTCATTTAAAGAATAGTCTACACTATCATACAATATAAGGGTTTATAAGAAATCCCAACCTATCCTTGATCAAGGAGTTGGCAAGTTGTGCGAGTCTAAAGACTACACGTAATAATTATACGTCAGAGATCAAGTATGGATCACCCTAAAAGAAGTTTGGGAATGATAGTCATTGGATGACTAACTTATTTTTAGAACATATGTATCGTAAACTAAAACCAAATCAGTTTTATATATAAGGCAATTCATAAAGTGTTTATGAATATCTATTACGTTGCACTGAGAAACAGTTTTTCTTTCAAGACATACCAACTTCAAATTGAAGGAATTTCTTTTAGAAATTATTGGTAGTAAAAAGGATTTGGATATGATCCAAAGATGAAACCGATTACATGGGATGAAATGCAATTAAACGAACCTAAACAAACACAACACATTAGAGTGTCTGATACGTATTCTCGCATATTGAAGAAAAACCATGAGTTCTTATCAATTTGAGAATAGATAACCCTCAATTGTTAGTTAAACCATTAAAAGCATTGACTTTGCAATATCATATGACGCATAAATTTGAAAGAATTCCATGTATGTTATCAAAATATAATTTTGATAATTATAACATAAGGGATATAGGTAACAATCGCCGTACACCTCCGATGCAGGATGATGGTCAAAGGAAATTAAAGAAGTAAAGAAGAGAGATAAAAGAGAAGAAAAGAGAAAGAAACATCAATTAATCACATAACCTATCGTATATCTCACATCGCATCGAATAAAATATAATAGTCATCACAAATATAAAACAAAGCAAGACAGTAACAACTAATGAACCACAAAATCAGAGTACATAGGCTCATACGGTTCTATGAAACAGTAATAGATTTTACAGAACTGATAAACCGTCTCTAATAATAGTAAGTCAAACACTGTCAAGGCTCCATAGTATCGTACGACGAAATATGCAACAACAAACTCAAATGTAAGTATGAGTAAACGCCACATCCTACTAGTCCATCTGTAGAACTCCATATGCCATCCACACCCGCTCTCTAATCTACTCATTTAAGAGTACCCGAGATAATAAGAAGCAAAGCATAAAACCTCGGATCAGACAACAGATTGGTGTGAGCGATAACAATCTCAAAATACTATAAAAGTCGATGTAGTTATGGAACAGAGGGTATAAGAATCATAACTGACCTGTCCTTGCAACCAAACGGTTAGCACATAACATCGATATTATGCTACTCTACAACATCATAAAGGGGTACTCCATAATAAGTAAAATGTCGGGGTGCCAAGGTATCCCTTTCCATAATACCTACATCATTTGACATCCTTAGAGTGATAGGTGGCTAGTGAAGCAACCATAACAAACATAGCATCCATCAAATAATATTAACGCCACTCAGTATGCTCTAGATATATGATAACTCGTATAGCTTCCATGTTAGAGACTAATGGAAAATGCTGGTTTTTAGTTGTACTCACATACACGTAGCCCAAAGCTAGACACTAGACCCAAAGCTAGTAGTCCAGGATATGTAGATCCCTACATGATCTATGGTCGTCCCCACTTATAATACCCCTGTTTCGAGTACAATAGAAAACACTCCGAGTCATCAACGATCCCTTAGCACATGCACATCCATCCGAGCCATTCTTTTTGCTCAATTCGGATCCGAGCCCTTCTTGCTCAATCCAATTTCCATTATCTAGGAACCCCCCATGTTAACCCAAAAAATGGATCAACACTCTGGATTGAGTGTGAAAGCACCAGCCCTGTTCTTACAGAGCAATAATATAGAGAATAAATGTAAAAAGAGCAGAAATAGTAAAAAGACAAGAAGATTTTTATAGTGGTTCGGCTGTTAATGAAGCCTACGTCCACTTTATAACTTTCTATTAACTGACTGCTATTACAAGTTGAATCGGATTACAATATGATTGAATTTTCAAAGTTAGATCAAATCACAAGCACAAGATTCATTGGAGAATCACAGTGAACCCCTATATGACTATTGTGTAAGAGAAGAAGAGTGAAGAATAATCTCTGCAGAGTTCCAGCAGCCAGTCCAGAAGATCATGTTAATGATGCAGGTAGGATTGTATTTATAGGGGTTGGAGAGCTATTGGGCTAGGCCGACTTGCCAGATGCTTGCAAATGACCATACGAAGGTGCACTGAAAGTTTCACAGCGAACCTAATTAATTTGATGGATCACTAGCGATCCATAGCTTTTGGCTTGTTGGCGATCTGATTGCTTGAGATGCTTTCCATCATCCTCTCCTTTGAAGTTTATGGAAATCTGGCAAAATCATATAGATCGTTATCGATCCATAGTGCATGGATCGCCAGCGATCCATGTACTTAGTTGATTTTCGAACTTTGTCTTTTGGATCGCATTTGTTATCTCGTGTTGGTGTTCCCATGTAATTTCGTAGATTATTGCCTTGTTTTGATGATGATCCACACACTGGTTGCATTAGACTGCTGACTGAATTAGACGAATGCTTGCTTCTCAATTTAACTAGCTCATAATTCCATCAAACTTAGCCATTATCCTTAGAATACCTGTTGGACCATGATGCCAGAGGATTAGTGGATCTTCGAGCGACCATTATGGATCGCTAGCGATCCATAGATGAAGGATCGCTAGTGATCCATCACCTTAGTGTGTTTTCACTTTCTTTTCCTCTGATCTTTCTTGGTTAGTTCTTCTAGTCCTTTTGGTTGGCTCTTGAGAGGTTCTGACTTCCTTTGAATTCTGCTGGGTTAAATAACCTGGATAACATTTGCCCCCTAGAGTATGCCTTCGTTGGAAACAAGGCGTGCTTTGGAAGTAACTACTTTTGAGTTCCTGCTTGGTGAGGTTCAAGTGATCGTGTTAAGGCCATTATGCGAGTTTGGCTTTGACTGTTCAGCTGCTCGTTAAGTTTTGACCTGAATTGTTGTTGCTTGTTATAACAAACCAAGTTTGACCCCATAACTTTTAAGATGCCGTTAAACAGCACGTGAATCATACTGGCTAAATTTGGAATTGATCGAACGCAATTTGATGGATCGCTAGCAATCTATAGCCAATGGTCGCTAGCTGTCCAACGACTTGGTGGTTTTTCTTTCTCATGCAATTTTCTATATAACCTTCTCGAGCCGATCCATCCTCCGTTCTTATCTTCCTCTTGCGAACCGAGTTAACTCCTTGTGATTTGATCCAAATCTCGACCAAACCCCAAGTCCATCAACTCTATCACCGTCCCCGACCATCTACCACCGGAGCCTCTTGCCTTTGACAATTCTGAAGCTCGCCATTGTTAGCTCTTGAAACCTTGTTTCTTGGATCACTATCGACCCCACCCATTTGGATCGCTACTGTCGAAAACTCTAATCATCTTTGCCTTTGGATTCTTGATTCGAGGTGGATGATGTTGATGCTGGCGTTCGTTTAGCAATTTGACGACGGGGTTTTATGGGTGATGATTGTCGGGGAAAATCCGAGTTGATTGTGATTTTATGGAAGAAGATAATAAATTGAGTCTTGAATTCTTCGTGGAACAACACTTGGGCCTTGCCCCGATGCTTGACGTGTTTTGTTGTTTTCATCCACAAAATCAAAATTGACTTGTACTAAGTTGCATTGTTGATACAACACGACGTATCGTGAATTGGTTGTAATATTTCCGGAGGGGAAAAATGGCTTAGGATAGCGTCTCGCATGCAACTTACGTTGTTATTGCCTTCCGGAGAGTTAAGATTGGTCTCGTTATTGCATACTGGTGTACCTGAACTGGGAAGATATTTTCCACGTCGCTTCGGACAACGGATCCGTTATTGATCGTTGATTGATAATGGGTAAGTGTAAAAGGAACAATTTTGAAAAATGATACGAAAAGCCTTTTTTAGTCTTTACCTTGAGCGAACTATCTACACGGAATAGAGCTTTCGTAGTGTTGGGGACACCGAGCTCAGCCCCCATAGATAACACATTGCACTTGCCCCGGTAATACTTAAAATCCGATGTGTTAGTGTATATCGATATTCCTTCGGAATTCAAGTGTTGTACGGGAATTTTTAGTCAAAGATAGAATTACCTGACCGCGTTGGATGCAAGTTCTGTTGTATAGTATGAAGTATCCGTCTTCTTGCCGTAAGTCCAGTGGAGGAAGTCTAGCACTTTCAGAAGCTGAATCATCATCCGTCGCCCCTTCCTATTCCGCTTCACGAGTTGAATATGGTCAACTAGTCCCAGTTGATCTGGTTATGGACCGGACTCCTTTGAATTTCAGAGTTCTTCTTAATCCACCGGAGAGAGCTTCCTTCGTAATTTCCGCTAAGGTTTTGCATAACATTTGCTTTCAAAACAGCATTTCGGAGGACGACGTGCGCCTTCCAGAGAAGAATGAGTTTGCCAATATGCCGCCTCTGGGATACACTGCTTGCCACCGGTACATGTGCTTAAATGGAGCAGTGCCTCCCTTCAATGACTTCTTGAGAGAAACTCTTTCAAACTTGGGAATTTCCTCGTTCCAAATTCATCCTAATGGGTATGCAATCTTGACTTGGCTACACGTTCTATTTATGCGGACATTTAACCGTGCTCCGAGCTTCGACGAGTTAAGATATTTTCTCTCATTTAAGAGGAGAGACGAGTGCCCATCCCTTGTCATCATCGAGGCGCAGAAGAATCACAAGATCGTGCGGCATCTTCAAAGCAATTTGTCTCAATTCAAGACTCGGTACTTCTTCGTTAGATGTCCCGAAGGGTTTAACCGCCTTTGGACAACGGGGGATATGTTATCTTCTTTACTTATTGAGTTTCAATATGTCGCCATGGGATTTTTGACAAATCAAATACTTCCTGCAGTTATTCCAAGGCCAAATAGTGACCTATCACTTGACTAGATTTTCCATACCCTAAAGGCCATAGATGCTGGGGAGAGATCGGTTAAATTTTCGCTAACGAATGAAAATTTGCTTTGGTATGGACAATTGCATCCTGGGAGATCCACCATAGCGGTTGAAGTCCCATCTCATTCTCGTTCCAGAACACGGACACGCTCCACTTCTTCGTCACATGGCTCTGAAGAGATTTTTTTTAAAGAAAAGGATGGCTTGTTGGGCGAGTCAACTAAAGAAACTCATCAGGGAATGGATGTCATGACTGACGCCGCTTGTTAGGCCAAAATGTCCCCAATCCCAAAGGAAGGGGAAGAAGAGTTCAAGCAACGATAGGGCAAGGTTGCAGTGGCGAGAGAAAACGAGGAGGGTGCAGTTAAAAGTAGTAGTCATGATTCCTCCTCCAGTGATGATGATTTCGACGCAAGTTCTGGTGATGGAGACTCTGAATTGTGTGATGAGACTCTGGGCATGAGTCCCGTTCTCCCAGACTCCCTTCCTCGAGAGATCCGTAATAAAGATCCTCCCCCAGTAGCCGAGCGACGTCAGAATTCCTCGATTAAAGATGTTGTCGTAGACTTTGGGGATTTGAGCAACGTTTACGTGGATATTGTTGAACTCATGGGGGAAGATATCGAATTGGAGGCTGCATCTCCTCGTTCTGGTCCTATTGCATCTAAAGTTCATTCAATTTCTGCCATGGTGACCTCCCGATCCGGTTTGTGACGTCTTTTTAGGCTTCCCAAAACACATTATGCATTTCACTAGGGTCACATTCACTTATACATGCATTATTTTGGCCTATTTCTCATTGCTAAAGCTCTTTATTTATTCTTCATGTCAGGTACCATGAGAGGCCGTGGACTTTACGATGATCTCGAGCACTTCACTGATTCGCAACGTTGGTCGAAATGGTCTACAAGCCACTGTTAGCTCCATGAGACCGAAGAGGAATGGTGACGGCGAAAAGACTCGAAGACCGAAGCTTGTCGCCGTGATGACAAAGAACGGAGTCGGACGTATAAAGTGGTTACGAGGAGAGAAAAACCCCTGATGACCAAGAGGAACTGTCCAAGAAGTCAAGGGTTGATCGTGGTTCTCATCTTTCTGAGCATCAGGTTTCTGCCCTGGTCCTAGCTTCTATCGGTCTTGAGATTTCAATTTCTACCACTTAGGCTCCGTTTTTATCTCAAGCCCCATCGACTCACGTGGTTCCTGGTTCTGGTTCCTCGCGTCCTCACCGGAGGTCGGCTTACATTATGTTAGAACCTTGAATTTCTATGTTTTGATTGTGACAACTATATAAGTAAATATTATATGAACTAACCATATGTGTAGGAAAAGATACCATGTACTTGGGAAATAATATAAAAGATTTCAGACTAGATTCCAAACAAAAGCTTAAGTAATACATTTAGTCCACGGTCTGAGTCCAGTAGTTAATACATGTTAAAATCTCTCCGAAGTGGTATATGCACACACACACAGTCTAATTTGTTTTCAAAAAAAAATAGTTCATATGATAAAGATTTTATAACAAAGTTCATATACAAAAAGTTTTTTTGAAAAAATCTTTGATATGGAAAAAACAAGCCATTCAACCGGCTGAAGCATGTAGTTCAGTTGACTGAATGATTGTGCATGTGCACAACAAATATTGAACACTCAAACGGCTGAACTATATGTTTCAGCCGGCTTAATTGCAAGCTTTTGCATTATTTTTTCTCTGATTTGATTTTAAATCGATTCAGCTAGCTGAAATTTTTCACTCAGTTGGCTGAATCTTCATAAGGGCTATATTCTGAAAAGACCCTTCACTTCAGCGAAGAGAACAACTCTTGATTCAAGAGTTGCTTATGTATCTTTTAATCGCTACATTTCACGAATAATTGCAACTCTTAAATCACTATATATAGCCATCAAATCAATTGTTCTAATCGCTTAATTCTGATTTTATTTTCACATTCTTATTGTCTAAACAATCTTGCCATTTGCATTCAAATACTTTCAATTCTAATCACTTGTTCATTCAAGCAAATCTAATTAGTGATCAAATAAACTTACTATCTTCACGAATCACACTATATACCACAAAGGAGAAGATTATAGGAAAGGTGTACGTTATTGACTTATCAGTGCTACTCAAGAGCATACTCAGTTAGAAGCAATTTTACTGTTTGTATTAAAAGTCCTGTTCGGTTGCTCAGGCGGTTAAAGTCCTATTCTGTTGCTTAGGTGGTAGAAGTCCTGTTCGGTTGCTCAGGTGGTGTAATACCTGTTCCTCCGAGTCAAGTGAGGGTTTATAGTTGAATTCCAAAAGGAGTCTAGAACTGGACATAGAACGGGAAGTTCGAACCAGTATAAAAATATATGGTGTTATTTACTTTATTATTTTACTTTTATATTTATATTCCGCACAAGTAAATAGTTGTTAATATTCCATATTGCACGATCCTTAGTCACTTTCACATTCTTCCGTCCGGTCCTCCTAGACTCGAAGATGCGATCCCTAGATGGTTTTTAAAGGGATTTAACTTTCACCGCGACCTTCACCCAGTCCACAAAGATTCCTATATGCCCCAACTTCAAGCGATTCAAAATGATTTAGAGCAAATCAAGGGATGGGAAAAGTTATGCAAGCGGTTGGCATACACGAACTACAATATTTATTAGGAGATCTTCTCTTTTGAATCAGAGAAAGACGATTTCAAGTGGGCGTTAGTGGAATGTGACGTCAGAATTGAGCAACTAGTGCAAGAGAGGGATGCGACACTCTGGAAGGGCAAGAACAGCGCCAGCTTGGTTAACGAACTGAAAGAGGCCCATGCAAAAATAGAGATTTTATTTCGAGATGAAATTAAGAAGGCCCATGTGGAAGAAGTTAAGTTGAAAGAGGAGCTCGAAGCTCGTGACATGACTATCGAAGCCTAGAAGAAGACTATTGCTGATCACGACAAGATTGTTGAAGGGCATAACAAAACAATTGCGGAATATGAGGAGATCGTGAAGTCCCATGACAAGACCATCTTCGATCAAGCCCAGGCGATTGCCTCGCTCCAGGAAAGAGTTGCGCAGCTAAGTGCCGACAAAACTCGTGTTGAAGTTGAGAATGCCGCCATTATAGTGGAGTCTTTGGAGCTTCAGGACACTTTTTAAAAGAAGATGGATGTAACAACCCAATATTTTTGTAAATATTTTTAAATCATTTTTAGATAAATTTTATTTCAATATTTCTATTTTTAAAACATTTTAAAAGTATAATTATAATTTTCCAAAGTTAATTGTATTTTGTTTGCAATTTTTAATTCTAGTTTCAATATAATAAACTATTTTCTTTATTTATTTTTATTTTTCCTAAGAATAATTATTTATTTTATTTTCACTTTATTTTTGTTTGTCTTTTATTTTTATTTACTGATTTTATTTTGTTTATATTGGAATAAAAGGAATTGGAAATTCTAAGAGACTAAAGCTTTTAAAACTTTTGACCTTTCACTTTCTAGACCTTTCATATTTTTGGCCGTTCTTCTCCTTAATTTTACCCATGTGTTTTAACTTCATTTTCACGTGAAAGACTTCTCATTCCATCACCAAATTTCAGCCAAAAACATTTCTAAAAATATTTGGTAATGGCTTCTTCCATTTCTACTTTTTCTTTTCATTTTTCTATTGATTTTCAATGATTTTTGCTTGTTTCTTCCATAGCTTTGCTCTGCCTATACCCTCCACCATCTCCTCCACCGACCACCACCACTTCCTCCACATCATCATCCACGACCTAACCACCATCCCCTCTGATTTAGTTTAGGCCGTGACCACCTAGATGAAGCATCACCACAAAACAATGCATAAACTCCAAAACAATGTTATAGCCGAGCCTTGTCTTTAACATCCACCTTCCTTTTGACCACGACCACCCCCTTAGCCACCACCACCAGCTAGTACACACCTCTGACCATCACCATCAGACAGGACAAGACCTGTACTTGCCCCTGGACGAGCCATAGATCCTTAGGCCGAGCCTAAATGGTGGCAAAACTCCACTTTTTGCCTTGTCTATTTGCCTTCCTTGCTTTGTAACTCCAAACCCCTTCATATTCATTGCTTAGCCGTGTGTTACTGATCCATACCCGAGCCTTACCACCTGAAATCATGTTGTGGCTGAACCAATAGAGCATTAAGGCCGAGCATATGTTGAGTTAAGAACAAGCAAGTTTGATTTGAAGCTTGGTTATGCCTTTTGTCTAACTCTATTTCCATTTTTGTTCCAATAATTTTGGTATTGTATTTGTATATTTATATTGCTTTGTTTATTTTGTGAATACAAGATTAACATCTTGGCTCTCTCTCCATTCAAATCTAGTCGTGCTATCGTGCTTTCTGGATTTTCATTTGTGTGTTTTATTTGCAAACTCCAGCGCAAAAAGGTGAGTATTCACACTTTACATTTATACTTATATAAATTGTGAAGTGATAACAAGTGAATGTTTATAAACTATTATATCATATTATACCTGCCCGTGATGTAAATTATATGATGTTAAATCCTGTTATAAACTTGTCACATCATCTGCTATGTTATATTTTATTATTCTATTAGTTATTTCCGTTAATCACACTGTAGGTTCCTTGTAGAATAGAATCACTATGGGTTGAAATAATACATACCCGAACGGACTTTAGAATAGGGAAAGATCGTTATGGGCTGAAATGATAAGCCTGAGTGATTTTTATTTATTTTTATTTGCTTGGGATTGCAGGTTTGAAATGATAAAACCCGGATTTTCTTTGTAAATTACGGATTGAAATGATATATTATCCGTATCACTTGACTTAGGCTACAAAATATTATACAGACCCGTGGTTATTTTATATAGTTTTCTGGAAATTTTTAAGTATTCTTAAAATGTAAAAATATGATAGTTTGATTTAAGTTGAATTTAAAATGATTAAATAAAGTAATAATGATTTTTCTATGTATTAAAATGTTAAATAAATGAATGGAAAAATTGTGATTTAAAAACATAACTTAAATTGGAAATTTGTGATTTGATTTTTAATGGAAGTTTAAGTTAATTAAATAAAAATGGAAATTTAGTTTTATTTATGAAATGGAAATTTAAATGTAAGTGTTAAAGTAAATTGTTAAAAATGAAAAGAATGGGAAAATTGTACACTTTAATTTAATAAGGGAATTATTAAAAATTTGGATTTTTATTGTAAAATTTTCTTTATAAAAATCATAAGTTAAAGGTATTTAAATGAACATTTTTGATGTGAAAAAATGTGATTTTTATAAGTTAAAAATGATTTAAATTGAAGTTTATTTGTGGCTGGAATTCTATTTAAAATCTGGAAATTCTTTTAGTAACACTTCAGAAATGCTATCGTTTCTGGAATTAACTTAAAATCTGAAGTAAATCATACTGCAGCACTTTGTAAGTGTTGTGGTTGATGCAAACGAATTAAAGGCTAAAATGAACTAAGGGCTACTGCAGCACTTGGTAAGTGTTGTGGTTGCTGAATTAAAACTTGAACTTGAAACTAATGAAAGAGCTATTGTAGCACTTGTTAAGTGCTGCAGTTGGTTGAAATGAGATTTTTGAATATAATTGAACTACTACAGCAGTTCTGTAAATGCTTCTTTTCTGAATTTAACTTGTTTTCAAATGAAACTGAACTACTACAATAGTTTTTGAATGCTATCTTTGCTGAATTGAATTGTTTTTAAATATAACTAACCGCAGCACTTTCTAAATGCTGTGAAAGCTGGAATTTTAATGTTTTAATGTATTTAAGTAAATAAATGAGCTCAAAAAAGGCTAAATTTTTGGGAATTGAATATTTGACTTAAAGGTATAACGACTTCACTTTTAAATGGTTTAAATGAAGTATTGATTTGAAATATAAACTATTTTGAAATTTATAACCACGAGTTATAATAACGATTGGTTGTTAAAGAGACCGGGATCGGATATGGACATACTCTCTGTCGATACCGAAAACCTCTTTAACAACTGTGTACGCGGTAGAGTTTCCAGAATGAAGTAGGATGGTGGCGACGATCCTATTGTGGTATGAACGTGGACCCACTCCCGTGAGTTGGCATAACGTGGCTAAAACAGGAGCGATCGACGGGCCAATGAGGTAGCACCTCTGATCGGACACACTTGTTCGATACCATTCTATTACTTTTGTGATTGATTGGGTGCACCCCTTGATTTGGGAGTCTTGTTCGAGGTGGGCGGTAGTGGCTGCAATGCGTCCACTAGCCCGGATGCATAATTGGTATATCTACCCTGGCATTGCCTTGTTGTGACGTGTCACCTACCATATCGAGCTTTACTACGAGTTGTGATTTCTCCCGTAGCCTGTGGAGTATTGAGGGTAGCCCCCGTTCTGGGAGTATGCTAATACTGGATAGACTACTGGGACTATTACGTGTTAAGGGGAATATTGGGTCACTCCTTAATGCTATTTAAAAGTATGTTTATTTTATATTAGACATTATTATAATAGCGAATATTACTACATAGTAGATAGTTTAACGGATCCTTAAAGAATGAGCGATCCCAGGCATTCTTTAAGTTACTTGTACCTTTTATTACAGTTCACTTGAGTTGGTTTACATTGTATAAGTATTTATGTCCTGACTCGAGTGTTTGTGTTTTATTTACGCTCGGGTCAGCCTGAGTATCAACTTTGGATCTCACCTTCTGGAGCTAGGACTGCTGAAGATCATCTTTTATCTAGTTGCTATCTATTTCCATTCAGTATTTCTATGTTAGCTTTGTATTAGAGACATATGTATTTGGGATTTCTACTATACTTGTTTCAGAACTGTATTTGTTTTCAGACTATGTATTTTGTATCTGCTTTTGAGACTTTGTATTGTAGTGGCTTCATGAACCACTATTTATTTTATTTTCCGCTGTGAGTTATTCTCATATTTCTGTGTCTGTGATTCTATGAATGATTTTATTTGCTCCAAATTTTATTACAATATGTTATTTTGCATTATTCAAGTCCGACATGTGTGGATTATTGCCGATTTGATTGGTCCAAAATAGTGGGTCGTTACTTTTGGTATCAAAGCTTGGGTTTTAGGCAAACCTTAGCCTATGGAGCAAAAACTCATTAGAGATAGGGTAGAAATACCCTAGAATGAGTGAAATCAACCTCAGAATCATTTCTTTGTAAGAGAACGTATTTTCAAGTATAAAATGATTTTAAAATGATTTTTCAAAGGATTTTTCAAAGATTATTTTGATATAAAATTTTCTTATTTTAAAAGCAAATTTTCTAAACTTCCTTCTTTCGTATCTACCTTGTTAGAAATTTCTTTAATTAGGATATTCATCCAAGTGAATTTATCTTGTCTTGTTTTGTCTTATCTTATCTTTGTCTTCTCTGTACCTTTGTCCTAAAATTCATTCTTGATATTTTTAGGATGAATCGTGGAAATGCCAGAGGTAGGGGTCGTGGTACTGCCCCAGCTCCTCAGCCTGCTGCACCTGTTAGGTTTACTGTTCTCTGCAAGGAATTCTCTCAACTTGGTGGAACCAAGTTTACCAGTTCAGAGAGCATTATCGAAGCCCAACAATGGTTACGGAGTTTAGAGAGGATCTTTACCAGTCTCAAGATTACTGATGCCCAGAATAGTCAATTAGCAGCTTGGCAGCTACAAGAGTCAGCCTTGGATTGGTGGGAGTCTGTTACAGCTCACACTAACGAGGGTGATATTTCGTGGGAGCAGTTTAGGTATCCTTTGTGTTATCTTGAATTTTGTTCCCATTTCCTTTCTTTTGAATCTATCTTAAGTTTTGTTTCTGTATCTTCTTTCCAGGGAGGCTTTTGTGGCAAAATGGATGCCCGAAGCCGGGAAATCTCAGCTTTATCGTGAGTTCATGGATCTCAAGCAGGGTACCATGTCCTTTTCTGAGTATGAGCGGAAGTTCAATGAACTTCCCAAGTTTGGTCTTGGTCTTATTGACACCCAGCTTAAGAAAAATGAGAAGTTCATAGCTGGAGCCCGCCCAGAGTTCTACGATCGTCTCATTTCTCATGTTCATGGCACTTTCACTGAGCTTATGGATAGGCTACTCGTTATGAGAACCCTACTTCCAAGGGTCCTGCTGTTGTTAGTGCTCTTGCATCTCAGTCTTCCTCTGCTAACTCTAAGAAGAGAAAGCCCAATTTCCACCAGCAGAAGAAGAATTGGCTCAAATATCCGGGTTTAGGATTTTCATCATCTTCTCCTTCTCAGAGGCACCTTATCAACCTATCTACCATTACCTGCTTCAAGTGTGATCAGAAGGGACACTATGCTAATAGTTGCCCTACTTCAGTTGGTGCTGCTGTTCCTCCATCTCATAATACCAGGAACAATCTCTGTCATGTCTGTGTTCAGCCTGGTCATTTCAAGAATGATTGTCCTTTGTATCAGAAGGGCAAGCCATATGGTATTTTTGCTATTACCTCTGCTTCTTCACCTGCTCCAGCCGCTCCTGCTCCTAGTGATGATCAAGGTACTCTTCAAGGCACTTTTTCTTTATTTCATCATCCTGTTCGTGTTTTATTTGATACTGGAGCTTTGCATAGTTTTATATCTGTTGATTTGTGTGATAAGTTTGAGCATCTTCTTTCTCCTGCTTATGCTGTTGAATCTTTGTGTGTTAAAAATCCTATTGGTGGTCCCGCAAATCTTAATAAGATTTGTAAGCATGTGAAACTCTTTCATTTTGGTTATCGGTTTTCTGGAGATTTTTATGTTCTTGGTTTCGATGCTTTTGATTTGTTGCTTGGAGATGATTGGTTAAGGAATCATGATGCCCGTATCTCTTGCAAATCCTGAATTGTATCTCTTGTGGGAGATAAGGGTGATCCCTTGATTATTCAGTGCTGCATGCCTCGGGATTTTGCTAGAAATTTTATCTATTCTCTGGATTCTTCTCTTATTGATCTTCAGTCGACTCGTGTGGTCAAACTCTATCCCAATGTATTTGGTGAAGTCACTGCTTTACCTCCTAAGCGGGAAATTGATTTCCGTATTGATCTTATTCCTGGAGCTCGACCTGTAGTTCTTCCTCCTAGAAGAATGGCACCCCGTGAGAAGGCTGAGATAAGGAAGCAAATTGAGGACTTGTCCTCCAAGGGTCTGATCAGACCTAGCTGTTCGGAATGGGGAGCAGCGGTGGTTTTCGTCACCAAGTCCGATGGTTCTCTCCGGATGTGTGTTGATTATAGGGAGCTGAACAAGCTCACTATGAAAAACAGATATCCAATGCCTTGCATCAATGATATGTTTGATCAGCTTTATGGTGCCATTGTTTTCTCTCAGCTTGATCTTGCCACAGGTTTCCACCAGCTCAGAGTTGCTGAGTAAAGTATTCCTAAGACTGCTTTCCGTACTGAGAATGGGTTCTTTGAATGGTTAGTCATGCCTTTTGGTTTGACTAATGCTCCTGCTTTCTTTGTTGATTTGATGAATAGTGTTTTTCGTGATGTGCTTAATAAATTTGTTCTAGTCTTTGTTGATGATATTCTCATTTTCTCTAAGTCTGAGGAAGAGCATGAGTCACATTTGAAATCTGTTCTTGAGACTCTTAGAAATCATCAGTTGAAGGCTAAATTTTCTAAATGCCATTTCTGGAAGGATGAAGTCCGATTTCTCGGGCATATTGTTTCTAGTAATGGAGTTTCTGTTGATCCAGTCAAGATCGTTGTGATCAATGTAAGTCTTTCTTTCCTTATCTTTCCTTGTTTCATCCAATTTATTCTATCTTTCATGTTGTCCTTATTTATCCCTATTCTGTGCAGGATTGGGAAACTCCTAAGACTCCTACTAATATCCGTAGTTTTCTGGGCCTTGCCGGTTATTACTGGAGATTCATTAAGAATTTTGCTCGGATTACTGCAGCTCTCACCGCTTTGACTCGAAAGAATGCTAAGTTTATTTGGAGTGATGAGTGTAAAGCTGCATTCAGTGAGTTAAAGCACAATCTTACTTCCGCACCAGTTCTTACCATTCCAAATTGAAATGAGGGATTAATGGTATACACTGATGCTTGTCATGAAGGTTTGGGAGCTGTTCTGATGTAGGATGGTAAAGTCATTGCTTATGCTAGTCATCAGTTGAAGACCCATGAAGCCAATTATGTTGCCGATGATTTAGAGTTGCTTGCTGTTGTTTTTGCTTTGAAGCTTTGGAGACATCATCTTTTGGGTACTAAGTTTGAGCTCTTCACACATCATCAGTCTTTGAGATATATTTTCACTCAGAAGGATTTGAATCAGAGACAAGTTAGGTGGTTGGAGTTTCTTGCTTCTTATGACCTCGACATCAACTATACCCCTGGAAAAGCTAATGTTGTGGCAGATGCTTTGAGTCGGAAGAAGGCTTTGTTGTGTCAGCTAGTTGTTTCTTCTCCTCTTTGGATCGTATCATGGCTAAGCAGGATGAGGATGAGATGCTTAGATTGATGAAGGAGAATGTTCGTAGCAGAGGTTGTAGTAGTAGTCTTGATGGAAGTGGAGCTCAAATCGATGATAGAGGTATTTTGAGGATTAATAATAGGATTTGTGTCCCGGATGTTGATGGATTGAGACAAGAGTTACTTCGGGAGAATCATCAGTCCACACTTTCTATTCATCCGGGTGTGACCAAGATGTATCAGGATATGAAGAAGTTGTATTGGTGGGGAGGTATGAGGCGAGATATCTCCATTTTTGTTAGTAGGTGTGCGACTTGTCAGCAAGTCAAGGCAGATCATCATAAGACCCCTGGTTTGTTGCAGCCTCTTGAGATTCCCAATTGGAAGTGGGAACTGGTTTCTATGGATTTCATCGATGGATTATCGAGGACTAGGAAGGGTAATGAGAGTATCTGGGTTATTGTGGATAGATTGACCAAATCAGCTCATTTCATTCCGGTCAAATCTACCCATTCTGCTTCTAGCTTGTCTGAGATCTACATGAAGGAGATTGTTCGTCTCCATGGTGTTCCTCTCAGTATTGTTTGTGATCGGGATCCTATCTTTACTAGCCAGTTTTGGAAAGCTTTTCAGAATTCTTTGGGTACTCAAATGAATCTGAGCACTGCTTACCATCCACAGACCGACGGTCAAACGGAAAGGGTGAATCAGATTCTAGAAGATTTTCTTCATGCTTGTGTGCTTGATTATGGAGGATCTTGGGAAGATCATCTCCATCTTGTCGAATTCACCTATAACAATAGTTATCAGGTATAATTTCTATCTTCTGTTTTAATCTTATCCTAATCTTTTATCTATCTCATTTCTATCTTTGAATTCAGGCCAGTATTAAGACGTCTCTGTTTGCTGCTCTTTACGGACGACATTGTAGATCTCCATCTTGTTGGATTGAATCCGTTAATCGTTTAGTTCTTGGTCCTGAGATGATTTTGGAAGCTTCTGAGAGAGTTGAGGAGATTAGGAGGAAGATGAGGATTGCTCAGGATAGGCAGAAGAAGTATGCTAATCGTCGTAGGCGGAGTTTGGAGTTCGTTGTTGGTGATTTGGTTTTCCTTAAGGTTTCTCCCTTAAGGAATGTTATTCGATTTGGTCGTAGAGGGAAGCTTTCTCCTAGGTTCATTGGTCCTTTCCGCATTATGGAAAGAGTTGGTTCTTTGGCTTATCGTATGGATTTACCCGAGAAGTTCTCTGGAGTGCATAATGTATTCCACGTTTCTCATCTTCGTCGATATCTACATGATCCATCTCTTATTGCTCAGCCTTCTGCTCTTGATAGTTTGGATATTGAGCCTAATTTGACTCTCGAGAGGAATCCACTTCATATTGTCGACAGAGGTACGAAGCATCTAAGAAGGAAATCTGTTAGTCTGGTCAAAGTACAGTGGAGTACTAATGATCGAGACTGTACATGGGAGACGGAGGAGAGCATTCATGCTTCGAATCCGGAATTGTTTGTTTCAGGTACTATTTGCTTTTCTATCTTGCTTTTCTTTGTTTTCCTTTGTTTCGTTCTTTTCGAGGATGAAAAGATTTGAGTGGGGGAGAGTGCAACAACCCAATATTTTTGTAAATATTTTTAAATCATTTTTAAATAAATTTTATTTCAATATTTCTATTTTTAAAACATTTTAAAAGTATAGTTATAATTTTCCAAAGTTAATTGTATTTTGTTTGCAATTTTTTCTTCTAGTTTCAATATAATAAACTATTTTCTTTATTTATTTTTATTTTTCCTAAGAATAATTATTTATTTTATTTTCACTTTATTTTTGTTTGTCTTTTATTTTTATTTACTGATTTTATTTTGTTTATATCGGAATAAAAGGAATTGGAAATTCTAAGAGACTAAAGCTTTTAAAACTTTTGACCTTTCACTTTCTAGACCTTTCATATTTTTGGCCGTTCTTCTCCTTAATTTTAGCCATGTGTTTTAACTTCATTTTCACATGAAAGACTTCTCATTCCATCACAAAATTTTGGCCAAAAACATTTCTGAAAATATTTGGTAATGGCTTCTTCCATTTCTACTTTTTCTTTTCATTTTTTTATTAATTTTCAATGAGTTTTGCTTGATTCTTCCATAGCTTTGCTAGGCCTATACCCTCCACCATCTCCTCCACCGACCACCACCACTTCCTCCACATCATCATCCATGACCTAACCACCATCCCCTCTGATTTAGTTCAGGGCGTGACCACCTAGATGAAGCATCACCACAAAACAATGCATAAACTCCAAAACAATGTTATAGCCGAGCCTTGTCTTCAACATCCACCTTCCTTTTGACCACGGCCACCCCCTTAGCCACCACCACCAGCTAGTACACACCTCTAACCATCACCATCAGACATGACCAAACCTGTACTTGCCCCTGGCGGAGCCATAGATCCTTAGGCCAAGCCTAAATGGTGACAAAACTCCACTTTTTGCCTTGTCTATTTGCCTTCCTTGCTTTGTAACTCCAAACCCCTTCATATTCATTGCTTAGTCGTGTGTTATTGATCCATACCCAAGCCTTACCACCTGAAATCATGTTGTGGCTGAACCAATAGAGCATTAAGGCCGAGCATATGTTGAGTTAAGAACAAGCAAGTTTGATTTGAAGCTTGGTTATGCCTTTTGTCTAACTCTATTTCCATTTTTGTTCCAATAATTTTGGTATTGTATTTGTATATTTATATTGCTTTGTTTATTTTGTGAATACAAGATTAACATCTTGGCTCTCTCTCCCCATTCAAATCTAGTCGTGCTATCGTGCTTTTTGGATTTTCATTTGTGTGTTTTATTTGCAAATTCCAGCGTAAAAAGGTGAGTATTCACACATGACATTTATACTTATATAAATTGTGAAGTGACAACAAGTGAATGTGTATAAACTATTATATCATGTTATATGTAACAACCCGGGGTTTTGCACCTGCTAATAATCGTCATTAAACGATTAATGGTGATAGCTGATTTTTGTTGGGGGTTTAATCAGTTGAAATTCTTTTAAAATTTGTAAAAGAGTTAGGCGGGCTTTATTTTGGCCCATGTTCTTTTGCTTTGGGGCTGAGATGGTTATCAAAAACGACTGTTCTCCTTTATTCTTTTTTTATCAAAACCCTAAAAGTTAAGCAAACAAACGAAGGAAAAAAAAAATGGCTGCTCGATCTATTCTCGTTCGTCTTCAAAGATTAGGGCTTTTGATTTTCGAAGGCGTCGACTTCAATGTCTCGATCGAATGAAAAAGGTGAGTGATCCACTCACATCTAATTCACATCTCGAGTTTAATTAGGGTTCGAATGCTGTGATTTTCGTTTGTATTCAAGTGTTTGAGTTTGTCGATTTGTTTATCTCGGCCACTTGATTTTGATTGAATGGTTGAGATGATTTCTGATTTGGTTGATTTTGGTTCCCCTGGTCATCACGGTGTTGAATTTCTGGCATTTGGCTTGATAATTTACTTTGATAAATTACTGCTTGGGTTTTGACCCACGGCTTCTTCACCGTTTTGATTTTGGCCTCTGAGAAATCGCTGCTTAGAATTCTCTGGCATTGGGTTTGATTCCATTTGACTTCGATCCCTTGATTTTTATGAAATTCCAGGTCTTCGGCCTGACCTTGATTTTGTGTTATGGCTGGTGCTATTTCGTTGATATAGATATGTATGTGTATTCTTATATATGCATACATGTATTCTTGTATTTGCATTGCTTGCTTGTCTCGGCCTTGCTTTCTCTGATGAACTACAATTATGTTGATTCCAAAATTTGTGTTTTGATCTTCTGGTCACTTGATATTGTTATTTGGCCTATTGTAGTTGTTCATGTTTGCAACTGCATTTTTATTGGGATTTGAGTTGTACATGAGTCTGGGTTGTTTCTTTATTTCGACCAGAGCTGATCATTGAAGTGTGGCATAATTGTTGCCTTGGTACTGACCATGTTGCACTCTTTTAAATTTATCTGCACTTGGTCCCTGCCACTGTTTCATGCTTAAATCCATGTCTCTATTTTTGTAGTCATGGATGTTTAATTGTTTATATATGCACTTCTAGTTGAATTTTGTTTTACCTGGTTGCATTACTTTTGCTTGTGACTGCTTGTGACATGAATCGCTTCACTGACTTTGGTCAGTTGAGTGTTCCTTGCCTCTGAGTTCTATGCATGTTCCTTCTGTATTCAATCTTGTGTTCTGTGAAGGCAGGAATCTCTGATATGTGTATGTTTATATGCGTATATATAAGCATATATCTATATCTGCTCAATTTGGTCATCATTCAAAGTGTTCACTGAACCTGTACACTTGCCTTCATCTGAATTCAAGATTTTATACAGATGTTTGTAATCATTCTCTGGTCTCATTTGTATATGTCCTTTATACTTGGTGTTTTCATGATGCATAGCACTTGTGTGTTGCTTGTTGTAAGTGCTCCTTGTTATTGCATGTTGAGTTTCGCACTTTGCTGTACCTGTATTATGTTTTCTTGCTTGTTGTTCAAGTTAGTTCATTTATGTTGTAATTGGTATCTTTGAATTGCTTGTATATGTATACAAGTGATCACTACTTGAAGTCTGATCTTCATGTAGCTTGGTTGCCTTCCTCTGATCAGTTGAGGTTGAGGCTGTTGTAGTACTATAAAGCTTGTTGAATTATTTGAGTTTGGGCCTTATGCACCTGTAAAGTGTTGTATACACTTTGTTTCTTTGGCCTGATTTCTTTGTGCATTGACTTCTTGTAGTTTGTATTGGGTTTCTCTGTCCACAACTTGATTCGAAATATGGTCTTTGCTTGCATCTGTTCCGCATGTATATGATCTCACCTCTATTGACTTTGGTTATGTGACATTTGAATGTGAGGCCACACCTTTTACTACTGAGGCTTTGATTCACTATTGCATGCATTCGGAACCGTGATGTTCACCATGAACTTGACTCTGTACATTCAGGTGGTCTGTATCTTTGTGTACTCGAGTATGATTCATATATATGTTTCCAGACTTGTTTATTTGTTTGAATTTGTTGAGCTTGGTTTTGAACATGGTCCTCGACCATTTCAGGTTGATTTTTGAGGTTGTACCTGAGTTGAATCCTGTCTCAAAGACTTGGGTTTGACCTTGTACTCGGATGTGAACTTTCATTGTGCATTCGTGTGCATTTCGTTCATTTTGATTTGAGTTGAGTTACCTTTCAGTTTTTGTTGAACATTTATGTATTCGATTTGGTTTAATTTGACGATTTTGTTGTTGTCTAATTATCTATTTGATAATTAGATTATGAGTTTCTAATTATTTATGTAATAATTAGATTTTGTCGTTAATTGTCGTATAGGCAATTCAGTTGTTTTCTAAATTATCTTCATTGATCATCTTTCTATTTATCCTTATTGATGATTTGAATTTGCTGATTTGTTGTTTAACACTGTTTAGTGTTATATCTACCGTTATTCGATTTCCTTGTTAAAGGATTGGATAGACGAGATTTCTGTGACTGCCGTCTATTTGATTAATTGATTATTATTGCTTCTGTGCATTAATAACTGAGTTTGAATTAGACTGACCCGTGTATTATTTTCTTTTGAATTTAATACTCGGGTCAGACCGAGTTATTACAGGTTGTAGATATCTTGCTTTGGGTTGCTGCTTGAGCTATGAAGTCTCTTCATATCTTATGGAGTAGTCGTCATTTTGTAGTAGTCAGTGTATCGGATCTAGGTTGATATGTATTCATGTATATTATTCGATAATGTACTTGTATATATAACTTCCAGAGTCGATAGTTGTAGTTGTATCATATGTATTGTGTCAAATGTATTGTAACTGACATCAGTTATATATATATATATATATATGAGACTTTTATTATCTGTGTTCCGCATTTAGCTTATCTGTGTTATTATTATATATATTGTCCTAAACTATTATGAACCATCGTAGTTCGTTTTATACTGGAATTGGGTATGTCGATGGGAGTAAATAAATAAGAGATGAAAAATATATACCACTCCTATCGAGGTAACCAATACTAGTGTAAGGCCCAACTGCGGATGGCCGCTCCTATCCAGCCTTATTCTTCGTAATAACGGATAGTATTTCTTTTAATACTCTTTGTTGTTGTAAGCATAGAGGTGGGGCGTCACAGTTGGTATCAGAGCTTGGGGTTTATGGACATAATATAAAACATAACTTAGATGGAACATGTGTTACAACTATTTGTCGATGTTTTTAGTTGTGCTTTGAGTCAAAACTAAAGTTTTGAAATTATGATGAATTTTTTTAATATCTTTATTTAAAAATAAAAGGGAAATTGTGTTTTGTTGATTGATTAATTTGTTACTGTTTATCAGAGTGCGCAGCGGAAGCAGTGACACTGTGTTCGCTGAGTACAGCTGATAACCTTTTTGATTTAAAATCAAAATACAAAAATGAAATAAATTTCATTGTGTTGTTACATAGATGTGTTTATTTTGTTTCTTTGAAAATTTCGAATCCGATTTGAGGATTCAAAGCGATTGCAGTTATGTGATTTTTGTTGATATTTTTGCTGTTTTGAATTATCTTCATTGAAGATACATTCGAATGATTTCTTTGTTCATTTTGTAGTATACGTGTAAATTAGATTTGCACGTTACTGCATTGATTTTACTTTGTACCGATGTTTGGTTTGAACGTATTTTGTTGCCGTTATTTTTATAACGGGATTTTTTTTGCATCCGTGCTAAATTTTGAAGCACGGTGTTTTGTTGACATTTTAATGAATGAAAATTCACTGGTATTATATTTTGATGCGAATTATTTTGATGAGATTTTGACGTTTAAAAATTACTGTCGCTTTGACTTTAGTAACCGTCAATCTTAAAGTGGAATTTCAAGCGGTGATTCCGCAATGCTGATTTGATATCTGTTTTACGGTATTTTGAGAAGTACAATTTCCTTATCGAAATTGTTACAGATGTTACTGTTTTAATCACATGTTCTGAAAATTGTTTTAAAAATTTTACAGTTTGCGCTTTCAAAAGAATGAGGAAGCGATTTAAACGCTTCAGCAAAATTGAGGACTATGAACCCTCACTTTTACTGTTTCTCTTAATTCCGGACTTGTCCGTTTGAGAACGTAAAATGTTATTTATTTAAAATACAAAATTTTACAGTTTGCGCTTTCAAAAGAATGAGGAAGAGATTTAAACGCTTCAGCAAAATTGAGGACTATGAACCCTTACTTTTACTGATTCGCTTAATTTCGAACTTGTCCGTTTGAGAATGTAAAATGTTATTTTTTACAAAATACACAATTTTGCACTTTCAAGGAAACGATGAAGAGAATCAAACGATTTAGTAAAACCCATGGTATGGGACATGTGCGTTCACTATTTTGGTTAATTCCGGACTCGTTAATTGAAATATTTGCTGTTTTGATGATTCTGATGATTTTGTGTACTTTCGAGCCACTATGTTGGACCTTCGGGTCATCTGCTGGACCTTCGGGTCATTTGTTGGGCTTTCGGGCCACTCTGCTGAACCTTCGGGTCATATGATGGACCTTCGGGTCAAATACCAGTACTAGACCTTCGGGTCACTCTACGGACCTTCGGGTCATCTGATGGGCGCCAAAAATTTATAGTACTTGGTAGGCTTCGGCCATTTGTTGATGCACGTGCGACGTAGCTAAAAACTCGCCATCTGATGGGATCGATCCACCTTTTATGTTGATTTTCTAGTCATCTTAATTGATTTCTAGATATTTGTTGTTTCCAATTATCTGCAGGTAATTGGATATTTGTTGTTTCTGATTATCGTTTTTGATAATCGGATATTTGTTGTTTCTGATTATCGTTTTTGATAATCGGATATTTGTTATTTCTGATTATCGTTTTTGATAATCGGATATTTGTTGTTTCTGATTATCGTTTTTGATAATCGGATATTTGTTGATTTGAGATTTCTGATTATCGTTTGTGATAATTAGATATTTGCTGATTTGAGTTCTGATTATCATTTTTGATAATTAGATATTTGATGTTTTCTGATTATCGTTTTTGATAATTAGATATTTGATGTTTTCTGATTATCGTTTTTGATAATTAGATATTTGATGTTTTCTGATTATCGTTTTTGATAATTAGATATTTGATGTTTTCTGATTATCATTTTTGATAATCGGATATTTGTTGTTTCTGATTATCGTTTTTGATAATCGGATATTTGCTGTTTTTGATTATCGTTTTTGATAATCGGATATTTGTTATTTCTGATTATCGTTTTTGATAATCAGATATTTGTTGTTTCTGATTATCGTTTTTGATAATCGGATATTTGTTGATTTGTTGTTTCTGATTATCGTTTTTGATAATTAGATATTTGTTGATTTGTTGTTTCTGATTATCATTTTTGATAATCGGATATTTGTTGTTTCTGATTATCGTTTTTGATAATCGGATATTTGTTGATTTGTTGTTTCTAATTATCGTTTTTGATAATTAGATATTTGTTGATTTGTTGTTTCTGATTATCGTTTTTGATAATCAGATATTTGTTGTTTCTGATTATCGTTTTTGATAATCGGATATTTGTTGATTTGTTGTTTCTGATTATCGTTTTTTATAATTTGATATTTGTTGATTTGTTGTTTCTGATTATCGTTTTTGATAATCGGATATTTGTTGTTTCTGATTATCGTTTTTGGTAATTGGATATTTGTTGATTTGATGATTTCTGATTATCGTTTGTGATAATTAGATATTTGTTGATTTGAGAGTTCTGATTATCGTTTTTGATAATTAGATATTTGATGTTTTCTGATTATCGTTTTTGATAATTAGATATTTGTTGATTTGAGATTTCTGATTATCGTTTTTGATAATTAGATATTTGATGTTTTCTGATTATCGTTTTGATAATTAGATATTTGTTGATTTGAGATTTCTGATTATAGTTTTTGATAATTAGATATTTGTGTTTTCTGATTATCGTTTTTGATAATTGGATATTTGCTAGTTTGCTGATTATGAAATTTTCTAGTCTCCAATTGATTCTAGATTATGTTGATTTTATTGAATTGCTGTTTCCTATCTATCTCTGTTGATAGTTAGAGTTTGCTGCTTATGAAGTTCGTGTTTTCTAGTTATTTGTTGGATAACTAGATATTTGCAGTTTTGCGATTTGTGATTTGTGTTTTCTAAATATCTTTGCTGATAATTAGATTTTGCTGTTTTCTAATTATTGTGTCGATAATTAGATATTGCTGTTTGTGATTTTTGTATTCTAATCATCTAATTGAAAATTAGATATTGTTGATAATCGTATTTATTCAGTTTTGTTGTTTTCTGATTACCTATTGATAATTAGATTTTTGTTGAGAATTTGTGAATTTCTTTTATGAAATTAAAAGATTTCTTTGGCGTTTGTGTTCTTTACCTTTATTTTTCTAGCTTAACCAGTTTACGTTAGAAAGATAATTGTTATTGACGCCTTTAATTATGAAAATTGCGGGGACACAATTTTTATAAGGAGGGGAGTCTATAACAACCCGGGGTTTTGCGCCTGTTAATAATCTTCATTAAACGATTAATGGTGATAGCTGATTTTTGTTGGGGGTTTAATCAGTTGAAATTCTTTTAAAATTTGTAAAAGAGTTAGGCAGGCTTTATTTTGGCCCACGTTCTTTTGCTTTGGGGCTGAGATGATTATCAAAAACGACCGTTCTCCTTTATTCTTTTTTTTATCAAAACCCTAAAAGTTAAGCAAACAAACGAAGGAAAAAAATGGCTGCTCGATCTATTCTCGTTCGTCTTCAAAGATTAGGGCTTTTGATTTTCGAAGGCGTCGACTTCAATGTCTCGATCGAATGAAAAAGGTGAGTGATCCACTCACATCTAATTCACATCTCAAGTTTAATTATGGTTCGAATGCTGTGATTTTCGTTTGTATTCAAGTGTTTGAGTTTGTCGATTTGTTTATCTCGGCCACTTGATTTTGATTGAATGGTTGAGATGATTTCTGATTTGGTTGATTTTGGTTCCCCTGGTCATCACGGTGTTGAATTTCTGGCATTTGGCTTGATAATTTACTTTGATAAATTACTGCTTGGGTTTTGACCCACGGCTTCTTCTCGGTTTTGATTTTGGCCTCTGAGAAATCGCTGCTTAGAATTCTCTGGCATTGGGTTTGATTCCATTTGACTTCGATCCCTTGATTTTTATGAAATTCCAGGTCTTCGGCCTGACCTTGATTTTGTGTTATGGCTGGTGCTATTTCGTTGATATAGATATGTATGTGTATTATTATATATGCATACATGTATTCTTGTATTTGCATTGCTTGCTTGTTTCGGCCTTGCTTTCTTTGATGAACTACAATTATGTTGATTCCAAAATTTGTGTTTTGATCTTCTGGTCACTTGATATTGTTATTTGGCCTATTGTAGTTGTTCATGTTTGCAACTACATTTTTATTGGGATTTGAGTTGTACATGAGTCTGGGTTGTTTCTTTATTTCGACCAGAGCTGATCATTGAAGTGTTGCATAATTGTTGCCTTGGTGCTGACCATGTTGCACTCTTTTAAATATATCTGCACTTGGTCCCTGCCACTGTTTCATGCTTAAATCCATATCTCTATTTTTGTAGTCATGGATGTTTAATTGTTTATATGTGCACTTCTAGTTGAATTTTGTTTTACCTAGTTGCATTACTTTTGCTTGTGACTGCTTGTGACATGAATCGCTTCACTGACTTTAGTTAGTTGAGTGTTCCTTGCCTCTGAGTTTTATGCATGTTCCTGCTGTATTCAATCTTGTGTTCTGTGAAGGCAGGAATCTCTGATATGTGTATGTTTATATGCGTATATATAAACATATATCTATATCTGCTCAATTTGGTCATCATTCAAAGTGTTCACTGAACCTGTACACTTGCCTTCATCTGAATTCAAGATTTTATACAGATGTTTGTAATCATTCTCTGGTCTCATTTGTATATGTCCTTTATACTTGGTGTTTTCATGATGCTTAGCACTTGTGTGCTGCTTGTTGCAAGTGCTTCTTGTTAATGCATGTTGAGTTTCGCACTTTGCTGTACCTGTATTATGTTTTCTTGCTTGTTGTTCAAGTTAGTTCATTTATGTTGTAATTGGTATCTTTGAATTGCTTGTATATGTATACAAGTGATCACTACTTGAAGTCTGATCTTCATGTAGCTTGGTTGCCTTCCTCTGATCAGTTGAGGTTGAGGCTGTTGTGGTACTATAAAGCTTGTTGAATTATTTGAGTTTGGGCCTTATGCACGTGTATAGTGTTGTATAAACTTTGTTTCTTTGGCCTGATTTCTTTGTGCATTGACTTCCTGTAGTTTGTATTGGGTTTCTCTGTCCACAGCTTGATTCGAAATATGGTCTTTGCTTGCATCTGTTCCGCATGTATATGATCTCACCTCTGTTGACTTTGGTTATGTGACATTTGAATGTGAGGCCACACCTTTTACTACTGAGGCTTTGATTCACCATTGCATGCATTCGGAACCGTGATGTTCACCATGAACTTGACTCTATACATTCAGGTGGTCTGTATCTTTGTGTACTCGAGTCTGATTCATATATATGTTTCCAGACTTGTTTATTTGTTTGAATTTGTTGAGCTTGGTTTTGAACATGGTCCTCGACCATTTCAGGTTGATTTTTGAGGTTGTACCTGAGTTGAATCCAGTCTCAAAGACTTGGGTTTGACCTTGTACTCGGATGTGAACTTTCATTGTGCATTCGTGTGCATTTCGTTCATTTTGATTTGAGTTGAGTTACCTTTCAGTTTTTGTTGAACATTTATGTATTCGATTTGGTTTAATTTGACGATTTTGTTGTTGTCTAATTATCTATTTGATAATTAGATTATGAGTTTATAATTATTTATGTAATAATTAGATTTTGCCGTCAATTGTCGTATAGGCAATTCAGTTGTTTTCTAAATTATCTTCATTGATCATCTTTCTATTTATCCTTATTGATGATTTGAATTTGCTGATTTGTTGTTTAACACTGTTTAGTGTTATATCTACCGTTATTCGATTTCCTTGTTAAAGGATTGGATAGACGAGATTTCTGTGACTGTCGTCTATTTGATTATTTGATTATTATTGCTTTTGTGCATTAATAACTGAGTTTGAATTAGACTGACCCATGTATTATTTTCTTTTGAATTTAATACTCTGGTCAGACCGAGTTATTACAGGTTGTAGATATCTTGCTTTGGGTTGCTGCTTGAGCTATGAAGTCTCTTCATATCTTATGGAGTAGTCGTCGTCATTTTGTAGTAGTTAGTGTATCGGATCTAGGTTGATATGTATTCATGTATATTATTCGATAATGTACTTGTATATATAACTTCTAGAGTCGACAGTTGTAGTTGTATCATATGTATTGTGTCAAATGTATTGTAACTGACATCAGTTATATATATATATATGAGACTTTTATTATCTGTGTTCCGCATTTAGCTTATCTGTGTTATTATTATATATATTGTCCTAAACTATTTTGAACCATCGTAGTTCGTTTTATACTGGAATTGGGTATGTTGATGGGAGTAAATAAATAAGAGATGAAAAATAAAAATATATACCACTCCTATCGAGGTAACCAATACTAGTGTAAGGCCCAACTACGGATGGCCACTCCTATCCAGCCTTATTCTTCGTAATAACGGACAGTATTTCTTTTAATACTCTTTGTTATTGTGAGCATAGAGGTGGACATACTCTCTGTCGATATCGAAAACCACTTTAACAACTGTGTACGCGGTGGAGTTTCCAGAATGAAGTAGGATGGTGGCGACGATCCTATTGTGTTATGAACGTGGACCCGACTCCCGTGTTGGCATAAGGTGGCTAAAACAGGAGCGATCGACGGGCCAATGAGGTAGCACCTCTGATCGGACACACTTCTTCGATACCATTCTATTACTTTTGTGATTGATTGGGTGCACCCCTTGATTTGGGAGTGTTGTTCGAGGTGGGCGGTAGTGGATGCTATGCGTTTCCACCAGCCCGGATGCGTAATTGGTATATCTACCCTGGCATTGCCTTGTTGTGCCGTGTCACCTACCATATCGAGCTTTACTACGAGTTGTGATTTCTCCCGTAGCTTGTGGAGTATTGAGGGTAGCCCCCGTTCTGGGAGTAGGCTAATACTGGATAGACTACTGGGACTATTTAGTGCTAAGGGGAATATTGGGTCACTCCTTAATGCTATTTAAAAGTATGTTTATTTTATATTAGACATTATTATAATAGCGAATATTACTACATAGTAGATAGGTTAACGGATCCTTAAAGAATGGGCGATCCCAGGCATTCTTTAAGTTACTTGTACCTTTTATTACAGTTCATTTGAGTTGGTTTACATTGTATAAGTATGTATGTCCTGACTTGAGTGTTTGTGTTTTATTTACGCTCGGGTCAGCCAGAGTATCAGCTTTGGATCTCACCTTCTGGAGCTAGGACTGCTAAAGATCATCTTTTATCTAGTTGCTATCTATTTCCATTCAGTATTTCTATGTCAGCTTTGTATTAGAGACATATGTATTTGGGATTTCTACTATACTTGTTTCAGAACTGTATTTGTTTTCAGGCTATGTATTTTGTATCTGCTTTTGAGACTTTGTATTATAGTGGCTTCATGAACCTATATTTATTTTATTTTCCGCCGCGAGTTATTCTGACATTTTCGTGTATGTGATTCTGTGAATGATTTTATTTGCTCCAAATTTTATTACAATCTGTTATTTTGCATTATTCAAGTCTGACATGTGTGGATTATTGTCGATTTGAATGGTCCAAAATAGTAGGTCGTTACAATGGAGAAGATGGATGAAACCATCTTAAATTTCTGTGTCAACTCCATGTTGCATCAGGGGAGTCTTAGCTATTTGGGCCCCAAGTTCCTGCGCACTCTCGCCGTGGTTTGGGAGGAAATTCTGACTCGTATCCGAGAGAATGGGGAAATCTATACAGATCGAGTGTTGGAGGATGCTTACCATAATAAGGAATCAAAGAAAGCACTAATAGAGGGCCGAGAGATCCCGTGGATTGAGAAGGAATAGGGAGCTGCCGATGTCGCTACGACTGCAACTGCCAAAACGTTGCCGGAGCATTTCATTTCTGAGCATGGTGAATCATCAATGCAGCCTTGCGATCAGTTGGTGAGTACTGTCGGTGCTGCTCTGTCGTTTGTTCCTTCAGCAGCCGTGTCTGTAACTTCGGGTGGCCTCGAAACTTGAAAATCGTGCAACCATCAAAAGAAGGAGAAGGCGAGGAATGTGAGATTGACATTCTCGGCCATTTCATTTTTGATCCAGGTAACCTTCTAGTTTCCCCCGAGTTTGATAATTTTCAGCTCATGCCATAGGAACAAGATGAGCTTAACGCTTTCATTTTCGATCTTATAGGTCCGTCTTCTTTACCTACCGACCCGCCGATTTCTTCAACACCTGGACTCACCGCTATTTCAACTGCCTCGGTGCTCGTCTCCGTAGCTGCTCCGATTGCAGCGTCCGTGTCTGGTTCGTAGCCGGGACCAGAATCTTAGAAAGTTTCCACATTGCATGGTCTAGACAACCCTTTCGTATCTTTAGAGGGAACTTCATGGCAACTGAAGCTTGAGAGCAGGAAGACCAGACGGTCCAACTACATAGATCCCAACAATAATTGGTTGTTGTTAAGAAGGAAAAGGTTGAGGAGATTAAATCCTCGAGGAGCTCCTACAAATCTCGAAAACGCAAAGTCAAGGGGAAGTCTTCTGAAAAAGCTGAAGTGCAGGGGGGAGATGCCAGTGCCGAAGAGATAGTAGATATTTCGGGCAACGACACTACTCCTGGTGGGGATTCTGAGAGCAAGAAGAAACTACCGACTAAATGTGGAATCGGGAGCAGTGGAAAGAAGCATTGAGAGGTCCGGATGGCATTGGAGCTGGTTTTTGGGATGTTTTGTTTTGTTCAAGTGCAGAGTTTGCACTAACTACTTTTGTTGTAGCGTCTGTATTTTTCCTTTTTGTTGGCCGATATTGTGTTGGTACGGCCCCCACATTTTGACTTTGTACAAAAAACATTTTAAGTAATACAATGTTGACATTTTGATTGTAACTTTACATGTCTACTTATCTGTGTTTCATGCACTTATGTCAATTTCCTTCACTGCTATTTTATTTTATCTAGTCTTGTGATTGCCGCCAAAATTCTTTGTTTGGAGTAACGGAACTGTGGATTGTTTTTGTTTTTTAGTATTTTTATTTGAGTATCGACGTTTGCCCCTCAGTTCACGGGGCTGTTTACTTCAAACACCGACAAATGACCGGTTGATCCGAATGATTTTCGAATATATGTAATCGGTTCTATTTTGTGATTTCAATCTTCGGGAACTTATGATATGTATTTTAGATTTATTGTCGGTCAACCATTGGAATTTTCTACTGACTCGTAGTAGTTTGACATTGTTGGATTCATACCCATTGCTCCCGATAGTGGGAGTAGGTTGGTTCTTGTTATTCCTGCAATGGACAAGTTTTCCAAGATTGCCAGGGCAATACCGATACTTAAGGGTATGCGCGGCTTATGAGATGCGTGGCTTTTGAGAGTGTGCATAGGTTATAGGATGCACGACTTTTGGGATCGATATGACCCATCGATCCGGAAAGATTTCAGAACTTCTCGACGTTACCAATCTTCGGGCAACGTGAGGAGTTTATGCTTTGAGGGCGTGAATCCACAGCTCAAGAAGTAATGCGTGGCTTATGGGATGCGCAGCTTTTGTTTTAGGCCTTCCCGATGCCGTCGGAGCAACAACGGTTCTTAGAAGGCGAGGATCGGGTTCCGTCGATCCAGCGGTATGAGTCGATTTGCTTCCGTCGACCCGGCGGGTAGATGGGGCATACTTAAGCGTGATTCCACTATCTCAAGGAGAATTCAATTGGTTTTGAGCCAATTTGACCCCATTGACTCAGCATGTTACTTTTATGAACGCAGTTTTGTTGGTTCAGAAAGAAAAGCAATTTTATTAAGAAAGGTTGGGCAAATTATACCTATATACAATACCCCCAGCATTTCGGGATGGCTTATTTGCTGAAAAATAGGAAGTACATAAGATAGTTTCAGATAAAGTAAGGACGCAATGATTCATTGTTCCATGCTCGGGGAATTTGGATTTCGTCAACGGTTGTCAGTTTAAAACTTCCATCCCTTGGCTTTTGACTGATCACATACGGCCCTTCCCAGTTTGGTCCGAAGGCTCCCGGTATGGGATAGACTCGTTTGAGGATGAGGACTCCCACTTCGAAGGTTTGGTTGTGAACTCTGGAGTTGAAGTACAGTGCGACCCTTTTTTGGTGAGCAGCGGTCCTCAGTTCGGCTTCTTCCCTCTTCTCGTCAACCATATCAAGTGACTCGAGTAGGAGCTGCTCGTTTTGCTTTTGATTGAAATTTTGCCTTCAATGGGAGGGGACATCTAGTTCTACGAGGATCATTGCTTCTAAACCATATGCCAAGGCGAACGAGGTATGCCCAGTTGCTGCTTTGTGTGTTGTTCTATAAGCCCATAGTGTGAGTCGAAGTCACAACCCAATTTCCTTTAACTTTAGTTAGCTACTTTTTGATGGTGGACTTGATGATCTTGTTTGTTGCTTCTAGTTGCCCATTTGCTTGCGGATGAGCGACCGCGGAAAAGCTCTTCCCGATTCGGAAGCGTTTGCAAAAGTCTTTAAACTCGGTGCTTTCGAATTGGGTTCCGTTATCAGTGATGATTTTCTGTGGCACGCCAAACCTGCAAATAATGTTTTTAGTAACAAAATTAATGACTTTCTTTGTGATAATGGTGGCCAGCGGTTCCGCTTCGGCCCATTTGGTGAAAAAGTCAATGATAACTATAGCATATTTTTCCCCTCCTTTGGCTTTTGGCAATACACCAATCAGACCAATTCCCCATATTGCGAACGGCCACGGGCTGACCATTTGTGTTAGATCTGTTGAGGGGGTTCTTTTGATCTTGTCGAATCTTCAGCATCGGTCACACCATATGGCATAATCTGTTGCATCCCGATTTACCGTTGGCCAGAAATATCTATAACGGAGTATTGTCTTTGCAAGGGTTTGTCCCTCTGTATGGTCTCCGTAGTCGCCTTCGTGAACTACCTTCAGGATCCGCCGAGCTTCATCGTTGGTCACACATCTGACCAAGGGGGTATAGAACCCCCTTCGGTAGAGTATCCTATCCTGTGTTATAAATTGTGGTGCCTTCTAGAGAAGCTTTTTCTGCTGGTTCCTATCTGCGAAAAGAGTTCCTTTAAGCAAATAGCCTTTGATTGGCGTCATCCATGTTTCTGGTTCGACGGTGGTTTCAAAAATCCAGCTGATATCCATTTCGCTTATACTTGGAGTGGTCAGGGTCTCAACCGGGACTAGTCCCAACGATTGAGCTTCTCCGAAACTGGCCAATTTAGCCAAGTAGTCAACCTTCGTGTTTTGCTCCCTCGGGATGTGAGTTATGGTGTAATGTTCGATGTCGTTCAGCAACTCTTGTACTTTAGATAGATATGAGGCAAGGTTCTCCTCACGAGCCTGGTATTCACCTTTCACCTGGTAGACGACTAGTTGGGAGTCACTGTAGATGTGAACGCACTTTATTCTGAGTTCCTTCACGACTTTCTGTCCCGCTTTAAACGCTTCATATTCCACTTCATTATTTGTCGCATGGAATTCCAAGCGTATGGCATAGCAAATGGCTCGTCCTTCTGGGGTTTCAAGCACAACCCCTGCCCTCGAGCAGAGGTTATTAGACGTGCCATCGACGAAGAGTCTCCATCGTGTTTTCACTTCCAGTGGTTTTTCTTCTTCATCCCGCATGGTAAATTCGGCGATGAAATCTGCCAACGCTTGCCCGTTGATTGCCCTTCTAGGATGGTAAGTGATTTCATATTGGCTCAATTTGATATTCCATTTGAGGAGCCGCTCGAAAGTCTCAGGTCGGTAAAATAATTGCTTCAAAGGTTGATCAGTCAATACATTGATTGGGTGTGCCTGGAAATACGGTCGTAACTTCCTAGACGCGATCAAGAGGCAATACGCTAGCTTTTCCAATTTCAGATAGCTTTTCTCGACTCCAGCGAACTGCTTGCTAATGTAGTATATGAGTCACTGAATTCTAGCTTCTTTACAAACAAGAGCAGCACTCAACGCATGAGGTGAGACTTCTAAGTAGATGAACAAGTCCTCTCCATCTATTGGCTTTGATAGGATTGGCGGGGTTTCCATATGTCGCAACAACTCTTCAATTGCGGTTTGACAAGCCTCATTCCATTCGAAGTTCTTCTTTTCTTTCTTTAATGCATCAAAGCGCGGTATACATTTGTCGGTGGCTTTCGAGATGAATCGGCTTAGCGTTGTGACTTTCCCATTCAAGCTTTGTAATTCCTTCTTGTTCTTCAAGGCTTGGACTTCTCGTATGGCAGTTAGTTGCTCTAGATTTTCTTTAATGCCTCTGGCGCTCACTATGAATCCTAAGAACTTTTCGGAGGCTACCCCGAAGTGACATTTGAGTGGATTGAGTTTCATTCCATATTTTCAGAGTATTTCAAATATTTCGGTGAGATTATTTAGGCGATTTGCTGCTACTCATGATTTCACCAACATGTCATCCACATAGACCTCTATGGTTTTTCCGATCTGACGCTTGAACATGGTTTTTACTAATCTTTGGTCGGTTGCCCCTGTGTTCTTTAAATCGAATGGCATTACTCTGTAGCAGTATAATCCTAGGTCGGTGATGAAGCTGGTGTTTTCTTGGTCGGGCTCGTGCATCAGGATCTGATTGTATCCCAAGTACGCATCCATAAATGATAGCAGTTCATGCCCAGCCGTCCTATCCATAAGCTGGTCAATTCTAGGCAGTGGGAAACTATCCTTCGAGTAGGCTTTGTTTAAGTCTGAGTAGTCGATGTAATTTTTCCATTTCCCGTTAGACTTCTTGACCAAAACCGGGTTAGATACCCATTTGGGGTAGGTCGCATCATGGATAAAACCATTGGCCATCAACTTGTCTACTTATTCTCTCAATGCCTTGGACCGCTTGGGACCCAGGCTGTGCCTTTTTTGCTTTTTCGGCGTAAACCTAGGATCAATGTTGAGTGTGTGGCATGCAATTTTTGGTGATACCCCACACATATCGGAATGTGTCCAAGCAAACACATCCAAGTTGGTACGAAGAAATTTGGTGAGTTCTAATCGCATCTTGTTTCCAATGTGTGATCCAATTTTCAAGACCTACGTCGGATCATCCATATCGACAGGAACAGACACCGTCAATTCTGAAGGTGCTGTTCGATCCTCCCCTGAACTCTTCTTTCTAAGGTCCAAAGCCTTGTCAAATCGGCTATGGTCTCCAAGCCAGGGGGCTTCGTAGTTGCTATTTGGCAGGTTTGCGAATGTAGAGAGTTCTCTCCAAATCCTTTCCTTTTTCTTTTATTTTGGATTCATGCAGTTCTATGATGTAACATTCTCTGGCAGCGCATTGATATCCTTTGACCACCCTAGTTCCATTTGCCGTTGGGAATTTCATGGTAAGGCACCACTAGGCTAAAGCGATTCTGAAATCCGCCAGCGCGGGCCATCCCAAGAATGCATTGTATGTAGAAGTTTCATCTACAATTATGAAAGTTTGGATGAGGGTGACTCTTCGGCCACCTTCCCAAAGTTCTACAGGCAATTCAATCGTCCCGACGGGCTGTTTGGGTTCGCCAGTGAATCCTTGGATTTTTTCTTGGCATGTAGACACATCTTTCATGCTGATCTTCATCTGGTGAAAGGTGCATTTGAAAAGATTATTCACAAAACTGCCGCTATCAATTAATACTCGTCGGACCACAACGGGTTCGATCCCTACTGTTACTACCATGGGATCGAGAGTTGGAGCTTCAGTCCTTTCGGTATCCCAATTTCGGAATACTATATCATCATTTAAATTTTTCTACTGCTTGGATGGAGCTTCATCTTCAATCATGAGGCACGAATCCCAATATCGTTCCAATGGTGAGTCTTTGGTCAGTTAGCTTAGATCCCTCTTTGCCAATTCCAGCTTGGTTTCTTCTATCCCTAGAAGCTTGGGGAGCCGCGGGTTGGTCAGGATTTTGCGATTTTCTCATGTATTGCTGAAGTTTGTTTTCCCGGATCAGCACTTCAATTAAGTTCTTTAGGTGACGACACTCGTTTGTGTTGTGACCATGCGTCTCATGGAAGCGACAGAACTTCCACGAGCGCTTTTGTTGTTTAGTTGCTTCCTTATTAGGGAGTTTCTTGTACTCCTCTATCCCCTGTATTGCGAGATAGATGTTTTTTGGATTATCATTCAACAGGGTGTAATCTTCAGGCCTAGAGCTATAAGTCACTTATTGTTACCATTTTGTTTGTTGGAATTCTGATTTTTCCTTTTTCGGTTACCGTCTTTTACCGCACTTACTTCAGCGGTCCCAGAGGCATTTATGTTATGGTTCATCGCCATGTCTCTCTGCCCAACATTCATTGGTTGCACGCTAATAGACTTCTTTTCTACCTCCTACGCCTCTTCCAGGCTCAAGTACTGACTTGCCTTGCGATTGAAGTCCTTCCTAGTGGTAGGTTGTTTCATTTTGATCCTGTTGGGTGAATTTTCACCACCTGACCAACCCTAGCCGAACCAAAGTCTACAGGCTACCTAACCAACACCTACCGAACCAAACATCTCCACATCAATACCGAACCAGCATCACCGGTTCAACCACCGAATGAAGCAATACCGAACCACCACACTCCTAGCCGGACCAAATCCTAGCCGGACCAACTCCAAGCCGGACCAACTCTAAGCCGGACCAAATCCTAGCCGGACCAACTCCTAGCCGGACCAACTCTTAGCCGGACCAACACCTAGCCGGACCAGGATCTAGCCGGACCAGGATCTAGCCGGACCACCACATCAATACCGAACCAGCATCACCGGTTCAACCACCGAATGAAGCAATACCGAACCACCACACTCCTAGCCGGACCAAATCCTAGCCGGACCAACTCCAAGCCGGACCAACTCTAAGCCGGACCAAATCCTAGCCGGACCAACTCTTAGCCGGACCAACACCTAGCCGGACCAGGATCTAGCCGGACCAGGATCTAGCCGGACCAGGACCTAGCCGGACCAACTCCTAGCTGGACCAACTCCAAGCCGGACCAACTCCTAGCCGGACCAAATCCTAGCCGGACCAACTCCAAGCCGGACCAACTCCAAGCCGGACCAAATCCTAGCCGGACCAACTCCTAGCCGGACCAACACCTAGCCGGACCAGGATCTAGCCGGACCAGGATCTAGCCGGACCAGGACCTAGCCGGACCAACTCCTAGCCGGACCAACTCCAAGCCGGATCAACTCCTAGCCGGACCAACTCCAAGCCGGACCAAATCCTAGCCGGACATACATCTAGCCGGACCAGGACCTAGCCGGACCAACTTCTAGCCGGACCAACTCCTAGCCGGACCAACTCCAAGCCGGACCAAATCCTAGCCGGACCAACACCTAGCCGGACCAGGACCTAGCCGGACCAACTTCTAGCCGGACCAACTCCAAGCCGGACCAACTCCAAGCCGAACCAACTCCAAGCCGGACCAACACCTAGCCGGACCAGGACCTCATCCCCATGCTCTGCCGAACCAACTCACCTCCCATGCTTCGCCGAACCAACTCACCTCCTACCACCGGACCAAACGCTGCCGGACCAAGACGTGCCAGGCCAGATCACATCAGCCCAGGCCCACCAGCAGCTATATACATCCAAGACCCCTGCTCCCACCCTCACTCTATAAATAGAGGGGCAGGGGTACGACAATGGGGGACAAGTTGGAGAGCTCAAGCATGGAAGGAACTTTCAAACAACTTTCTTTTACTTGTACCAAAGCTTTGTACTTGTAATCACAACAAAAGAAGAGAAATAACATATAAAGTGGACGTAGGCACATTCTGGCTGAACCACTATAAATCTGCGTGTCTTTTTACAGTTTAGCCCCTGTTTTTCATATATTTGCATAAACCTCCAAAATCACTAAGAACAACATAAGATCTACTAAATCATACAACTTTGAGGTGTTTGTCCATTTTTTGTGCAAACATTTTTGGTGCTTTCACTGAGAACTAGAAGCTCGAAGCTTCAGCTTCATCCACTTAACAAGTTTTCCTAACAGCATCGTCCGCCACTTGAAAAACATGCCTCCCAAACAGAGAAAAGATGTTAACAAAGGAAAAAACATCGCATCCAGCAGTCTTCCAGATCCAGCTGTCACGAATCAAGTAAATCGTCCTCCTCCAGTAGTACCAAATGAAGGACAGGCTAATCCGGCCACTCCTGCCACAGAACAGCCTACAGCAATTACTAGGGCAGATTTGGACAGAGTTGTGGTTGAAGTAACTAACCGCTTCACGTCCCAGCAGGAAGCCTTGGTGGACCATCTCATGTCACGCTTAAGGGATGCTGAAGAATCCAACCGCAACACTGAATCATGGGGCGAGTCCCAGTCTGGAGGATCTCAGAGACAACAAAGATCTTCCTTCTTCGAAGGAGCTAACGGCAGAAGTAGCCATGGTAGGAGCCGAGACCGAGCACAGCCCGAAGTTAGGCCTGAGGAAACGTTTGGTACCGAACCTAACGGGGGAGGTACCGGACGGAGGTCAACTGTAGCTGAGCCTGTCATACTGCCTAACCACGGAAACGCCGGTGAACGGGGCCGAGCTAGAGTCCAGCCCGAAGTTGGACCTGAGGAAGTGCCTAGATCAGAACCCAGCAGGGGAAGATCAAGGCAAGGGCCAACTGTAGCTGACCCTAGCATGCCCCCAGAAGATCAAAGGCAGCCGCTGGAAAATATGAGGAACGATAGACGATACCATCCCTACAGGTCATCTGGACGGAATCAATCCCACAGAACAGAACCAAACTCATTTCTATCTGCTCCAAATTCTGATGAAAGGATGGCACGCTTATTCAGAGAGTGCATCCAACGGGAACAAAGAGATCGAGGGATAGGCGCTAGGGTAACCAGCCCTTTCGCCCACAATATCGAAATTGCCATCACCCCCCGAGAATGGAAAATGCCAACAATGGAACCTTACAAAGGAACCTCTGACCCCGTTGTACACTTACAGAGATACACACAGCATATGCTCATGAGTGGAGCGACAGAAGGAGTGCTGTGCAAATGCTTTCCACTATTCTTAGCAGATCTAGCTACCTCCTGGTTCTGCCATCTACCCCAAGGATCCATCAGCTCGTGGGAAATGTTGAAAGAAAAGTTTATCAGTCAGTTCCACATCCATGTGGAACAACCTAAGGACGCTTATTCCTTATCCAGCGTCAAACAGAAACCTGGAGAGAAGGTGCAGCAATATTTAACCCGATTCAATGCCGCAACGGCCGCAATCCAAGATGTCGATGAGAAGCTTATCTTAATGGCCCTCTGTAGTGGTGTGCATCCGGATACTAAATTTGCTAGAAGATTGACCAAAGAAAAACCAGCTACTTTACTCGATTTCTTCCATGAAGCTGGAAAATATATAAGACTTGAAGACGCTGCCGCTGAGAGGCAGACAGGACAATAAAATAAGGTGGCTCACAGCGACGCGCCCGCTGTAGCAAAGGACATTCGAAGAAATGATTCTAGAGACAATGCTGGGGGCAAGAAAGAAGCAAAGTGTCTATATCGTCCAGGACCGAGATTTGACGCTTACACCCTTTTAAATGAAACGATCGAAAACATCTTCCTGGCCACTCAAGACGAAGTTAAATACAAACGCCCCCCCCCCCCCGCACAAGAAGAAACCAGATATCCTAAACTTGAGAAGCTAGCCTATTGCCTACTAATCACATCACGGAAACTGCGTCACTATTTTCAATCTCATTCCATCAGAGTTCTGACCGATCAACCACTAAGGTACGGAGTCCCATTCAAAATCACATCGGACAATGGACTTCAGTTTGATAGCGAGGAGTACGCCAACTGGTGCCGAGGGCACGAAATTCACAAAAGCTTCTCATCCGTAGCTTATCCCTAGGCAAACGGATAAGTCGAAGCCGTCAACAAAATTCTCAAAACTCTAATCAAAGAGAAACTCGAAAAGTCAAAGGGCGCTTGGGTGGATGAACTTCCTACGGCACTGTGGGCCTATCGCACATCTTTCAGAACATCAACGGGGCATACTCCTTTCTCTTTGGCATACGGATCGGAGGCTATGCTCCCAGTTGAAACTATAGTGCCTTCCCACCGCAGGATCCACTACAACCCAGAAGAGAATGAAGAGTTCCTCCTCATGTCTTTGGATCTAATTGAGGAAAGAAGAAATGATGCAGTCCTTAAAGCAGCAGCCCACAAACAAAAAGTGGCAGCACAGTACAACTCCGAAGTCAAGCATCGCACCTTACAAGAACGGAGCTTATATTTTGTCAACAGTGGATGGAGAGGTGTTCCAGAGGGCATGGAACATCCAACACCTCCGTCGATACTTTTCTTAACTTGTACTGCCCATATGAAGCGAATTAACAAAGAGAATCAGTGGACGTAGGCATTTTCGTGCCGAACCACTTTAAAAAACCTTATCTCTTTTTTAACTTGTTCCTTCATATCTTGGCTGCTTGTTAACTTTATCCTTTTCTGTTGAACGAAATCCTATGCAAGGCGCTCCACAGTGCAACTTCACCTAGACAAGACCTAACAGGTACTATGCGAATCTATGCCCTCGCCAATGAGACACTTTCGCTCCGGCATCCCTCTGCTGCGAGTTAACTCATTGCTCGCGACGGCCCTTAAAGCCAACTGTAATGAGCCGATTATAAGCCACCGAGAAGGCCGACTATAGCCGAGGCAGCTCATTACGGCGTTCGGCTCGCCGGCAACTGTGAACCGATTATAAGCCCCAACATAAGGTGTGGCCAGCCAGGGGTAGTTCACGGTTGACGATCGGCACCCACGCTAGCCGGCCACAGTAAATCGAATAATACCCACGATTACGGGCCATAATGGCCCGGGTAGTTACTGTGCGCGATCTCGGCTCCGATGTGTCTTAAGTGCGGCTGTGGTAAAAAAGAATTAACTCCCCGCGGAGGCGTAAGATGGGTGACGAATGTCTCCAAGACCCACAGCTAGGGAAAGTGACTACAAAACCCGTTTGCCACGAACTTAAGCACACCGAAGGCCTTCCGTGATTGGAAGTTTTACTCTTTCACATATTTCAATTCTATTTAAAGAACTTTTCTCCTATCCTCTATAACAATCCCTAAAGTACAGGACACAGAGTAGAAGATACTCACCAGCGGGAATGGGAATTCACGGTTGGATAGCAGGACATTCAACTGAGCTCCATCCTCGGTCGTACAAAAATATTCAAAACTGCCATCTACAATTAGAACATGAAAGGCGGTATTTTCTTCTTTTATACAAATTCCTGACTATAATTTATTCATACATCACACTAGCATTATAAGGCATGAAATTATGCTTTAAGCAAGAACTTGGCATTAAACACAACTGGATTACAAGCATATGCATAGCTATATTTCACATACAACATGTGAAAATAACAAAAGCATTCAAAAAACGACGGAATCAGCTTAAGTTAAAAAATTACACGTCAAGAATAGTGTTGTTTATTACAAGTAGCATAATTACAACCTAAGAGTTACATTACTGTTTTGAGACTAACGTATACAACAATGTCAAGCCCACCAAAAGATATCCAGGTCCAATCAAGGAGCCAGCCGCGTCGGAGTTTTATCCTCGCCCTGTTGCCCACCTGTCCGGTCAAAGAAAGAATTCATTAGTGATAAGCAACCAAGTTAACGGAAAGACCAGAAAGGAAGACTTACCAGCACCTGCTTCTTGACCATCCTGGTCATCATCCTCTACTTGTACACCTGCCTCCCCCGGCAACAGCATGCGCGCTCTATCAATCCCAAAGGAGCGGGAGATAACATCAAGCTGCTCGCCTTTGAGAAAGCCTGGGAAACAGTCGGGAGGTGAGTTCAGAAGTTCCTGAGGGCCGTACCCATCCACTAGTGACCTCGGGGTAGGCCCATGACGTCCCGGTTCTGACTGAGCTGGGGGCACTGCGGAAGGATCGTCTCTATCCTGGGATTTCCTCTTTTCTGATCGGGTTTCAACTTTACAAGACATTTATCTGCAAACACAAAGAAGTGCGTCGTTAGAATAAAGGAAGTAAACAAGCGAGTGTGTGCAGTCGGGAATTTCACTCATAATTCAAGTCCTAAAAGTGCATTCGGTAGTTTAAGGCCGAAAGGTCATTCGGTATTCAAACCATCAATCTCATTCGGCATTCCCAATACTACAGTTCATTCGGCACTCCCAATATCACAGTTCATTCGGCATTCCCAATACTACTGTTCGTTCGCCATTCTCAATACTACAGTTCATTCGGCATTCTCAATATCACGGTTCGTTCGGCATTCCCAATATCAAAGCTCATTCGGCACTCAAGTACCTCTGGTGCAGATTCATTCGGTAATTCAAAATATAAGAGCCATTCGGTAACTACCTGATTCGGTAGTCAAGGATGATCCGTCAATGACTTTGATTCGGCAAACGAGAATTTCGATTTGGCTGTCTTCAAACGGTAAGGAATGGTAGAGACATAAGGCCCATACTTATAGGGGGAGGTTGATTGACCGGACCAGCCAGTTCGGTTCCCAGACCGAATGAGACCGACAAACTAAAACAAAGCACAACATATGTTAAACATATGCCCTGCTTTGGGGGGCAAATGTTGGGTGAATTTTCACCACCTGACCAACCCTAGCCGAACCAAAGTCTACAGGCTACCTAACCAACACCTACCGAACCAAACATCTCCACATCAATACCGAACCAGCATCACCGGTTCAACCACCGAATGAAGCAATACCGAACCACCACACTCCTAGCCGGACCAAATCCTAGCCGGACCAACTCCAAGCCGGACCAACTCCAAGCCGGACCAAATCCTAGCCGGACCAACTCTTAGCCGGACCAACACCTAGCCGGACCAGGATCTAGCCGGACCAGGACCTAGCCGGACTAACTCCTAGCCGGACCAACTCCAAGCCGGACCAACTCCTAGCCGGACCAAATCCTAGCCGGACCAACTCCAAGCCGGACCAACTCCAAGCCGGACCAAATCCTAGCCGGACCAACTCCTAGCCGGACCAACACCTAGCCGGACCAGGATCTAGCCGGACCAGGACCTAGCCGGACCAACTCCT
Organism: Allium fistulosum; assembly: GCA_030737815.1. NCBI lineage: Eukaryota > Viridiplantae > Streptophyta > Magnoliopsida > Asparagales > Amaryllidaceae > Allium > Allium fistulosum. Next base: position 619,803,791 of record CM060906.1, read on the forward strand.
AGCCGGACCAACTCCAAGCCGGACCAACTCCTAGCCGGACCAACTCCAAGCCGGACCAAATCCTAGCCGGACATACACCTAGCCGGACCAGGACCTAGCCGGACCAACTTCTAGCCGGACCAACTCCTAGCCGGACCAACTCCAAGCCGGACCAAATCCTAGCCGGACCAACACCTAGCCGGACCAGGACCTAGCTGGACCAACTTCTAGCCGGACCAACTCCAAGCCGGACCAACTCCAAGCCGAACCAACTCCAAGCCGGACCAACACCTAGCCGGACCAGGACCTCATCCCCATGCTCTGCCGAACCAACTCACCTCCCATGCTTCGCCGAACCAACTCACCTCCTACCACCGGACCAAACGCTGCCGGACCAAGACGTGCCAGGCCAGATCACATCAGCCCAGGCCCACCAACAGCTATATACATCCAAGACCCCTGCTTCCACCCTCACTCTATAAATAGAGGGGCAGGGGTACGACAATGGGGGACAAGTTGGAGAGCTCAAGCACGGAAGGAACTTTCAAACAACTTTCTTTTACTTATACCAAAGCTTTGTACTTGTAATCACAACAAAAGAAGAGAAATAACATATAAAGTGGACGTAGGCACATTCTGGCTGAACCACTATAAATCTGCGTGTCTTTTTACAGTTTAGCCCCTGTTTTTCATATATTTGCATAAACCTCCAAAATCACTAAGAACAACATAAGATCTACTAAATCATACAACTTTGAGGTGTTTGTCCATTTTTTGTGCAAACAGATCCATTTTCCAAATTTAGTTTCGGGGTGAATGGCATGGACCAAGGCCATAAAAACAATATCCTCGTTCGAATTGCTTACTTCCTTTACTGCGATATTGATTCGGTTCATGAAAGAATTCAAAGACTCATTTCGTCTCTGGAATAGGCCAGAAAAGGACAATACATCCTTAGGTTGTGTTGTGTGAAGTTTGAATTGATCAAGGAATCTTGTTGCTAGCTAATCAAAAGTGGAGATGGATCTAGGCGGAAGCCTAGTGAACCACATGGAAGCAATTCCTTCCAGAAAAATTGGGAAACATCTAAGTCGAACAGCGTCTGAAGCATTTGCTCAGTCCATGTACCAACTGTACTTATATAGCTGGGGTTTTGGGTCTTTTGTTCCGTCATAGGATGGAATATTTGGCATAGTGAACTTTTCTGGTTACCGCTCATTCAAGATCTCATCAGTGAAGGGAGTCCAACTTGGAGCGGATTCCCACTCATCATCTCTTATATTCTTATTTTCATCCATCAGTCGCTTGACCATATCCGCGATACATGCCTCAGATGTCCGGTAGTCCAGGGGTTGACTGTCAGTCACTACACCGAGTGTTTGGCTTTGCAAACGGTCTTGGTGAGTGGGTTGAAGCTTAGGCTCTCCTGTCTTCGGAAGAGCCACTCCCTCGGGATTCTGTTGGCTTGTAGTTAGCTTGATTAGGGCAGTTTGGACATACCTGGCGTTATCGAATGCATTGGCATTTCCTTCCAACTTGCCATTGTTAAATTGCTCTCCATCTTCTGAGTCGGAGAGGTCCATGGCTATATCCTCTTATGGGGTCTTCGCTCCTTGGTTCAAGTTCATAGTCGGTTGCCTTCCGGTCGGTAGAGTACTTGTGCTTCCTTCTAAGTTGGTTCCCGTGGTTCCAACTATCACTCCTCTTTGTGGCTGCTTCCCATTTCATATGTTTAGACCAGAAACGGAAGAATTTTCTTGTTCTATGACAACCGTGGGTTCTTCCACAGTTCTTAGAGGCATGATGTGGTTGTAAGGTCAAGAGGGCATTAAGCTTATCCATAAGAGCTCTCTGACTGCTTTTCGTTCTCTGATTGATTTCATCAACCATTTTATGCAATTCATCTCTTGTAACGACTTCGCGTTGATTAGAGGATCCTGGTCCCTGATCTCCTATGTTGGCGCCATTTACTTCAATTTTTTGATGATTCATCTCTTCTTCAGCTATTACTACCCCTATGGATCTTCCAGAAGTAGTTCTTTTTCTTCCCGGAGCCATTGATTCTTAGGAGCATATCTTTTTAACAGAGATTAAGGACCTAACTTTTGGATCTATCTGATCTAAAGTAGATAGCTAGATCTAGGTCTGAGTTGGGTTTTCTCAGTGAAAGCACCAAAATGTTAACCCAAAAAATGGATCAACACCCTAGATTGTGTATGAAAGCACCAACCCTGTTCTTACATAGCAATAATATGGAGAATAAATGTAAAACAAGTAGAGATGGTAAAAAGATAGGAAGATTTTTATAGTGGTTCGGATGTTAATGAAGCCTGCGTCCACTTTATAACTTTCTACTAACCGACTGCTATTACAAGTTGAATCGGATTACAATATGATTGAATCTTCTAAGTTAGATCAAGTCACAAGTACAAGAGTTCACTGAGGATCATAGTGAACCCCTATATGACTATTGTGTAGGAGAAGAAGAGTGAAGAATAATCTCTGCAGAGTTCCAGCAGCCAATCCAGCAGATCCTGTTTATGTTGTACGTAGGATCGTATTTATAGGGGTTGGAGAGTTATTAGGCTAGACCGCCTTGCCAGATGCTTGCAAATAAACATACGAAGGTGTAGTGAAAGTGTCACAGCGAACCAAATCAATTTGATGGATCGCTAGCAATCCATAGGCTATGGATCGCTAGAGATCCATAGCTTTTGGCTTGCTGGCGATCCGATTGCTTGAGATGCTACCCATCATCCTCTCTTTAGAATTTATGGCAATATGGAAAAATCGCATGGACCGCTAGCGATCCATGGTGCATGGACCGCTAGCGATCCATGGTGCATGGACCGCTAGCGATCCATGGTGCATGGACCGCTAGCGATCCATGTACTTAGCGGATCTTTGAACTTTGTCTTTTGGATCACATTTGTTATCTCGTGTTGGTGTTCCCCATGTAATTTCATAGCTTGTTGCCTTGTTTTGATGACGGTCCATACACTGCTTGCATTAGACTGCTGATTGAATTAGATGAATGCTTGCTTCTCGATTTAACTAGCTCTTAATTCCATCAAACTTAGCCATTATCCTTAGAATACCTATTGGATCATGATGCCAGAGGATTAGTGGATCTTCAAGTGAACATTATGGATCGCTAGTGATCCATAGATGATGGATCGCTATCGATCCATCACCTTAGTCTGTTTTCGCTTTCTTTTCCTCTGATCTTTCTTGGTTGGTTCTTCTAGTCCTTTTGGTTGGCTCTTGAGCTATTCCGACTTCCTTTGAATTCTGTTGTGTTAAAAAACTCAAATAACACCTCCACGTTCCCATTCATGGCTCCCTCCAATATTGAGCTGCTATCTTCGATATCCACTCCCACCACGAGTCACAAACTGAAGATACAAAGCTTTTATCATGATGTGACATCACCATCCACCCCTGATGCGAACGAGGCAACACCTCGAGCACGATATCCAAAGTCCTGAATTTATCAACCATGGAACCTAACTCCATACACCATCGAGTCACTATCCAAGCACTAAAACTATCATATTGAAGCATCACATCATCGCCTCATCATCAAAATTGCTCGTCGTACAGCAATAACATCAAGACCATAAGTTGGTCACAAGAACAAACCATCACATTGCATACCTCAATGTGTCCTTACCGTCCATGCCAAAGATCAGCCAAATCGGCCATCATCAATAGTGATGGGCGCTTACAACTGTACATTGGTCAATACCAACTACTTTAGTGTGTACTTAACCAAAAGTGAATAAGTACAAATCAAATGGAAACGTCCGGCGTCTATCCAGAAGCCCGTCCAAGTCCATCGTCTTCCCTCTTCAGATCTGTAGACATGTATCCTACCAATATTCTTCTATAACTTATCCCGTTCATTAGGTTTTCGATCAACGTGTACAAAACCCCAATGCACGAGATATTTCCCTAACACTTGATCGCGTAAATCCGCGTTTTCAACCAAAGTATGCAAATAAGCAACCAACAAGCATACATAAATCCAACATAGTATACACGCAACATGTATAATGTGTCTATATCAACCAATGAGGGAATTCATATCAGAAATAGTCCAAATCTAGTAATTCCCTAACATGTAAATGGAAAAATGTGATATCTAATATAAAACCACTTTAAAATACTTTTATTTTCTTTTATAAAAATCAAGTAAGTGTTTAAGTATAATAAAATCACATTTTAAAGTTAGAAACCATTTCAAAACATCGTTTTAATACTATATTAACAATCATAGTATGGTGAGAGACAATAACACTCACCTCAACAAAAGCTATCAAAACCAATGCCAAGGCGTCGAGCTCTCTATCACGAGTGCAACGTCAGAAACCGCATCCCAAACGGACCTCGTATACAAAAGATATGCATAATATAAGATTTGTAATTAATTAAATAATTAATTAACTTAAGTAATTAACAATTACCTTAATCCTTTTTCCCAAACTCTAATCCACAAAATCACCTATACACGACCCGTACATGTACACCCATACACTTACTTTTTCTCTCCTCTGTTCTACTCCGTTTCTCGATGAAACCATGAACCATCTTCGCCAACGAGTCACGCTATGGGATCTCTCCGCCTTGGAATTGAAATGGTAAAGCTCGACCCTCTATTTGAAATTGCAACCTAAAGTCATGAAATCGGCCAGGCAATCGACGTGATTTTTATCTCTCGACCGAATTCGACAAGCTTTGGTGGAAAGATGCTCCTCTGTACAAGAATCGCAATGCTACTCTCCGATTCGCATAACTCTGCCTCAAGCTCCAGCAAAACGAAACCCTGGATCAGCCATGGAGGAAGTCGACATCCCCAAAGGTGATCGCACCTTGTCTCGGCACCACCATCTCAAAGCTCTCATCGATACGAGCTCAACTGATCTAGTTTCATAATTTATTGTTGAGTGGATCTCGCGATTGTAATTTTTGAATGGAAAGAAAGGGAAGCGGCTATGATTTTGTTCCAGGCAATGGAATAGTGAAATGAATTTTGAGAGAGGGAAGGGTTTGGTGGTTATTTATAGTAATATTATATTTAATTTATTTGAATTCTCAAATAAATCGTCGTACGTTTCGAGCCCGTACGATCACGCAACGTGTCTGATCGCAATGAAACTCGTATGTGTACATCACCTCATTTTTTTGGGTCCAACGGTATAAATTTCATTGCTATCTAAGACCGCACCACGGGACGACAATTTTATGCATTTCGAGATTGTTTCGGCCATCGGGTCGCCCGATCTCCAAACATAGTGATGCTTATACTCATTCTAATTCGCAACATCAATCCAAACTCAACGAAGGTGGTCTCGAGTCCCGATTCAGCCATTTGCAAAAAATCATATTTTTAGGCCTTCAATTAATTAACGATTTAAATAAATTGTATAAATATCCAATTGTTAAAAATACGGGTCGTTACAATATGATCCATCAACCACAAGTGTGTCTTCAAGAGATAGACTAATGCAGTTGGAATATAGTGAGGAATGTTAATAAGAATGACATCATAAATTTTAATTGTTGAAATTAGTGCAATAGATTCATCATTTAACGTGCTTAAGTTAATTCGGATTTATTCACAAAATCATCGCTTGGTATGAATTTGTGTTTTGGTGCATATGCGTTGAAATGGAAAATTCTAAATAATGATTTAAAATAGGCTATTTGCACATAATAACCAAAGTGCCTTGAAGTCAGTATGAGCGATATTGAGTTGTGGGTTTTGAGATATGATCCAAGAAATGGTATGAAAGTATCTCTTTATAAGCATCAGAATTGAGTAAGTATTTTGATAGAAATATCAAATAGTTTGATTTTCAGTCAAACTACAGAGGAAACATATATTCATAAGAAAGAACTATTAAAGGTATTAAAATATTTCTAAAAGGAAAACAACAAACTAATGATTACCAATGATGTACTCGAGTTAAAATCATTATAGTATAGTTGGTTAATACTCAACATTGGATTTCTAAATGATATCTTTTATAATCGGTATAAAAGGATGTAGGAAACGTCCTAAACAATATGCACAGACACCATATGAAAATGTTTAATATAGAAAATGTAAGATGGATGCCTTATGTGTTGATAATACGAATTATCATACATGTTGTATTGTCTACAATATTGTATATTTCTGATGTATTTGATATATGAAGCAAATATCAAATCCCAATTAAGATCACTAAATGGCAGTTTAAAGTGTTCTTGAATATTTACAAAATACTAAAGAACTGTTTATAAAAACAACAAACTCCTTATAAAGGAGTGTACGGACTCAAAATTCGTGAGTGATATCGAATATAATATGTCATATTAAATTCATGTTCAAACCTTAATTAAGGAGCTTTAAGTTGGAAATGTTCCAAACAAAAGATTGTGGCTAATTCAATGAAAATGCTAAGTACATCGCCTTGAATAGCGTTATAATTAAAGCATTGTATAAATATAAATGCACAAATCTATAATCGAGCTAGGTACTGAGAATACTATATTATTGTTATATGATAATAATATAAGAACTCACTAGAAGTCAAGAAACATACATGAAATAGTTCCCCATGATAAAATTAGTTTATCAGCATCGAAGAGAGTTGATTGACAGAGTAGATAATTAAAACAACATAGTGGATCCATTCACGATGGGTCTAACTTGATCGGTTCTCATTAAATTGGTCAAAGGGATGTGATTAAGGTTTTCAGAACTGGCTCCAAGTGCAAGTGGGGGATTGATTGAGTTGGGGGTATGCCCTAAGGGCAATTCTATAATTTACTGTAAAATTTAAACTCTATAATAAAATATCATTCGAGTGAAAAGTAGTTTTTCTTTCTACTATATACTTGGTATAATGCTAGCTTTGGGTACCAGTATTTCTAAGTCGAATCTTACGGCTCCCAACATCAAATATTGGAAAGCATTGATGAGCTAAAGGAGCAAGCAGAATGGGAAAACCCTTTGCTTCCAACTCTTAAGTAAACCAATGCTTTTGCCCTTTACATAGAATGCTAAATCCATGACAAGAGAAAGAGCTAGCTAAACCGAGACTTCCTTTTGAGGCATTTCAGAATTTGGTGTTGTCGATATGATCTTTCGGAAGGGCAATTTGCTGCTATTGTAGACAAGAGTGACGGACTTGATAGAGCGAAATGCAATCCAATTCCATAGCTAGGTTTGAAAGGAAAGATGTACCACGCTTGATTTGAGATGAAATCTGGCAATAGCACTAGGGATGGTTCTACACTAGATAAAAGAGTTGGGATTGCGCTTTTACTAAAGTCATATTGATTAATTATTCAATTTAAGTATATTTAATAGAAAATCTATATGGTGTGTTTTGTGATATAAATTACAATGTGTTGTAAGCATGAGTAGTTTTTCACAATTATAATAAACGCGTCATTTTAAATGATCCAAGATAAAATGCATCGAGACTAGATATTGATGCATCAATTGAGACTTGATTATGTAATGCTCTCCAAATGTTGGGTAGTGTATTACTCATTGCTGCTGAGGGAATTAAGAGGTTATTTACTATTAGTTATTGGATAACCATGGAATGAGTCACTCGATAGTTTTCTGTTGGTTAATTTAACTAAGATCAAACATAAAATATCGATGTGATTATATTACATATTTCTCTTGACTTGAGAATATTTTCAAGCTTTAATGTGGAAACTCCATTTAGATTATAGTTAAATCATGGCATGACATCCATCGAACGACTATAGTTGGACCGAATGGAAGCATTGGAAGTGAAGCGCCATTCAATAGAGAATTCGTCTCCTCGGTTATACGAGGTTAGTACCATAGTCATCTTAAGTCCACTCAAAGTCAAAGTCTCTGGCTTGAGCAGTTCGGTTAATAATAATTGTTATTATTGAACTAAGGACTTTGTGTTTGGACTGTAAATTTGAATGTAGGCGATGTTGGAATTTTGACCATTACCAAATTCCATAAATCTTAATGTGATATAGAGTTGACGAAGAGAATTGATGTAAATAATTGTCACTACTAGGCACTGCTTAAAATAGTAAAATTGGATTTTACCAAAATAAGTAAGCAATAAATTTAGCCAAATAGTCACACCATTAGCCAAGGTGAAGTGTGAATGTTAATATTTGAATTGTTCGATATTAATCACCGACTAAATTTACACCTACGAGTCGCACAATTCACTAGTAGATTCTTTAATATACCACATGATTTACTTGATTATTAACTGTTATAAATTAATTAAATTAATCAATATTTATAAAATATTAATTATTTGTTTATTTAATATGTTAGGTGTCATCAGTGTTTTTTGGGTGCCGATAGTAATTAATTATGTGCGTTTATAAATGTTATACATGTACAAATCAATATTCGATATCGACATGCACTGAAATTTCATTTACATACCATTAATTGCTAATGGATTAGGATTGGATTAAGGCATATATGGCCTTATCTATGGCTCAGTATAGGACTACAATAGAGTGGCTAAAGATCCAAAAAGTTGGATCTAGATATGGTAATAGAGAAGGAGTAAACCAAGGAGAGAATATCTCCTTTACTTTCTCTATAAAGGCCACACTACCCCTATTTGTTGTGGTCACCTTTTACTCTCCCTCTCCTCTATGATAGTCGCCAATTCCAGCATCCTTGGGCCAAAAATATCAGATCCAAACATCAAATAAAAATCAAAAGTGGTTCTCCAAACAGTTGCAAAGCTAGGGGCTCAGATCAGGATCAAATCTATGGAAGTCTACGAATCAAGATGCAAATCTAAGACAATATGTTTGAGGTAGCATCCTATAATCTATGATTAATATGTCACCTTGTTAATATAGTTAATTAATATGTATTTGAATAAATTTATATGCATTATTGTTGTCTTGTTTAATTGTATTGTCATACATATGTATATATAAATATAAGTATACAAATTTCACTACTATTAATTCTATTTTTTGAATAAATAAATAAATAAAATGGTTTATATATATATCACGGTAATGAATTTTTAGTAAAAAATTAAAACATTAAAAAACTATTATAAATTGATTTAACACCGTCGTAACCACAAATATAATGAACAAATAAATATATGTTTGTATATCCAAAATTATTTTATTATGTATCATAAATTAATATTACAAAAAAACGATATAAAAACATATTTTTATTTTAAATATAAAGTTATATATATGCGTGTGTGTGTGTATATATATATATATATATATTTTAATGTTAATGTAACATGTATTAACTAATATTATATATATATATATATTAATATTATATTTTATAAAATTATACTTTATTATTTATAGAATTAAAAAAACATTTTTTTTGAAAATTGGTACGCTTTATAACTAAAACCAATCACATCTATACTATATTATTATTAGTGGGTTCACTTTCAAGCTCACACAGGCCCTCTTGAAATTTGGCAACCGAAGAGTCCCGATTATCTATACTATGAAATCAACCGTCCCGTATCTGATTCATTTCTGTTCGTGCCGACCTCTCCGCTATTTTCTCCAGTTGAAAATTTATTTTCCAGTATCGTTACTCTCCTCTTCCTCCCTTTTCTTCCAGCCGAAATAATAAAGTCCTCATGAAAACCCTATCCCAAATTACATATCAGATAAAATCATACTATCTAGCATTTTGTCCTTTCCTTCTCATCCAAACCCTAGATACTCATGTCTTCCCCAGATTTGTGCCTTTTTTCAGCTGTCAACGTCAGCGTTTTCTCCTACCAACTTCGCCAGCCTCTTCAACTCTACATCTTTACCCGATCGACCAGCAACCATTTGACTTGCCTCATCCCATCGTTCATAGTATTTGCCTTCTCCGTTGGCCATGGGGATGGTCGGCCATGTGGCGTCAATGGGTTGTCTTCAAAGGTATCGGTTCTTCTCCCTCTATAGGTACCTCTTTCTTTTTCCCGTAACCTTGATGTGCTCTGTTCACAAAGGCACATGTGTTTCATATCCCTCTAATTTTCTATCGGTCTGTCCACATTTAAAACGTACTACCAAAAAAATCTATACTTCATCCTATGTAGACCTAAGTGTTCACCTTTGAAAACATACTTTATTGTAGAAAAATAAGGTTGACCATTTTAGCCATTTGATGCCTTGAATAGTGATGTCTTCCAAAATTTATTTCAGCATATATAACTATAATATGACTCCCTTGATATAGTCATTTGATCATTTGTGTATTTTTATTTTCACGGTGGTTGAATCTATGGAACAAAAGTAAAATGTTTGCTTATTATGGTTTGTTTTGATGAATTGATCAGTACTTCTACCGCTTTAATATATGTACTTTGTATTAAATGAAAAAATTATTCCAACTTAATATCAACATTATTCTTATAGATTTTACGGAGATCACGCCTACTCTTAATTTTGCTCTCTAAGCCTGTTACTTTGATGCAGGTGCTTGAAGAGAGAGGAGACCTACAATGTAAATCTGACAATAGAGGAGGTTAGCATATAGAAAATGTCATAACAATCTAGCTCTTAAGGTCTGTTGCATTACACATGCTTTTTTAAATGCCTTTAAGGCCTTGGATGATCGATCCTTGAATATTTTGATAGAAAGCCTTTACTTTTCTCTATCGTTTATAATGTTCCAATTATATCGCTTGCTAGGCTCCAAATGAAGACTAAGAGGTAGGAGATGATACTATATTATGATTCACAGGTTGAAGCATTTATGTTTTTAGCTTACTCTATATTATAGGCTTTGGCCGTTCGAATGATATTAGATTATCGGGAACTATTTCAGTTTGATTATTGTTTGTTCAGTGTATTAAAATCTTCATCTATTCCTACATAAATTTTATGCAAATACATACACACACACAACTTATTAACTTACTCGGTAACTAATATGTCTTTTGTAATGATATCATATCGACTATGACATTACATGTAAGAAGCACTACATGAATTAATATGGGGATTGAGGAGCTCTTCTTTACAATATGAATATTCCCTGTAAGAGAGATAAAATTAAGATGGAAATCCACCTTGATTGACTGCTCCTTACATCTGATATGTTTTACAAGTGGTCCTTTACTAATTTTTATGAGAACAGCATGCTCACTTGATCACTCACACACATACACACATAGAGACACACACACATATAGTGATGATACTTCTTTTCCATTGTATTCAACATAACCAAACGTTTCCAGTTCCATTGTAGTATCTTCAGCTTCACGTGGCATGATCTGAGGTAGCTTATAAGTGTTGGGTTCCTCCCATCTGTCGGTGCATGGAATTTAGGGAATATGTAGTTGAGTTGTTCATATATTCCAAATGTTTTATTTTTTATTCTTTAATTATTATTAGATGATTCAATAGGTTGTATAAAGGATTTTGAAATAATAATAATTTATTCATACAGAACACATGACATTTCCTCTTTAAAAAAAGGGGAATAAAAAATAGATCGACATTTAAGCTGTTAATAGAAGAGCATCAATCACTTAGTTATCAATCACTTAGTTAGGCACCTTATAAAGTATTCACGTGACTCAATTTTTTGTATATGTTTCATACTGCACTACCATATATTGAACTTGCCTACTTATGATTGAATAAGTGAAATCAAATAGTGAAATTCACAAAAGAAGCAGCATTGAGCATAGAGTTTTCATGTACAGTAGGAAAATAATGCGATCTAATTGATTTTTTCCATCATGTACCATGACAATGCCTGCAAAAAAGCCTTGAACACCTATTAAAAATTGGTTTATTTTTTTAGTATTCAATCAATGACACCTTAGATTATGCAATGATTTCTCCAGAGGCACACAACAAGTATGAAAGTCATAGTCATGAAACATTATAGTCCAATTACCAAAGGTATGCCATGCATTGTTTTGTGTTGTTCTAAGATATATGTAAGGTTTTTCGAACTAAATTAGCTGTAAGGAATTATAGTACTTTTAAACGGAAATAAATAAATAAATAGAAAATATGTCAGTTTTACTCCCATTTGTGTGAGTATTTTACGGTCTAAATAATGAAGATTGGCGTCGCACTACAATGATTGTTGGACTTGAGTTGATTCTTTCACTTTTGCTCCCCTCTTTCTTTTGTTCTTTAATAGTTTTTTCATGGTGGTAAATGTCATCATATCGTGTGTGTGAATTTTTCCAACGGGGTTTGTTCTTTTACTTTCATTCATAGAAAATATATCCGGCTTCTAACAAGATAACTTTATGGCATTTTATAAACTACATATTATTGTATCATGCATAATTTAACCATTACACTACGATCATTAAACCAATGCAATCACATGGTAGAAAATGTTAGTCTTTTTAGAAAAACTCATATCGGATCAACCATCAATGATTCTTTTTTGTTTTAAAAAATTAAGGAATCAAATGTTTGTCTTGAATAAGCTAGGTAATGTACCTATGAATATTATGAACATTTATGTTATAAGTAATTTTTAAAACTTGAGACGAATTAGTATTATAAGTAAAAGTTCATGCCTTTATTGCAAAAAAGTTGTAAAATCTATATTTCATTATAAATCAGGTTCCATCCACTAAAATTGACATATTCCAAAATTAACTAAGGGTCGCAAAGGCCTTTTTTGAGGGCTAAAATAAAGCAAACTCAAATATTTTTTTAATACTTTTATTGATTATCTTAGGCATTATGTTTGTTATCTTCGCCATTTTAACACACATAAATCATGCACCAATACGTAAACCTTTTCAATACATAAATGCACCAAAAATGAATTTTATCAATTTGATGTAAACTCTTACCATTTATATGGTAATACATAATTTGATCAATTTTTCATATGTACAAGAACAACACATGTGGCTTCATATTATTGCTAAAAAGTTTTATTTTGAAAGTGTGGTAGAATGTAATTCTAATGAGTACTCTCACATATCTGCTAAAATGAACGAGCCTCCTTAAGATGTTCAACAAATAAAGGAGTTTACATAACCTATAGGCAAAGATTTACGTAGCTTTTTAGAAACAGTTAGGATACTTCAGAACATGTAATGGAGGTGGATACCATTTCTACATAGTACGATACTGTGCGAATTGGACAAAAATTGGTCACAATAATGCAATATGACTGTCACTCTCACCCTAAATTAGGAACATGGTCCTCCTTTCAAGTCCTAAAGTTTAAGACTGTCTCTTTATATTAGACGATTATTCTCTACGTATTGAATTCTAATTACCAAAGTACCAAACAGATTGTCAAAGTCTACACCGGCAAAGTTCTTATGTGGTTTGGCGGAAGCTAGGTTGAGCCTTGAATGCAGGCATTTCATCTAACTTGGATGTTTCTCGACTATTGGTACGTTTTAAATTCGGAATGCATATTACTTTTACGTAAGTAACTTATAATGTAAGTTTTTATCTATGTCATGTATTGTCATTGACGTAGTGTTATCACACAAAAAATGCACAATTATTAAATTTGATAAATTTCACAGCACATAAATTAACATTTTTAGCCATAAAAAAATTTCTTATTTGTTTTACTTGTTTTTTTAAAGTGGGATTAAAATATCTTATATTTATAAGTTTAATTTTTTGAATTACCTTTGGTAGGTTATTCGAATTGTATACGTCGATCAATTGTTTTAGTAAATTGAATTTTGTCATATAGGAAGCTCTGTTTTTTCATGATTACACATTTCTCATCACTTTTGAAAAAAATTCATATGTGAAGCTCTATTGTTTCATGATTACCCATTTCTCATCTATACTATACTATTAAACTAAATAGTGCTATAGCTTTGAAGCCCCGTCCAATTTCTCAGTGAAATTTAATTTGGGTTTTCCATGTGTATTTGTATGCTCAAACGACACATATTTCCCTTAAGAAAGAATCCTTCTTTTCGTTCTACTTCCTTTAGCTACCGAACCCAAGTCTGCTTAGTATCTAATGCACATTGATAGCATTTTGAAGACCCCTCTATCAAAATTTATGCCAGAGCATTTTCTACCAATGTACCTTCTTCAATTTCATGTTCCTTACCTCTTATAGCTCCCAATTATATCTCGGCCCATGTCACCCTCGATATGTTTAATTTTTCTCTCCTATTTTGACAATTATATAATCCAAATTTTTTATATTTGCTTAATTGAAAACTTGATTAACCCAAAAGGTTGTTCTATTTTTGATGGAAAAAAATGATTTTTTGCAACTCGGTATATATTTCTATTTTATTTGACATCTCCAAATTTTTATTTTTGAATAGGTACACAGGAAGAAATTTTTATAGTCGCAAGATTTTTATGATTTTGTAGTTATTAGAAAGCTGATAATTTTAGTTTTCATATTGATTTTTTTGGGTGGTTTGTTTTGGGCTATTTTCTTTTATTAATTGTTGGTGGTTATGATTTTCCATTACGACATTTTTAGCTATATTTAAGGCTTGATTCTTGAAAAAAAATTATTGTTGATGATATTGTGGCTGTATGAAATAATCTTTTCGGCTCTATCTAATATTTTTATGCCTATAATCCAAAGCAGATTTGAATTATCATTATCATTGTATGGAATCATTATTTAAATTATATACAATATCTTTCTGTTCATAATCCATAATCAATAATAATGGACTGTAATTTACTTTATATTTGTACAAAATTTTCATTATTTAGGGACTACAAATTTGAAAATTTTGGAGAGCATGTTTTCTACGAAGAGTATTTTGTAAAGGCACTTTTAGTTATCACAGTATTTTTTTTTTTGAAAAGCAAGGGTAATCCTTTACAACATGTCTTAAGAATAACTAACATCTAATTATGGTTAGGGCATAAATCAGCAAGCTACACTTTTGATCATGAAGGAAAGCTTTATATGAAGATTGTGTTTTTAGTGGCTCTTTCTGAACATCACCTCTATGATGGTTTATAACTCCATTTTTATTTTTTAACGTCCTCCGGCTCTATCATAAATCTATGTATTCATCTACCGTTTAACTATATAGACAAACTATGTAAAATATTCATGAACGAAAAATATGTGTGATGCAAAAATATGTTATTTTCAAAAATTACACCATGTTTACAAACTCTGAAACATGTAAAGTCGATATGACTACAATTTTCCTCTTTCGCTGAAGAATCACTAAACAAAATAGATATTACCTTGAGCCTAATCCAGTTTATTAAAGTAGAAAGGTGTGTTGTGTCAACAACCATAACACTGCATGGATGCTTGATGAATAACATTTTGATAATGAAAGGCTGTAAGCAGAGACTGCATTCGGATCTTCTGTATCAACATCCTGTAGATACGAGAAAAAAAAACATGGCTTAAGTTTAAAAGCAAAAAAATATATTTGTAGCAGATGGTAATGATATTAACCGAATATGAAGTGGCGTAGTAATGAGTTGAAAGGTGAAACAGTTACAGGAAGGAGTGTTCATATATACGTTACTCAAGCAGCGCTCGATATTGGCAAATACGTGCGATGCGAACCGATCGAAGAACGCATCATAGTAGGATCAGTTAAGCGTTATGTGTGAGATATAATGGATGAACTACATCGAACAAAATAATGGATGAAATATACATATATGACTACTTATTATTGCTCATCACTAGGTAACCGTTCGAATTAATAGCTCGGTCGGTGGTGTATGCATTGACATTGAGAGTTTACTCAACGTTTTTAGCTAATACAAGTTCAACTGTGGACCTTTCTATAAAAGCCCTGATCTGTAGCCACTTACTTGCATGCCTACATAAGTAAACATTTAATTTTTTTTCTTCCCGCCTCCCAAATCATCAATTGGTTTTTGTTGTTCACTTTACGGGGCTTAGCATGTAAGTATCCGGTCTGGTACAGTATTGTGATGGATGTTGGCAAGAATAATACTTCTATACCATAAAATATTACGGTTGTTGTCCCTCACCCTGTAACTTTCATAACATAATACACTATCGATAGTTTCCATCTAAATAAAAGAAATAAAAGACAACTAAATCAAGGTCTACAAATCATGTTCTAAGAATTTTTGGCTATATTCAATGATATGAAAACAACATAGATATATACAGATTAAAAGAAATTCTATATGGAGTTATATGGTATTAAGTATATTTTCTAAGTCTGACATGAAATTAAATCATAACTTTTACCACATGTCAACAAAAAGTCGTGGATATGTATAGACAATAGAGTTATTGTTATTAATGAATATCTAGATTTTTTCATGGTGATATTGATCCAAAATTATATGGATGTGATGAATTAGTTTTCAGTATTTCATACTATTTTAAACATTACACTGAGCTAAAAAAAATCTCGCATACTAGAGAAATTTATACTGCCGATCTCAAAAAAAATTAAATTAAACCAATCAAATATCTGCCAATCCAAATTGTTTTAAAATTTCATGTCTGGATCTTATTTTTATAAGGTTTATGTTACAGTGTATATTTTTTCTGGTGAATACTTTACTTCAATGAGATGTTTAATCAATCTTCAAATCTTCTACTATGTTTAACAATTATATATTACATTTTGGCTTAACATTATGGTAAAAATAACAAGGATACATAATTCTGTATGGGTGATTTATTATAAGTTTTGCAGGTAATTTCATTAGAAAGGCATTTGTGTTTTCATCTTTGTTTATATTAATCTTTTTCTGTTATGCACAACTATACAGGAAGCTTGGAGATCCATCCTATTTGTCATGCAATAGAAATCCTGAAGAATACTAAATAATGTATTATTCAATATAATCAAACTGATTTGATTCTTAATGCTGTAATTATTTTAAAAAAAAAAGTGCCAATTGTTCTATATATGAAAGTGGAACAATTTGATATCAAATGCATGTATAAAGCAAAACAGTTCTCTCTATGGCTTTCATTTTGATTATACATACCTCTGTAAATGTATATTTTACATCGTTTTACTATTTAGCGTACTGGGAGCTGAGAAGTTTGAAACCTGGATGGCACATGCAATAAGGTTCAACTTGCGTGTATCAACTATTTAACTATTGGATTTTAGATCGTTGGTTTACTAGAAATAACTAAAACTATTGGATTTTAGATTCTCGATTTATTGATCTTTCTAACTAACGACCTACATCTACCGTGATTTTAGAGAACGTCTGCCCCTTTATACTTTCATGACATTGCTATTTTTCCATTCACAACTGATTTCTATTTCATTGTTTCGTGGATTGCATAAGGATTTGTGAGTGAATAAATCTGTACATGAATTCAGATACATATCACTGTGTTAAAGTATTGTTCTATAGCATATAGTTTGTTTTTTCAATTATAGCATGTCTTTTTTCGGACGAGAAGTACCATTCCAATATGGTATGAGATTATATAATAATAATTGACCAGGTAGGCATTCGTTTGTAGAAAGATTGTTTGGTAGACATATATTTGTAGGCGAAAAAAAACTGTTTGTTTAGTGGTAACCTCATTTACTTCATAATTCTTCTTTTCAAATATTTATTTTCTCAACGTATGTTATATGAGAATAATTTTCATTTTCCGCCATTTTTCCTTTCATTTCATTACGTGACAATATATTATTTAGCATGTTGTTACTATAGCTTGAGATAGATCACAATAGAATATTGTTTTTTTAGTTTATACATGTTTTATAGTAACAAGTATATTACGTGATGTCATATATACTAAAAAAGTATATATACATTTATATTGTTTTGTAAAAATACCTTTACTTGGGTAGTTGGGTTTAATCTTATTCTATTTTCCACGTGCACTGACTGATTTGATTCTCCCAGAACCGAATAAGATGTTGCTTGCAGACTGAAGTGGAAGTGAAGCAATTTGTCATTTTAACCAGGTATATGAACAGTGTTCTTATGGCAGGCCCCACTTTTTGATATGCTACTACAAACTACATATCATCTCATTTTTGGCATGTTCTAATTATGGATTGAGATAGGTCACACATATAACAATTTAATGCTTTTTAGACTCCATGTTATACATGAAAACATCGGTCAATTTTGAGAATAATGGTAACGAAATTATGTTATTTTAATCGCTGTTGTACTCCTAATGCTTCTTTCAGTCTCGTTATTCCCTACAAGTTTCTTCTATTTAGATAAGCAAGTGTTATTTAGTCTATCCTATAAGATGGTCTATGTTTTACATATGTAGGTAACTACCATGCCTTATAGATCAAAAACAAGTTCATAATTCAGGGTTGTTTTCACAGTATTTTTTGATAGCATCTGCTGAAGTTGAGAAGATGAAGAGGCATATTTCTTTTGATCTACATAGTTAAATATTTTATTTAGTGATATGATATATATGTACTTCTTTGTTTTTGATGTTAATCCACGGTTTACTATTTTAATTTGATTTAGGCTATTTGATTATTTTACTATATAACATGTAATTTCATATTTATTTTAAAGATGATGTTCATTGAATTATTTAAACTAAAAACTCATATAATCAACTACCAACTAATTAGGTTTCGGCTACTGTACTCTAAATGTTTAAATGCATCATATATTTTTTCTTTGATTGTCTAAGAATTTATTGTGGTTCAAGTCAATATTTTAGCAATGCTATGGGACCATTTGTTTTCAGAATTAGCATGTATTTTTTGCGTATAATTTCTCTATTTCTAACTAGGATTACAAAATCGTATTTCAACAATCTTGATGACTTTTTGTTGTTACTGATGAAAGTACGTCTCTAATTTTGGATTTTACTATTGTGTGGTTGAAAGTTCATTACATGAATACAATATGTGCTCTTATTTGTATTGCTGAAATATTGGAGCTAAAAGAATGTCGATTATTTACCTGTTACGTAGATTCAAAAAGCGATGCCTACTATTTACGTATAAGCATGCTGGATAATTAAAAAATAATCTATGTATGTGTAGCTACACAAATATGTAAGCTACAAAAATATTTAAACTAAAAATAGTTCTAATTCCGTGTGCGAAGCACGGGTTTACACTAATACTTTACTTATATGCCTCATCAAAACCTTGTAATTCCCCTAACCCATATGGGTTATTTACAAGAGAAATGAGCATATATATATATATATATATATATATATATATATATATATATATATATATATATATATATAAAAGATCCATATATTAACTGTACATAGATGCGAAAGAAAAAAAAAATAAAGTACAACAAAAGAACAATTAAAACAAAATCCCACCTTCAGCCCTTCTTCTTCTTCGCCTCCATCCTTCTCCTTTATCAAGTATCTCTTAAATCAACCCCCCCAATGCCACAACAGCTCTACATTTCTGCCCCTTCTCTCCGTCGAACTACCATTATTATTAACAAGGTACACAATCTCCCTTTCTATTTGCTTTAATTTCGTTATCTTGCTGTCGGTTTTGGAATAGCCATTTGTTTCTTTCTTGCCACATAAAGTAGACTGTTAATGTGAAGGCCGCACTTGCTATATCTCAAATTTGGTCCCGTCTTTGGAATCTTTCCCTCAGTCGAATCACTTCCACCTGCAGTGTAGGTAATGTATCAGGTAATAAGCCTAGTTTGAATTTCGTCGAACACCATATGTTGCTGGAATATGAGCATTGAAAGAATAAATGTTGAACTGTCTCCTGTTCTCTATCACACAACATACATGATGTATCAGTAGTTACTCCAAAATTGCACAGTCTGTCTCGTGTGTATAACCTATTTAGCATTGCAAGGTAGGAGATGAAAGACATTTTCTTGTTGTTCTTATTGTGCTAAACAATGTCATACCATTCTGCACTTGTTTCTCTATCACTCACCTTGTCCCATGCTTTGTGATACGAGAACTGACCTCCATCACACCATTCATACTGGTCTTCTGTCCTGTTCCCAATTATTTGTACCTGTGTAATATCAGTTGCCACTTCCCTAGTTGATGCTAATAAGTGTGGTTTGAATTCTCCCTCTTCTATAATAGCAGACACCTTTGTATGATCATCTCCAATAAGCTAGAACCTATGAACCCCCAAGATATCAATCAAACATTTACAGTTAACCCATGGTTCCAGCAATAACAATGTTTTTTCACCATTTGATATATCCTTGTTAAAATATTGCTTTCCACTTGTTCGCAGCCGTAATATAGATTTCCATGTGCAAGAGACATTATTATCAATGTGCATTGACCAAAACTGCCTCTCCTTGCAATATCTTCCTTTCATCCATTTACACCATAAATTTTCTTTGTCAAAAGGTTCCACATAAGTTTAATGAAAGTAGCTCTCTTTAGACTTGGAAAAAGTTTAAGTCCAGTTCCCCCTTCTTACTTTGGTTTACATATATTCTTCCATGCTACTTTATATTTTTTACCTCCCCAAAAAAAATCTGAACACAATGCATGAAGTTTGTCTATTGTAAATTCTAGTATTTGGTATACAAATATCCATTACAAAACAGTGGGGGTTATAACTAAATTAAGTAATTCTGCTCGGCCAGCAAAGCTCAAATATTTTTCATCCCACCTTGTAGCTTTGATTTTACTTTATGAAGTAGCTGTTGACATTCTGCATAATGAAGATAGGTAGATGAAAGGGGAACTCCCAAATAGGTAATAGGTAATGAACCCTCTTCAAATTTAAGAATGTTGGCTATTATTTGTCTTTGGGTTGCATGTTGACTAAAATATAACCTGCTTTTCATTAAATTAACATTTAGACCAGAGTATGTACTGAGGTTATGGAAGATATTCTTCAAAGTAGCGCCCCTCTTATATTATTCTTGCCAAAGCCATTAAATCATCTACATACAACAAACGAGTAATATATGGTTGTACTGTATATATGGGGAAGAAATGTCTAGATGCAGTAGCTTCATTCATCAAATAGGAAAAGAACTCTATTACAATTGTAAATAAATAAGGTGAGAGTGGATCCCCTTGCCATAATCCCCTATTGCTGGATACAAAGCCTTTAGGAATGCCTTGCATTAGAATCGAGAAGCTAGGTTAATGCATTAAAAAATAACATTAACAAAGTTTGTAGGAAAGCCTATTTGTTTCATAATATAACATATGAAACTCCTATCTATCTTATCATATGCTTTTTGAATATCCACCTTGACACAGAATCTATCAATTCCTTTTTTGTTGAAATCACGAAGCTGTTTATGTGCAAGTAATATATTATCACTAATATATCTTCCAGGAATGAATGAACATTGATTTTCACTGATAAGATGATGTAGGAAATGCTTTAATCTATTACAAAGAATTTTACTAAATACCTTGTAGTACATGTTGCAGCACGAAATTAGTCTATAATGTGTGGTATCAGTGGGCCTTTCCATTTTGGGAATAAGGGAAATGAATGTATGATTTATTCCCTTTGGTTGTTTTGCTGCTTGAAACATGTCATTGACTGCTTTATGTAGATCATCTTTTAGTTCATCCCAATGTAATTTCATGAACTTAACATTGATGCCATCCGAACCAGGGCTCTTGTCTTCATTAACAGAGAATACTACTTTTTTAACTTCTGATATAGTTATATATTGTAACAAGTATCTCTTACCATCTGAATTTATAGTTGCAATAGGTTGAAATGGTGGGAATACTGTGATAGGGGTCCCATTAAATAACTGTGTGTAATATAGAATAGCTTGTTGCTCAATTTCTTCAGGATTGTACACCATATCACCTTTTTCATCTATTAATGCTTGGATATTGTTGATATGTATTCTAAAGGACATTTTGGAGTGAAAAAACTTTGAGATTGTGTCTCTCTGTTGAAGCCAAAGCACCTTTGCCTTCCGTCTTAAGCTCCAAAATTTAATGTTTTGTTGCATTTGTAGTTTATGCTTTGCAAAAAGCATCTCCTCATATAACTGCAAATTGGTTGGGTAATTGCCCACTACCACTTCAAGTTCATTAAATTCCTTTTCTGCTTCCTGTAAGTAAGTATCATCTTTAACTTTCTCCTTATTCTATTTCTTCAATTCTTTTTGGTAAGATTGTAGTTTCTGTTGAAACCTGTAGCTTGGAAACCCCCATGTACATGCTTGTAGTCCCCTTGTTATACAGTCTAGATAGCCCTCTTTATATTGCGAATGGTTGTCATATCTGAAAGGGAAACCCTTTTGGTGAGTGACAAGAATTAAATGCAATAACAAAGTGTTATGATCACTTGAAAGTTGTGAAAGTGCAAGAGCCTTCATGTATGAAAATATTTGTAAACAAGCCACATTCACAAAAAATTTATCTATATTGTTTGCAATCCCCTTTCTCCTCCATGTGAAATTGTACCCCAGTGCTTTTATTTCTGTAAGACCAGCTTGTAACAAACAGTTATTTAGTACTCATATTTTATTGAAGGGGATAGGTAATCCCCCTTGTTTGTCCGCTGTAGTAGATGCATTATTAAAATACCCTATTAAGACCCATGCCTTAGAGATAAGTGAAGATTCTTGAATTATATGCTTCCATAAAATTTGCCTTTCACTGAAACTATTATTTGCATATATCACTGTAATAATTCGTTTGAAACCTCCTGTTTGCGCCAAAATTGATCACAAACACCCAATTGTCGATGAAAGCACCAGTGCACAATCACATATTACAGATAACAAGTATGTAGAGAATTAAAAATGAAGAACACTCAGAAAATTAAAAAGAAAGCAGTAAAGAACACAGAGTTTATAGTGGTTCGACAATCCGACCTACATCCACTTTGAAGTTGATGATTTTATTGATGTTTGCTTGCTGACTACAATGTGTTACAACTGATTACAACAGAAAATTTCGAGTACAATGATGGTTCCTGCAGGGTCTGGACATAGAAGAATCAAAAGTCCCTTTTCTATAGGCCTTGGGATGCTATTTATGGGTGTAGGCAGCAAATATATCACTCAGATCTCAGGAGACCCCTTCTGGCACGTGAGTGAGTCTACGCGATCGATCCCACGTGGTTTTCACTCGACCCGTGATCGATACAAACGAATTTCGTATCGATCAAGATTTGGTCCAATCGAGTCGAAATTGAGCATGAACATTCTTCAGGTTGTACGTAAGCTCCTGTGAAAATTTGGTGTCGTTTGGACTTGTAAATTGTGAGATATGATTGATTCAATTTGTAGTTTGTATGAAGGCTGAAGCGTTCGTATCCATCAATTCATCTCCATATCTCTGTATCTATCTGCTTCTTCGTGTCCATCCCATTCGCATCGATGATGTGGCACAGAAACCCAGGATAGATCCATTTTTGATGCCGAGTTGACTGCTCCCTAAACACATTCCCTTCGTATCGATCTGAGATGCTTAATTCGCATCGACGGTTCGATGCCCTCTTCGTATCCATCAATCAACCCCTCTTCGTATCGATCCTCTGTATATGTCCTTCATATCCATCTAGTGCCGCGGCCTTCGTATCGATCTAGTACCACGTTCCTCGTATCGATCCCACGCTTCGATCGATACGAAATGCATCGATACGAAGACCGGTCGATCCAAACCAAATGCCAAGCACACGCGCTAGTCCTAATCCGTATCTGTTTGCACAAAAAATGGACAAACACCTCAAAGTCGTATGATTTAATAGATTTTATGTTGTTCTTAGTGATTTGGGTGATTTATGCAAATATATGAAAAGCAGGGGCTAAGCTGTAAAAGACACGTAGATTTATAGTGGTTCAGCCAGAATGTGCCTACGTCCACTTTATATGTTATTTCTCTTTTCTTGTTTAGATTACAAGTACAAAGCTTTGATACAAGTAAAAGAAAGTTGTTTGAAAGTTCTCTCCGTGCTTGAGCTCCGGGTCCGAGACCACTCCGGGTCCATGTCCAATCCCTGCCTCGACTCTCTGGTCAAGGGTTTAACCTATGATTATGTTTCTCTGGCCTCGACTCTCCGGTCGAGGACTTGATATTCTCCGACCTCGACTCTCCGGTCGAGGTCGAGGACTTGATATTCTCCGGCCTCGACTCTCCGGTCGAGGACTTTTATATTCTCCGGCCAAGGACTTTTATATTGTGTTTGAGTCCATTCCATCGCTCTCCGGCGAAGGGACTCATAATTCGCGATTACTGCCCCGTCTCTCCGGTCGGGACCGTAATCGCGAGACCTGTATTATTCATTACATTGATCCAAATCCAACCATTCAAAATAAGAGTTTTTACAGCCAGGGAAAACCAAATAAATGTTTGTACATCCAAGGAAAAAACAAAAGTTTTCAGGAAAACGAAAAAGAAAAACAGGATTTCACAGACTCGAGCAACACGGTTTATCATCGTCTCAGAGCATGCCTAGGGGCCGTCCTCGATCCTGTACATGTGTAAATGATTTAGTCGCATTACTTCGAGTTCTATTACTTATTCCAAGCCATAAATCTATTTAGTTGATAACAAGTTAACGTTGCCTAGGTCCAGTGCCATCCTCATTCGAGGTGGGCGGTGGCCGTTCCTGTTCCACTGCCACAGCTCGATTCCTTACATACTGCTATAGATGACCATTCCTTACATGCTCCTCAACGATATCCCTCAAATGCCTGCAGTCGTTCGTGTTGTGCCCATCCAGCTCATGGAATAGGAAATTCCTTTCCGATGCCCGTTCATAATCAAAAGGTTCCCTTCTTGTTGGCCTTCGATACTGGAGGCACCCTCGATGTTCAAATAAATCCTTTCCAGAGTTTCAGTCAGATTCGTGTAAGAAGAAAACTTTGACTCCCTCCGTGGCCTTTTTGAAGTGCTATCATTATCATTCATTTTCCTTTTGCCTTTGTTGTCTTTGTTTGGATTTTCTCTGGGTGGACCTCCATCCCTTACCGCATAAGCTTCAACCTCTCTCCCTTCTCTCTCAGCCTGCGCATCTTCCTACCTTAGAAATCTCTCCGCCTCATGATAGAACTCCCCAAGATCCCTCGGTGGGTCCCGTTCCAATGATATCTTGAAATCCGAATTGTCTGCAACTCCTGAAACCGCTGCCATCAAAACCATCGACGGATCAGGTCGATCCACCGAAGCCACTGCCGCATTGAATCTAGTCAAGAAATCTCTAAGTGATTCTCCTTTCCATTGTTTCATTGATGTTAAAGTCATCACATTCTTGGGTCTGGCTATGTGGACCCAAAACTGCCTCATAAACCTTTCAATCAACTCCGTCCATGTAACAATAGAGCCACTCTCCAGCTGTCTGAACCATAACGCCGCTATATCCGTCAGATACAAAGGGAAGCATCACGCCATTACCTCCTCTGATGCTCCCAGTACTTCCATATGCCTCATGTACCTTTTCAAGTGAATAACGGGATCTGTTCTCCCGTTATACATCTCCAGTGTTGGTAACTTGAATTCTGGTGGATTCCTGGCTTGCCTGATCGTAGGAGCAAAGGGACTCCTATTCACATCTTCCAGATCTCTATTCACTAGTCTGCCTCTCATGGCTCGTCTGACCATCTCCGCCAATCTGTCACTGTCGTCAAGCTGTAGCCCTTATCTGTTGCTTCCGACCTGCCCCTCGAGTTTACGAGAGAATCCTAGAATCTGGTCTCCTGGACGGGCATCCATTCCTCTACCAAAGTCATGTTGAACAGCTCCACCTGGTATCCTACCCGAGGTTGGATCAACGTCCTTCGGATGTGTGCCCCCAAATTCTGGTGCCGCTCCTGACGGTCCTGCTCCATTCTGAACTCTGGTTGTTCCGCGCTCCTAATCTCTATCTCCAGCATCTCCTATAGCAGCGTTCCCTTGATTTTGCATTCTGGCTTCTCCAGCTTGTTGGAGTAGGTTCTGCATCATCTCCTCTTGTCTTTTCAGTATTCCTTCCTGCATAGCTTCCATCATCATCTTCATCTCGTCCCGGGTGATGAAGATTGAGGCGTCATTTGCTTCAAAGGAAGCCTCATGGCTCCCTTCATGCTAACTCCTTCCAGCTCTTTGTCTTCTTGTTGATTTTCTTGCCATAGCTTTCCAGATCCAAGTCTTTAAGCTTTCAGATCCAAAGTCCTGGTTGTAGAATTCCTGAGCGCTAGCGTTCTCGGTGAAAGCACCAAAATGTTTGCGCCAAAATTGGTCACAAACACCCAATTGTCGATGAAAGCACCAGTTCACAATCACAGATTACAGATAACAAGTATGTAGAGAATTAAAAATGAAGAACACTCAGAAAATTAAAAAGAAAGCAGTAAAGAACACAGAGTTTATAGTGGTTCGGCAATCCGGCCTACATCCACTTTGAAGTTGATGATTTTATTGATGTTTGCTTGCTGACTACAACGAGTTACAACTGATTACAACAGCAAATTTCGAGTACAATGATGGTTCCTGCAGAGTCTGGACGTAGAAGAATCAAAAGTCCATTTTCTATAGGCCTTGGGATGCTATTTATGGGTGTAGGCGACAAATATCTCGCTCAGATCTCGGGAGACCCCTTTTGGCACATGAGTGGGCCCACGCGATCGATCCCACGTGGTTTGCATTCGACCTGTGATCGATACGAACGAATTTCGTATCGATCAAGATTTCGCCCAATCGAGTCGAAATTGAGCATGAACATTCTTCAGGTTGTACGTAAGCTCTTGTGAAAATTTGGTGTCGTTTGGACTTGTAGATTGTGAGATATGATCGATCCAATTTGTAGTTTGTATGAAGGCTGAAGCGTTCGTATCCATCAATTCGTCTCCATCTCTCTATATCTATCTGCTTCTTCGTGTCCATCCCATTCGCATCGATGATGTGGCGCAGAAACCTAGGGTAGATCCATTTTTGATGCCGAGTTGACTGCTCCCTAAACACATTCCCTTCGTATCGATTTGAGATGCTTAATTCGCATCGATGGTTCGATGCCCTCTTCATATCCATCAATCAACCCCTCTTCGTATCGATCCTCTATATATGTCCTTCATATCCATCTAGTGCCGCGGCCTTCGTATCGATCCAGTACCACGTTCCTCGTACCGATCCTATGCTTCGATCGATACAAAATGCATCGATACGAAGACCGACCGATCCAAACCAAATGCCAAGCGCATGCGCTAGTCCTAATCCGTATCCATCCTGATAACGATCCATATCCATGCCGATCGATACGAAAGTATCGAGTACACACCTGATCGATACGAAAGTATCGATTCGAAGTAAACAACCATGCCCATGTTGATCGATACGAACTATATCGATACGAATTGATTTCATGAATATTAATCCATCCATAACTCGAGCATACGAACTCCGATTGATCTGAAATTTGAAACGTAGCCTCCCCTAGCCTTGTGCATCGTTCCCAATCGATTCTGCCTTGATTGGAGCTCGGTCAAATTTTGATGATATCGATCTTAGCCTTTGTCCCAAATCTGATATCCATCCTTTTCAGCCAATTCGTTGATATCCGAGCTTTGACCAAAAGGCGGGATAACACCTCCATTGTTTAATGCTGACATTGTAATGTGTTGAGCTCAAATTGATATAATTGAGATGTCCCACAATGAAGTATCCCATATCACTAAAATTCTGCCTAAACACTGATCACAATTGTTAGTCATCATATCCCAATTTCTTGGGATTTTTCCTGCTACTTTAGATAAATTAGACAAATTAAATTTATTTTCTACTAAAGCAACAATTGTTGGTTTAAATTTTGCTAGGTGTTTGAGTACATCACTAAATGTATTCATAACCCTAACATTCCATGTGACCACAGTCATTTAATTGATGAATTGCTCCTTAAATTCCTTTTAGGTGGAACATTTGGGGAAACTACCTTTTTACCTTTGCCTGTGTAAGTAATTTGAATTCTTTGCTACAAATGCAGAAACATTAACCGATTCTTCATTGTGAATGTCCTCCTCTAAAGAGTTTGCAACATGATGGAGTTCATCCTTGTCTAAATGAGTAGGGAGATCATGGTCTAAAAAATCCAGATAATCATCATGTTCAGACACTTGTTGCTTCTCATTTTCTACCTGTGTTGAATCATCAGGTTGTACTGAATTTAGTTCACTTTCATCATCTTTATCTTCTTCAGCTTGGTTACTTGCTGCTTCATTTGTAGTAGAAGTAAATTGTCCAACCTCATTATGTTTCTCGTTTGGGATACATTTGGGTTCAGTTGTTCGTTCATGAATGGAAGTTTTATGGCCAAATGTGTTGCACTGATCACATTTGGATGGATGAAATTCATATTAAAAAGAAATTTCTTTTTTTCTTCCATCATGTAATAGCACAGGGATTGTTTTAACCAAGTTAGAATTTGTTGTAATCATAATTTTTATACGAGCAAACTTTGTGAATTCCTTTCTTGTAGTGTTTTCATCCTCTTTCAATGGTATCCCTATATAACTGCCAATCATGGATAAGGCATTGTTTGACCACATTTCCATATCTAAGTTAAACAGTTTTACTCATATTTGAACCACTTTAACATCCTTTTTACTGAAGTTGTAGCCCGGTTGCCATGAATCAATGGTTAACAGTTCGCCAAAATATGAATAAGTAGAGGAAAGAAGTACCCTATCATAATCTTGCTTATCTTCAAATTGTGCATAGTAAAATTTGGAGCATTATGAATATGAAAATCACCAATGGGTTTCCAAATATTCCGAATGTAGCTTTCAGTTTATAATACATGATTTTACAATCGACTTGATGAAGTATTATTGTATTTATCTATGAATGTTCAGATTCGTTGAAAGTTGCTTCAGATATGAAGACATAACCTTCGAGTGGTTTCATGTATCCTAGTTTCTAATCGACTCTGGATGGAGATTTGCCTTGTAAAACTTTAGGGTAAATGCGTGGCTCATCCTCCGATGCAGTGTTGGTAGTTGGTGGAGTTTGCGGAGTTGGTTGTGAGGGTGGATCTGGCGGTTTCTATGGAGAAGAAGGTTGGCAGTTACAGTCACCTTCCGCCATGTTTTCACAAGTAAACAAAAAAACAAATACATACATACATACATACAATTTTATCCATAACGCATTTTATTTAAATACAAGGATTTTAGTTATTTTTTTAATTATTTTGTGTGTGTATATATATATATATTTTAATTTTAGCCATAAGACGTTTTATTCAAATACAAAGATTTTAATTATTTTATTAATTATTTGAATGTATTATTAATTATAATATATATAAAAAATTGTTTTCAAAATTTGTATGATATAAATATATTTATGACATTTTTAATTTAATTTTATATATAATACATATATATTTTTTATTTTAAATCTATAGATCAAGATCTATTTTAAGCTGTTTTACTAATCAAACAAATTAGATAATTTGAAAATAAATTTTGAATTTCAAAATTACTAAGTTATTAAAAGTAAATTATTTTATTTATATTTATGATATTTTTATTTAATTTATAATATAAGGTATATTTATATTTATTTATTTAAATCTATGGATCCAAATCTATTATTAAACTATTTTACCAATTAAACAAATTAGATATTTGAAAATGAACTTTTAATTTCAAAACTGTTGACTTATTCAAAATAACTTTTTTCATTACAAAATAAATATTCAAAATTTAATTATCATATATATGTGTGTGTATGTATATGTATTTATAATATAAACTTGTTTTGGACATTAATATGCATATGAAGGGGTAATGTGTTTTTTGCGGTGTAAATCCAACACTTATATATGGCCCATTAAACAATGTAAACGTTTATATACTGCATGTACACTGTTAGCACCAAAATTGATCATTAACTGTGGTGACCCTCATCTTTAAAGTCACTTAGATTTTTTTTTATTCAAGAGGGACTCACCACTAAACCCCAAATACTTTTATATTTAATTTTTTTATATAGTTTCCAAATATTTTTCCCAAGACCCTGGAATTACTAATATAATCATATCAGTGTACAAAGATTAAACCAATTATATATTTGATGATATACAATTGCTCCTTTATTAATATTTACATATATATTTATATATATACATATATATATCAGAGTCAATTTAAATCAATATTGAAAACAAAATATCATACAAGCTATTGACAAGCCACTGATTTCCTATTTAAATCTTATTCTACTGCCAGAGGTATATTTTTAGCAAATTATAATACCTAAACTTGTTATCTGACTATATATATATATATATATATATATATTAATCTGCCTAAATAAGGCTATTAGCATTTATTTGTTCTTGTGACAGTTATTAGGTTTATGCATAAATTTATTTCAAGATCCTACTTGTAGTTAGGAACATTAAAAGTAATTTCCTAATCTCTGTCTCAAATTAAACAATTGAAGTTAGATTGCATTTCTATATTTGACATGGTACAGATTTTTAGTTGCTTGGTATATTACTATAATTGCTTGGTGTTATCTGAGGGTTGCTTGGTGTTTTTCTTGGTTTTATCCCGGATGCACTCACACTTCATCAATTGAAATGAAGAGATTCCAGGCTCCAAGGGTTTGACCCATGGCCACCTAGACCAGCCATAGTCCCCCTTTTACCACTTGCAAACCCATACCCTTCATTTTGACAAGCTTTTACAAAATTCCTACTCCTAAATTTCCAAGCCTTTTTATGCCTAGTTCAAGTTTTCTGGGAAATACTTTCTTATAGGTGTTCAACCAAATATCCAAAGTCCATTACCCTTCCGGGTCTATTATTCTCAAAGATCTTTTTTTTTTTGAAATTTTAAATGCTCAAATCCATACAAATTTCCAGAATTTATGCACCTGCCAGTATCATTTACTTGCCATGCACAAATTCGTTTTACTTGAATGTTCTGCTAAAATCTTTGAGAGTTCATTTCAAAAATTAAATCCCCTTAGCTGTTTAATTTCCATAAGACAAAATATAAACAATAGAAATCAGAGATTCAAATGTATATATATATATATCTCAGTATCAATTATCTGACATGCATACATTTATTCCACTTGAGTATTTCTTATTCAAATCTTGTCAAATCTATTGTAATTTTATTTAAAGAAAATCATAGAATAAACTCAGGCAATAAAACCAGAGATCATTACTTTCACATTTTATATTTATGTGTTATATCCATCCCCTTGTTTTCTCCAAATCAGATGATCATAGAATCAATAGAAAATCAAACCCCATCAAATAACATTCAAAATGAATTTTACTTAAGTACAAGTTTTCAATCCCCAAATACTTAGAAGGTTTCCTACAAGTACTTCAATTACAGAAAATAGAATTTGTCTAGTAATTTCATTACAATGCAACTGCAAATTTAGAACAAGTCTCTCTTATTTATACTAGCAGCCAATGCCTTCTTTACTCATCAACCAACTTCAATTTCCTACAAGCAAATCATTTAGCTGCCCCAAATAATTTTTGAGACACCCAGATGATTGCAAGGTCAACCAAAAGGGTCAGTTTACACTGGTATGAGCATTTATCAATTTTGTATACTTACACATAATTTTGGTAATCTTGCAGTGCCTTCCTAGATTAACAGGTCTTATACTTAGCATGTTATGGTTCATTCAAGAAGACACAAAATCACATTCAACAAATTAAACAATGCACAACAGTCAGTTAAGATTAAGCATGTGTACAATTTTTAATTCATCCTCATCAAATCTTGGATAAGTAATCTCTGTATTATACTCCAAATTTCCACCCAGCAATTAATCAATGAACAATATTTATCTTGATTAAATCTAACACCAAATCTGAAAGTTTATAACCTAGATTTTTAAACCCCTACCCCCATTTATTTTATGGTCTTTAACTCCTTGTCAAATGAACACTATGTATGCATTGTGATGGAAACTCCCAGGTTGTTTAAATTATTCCAACACACAAAGGCCTCAGGGTGCAGTTGCACCATGCACATACTTGCTTCCACCTGAAGTAAGCAGATCATTGACTACCCCCAAGTGACCAATTTAGTTTTTTTTCCATATATCAGAGAAATATGACTGCCTGCATATTTTCTGGCTCAACCCCATGTTCCCCTATTAATCTTGATCCATGTTTAATGATGATAGAACAAGAATACTTAAAACATGTTAACTCTGAAAGCCAACTTACAGATCAATGCTCCAAACAAAAATGCACAAACAAACATCCATATCACCCATAACAAATCATTTCAGAGATTCAAATAACTCATAGTATTTTTAGGCTGCCTGCAATAGGACTTAATGCCATTGCATACAAAAGATATATACTCACATAATGTTTCTCCTTTCACTGCCTTAATTTCTTAGAACAGCAAATCCCCCAAAGCCTCAAGCTAGTGTTTCTCCTTGTTTATTTTATTTTGTTTTTGATCCCGAGAGAGTGATGGTTTTGGCTATGTGCAGTTATTTATAAATCCATTCTAGGGTTTAAGAAAATGGGTAATTCCCCTGATACCCTTAGATGTTTATGTACACATCATATTTCTGTGTGATCATAAATTGGAAATGCACACTTTAATTAGCTATTTCGGGGATCATGCATTTTTAGACACTCAATACTATTTTCATGACTCTTTTCTAATCATGCCATAAGCATGTGACCCTTAGTTTATTATTTCTTTTTATAAGTTTTAAGGAAATCTGAAAATCTACTTTGTATATTTTTTTCTACCTATCTATTACCTCCATTCAATCAGACATACTCCCATACTTTGTAATGTAAAATCATTTACCCAAATTATTTGTTTGGAATAAATATGGTATGGAAATTTTATTTGATTCTGTATATGTGTGTATATATATATATATATATTTCTGCCTTTATGTCAAATCAGTCAACTCCCTTTTAAATTAAAAATCACATATATTATGCTAATTATTTTCTGGCACAATTATAAGACATATAAACCTTTACATTAAACTTCATTTTATTTTATCTTCATATAAAACAGCAAACACCCTATATATATTAAATGTGTATATATATTTACATAATTCTTTGAACATAAAGCTATATTTATTTTGAGTTCCAATTTTTCTTCTAATTACCTTAATTCCTTGCATTTTATCAAACAGAAGCTCCCATTTAATTTTATTTATTGCCAAATTCTTTTCTGTTTTAATGCAATATATATATATACTTATATATATATATATATCTTAGAATTTTCTAATATAAATATATATCATTTTATTTTTATTTTAGGGTCATTACATACCCTCCCCCTTAAAGGAATTATGTCCCCATAATTTCATCTAATCTCTCCAATTAAAAGCACTAATCCATAGCCTGTTTTAACTCCATAACCTCATACCCATATTTTATGATAACAAACAATGTATAAATATATTTAGAAAAAAAAAATCATCTTAGGCTGCTTAGACATACCTCTCCACCAGTAAACAAATTTGGGTATTTAGCCCTCATTTTGTCTTCAACCTCCCATGTACAATCATTAGTGTCCAAGCTCCATTGGATTTTCACCAGTTTGATCACCTTGTTCCTCAACTTTTTCTCTTCCTTGGCAACTATCCCTACTGGTTCATTGGTATAAACCAAATTTTTCTGGACTTGAACTTGAGTAGGTGACTCCAGAATTGCTCCTTCATCATGCACCCATTTTCTTAATTGAGAAACATGAAATACAGGATGCACACCACTCAACTCCTCAGGTAACTTAAGTCTGTAGGCCATAGCACCAATCCTCTGTATAATTTCATATGGTCCTACAAATCTTGGTGATAGCTTACCAGATTTTCCAAACCTTAACACTTTCTTCATTGGTGATACTTTCAGAAAAACATGCTCTCCTACTTCAAACTCCATTGGCTTTCTCTTTCTATCTGCATAAGACTTTTGTCTTGATTGTGCTGCCTTCATCCTATGCCTAACCAATTCAATCATGTTGGAAGTTTCTTTAACATGATCTGGCCCCAACATTACACCCTCTCCTGCTTCCAACCAACAGGCAGGAGACATGCAAGGTCTCCCATACAAGGCTTCAAAGGGAGCCATTCCTATGGTTGATTGATAGCTATTGTTGTAAGTGAATTCTGCCAAGTGAATATGATCCTCCCAATTTCCCCCAAAATCAAGCACACATGCTCTAAGTAAATCTTCCAATATTTTATTCACTATCTCTGTTTGCCCATCACTTTGAGGATGGTAGGCAGTGCTTAAACAAAGTTGTGTTCCCATTGCTTCTTGGAAACTTTCCCAAAATCTTGAGGTGAACAAAGTGTCTCTATCACTTACAATAGTCTTGGGTATGCCATGTAGCCTCACCACTTCTTTAATAAACAATTGTGCAAGCCTAGATGCATTTCTATCTGACCTGACAGGAACAAAGTGAGCTGATTTGGTTAGTCTATCAACAATTACCCATATACTATCATTGCCTTTCTTAGTTCTAGGCAAACCATCCACAAAATCCATGGAATGCTTTCCCACTTCCACTGAGGTACCTCCAAAGGTTGCAACATGCCAGAGGGCTTTTGGTGGTCTGCTTTAATTTGTTGACATGTGGAACATTTTGCCACATATCTTGCCACTGCTTGCTTCATTCCTGGCCACCAGTAGCCTCTTTTTAAATCATGATACATCTTAGTACCACCAGGGTGTATGGTGTACCTGGTCTTGTGATGCTCATTCATGATTTCTTCCTTCAATTCTGCAATGTTTGGTACACAAAGCTTATCATTTTTCCTCAAATAACCTTGGGAATCTATTTTAAAATTCTCTGACTCAATGTTATTTAATAACATTTCTTTCTTCTCCTTTAGACTTTGATCTTGATCTTGCATGCTACCAACCTTCTCCACCAGATTAGACTTCACTGTGATTATTCCCAGTGTACCATACTCCACCATATCACCATGTTCTTTAAAATTCACTGCATCCTTGCTGTATATATCTGCCTCCCCAAGCACTGCAAGATTTTTAAACTCATCAATCATCAAACTGGCTAATCTAACATGATTTCTGCTCAAAGCATCTGCTACTCTATTAGCTTTTCCAGGAGTGTATAATATATCTAAATCATATGCAGTCAGAAACTCCAACCACCTTGCTTGCCTCATATTTAAATCTTTTTGAGAAAATAAATATTTCAATGCTTGATGATCTGTGAATAATTCAAATCTTGCCCCAAGCAAATAATGCCTCCATAGTTTTAGTGCAAACACTATTGCAGCTAATTCTAGATCATGAGTTGCATATTTGGTTTCATTGGGTTTAAGCTGTCTTGATGCATATGCCACTACCTTGCCATGTTGCATAAGCACTGCACCTAACCCAGACCCACTAGCATCAGTGTATACAACCATTCCTTCATTTGCTTCTGGGATTTGTAGGACAGGAGCTTCCACCAATGCTTGCTTCAATTTCTCAAAATCTTGTTCACACTGCTCAGTCCACACATATGGTTGGTTCTTCTTGGTTAGTTTGGTCATTGGTGCGGCTATTATTGAAAAATCCTTGATGAACCTCCTATAATACCCTGCCAAACCTAAGAATGACCTCACCTCAGTCACTGTTTTGGGTCTACTCCATGATTGAACTGCAATGACCTTGCTTGGATCTACACTTACTCCCTGCTGTGACACTATGTGTCCTAAGAATTTTACTTCATGTTGTCAAAATGTACACTTTGAATACTTGGCTTTTAATTCATGTTCTCTAAGTCTGGATAATACTAAATGTAGGTGCATGGCATGATCATTTTTTGTCTTTGAATAAATTAATATGTCATCTATAAATACCAAGACAAACTTATCCAAAAAGTCTCTAAAAATTCTATTCATCAAGTCTACAAAATAGGAGGGAGCATTGGTCAAGCCAAATGGCATTACTAGAAATTCATAAAGGCCATACCTTGTATTAAAGGCTGTGTACTCAATGCTTTCCTCTGCAACTTTCATCTGATGAAATCCAGAGGCTAAGTCTAGCCTTGAAAATATTTTAGCCCCATGCAATTGATCAAATAGATCATCTATTCTAGGCAGTGGGTACTTATTTTTAATAGTCACCTTGTTTAAATCTCTGTAGTCTACACACAACCTCATTGTTCCATCATGTTTCTTGACAAATAGCACTGGGGGACCCCAACTGGAACTACTTGATCTTATAAATCCTTTCTCTTCTAATTCTTCTAGTTGATGTTTTAATTCTACCAACTCTTTTGGACCCATTCTATAAGGCTTCTTAATGATTGGATTTGTTCCAGGAATTAATTTTATTTTAAATTCAATTGGTCTGTTTTGAGGAATTCCTTTCACTTCTCCAAACACATCTACATATTCATTAACTACTGGGATTTCCTCTATTTTTAATTCCTTTTGAACTTCATTAATACTCCAGATTTTATTAAAACATGTATTCTTTGCTATTTCACTTAAGATGGTAATTCTTTTGCCTTCATTTGTTTCCAAAGAAATAGTAAGGTTTTCTAAATTTAAAATTGCTTTATTTCTCATTAACCAATCTACCCCCAAAATAATCCCAATACCAGGATAATTTAAGGTATATAAATCTGAATTAAATTCATAACCCCCTATAATTAATTTTAGACCCATACACTTCATCCCCAACATACAATGACTCCCTATGGGACTGTGTACAACCAAGGGCTGATCAATGGAAACACATGCAAGTGTTAACTTCTTTACAATTTCCAAAGATATTAGTGAATGTGAGGCACCAGTGTCATATATTACTGATATGGGTTGGGTATGAATAAAAATTATACCTTCAAGTTGCCCAACATTCCCAGTGTTACTTGCTGCCAAAGCTCCTACCCTTGCTGTTCCCCTATTGGTTTCTGGGCAATCCTTCTTGAGATGACCCATCTTTCCACAATTATAGCAGCCTCCTCTGGGTATCTTGGGGTCAGGGCATTGGTTACTATAATGTCCAACTTTTCCACAATTAAAACAATGAGTGAACTTCTTGCTTTCAAGTGCTGTTGCTCCTTCCCCTTTCTTAGCCCCTTTACTTGCATTTCTCTTGTCATAAGGTTGCACTTTGTTCTGACCACCCTTTCTCTTATTGAGCTTCATATTCCTGAATTTCTCTCTTGCAGTGTCATGTTGCTCAAATGAGAGAGTTAGATCAATTACTTGATCAAAAGTTTTGTCCTTGTATGGCAACATTGCCCTTGACAAACTAGGGTTCAAGCCTTGAATGTACCTTGCATTCTTTGCTTCTACATTCCCTATTAACACCAGTCCATACTTGGATAATGCTTCAAACTTCTGAGTGTATTCATTCACACTCATGCTTCCTTGCCTTAATCTAATAAAGTCTTCAAGCAGTGTGGCCTTGGCAGATGCTGGGACAAATCTGACCTCAAGCATGTCTTTGAAATTATTCCAAGTAATGGTATCCTCTTGTCTTCCTGCTGTCACAACTTCCCACCAATCCAGTGCAACCCCCTTCAATTTCCTTGAAGCTATCTGTCTCTTCCTTTGGTCATTGATTTGCATATCTGTGAAGACCCTCTCCATAGTTTTTATCCAAGTTTGAACACCTATAGCTCCTTCAGTACCTTCAAAATCCTTTCCTCCCAAAGTGGTACAAGTCTTAAGCAGTTTGGAGAGTTCCTCATGAGGATTGTCTTGCCTTGGTGCCATTCCATCCCTTAAAGCTCTCACAAAATCCTCCATGCTCATCACAGGTGGCTCACGTGATGATCCTGCACCTGTGTGATGCCTTGGTCTACCATAATGCTATAAATATGATTGTTATGTTAGTTTATTTACCCCTATCAGTTTTTGGTGTCTTTACTTGGTTCATTTTTATTTCTGTGCACACTGTGCATGTGTCACATGTACACACATATATTTCTTGACATACAGCAAAAACATTCAACACCAACAATTCAAACAATGCATTCAAACATCCATATGCATACAACAACATTTACTATGTTATTTAAAACATGGCTCTGATACCAACTGTGGTGACCCTCATCTTTAAAGTCACTTAGATTTTTTTTATTCAAGTGGGACTCACCACTAAACCCCAAATACTTTTATATTTAAATTTTTTATATAGTTTCCAAATATTTTTCCCAAGACCCTGGAATTACTAATATAATCATATCAGTGTACAAAGATTAAACCAATTATATATTTGATGATATACAATTGCTCCTTTATTAATATTTACATATATATTTTTATATATATATATCAGAGTCAATTTAAATCAATATTGAAAACAAAATATCATACAAGCTATTGACAAGTCACTTATTTCCTATTTAAATCTTATTCTACTGCCAGAGGTATATTTTTAGCAAATTATAATACCTAAACTTGTTATCTGACTATATATATATATTAATTTGCCTAAATAAGGCTATTAGCATTTATTTGTTCTTGTGACAGTTATTAGGTTTATGCATAAAATTATTTCAAGATCCTACTTGTAGTTAGGAACATTAAAAGTAATTTCCTAATCACTGTCTCAAATTAAACAATTGAAGTTAGATTGCATTTCTATATTTGACATGGTACAGATTTTTAGTTGCTTGGTATATTACTATAATTGCTTGGTGTTATCTGAGGGTTGCTTGGTGTTTTTCTTGGTTTTATCCCGGATGCACTCACACTTCATCAATTGAAATGAAGAGATTCCAGGCTCCAAGGGTTTGACCCATGGCCACCTAGACCAGCCATAGTCCCCCTTTTACCACTTGCAAACCCATACCCTTCATTTTGACAAGCTTTTACAAAATTCCTACTCCTAAATTTCCAAGCCTTTTTATGCCTAGTTCAAGTTTTCTGGGAAATACTTTCTTATAGGTGTTCAACCAAATATCCAAAGTCCATTACCCTTCCGGGTCTACTATTCTCAAAGATCTTTTTTTTTTTGAAATTTTAAATGCTCAAATCCATACAAATTTCCAGAATTTATGCACCTGCCAGTATCATTTACTTGCCATGCACAAATTCGTTTTACTTGAATGTTCTGCTAAAATCTTTGAGAGTTCATTTCAAAAATTAAATCCCCTTAGCTGTTTAATTTCCATAAGACAAAATATAAACAATAGAAATCAGAGATTCAAATGTATATATATATATATCTCAGTATCAATTATCTGACATGCATACATTTATTCCACTTGAGTATTTCTTATTCAAATCTTGTCAAATCTATTGTAATTTTATTTAAAGAAAATCATAGAATAAACTCAGGCAATAAAACCAGAGATCATTACTTTCACATTTTATATTTATGTGTTATATCCATCCCCTTGTTTTCTCCAAATCAGATGATCATAGAATCAATAGAAAATCAAACCCCATCAAATATCATTCAAAATGAATTTTACTTAAGTACAAGTTTTCAATCCCCAAATACTTAGAAGGTTTCCTACAAGTACTTCAATTACAGAACATAGAATTTGTCTAGTAATTTCATTACAATGCAACTGCAAATTTAGAACAAGTCTCTCTTATTTATACTAGCAGCCAATGCCTTCTTTACTCATCAAGCCAACTTCAATTTCCTGCAAGCAAATCATTTAGCTGCCCCAAATAATTTTTGAGACACCCAGATGATTGCAAGGGCAACCAAAAGGGTCAGTTTACACTGGTATGAGCATTTATCAATTTTGTATACTTACACATAATTTTGGTAATCTTGCAGTGCCTTCCTAGATTAACAGGTCTTATACTTAGCACGTTATGGTTCATTCAAGAAGACACAAAATCACATTCAACAAATTAAACAATGCACAACAGTCAGTTAAGATTAAGCATGTGTACAATTTTTAATTCATCCTCATCAAATCTTGGATAAGTAATCTCTGTTTTATATTCCAAATTTCCACCCAGCAATTAATCAATGAACAATATTTATCTTGATTAAATCTAACACCAAATCTGAAAGTTTATAACCCAGATTTTTAAACCCCTACCCCCATTTATTTTATGGTCTTTAACTCCTTGTCAAATGAACACTATGTATGCATTGTGATGGAAACTCCCAGGTTGTTTAAATTATTCCAACACACAAAGGCCTCAGGGTGCAGTTGCACCATGCACATACTTGCTTCCACCTGAAGTAAGCAGATCATTGACTACCCCCAAGTGACCAATTTAGTTTTTTTTTTCATATATCAGAGAAATATGACTGCCTGCATATTTTCTGGCTCAACCCCATGTTCCCCTATTAATCTTGATCCATGTTTAATGATGATAGAACAAGAATACTTAAAACATGTTAACTCTGAAAGCCAAATTACAGATCAATGCTCCAAACAAAAATGCACAAACAAACATCCATATCACCCATAACAAATCATTTCAGAGATTCAAATAACTCATAGTATTTTTAGGCTGCCTGCAATAGGACTTAATGCCATTGCATACAAAAGATATATACTCACATAATGTTTCTC
The DNA here is from genome assembly GCA_030737815.1 of Allium fistulosum. Classification (NCBI taxonomy): domain Eukaryota; kingdom Viridiplantae; phylum Streptophyta; class Magnoliopsida; order Asparagales; family Amaryllidaceae; genus Allium; species Allium fistulosum. Next base: position 619,844,096 of record CM060906.1, read on the forward strand.
CTTTCACTGCCTTAATTTCTTAGAACATCAAATCCCCCAAAGCCTCAAGCTAGTGTTTCTCCTTGTTTATTTTATTTTGTTTTTGATCCCGAGAGAGTGATGGTTTTGGCTATGTGCAGTTATTTATAAATCCATTCTAGGGTTTAAGAAAATGGGTAATTCCCCTGATACCCTTAGATGTTTATGTACACATCATATTTCTGTGTGATCATAAATTGGAAATGCACACTTTAATTAGCTATTTCGGGGATCATGCATTTTTAGACACTCAATACTATTTTCATGACTCTTTTCTACTCATGCCATAAGCATGTGACCCTTAGTTTATTATTTCTTTTTATAAGTTTTAAGGAAATCTGAAAATCTACTTTGTATATTTTTTTCTACCTATCTATTACCTCCATTCAATCAGACATACTCCCATACTTTGTAATGTAAAATCATTTACCCAAATTATTTGCTTGGAATAAATATGGTATGGAAATTTTATTTGATTCTGTATATGTGTATATATATATATATATATTCTGCCTTTATGTCAAATCAGTCAACTCCCTTTTAAATTAAAAATCACATATATTATGCTAATTATTTTCTGGCACAATTATAAGACATATAAACCTTTATATTAAACTTCATTTTATTTTATCTTCATATAAAACAGCAAACACCCTATATATATTAAATGTGTATATATATTTACATAATTCTTTGAACATAAAGCTATATTTATTTTGAGTTCCAATTTTTCTTCTAATTACCTTAATTCCTTGCATTTTATCAAACAGAAGCTCCCATTTAATTTTATTTATTGCCAAATTCTTTTCTGTTTTAATGCAATATATATATACTTATATATATATATATCTCAGAATTTTCTAATATAAATATATATCATTTTATTTTTATTTTAGGGTCATTACATTAACACCCAAGAATAGATTTGTGTAGAGAGATTAATGAAGATAGTAAATTGAAACAGAGGAATGTACACAAATCTCACAGTAGAAACAAGAACACTAGAGTTATAGTGGTTCGGCGTAACTGCCTACGTCCACTGTTAATGTAATCTTTATTGCCTTTCTCAAAGACTTGAATACCGATACAATCCGTAAACAAACAACTCGAATTCAAGTTTGAACTGAAAGAAGTGAGTACAAAAAATGGCAGAGTATCCCTAGAGTTCTCGAAAAAAGGTCCCCTCAACTTTACCCCTGTCTCTGTATTTATAGACGAAGATAGGTTGGACTCCCATCGCAGGCCCAGGAACAAGGTACTTCGGCCCACAGTCAGCAACTTCTGTGCACCGAGCCAGGCATGCCGAACGGTGATCGCCGATCCACCTCGGCCGGTCCGGTGGTTGTATCGCTGTTGACTCGAAGTAGATTGTCAAAAAACTCGAAGCAAGTGGCATTATGTCCCGAGGTATAGGAAGACTAACCACGTCACTCCGTTGTAGGTCGAAGAGATTAATAACCATCACAAAGTTCACCGATCCAAGCTTGCCGACCGACGCACGCCGAACCATCAAGGCCGAACCATACATGCCGACCTACCTCGACCGAACGAGGCGTGCCGAACTACCTAGACCGAGCGGTATTTGCTAACCACCTAAACTAATCCATGCATGACCTTCGTCCTTGACCGAGCGGCATCTGCCGATCCTCCTTTGACTGAGCCATACATACCGATCCATACCTACCGAGCCGCACATACATGTCGAACCATATCGGTTGCATCAAACCCTTATATCCCCAGTCTCTTCTTGGCCAGAATCTTGTCTAGTGCTAACTATAACTTCTGCAACTGTCGCTTTGTAGCCGGGCCAAGTAGCAGGGTAACATTTGCCTCCCAAAGTACGTCTCGTTGCATACATGACATTCTTTGAATCGAAGCTAGTTAGAGTCTCCAGAAAGAAATCCATCATGTTTCCTAAATAGTCGGTATCCTTCAAATTTATCCTCCAAAGTGTCGTATCCTTCTTCCGTCGTCATGACGCTTGGTCGATTCCCAATAGTATAAATTCAGGATTGTAGTTCATCAGTGGTCATCTATGTCCAGTTCTACAGAGCTAGTAAGCTTTGGCTATCTGATCCAGTCGTTTCTTAATAACCCTAAGTGAAAATTCAATTTCTGTTGATTTCAAGAAGTCGAATTTTTTCGAATATACATGTGCATGTTCGGGCACACGTTCTTGTCATTGGCTCTCGGATGCGTTTTATATGCTCATTATTCGTCACCAATTCCATTTAGTTTAGTTGCAATTCGATTGTAGTTCCTTGTTTATATTTTTTGTGAAATAAGGGTTGTAATCAGCCACTTGATGAGAGGGGACTTCAAGTTCTACATGGATGACGACCTCGGAGCCGTAAGCAAGGGTGAAGGGAGTACGACCAGCCATGGACTCATGGATAGTTCTATAAGCCCATAATGATGTTGAGGGTTCATCCACCCATTTACCTCTAGCCTTTTCCAAACCTCTCTTCAGAATAGGGTTTATGATTTTGTTCATAGCTTCAACCAGTTATAATGGATCGTGGAAGGTCATAAGGACAAATGATGTTACGGACGACGAAGTCGATTATTTTTTTCATCTTGGTCGTGGTTAAAAGTTCTGCATCTGCCCATTTGGTGAAGTAATCAACTGCTAGGATGATGTATTTCGCACCACCTTTAGGATCAGCAAGGAGACGAAGATGTCAATGCCCCCAAGTGGCAAACGATTATGGACTAGCCATTTGAGTAATTTCCATCGGCGGAGCTCTAGAATTTTTTGCAAACATCTTGCACTCATCGCATTGTCTAGCATGATGCCTCATCTTGATTGATAGTCGGCCAGTAAAACCCGTAGCAGAGTACTTTCTTTGTCAGGGTTTGCCCCCTGATGTAATCGCCGCATTCTTCTTCATAAACTTCACTCAAGACTCATTTGGTATCATCATGGGTGATACACCGAAGCATGGGAATGGGTAAACTCCTTTCTACCCATGACTTCTTCTTGGATGATTTGGCATGAAGCTTCGAGGAGGATCTGTCATTTTCCATTCCTCTGTTCTGTAAGAATTCCTCACTGTAGATAGTCTTTGATATGTGTCATCGATGACCCCTTTTCTGGCACTATATCCAAGATCTAGCCGATCTCCATCCGTCAATGCTTAAAATATTAAGTACTTCAACTAAAACAAAGTATGCCCGTTGCACGTCCCTGAAACTGGTCAGCTTGGCCAGTGACTTGACTCTTTTCATTTCGTTGCTGAGGATGTGTGTAATGATGTAATACGTGAAGTTGGCCAGTAGCTCTTGGACCCGGCTGAGATAAGGAGCAAGACAATGCCCCCTGACAAGATTAACTTCCCTAACTTTGCATACTACTAATCAAGAATCACAAAAGATATTTAAAGTTTCCACTCTAAGTTCTCTAGCAAGTTTGAGGCTGGCGGTCGAGGCTTCATACTAAGCATCGTTGTTTGTTACAAGGAAATCGAGTTTCAGGGCATAGCAGATCGATCATTCCTCAAGAGTTATTAACACGACTCCTTCGCCATAACACTGATCATTGGATGCTCCATCTACGTACATTTTCCATCTGTTGGTTGGTTCTCCACTACTCTTCGAGTAGTCGTCCGATGCAGTGAATTCAGATATGAGGTCTGCTAATTTCCATTCTTGGATAGCTCTTCGAGGGAAATAAGTGATATCGAATTGGCTTAGTTCGATATTCTATTTAAGTAGTCTTTCAGACGTCTCAGGTCGTTATACGACCTGTCATAATGGGCTAGCTTTTGTAGCTTCGGGTCGATATTCAATGCATGGCTCGCGATAGTCGATGAAATCACACACGCATGTTTTGTAATCAGATCTTGGGGTAAAGTGGGCTCAAGTGCAGTCGGGTCATGCTCATCCAATTTCATACTCCTGATGGATGGAAGGAGGGTGCTGGAGAATTAATGACCAAGTCTTCGCGGTTTACTCTCCTTTCCACACTCTGGTGGTCATAGTTTTTTAAGGGACATCCGGGTCACATTCGTATGTGCTTGGTGTGGATCGATATTGACCCTTGATCTGAGGGATGATATAGTCGGTCGCCCGTAGTTTTGGATGTCGTTCGCTTGGTTCTGTATTGAGGCCTCCTTGTAGTCGTTACCTTAAGTTGTAAAGAACGCCAAGCTAGAGCTATAATGAGCTGTCGTATTCAGCTTTTAGTGATTTGTACTCCTGCCCCCCAGCATTGATTTTGCCAGGCCACAAGTCGGATGGTCGAAATCCATCCTTAGTGAGTAAATACTCCTTATGTTGATTTCAGGCCGAAGTTAGCGGAATAGAGAACGGTTAGAATCCACTCATCTATTTATCGATGTTTATACGCCACTCTGCATTCTGGTGACTTAGAGTTATTCTTCCCCCAGTCGACTTGCGCCCAATTTGCGTTCATGCTTCGATCCACCCTCTGGGGACTTAGAGATTTGTCGAACGGTTTATGCTCTAGTCCACAGTCAAGGACGTAGAGATTTTCGTCAAGTCGTTTATACTCTGGTCCGCGCTCTGGGGACTCAGAGTACTCTAGTCCGCTTCAGGGACTTAGAGGTTCTTCTCAAATCATTTATACTCTAGTCCGCACTCTAGGACTCAGAATATTCTAGTCCGCTTCAGGGACTTAGAGATTTTCTTCAAGTCATTTATACTCTAGTCCGCGCTCTGGGGACTCAGAGTACTCTAGTCCGCTTCGGGGACTTGGAGATTTTGCTCAAGTCGTTTATACTCTAGTCCGTGCTCTGGGGACTCAGAGTACCCTTGTCCACTTCAGGGACTTAGAGATTTTGCTCAAATTGTTTATACTCTAGTCCGCGCTCTAGGGACTGAGAGTTCTCTAGTCCACTTCAGGGACTTAGAGATTTTCGTCGATTCATTTATACTCTAGCCCGCGCTCTGGGGACTCAGAGTACTCTAGTCCGCTTCAGGGACTTAGAGATTTTTCTCAGGTCATTTATACTCTTGTCCGCGCTCTGGGGACTCAGAGTAATCTAGTCCGTTTCAGGGACATAGAGATTTTTCTTCAAATCGTTTATACTCTAGTCCGCGCGCTGGGGACTCAGAGTACTCTTGTCCGCTTCAGGGACTTGGAGATTTTCCTCAAATCGTTTATACTCTAGCCCGCGCTCTGGGGACTGAGAGTACTCTAGTCCGCTTCAAGGACTTAGAGATATTTCTTCAAATCGTTTATACTCTAGTCCGTACCCTAGGGACTGAGAGTTCTCTAGTCCGCTTCAAGGACTTAGAGATTTTTGTCAATTCATTTATACTCTACCCCGCGCTCTGGGGACTCAGAGTACTCTACTCCGCTTCAGGGACTTAGAGATTTTTCTCAAGTCCTTTATACTCTAGTCTGTGCTCTGGGGACTCAGGGTACTCTAGTCTGCTTCAGAGACCTAGAGATTTTGCTCAAATCGTTTATACTCTAGCCCGCGCTCGGGGGACTCAGAGTACTCTAGTCCGCTTCAGGGACTAGAGATTTTTTTTAAGTTGTTTATACTCTAGTCCATGCTCTGGGCACACAGAGTACTCTAGTCCGCTTCAGGGACTTAGAGATTTTCGTCAATTCATTTATAGTCTAGTCCGCGCTCTGGGGACTCAAAGTACTCTAGTCCGCTTCCGGGACTTGGAGAATTTGCTCAAGTCATTTATACTCTAGTCTGTGCTCTAGGGACTCAGAGTACCCTAGTCCACTTCAGGGACTTAGAGATTTTGCTCAAATCGTTTATACTCTAGTCTGCGCTCTGGAGACTGAGAGTACTCTAGTCTGCGCTCTGGGGACTGAGAGTACTCTATTCCTCTTCAGGGACTTGTAGATTTTTCTTCAAATCGTTTATACTCTAGTCCATACTCTGGGGACTCAAAGTACTCTAGTCCGCTTCACGGACTTATAGATTTTCGTCAATTCGTTTATACTCTAGTCTGCGCTCTGGGGAGTTAGAGTAATCTAGTCCGCTTCATGGACTTAGAAATTTTTCCCAAGTCGTTTATACTCTAGTCCGTGCTCTGGGGACTCAGAGTACTCTAGTCCGCTTCAGGGACTTAGAGATTTTCCTCAAATCGTTTATACTCTAGTCCGCGCTCAGGGGACTGAGAGTACTCTAGTCCACTTCAGGGACTTATAGATTTTTCTTCAAATCGTTTATACTCTAGTCCGCTTCAGAGACTTAGAGATTTTGCTCAAATCGTTTATACTCTAGCCCACGCTTTGGGGACTCAGAGTACTCTAGTCCGCTTCAGGGACTTAGAGATTTTTCTCAAGTCGTTTATACTCTAGTCCACGCTCTGGGGACTCAGAGTACTCTAGTCTGCTTCAGGGCCTTAGAGATTTTCGTTAATTCATTTATATTCTAGTCCGCGCTCTTGGGACTCAGAGTACTCTAGTCCGCTTCAAGGACTTGGAGATTTTCCTCAAATCGTTTATACTCTAGTCCGCGCTCTGGGGACTGAGAGTACTCTAGTCCGCTTCAGGGACTTAGAGATTTTTCTTCAAATCGTTTATACTATAGTCCGCGCTCTGGGGACTGAGAGTTCTCTAGTCCGCTTTAGGGACTTAGAGATTTTCGTCAATTCATTTAAACTCTAGCCCGCGCTCTGGGGACTCAGAGTACTCTAGTCCGCTTCAGGGACTTAGAGATTTTTCTCAAGTCGTTTATACTCTAGTCCGCGTTCTGGGGACTCAGAGTACTCTAGTCCGCTTCATAGACATAGAGATTTTTCTCAAATCGTTTATACTCTATCCCGCGCTTTGGGGACTCAGAGTACTCTAGTTCGCTTCAGGGACTTAGAGATGTTTTTCAAGTCGTTTATACTCTAGTCAATGCTCTGGGCACATAGAGTATTCTAGTCCGCTTCAGGGACTTAGAGATTTTCGTCAATTCGTTTATACTCTAGTCCACGCTCTAGGGACTCAGAGTACTCTAGTCCGCTTTGGGGACTTGGAAATTTTGCTCAAGTCATTTATACTCTAGTCTGTGCTCTGGGGGCTCAGAGTACCCTAGTCCGCTTCAGTGACTTAGAGATTTTGCTCAAATTGTTTATACTCTAGTCCGCGCTCTGGGGACTGAGAGTACTCTAGTCCATGCTCTGGGGACTGAGAGTACTCTAGTCCGCTTCAGGGACTTAGAGATTTTTCTTCAAATCGTTAATACTCTAGTCCGCGCTTTGGGGACTCAAAGTACTCTAGTCCGCTTCAGGGACTTAGAGATTTTCATCAATTCGTTTATACTCTAGTCCGCCTTCTGGGGACTCAGAGTACTCTAGTCCGCTTCAGGGACTTAGAGATTTTTCTCAAGTCGTTTATACTCGAGTCCATGCTCTGGGGACTCAGAGTACTCTAGTCCGCTTCAAGGACTTAGAGATTTTCCTCAAATCGTTTATACTCTAGTCCGCGCTCAGGGGACTGAGAGTACTCTAGTCCACTTCAGGGACTTAGAGATTTTTCTTCAAATCGTTTATACTTTAGTCAATTCTCTGGGGACTCAGAGAACTGTAGTCCGCTTCAGGGACTTAGAGATTTTGCTCAAATCGTTTATACTCTAGCCCGCGCTCTGGGGACTCAGAGTACTCTAGTCCGCTTTAGGGACTTAGAGATTTTTCTCAAGTTGTTTATACTCTAGTCCACGCTCTGGGGACTTAGAGTACTCTAGTCTGCTTCAGGGACTTAGAGATTTTCGTCAATTCATTTATACTCTAGTCCGCGCTCTGGGGACTCAGAGTACTCTAGTCCGCTTCAGGGACTTAGAGATTTTTCTCAAGTCGTTTATACTCTTATCCGCACTCTGGGGAATGAGAGTTCTCTAGTTCGCTTCAGGCACTTAGAGATTTTCGTCAATCCATTTATACTCTTGCCCATGCTCTGGGGACTCAGAGTACTCTAGTCCGCTTCAGGGACTTAGAGATTTTTCTCAAGTCGTTTATACTCTAGTTCACGCTCTGGGGACTCAGAGTACTCTAGTCCGCTTCAGGAACTTAGAGATTTCGTCAATTCATTTATACTCTAGTCCGCGCTCTGGGGACTCAGAGTACTCTAGTCCGCTTCAGGGACTTAGAGATTTTTCTGAAGTCGTTTATACTCTAGTCCACGCTTTGGGGACTCATAGTACTCTAGTTCGCTTCAGGGACTTAGAGATTTTCCTCAAATCGTTTACACTCTAGTCCGCGCTCTGAGGACTGAGTGTACTCTAGTCCGCTACAGGGACTTAGAGATTTTTCTTCAAATCGTTTATACTCTAGTCCGTGCTCTGGGGACTCAGAGTACTTGAGTCTGCTTCAGGGACTTGGAGATTTTCCTTAAATCGTTTATACTCTAGTCCGCGCTCTGGGGACTGAGTGTACTCTAATCCGCTTAAGGGACTTAGAGATTTTTCTTCAAATAGTTTATACTTTAGTCCGCGCTCTGGGGACTCAGAGTACTCTAGCCCACTTCGGGGACTTAGAGATTTTCGTCAATTCGTTTATACTCTAGTCCACGCTCTAGGGACTCAGAGTACTCTAGTCCGCTTTGGGGACTTGGAAATTTTGCTCAAGTCATTTATACTCTAGTCTGTGCTCTGGGGGCTCAGAGTACCCTAGTCCGCTTCAGTGACTTAGAGATTTTGCTCAAATCGTTTATACTCTAGTCCGCGCTCTGGGGACTGAGAGTACTCTAGTCCATGCTCTGGGGACTGAGAGTACTCTAGTCCGCTTCAGGGACTTAGAGATTTTTCTTCAAATCGTTAATACTCTAGTCCGCGCTTTGGGGACTCAAAGTACTCTAGTCCGCTTCAGGGACTTAGAGATTTTCATCAATTCGTTTATACTCTAGTCCGCCTTCTGGGGACTCAGAGTACTCTAGTCCGCTTCAGGGACTTAGAGATTTTTCTCAAGTCGTTTATACTCGAGTCCATGCTCTGGGGACTCAGAGTACTCTAGTCCGCTTCAAGGACTTAGAGATTTTCCTCAAATCGTTTATACTCTAGTCCGCGCTCAGGGGACTGAGAGTACTCTAGTCCACTTCAGGGACTTAGAGATTTTTCTTCAAATCGTTTATACTTTAGTCAATGCTCTGGGGACTCAGAGAACTGTAGTCCGCTTCAGGGACTTAGAGATTTTGCTCAAATCGTTTATACTCTAGCCCGCGCTCTGGGGACTCAGAGTACTCTAGTCCGCTTTAGGGACTTAGAGATTTTTCTCAAGTTGTTTATACTCTAGTCCACGCTCTGGGGACTTAGAGTACTCTAGTCTGCTTCAGGGACTTAGAGATTTTCGTCAATTCATTTATACTCTAGTCCGCGGTCTGGGGACTCAGAGTACTCTAGTCCGCTTCAGGGACTTAGAGATTTTTCTCAAGTCGTTTATACTCTTATCCGCACTCTGGGGAATGAGAGTTCTCTAGTTCGCTTCAGGCACTTAGAGATTTTCGTCAATCCATTTATACTCTTGCCCATGCTCTGGGGACTCAGAGTACTCTAGTCCGCTTCAGGGACTTAGAGATTTTTCTCAAGTCGTTTATACTCTAGTTCACGCTCTGGGGACTCAGAGTACTCTAGTCCGCTTCAGGAACTTAGAGATTTCGTCAATTCATTTATACTCTAGTCCGCGCTCTGGGGACTCAGAGTACTCTAGTCCGCTTCAGGGACTTAGAGATTTTTCTGAAGTCGTTTATACTCTAGTCCACGCTTTGGGGACTCATAGTACTCTAGTTCGCTTCAGGGACTTAGAGATTTTCCTCAAATCGTTTACACTCTAGTCCGCGCTCTGAGGACTGAGTGTACTCTAGTCCGCTACAGGGACTTAGAGATTTTTCTTCAAATCGTTTATACTCTAGTCCGTGCTCTGGGGACTCAGAGTACTTGAGTCTGCTTCAGGGACTTGGAGATTTTCCTTAAATCGTTTATACTCTAGTCCGCGCTCTGGGGACTGAGTGTACTCTAATCCGCTTAAGGGACTTAGAGATTTTTCTTCAAATAGTTTATACTTTAGTCCGCGCTCTGGGGACTCAGAGTACTCTAGCCCACTTCGGGGACTTAGAGGTTTTTCTTGAGAGCAGTCGTATTTCCACCCGTTTGATTTGTATTTCATTTACCGTGTCGAGGCTAATGTTGTCGAATGAATGATCGAACTGCGTTTGCTCATGGAATAGGACTATGCCCCCAGCATCAAGGACAAAACTTAAAAAATGGACGGTCGATTCTCGGCCGCTTGGTGATTGTAGCTCTTCCAATCAAGTCAAGGAAGGAGGTATATGATAGATGGTTGGATCACATCCATGCTGGGGTAGGATAATCAAGTCTCGCACAATTTGCTTCGTATCTCTTTCTAGAAAATGAGGATAATGGATTATTAAGTAGACAAAGTAAGTTGCATATGTTTCAAGGTGCAGTCGCGTCCATGTATTGAGAGCGATGGTTAATAAGTAGGCAGTTTATCACAGCTACTTCAAGTCGAGCTTTCGAACCACCTTTTGCGTTCAGGGTAGGATTTGATGTGTAGATGATCAAATCATGTCCGCTCTAGTTAGATCTCGGCGTCACTGAGCTTGAGGAGAGGCATATGTATTTTATCGAACTTTACTTTATGACCCGAGGAGTGAATGATCAGGCCACATTCATTCCAAGCCTTGCTTAGGCCACCAAATCAAATATGGAGGTCGGTGAATGGACGGTCAATCATGTACGCTTTGTATTGGGCTCTGACGGTGATGATCTTTTCAATCTCTAGTCCTTGGCCCCAAATCAAAGGCACATGATTGATGATGAGCGATCGAATCATGCTCGTGTTGATGAAACTCCACAAATCCGATCGAGGTCTGCGTGGATTAGTTGGCGGCCAACTCTGAGTACTTTGTCACCTGCATCGTTTTGGAAGAAGTTTAGTTCAAGTCAGTCGTAATTCAAAGCACAATTGAAATTAAAATAATCCAAAGAAGATTGGTATAAATCTCACCGATAAGGGGAGCAGCATCGTGTGCTCGCTATTCAACTCTGCCACTAGCCCCTTCTAGCGGGATGTCGACTGCCAACAGTCCAATTGATAATTAGAGTTCTTTATTGATGGGTATTCGAAGTTCCTGGCTCGCCCTTCTACAAGGCTTACACGCACTATTGAAGCTTTCAAAGAGCATATGAGTTGAATTATAAGGTCTTGTTTTGTCTACTGGAATCAGAGTCCTTAGCCAACGGGCCTGCATTGTTACTTTTCCTAGTCTGCTCCACTCCTCCTCACTTTGGTTCTGATTCATTTTGTAACAGAAACGATCCATGGTCGTAGGAGGCTCTTCAGCTAACTAGCTACCAAAATATATCTGGAGGTCGACTCTCCTCAAACGCGATCAGTATGATATCCTTGTTAGCATTTGGAACAAATTTCTTGGAGTCAAACATTGGTTTTCTTGGAGTCATCTTGGCGTTTGCCTAGAGTCATACCATCTATGTTCTCTAACCTTTGAGAGTATCAATTGAGTAGCGATTGCTTGTCCGTTCCGTTGTTGCCATTGTAGAAGCTGCCGCTTGATCCTCTATGCCCTGGTCAGTCATATGATGTAAGGGAAGTGGATAGAATGTTCCTTCATTAAGTTGAGTTTTGAATTCACTATGCGGATTCACTAAGGGAAGTTGTTATTTTTTTTTGGAAAATAAGGGTCGTATAAGAGACCGGTGTAACTTAAGTTTGGATCGGACTATGCACATGGTTCGGTATATTTGATATTGGGTCGGGATGCTTGTAAAGCACAAGAATAGAAGGTGGTCCGATGTTGGAGTGTAGGCACGGTGGATTGGCCAAGAGTGGCTCGGCCAAGGCGGTTTGACCAAGGCGGTTCGGCCAAGGTGGTTCGGCCAAGAGTGGCTCGGCCAAGGCGGTTCGGCCAAGGTGGGTCGGCCAAGAGTGGCTCGACCAAGGTGGTTCGGCCAAGGGTGGCTCGGCCAAGGCGGTTCGGCCAAGGGTGGCTCGGCCAAGGCGGTTCGGCCAAGGGTGGCTCGGCCAAGGCGGTTCGGCCAAGGGTGGCTCGGCCAAGGCGGTTCGGCCAAGGGTGGCTCGGCCAAGGCGGTTCGGTCAAGAGTGGCTCGGCCAAGGTGGGTCGGCCAATGGTGGCTCGGCCAAGGCTGTTCGGCCAAGAGTGGCTCGACCAAGGCGGTTCGGCCAAGGTGGGTCGGCCAAGAGTGGCTTGGCCAAGGTGGTTCGGCCAAGGGTGGCTCGGCAAGGCGGTTCGACTATACGGAGTACGTGGGGTGATCGGTATAAAGCAGTTTTGGAGCGGTCGGTATACAGAGCTTTTGGAGCGATCGGTATATATGTGTTTGCCTTGGTGAGGGTTCGGCCATATAAGAGATTGGCTGAATTGCCTTTGGGGGGTTGGCCTTCATTCGACTTGAGTGCAAACTTCAACATCCAATCCCCAGATCTTGCATACATCAGTGAATCCAATCCTTTCACATGAACATGAACACATGATTAATTTTAAACAAGAACATTAGCATAATCAAATCTTCCAAAAACAGGGCAGTAGACTTAGTTTCTCTGACTATGGCTATCAGTTTCCTTTAGATTTCTCTCAAATCTGAATAGAATAGGAATTTTGCAGGTTAATAACTGGATTTATCTCGCAAATATGGGAATCTGCTAGTAGACAATGAGATCCAATCAAGCTAAGAATTCGTTTCTCAGCGAAAGCACCAAAATGTTAGCACCAAAGTTGGTCACTAACACCCAAGAAAATATTTGTGTAGAGAGATTAATGAAGATAGTAAATTGAAACAGAGGAATGTACACAAATCTGACAGCAGAAACAAGAACACCAGAATTATAGTGGTTCGACGTAATTGCCTACGTCCACTGTTAATGTAATCTTTATTGCCTTTCTCAAAGACTTGAATACAGACACAATCCATAAACAAACAACTCGAATACAAGTTTGAACTGAAAGAAGTGAGTACAAAAAATGGCAGAGTATCCCTTGAGTTCTCAAAAAAAGGTCCCCTCAACTTTACCCATGTCTCTGTATTTATAGACGAAGATAGGCTGGATTCCCATCGTAGGCCCAGGAACAAGGTACTTCGGCCCACAGTCGACAACTTCTATGCACCGAGCCAGGCATGCCGAACGGTGGTCGTCGATCCACCTGGGCCGGTCCAGTGGTTGTCTCGCTGTTGACTCGAAGCAGATTGTCAAAAGACTCGAAGCAAGTGGCATTATGTCCCAAGGTATAAGAAGACTAACCACGTCACTCCGTTGTAGGTCGAAGAGATTAATAACCATCACAAAGTTCACCGATCCAGGCCTGCCAACCGACACACGCCGAACCATCAAGGCCGAACCATACATGCCGACCTACCTCCACCGAACGAGGTGTGCCGAACTACCTAGACCGAGCGGTATCTGCTAACCACCTAAACTAAGCCATGCATGACCTTCGTCCTTGATCGAGCGGTATCTGCCGATCCTCCTTTGACCGAGCCATACATACCGATCCATACCTACCGAGCCGCACATACATGTCGAACCATATCGATTGCATCAAACCCTTATATCCCCAGTCTCTTCTTGGCCAGAATCTTGTCTAGTGCTAACTATAACTTCTACAACTATTGCTTTGTAGCTGGGCCAAGTAGCCGGATAACATACACTTACACATATGTGTATATTTGATACACATATACACTTTATATATTAGATATTTAAAAAAATCAAATCTTTATATAAATAAAATGAATATTTTATTCGAAATTAATTTAGAGCGGATTTAAATCTATTTAGACTTCATAGAACCAATAAGATCCAAAATGGTAAATTTTTTGAAATTTTCTCATTTAACCTACTGCGTACCGGCCTAAATCCAACAACTTCTATATGCGAGAAATCCTTGATGAATCTGCGATAATAGCCAGCCAAACCCAAGAAACTTCTCATCTCCGTTACCGTCTCTGGCCTCTTCCAATCATTAATGGTCTCTATCTTCGATGGGTCTATTGCCAATCCATTTTCCAAAATAACATGATCAAGAAACTTAGGCTGTGTTTGGTTTGCCATTTTAAGTTTTGGGATTTCATCCATATAAAATACGCAAGAAGCATGTATATTGTCGAAAACAATCAATTTAGAAAATGAAATTAACATACAAAATAGAAAACAACTTTTTATTATTTTCCGTGATTTAAGAATTAATAGAAGCACAAGAAATAATCCATCCTTCCGTCGTCCTTCCTTCCTATCTGTCGTCCCTCCATTTCCTTTCATCACCTCCTTCATCACTTCACTCCTTTCATATTTAACATACAGATTTGAAAAGAGAAATTCCAAAATTCATTTTTACACCAAACACCACCTTAAATTATCATTTCCAATAATGACACTTAGAAAATGTCACATTCAATTTGTGTTATCTCAATGTCTCTAATATCAATATAAGATGGACTTCATGGTCATTCTTTTTCTTAAAATATACTAAAATATCATCGATGAAGATCAACACAAATCTATCTAAATGATCACAAAAGTTTCAGTTCGTAAGATCCATAAAGAACAGTAGGACTTGGTTAGTCAAAAAGGCTAACTAACCACTCATATGAACCGTACCTTGTTCTAAACGCGGTCAAAGGAACACTATCCTCGGCTACCCTCGGTTTGTTGAATCTCTTTGCCAAATTTACCTATGAGAATACTCTAGCTCCATTCAATTGGTCAAACAAGTCGTCTATCCTAGAAAATGGATAATGATTCTTCACTGTCAACTCATTCAACATCCTATAGTCATTGCACATCCAAAGTGATCTATTTGACTTCTTCAAGAATACCGTGGATGCTCCCTACGGTGAAGTACTCAGTTTAACAAAACTTTTATGCTCAAGTTCCACTAACTGCTTCTTCAATTCCTCCATCTTCTTGGGAGACGTTCTACTAGGTGATCTACTAACAAATTGTGCCCTCGGCATCAAGTCTATTCGAAATTCAATTGCTATTCTAGGCGATAATTTTGTTACTGATTCAAATACGTCTGCAAATTCTCGAACTAACAATACTCTACTAATTTCATCCTATTGATCTTCCATTGCACACAACATCAGTCATAACTTTTCCTTCATTACATCTAATGCTCCATTGATCCTTTCACGGCCCTTGGATTTCCTAAAGTGATAATTCTACCGGCACAATAGATCCTAGCATCATTACACACAAATTAATTCATACCCAAAATCATCCCATACATAATTGAATTAAGTAGATATGGGTTGCAAACAAACAAATGTCGACATAAATCAAACTCATAGCCAGTGCACTTTAATCTGAGTAGAGCATACCCACCGATCGGATTGACCACGAGCAAGGACATAATAAATTAGGTAGTATCTAATTCTAGCCTATCAACCAAATCTTTCAAAATGAAAGAGTTTTTAGCACCTGTATCAAACTAAACTCTAACTGAAACATTGGAAATCGAAATCCGATCCCCAAGCACGCCCTTTCCTTTTTCTTAAACCATTGGTCCAGTCGTAGGTCCCTTCAGAGCATAACTCGTTGCTTGCTTTATTTCCAAGCAATCTCTTTTCTTATGGCCAGGCTTATTGCAGATGATGCATTTAGCCCTATGCTTGTTCTCTAATCAGTTACACTTGGTAGAGTAGTGCCTCTTCTGCCCATAATTAAAATAGGTAACATCTACAACATTCAGTTTCTACGCTCCTCGTCCTGAGGTCTTTCTTCCCTTCTGAATCTTATTGCCTTTTTGGTATAGGTTGATCTCTTCTTCTACCCACCCTTGGGTCTAACATCAACTCTTTTCTCCTTATAAAACAAGTGATTATATGTCCTCGCTATTTCAACCACCATTTCAAAAGGAGACAACAAGTGCATCCCCTTATGATTTAGTTCCTTCCTCGGACCCTTAATAAATTTCTCATTCTTCTTTAGTGGAGTATTGATATGCTCCGTTCCGTACGTTAACAGAACATTGAAATGTTGAATACATTCTACCACGGTCATTTCTCCCTATTTCAGATCCAAGAACTCCCTACATGATGCACTCTTCTGCAATTTGAGGATATACTGAGCATCTAATCGCTCCTTAAACTACTCCCATGTTATCTTCTCTTCCAAAACTTCAGCAATCACATCCTTTCGCCAGTCCAAAGCATCCTCCTAAAGCTGATGGGAAGCCAACCCCCTTTTCTAAGCATTATCATATCCTAAGTGTAACAACCCTCTCTAGAGCGGGCCTAATTTTTGACCTAATTAAAGCCCATCGAACCTTAGGTCCATTCCAAAGCTGATTGTTGGTTGGTAAAATTGATACAACAAACAATTTACAGAGCTGTCTATCTATGCTTTCAGAATCTCACAGCGGAAGGGATAAAATATAATAACAAAAATAAGTACCCATTTCATAAAAATCAAATCTAAAAAATACAACATCCCAAAATGTCCATAATACAGTGTCTCAAAATATCACCTCTGAAATCTAGGTACATCTGAATATATCAAAAACATAGATAAATGAATAAACTACCAGAGATCTTCATTGCCACCTCCATCATCTCCATTAGCATCTTTTCTCCATCTTATGGGTCGTAATGAGGAGGGAGTAAGAACAACAATGTCTGGTGAATGAAAATATCAAGTCTTACCATAATAGTATTTGGGCGGTATCATTTAGATAGGTAATATGCCTTACACATCATATACTTCATCATACTAAGTATACCTCCACTGTAAGCCAAAGGATTTTCCAGTCCAACTTTATAACATACTATTTAGTATAGGCCAAGGGCTCTTTCCAATATGTCTTTTCAACTACAATAAATCATGCCCTAACGATGTGAGAGAAAGCACCCGAGCCACTTAATACCACTTTAATGGGAATTAGGTAGACTCTAACCATTTAATACCAATACCCTAGGCAGATCCCCATCATTTAATACCTAAACCCAAGGTGGTGATAGAGTTAGAGGTATGACCTAAGGGCAATTATGTAATTTGTTTCATATATCTAACACGTAACCAATCTTGTTCGAAATAAAAGGTGTTTTCTTTTGTTGTACCGTAAGTAATTTGTCACAATGAAAATCAATATACCATTTTGAAAATTTCTAGTCAAGATGTATCGAGATTGGACATTGATACATCCATTTAGACTAGAGTACGCAACGCTCTGCAAATATTGGGCAGTGTATTACTCAAGGCTTTTGGAGCACCAAGGGGTTACGTACTGATAGTTATTGATAATTATAGAATGACTCACTCTATAGTTTTCTGTTAGTTAATATATCTAAGGTCAAATAGAAAATATCAATGTGATTTATTTAAAAAGATCTCTCAACTTAAGAATGTTGTTAATCTTCAATATGAAAGCTCCACTTTGATTATAGTTAAATCATGGTACAACATCCATCAAGGGACTATAGTTGGGTCAAGTGAAAGTATTAGAAGTGAAACACTATTCAAGAGATAATTCGTCTCCTCAGTTATATGAGGTTAGTATCATGGTCAACTGAACTCAACTAAATGTCAAAGACTCTAGCCAGAGCATTTCAGTAAATAATAATTGTTATTATTAAACCAAATACTTTTTGTTTGGACCATAGAGTTAATGTGGATGGTATTGGAATTTTGACCATTACCAAATTCAATAAGTCAAAAGTGATGTAGTTTCGATGAAGAGAATTGGTGTAAATAATAGTCACAATCGGGTAACGTTTAATAAAATAAAATAGGATTTTATCGAAACTAAGTAAGTGATAAATTTGGCCAAAATGTCACACCACCTACTAAGTGACGTGCGAACATTAATATTCGATATTAATCGCTGACCAATTTTACACCTAGCAGGTCACACTACCGAAATGATGAATACTCCTTTGACCAAATGGTTTAGTTAATTTGTGATTGTTATAAAGTAATTAAATTAATTAATATTTATAAAATATTAATTATACAAATTTAATTTTTACTCGATAAACAAATATTAAACGTATTTATAATAGTTGTAAATATATTAATCGATATACAATATCGATTGGTGTTAAAATTAGATTTAAATGCAAAATATTTGTTCAGGCCATAAATAAGTTTAAAGCCCATGAATGGGGCTGGTCTATTCAACCATAATAAAGGTAAAAGGTTGCCATGTGATGGTGCTAAAGAGACATTGAGATGGAGGGCTAAGATAGAAGAGAATTGGTAAGAGATGATGTAGGATCTTGATCCTAAAATATCTCTAAATTCTCCTCTATATAAGCAACTCTACCCTCACTTATTTCAGATCCTTTTTTAGCCTCCATATTCTCTTTGGATCTGGCCGAACTCTTCACCTCCATCTCTCTAGTTCTCTAAGTTCAAATCAAATCAAGTGTTATTCGATAGATAGTGACCATCAGTTCAGGAACTAGCACTCTACTAGATTGTAAACCAGTTCAAGGAGCAAACTTCATCATTGTGAGGTGTATTTTTTGGCTGGGTGTAAGGTAATTTTTTTATCAATATATAAATATTAATGTCTAGATATAATGTTTATATGGTACACACACACACACACATATATATATATATAATATTGTTAATTATGTGACGATTCCGGTATACAAATATATTATCACAATTGGATTGGTTGCATGTTTGCATATACTTGTATATTATAAAAAATTTCATGTGCACACTGGCTTTAATAATAAAAAACAATTTTTTTACTAATAATTTAATATATAATATTTAAATACACATATATAATTTATAAATAAATATTAAATCATACATCATAGGAATATGATTATATAATTTTGTATATATAGTATTATAGATATACTATATTTGGCATCAATATATATATATATATATACATTATTTAAATATTATTTAAATCAATTAATTATATCAATATATATATATATATATTATACATAAATTAAGTTTTCTGTTTTATAAAATTAAGTTTACACATAATAAACTCTCGGCTGTAATATAAAAACATTTCTTTTATAATTTAAATAAAGTCAAGAATTAAAAATGAGTTTTTAAAATTATTTTGAATTATAAAAATATAATAAATATTCAAAATACAAAATATCTTTTAGAACTTTACTGGATATTTGAAATTTAAAATTAGTTTTGAATATAATTTCTTTTGTTAATATTATATATATATATCCATACAAATATTTAATAAAACATATTTTAAAATTTTAAAAATACTTTTTTTCTGAGCCGTGTGCATGACTAGGTGAATATAAATTATTTAAAAATACATTTATTATATTTTGTAAGTATTAATCTATATGTATGTTGTATTATTATATATAAGTATTTAATATATAAATATATATTAAAAATTATTTTATGTATGTAGGTATATATTGTTTTGAATTTATAAAAAAAATTATTTAAGATATTTTATAAATGATTGAAGTATAAATTTATATAGTTATAAATATTTGCAATGTTAATTTATTTTATATTTATATTTATTAATATATATGTGTATATACATAAAATTATTTAAATAAAAAATATAGTTTATATATATAAATATATTTGTAACATTTTATAAATATAAATAAAAGTACATGGACATACATTTGGATAATATATTTGTATGTTAGATGAGCTAATGTGTCCGTTGTAGTGTAAATCCCATGTAACGACCCGGAGATTTCGAACCCGAAATTTCCAGATAGTTAGAAGAAAAAGAAAAGAGATAGAAGAAAGAAACAGAATAAGACACAGATTCTCACATTCGCAGCGGATCAAAATACAATATCAAATAATAATATCAGTTATACACAGAAAACTGTATTTGTTAATTACATTTTAATACATCAGAGTTACAACATTCACAAATATACTAGACAGTTAAAATTAACATATCTCAGACAATTATAATATCACAGCGGAATATACTCCATACGTTCCTGCCATCCAGCTCACCTCTTGAGCTCCAGAACGTCCTAACCTGAAATCTGTAATACTCGGTCTGACCCGAGCATTACCACAAAGTAACACCCGAGTCAGGCTGGAAACCAGCGTGAGTAAACTCATCTAATATGAAATTTCAATCCATAGATCTTATATAAAATCAGGGTAACTCGTATCTTCTACGTGTTCTTACTTATTATATTCAAACAATTTATTTCACAAAATAATATCTAAGTATCGTTACTTAGTTCCAATGATCCAGATTACTCGATTTATTTCATTCCAGCCTATTCGATTTACAAAATAAATCTATAAAGAATTATAGATTAAAAATCGAAGTGGTTTCGGGTATATTTCTGATACCCGACCCCGGTCTCTTCGAATCAAAAGTCATCCTTTAAACCAAGATTTTTCAGTTAAACAATTTAATTTAAATTCAGGATATCATATTCATATAACAAATCTATCACAGATAGATAACTTACATTATCACAATTCATCCAAAACATCTCATATCACAATCACATATCAGATATATCAACTAATCCAAGGCATCTAATATCATTCAACCAATCCATAACAAGTCAATTCATTCTTAATTAATTTAATTAACCTCTAATTAAATTAATTACTAACCTTTAATTACTTGGATTACCTTAATCCATCTTACTTAACATTAATTAATTATAAATTAATTAATCATTTCTTAATTATTTATCTTAATTAATCTTCCTTGATTAATTATTCCTGAATTACAATAAGTAATTATTCTTTACTTACCCCTTTTTATTAATCATTCTTGATTAATTTCTTTTTAATTACATTAAGTAATTAGCCTTTAATTAATTATATAAACGAATTAACCTTAACCATTTATAATGATTAAACTTTAATCAATCCCATTAAGTAATTAATTAATAAATAAATGATTCTTTAATTACTTCCATTAATTAATTATTCTTCAATTAATTACCTCAATTAATCCATATTTAAATAAATTACACTTAAGTAATTAATCCTTAATTACTTCTATTTAATTACTTTCAAAAAGTAATTATCTTAATTAACTTCTTATTTATCATTAAAAATCATATTAAATAAACTTTCCAAATTTATTTAATAAATTTTTAAACAAACCTCATTTATTAATACCCACTTATTCAACCTTTTTAAAACTTATCTACTTAATATAAAAACTTATTTAAACTTATATTCTTGAAACAATTTAGTTTTACAGAAAAACTTGTTTTACTTTTGTTTTAAAACTTAGAAACACTACCATATAAATTTCTTTGGTTTTAAAAACTTCAAAATATTTCCCTGTAAATTCTTTAAGCCTGATATTATTCAAACCCGAGCAAACCATAAGAAAACCCGAAGCAGCTCTCGAGTAAAACCATCAGAAACTCGAAGTAACACTCACGTCACACCCACGTAACATCCTGCTTCGAGTAAAACTCGATTTTCCCCGAACGAAACCCTAACTTTAGCTTTCTTCCCCAATTCCAACTTTCCTGATGCACGCGAATGTGCTCGTGTACGTGCACACCATCCCTAATCGTCGACTAACTCCGTTCAGGCCTCCAACAAGTCGTCTTCCACCACGATATCACGATCGACCAACCCATCTTCCTCGATTCGTACGAAAACAAAATCGAGCTCAAAACCCATCACCTGGAAACGACATTACCAGATAATCCACTCGCCACCGACGATCTATGCCATTCGCCCTTCTCCCCATAGCTTCGCCTCGTCTACCATCACCCATCACACGTCTCGCGATCGCCCCAGATTCCATCTCGATGTCGCGACACCCATCTGAACATCAACGACAATACCAGAGTGTTAAACCCTATCTCATCAATTTCCGATCACCACGATCATCGATAAATCTCTATACTATTTTTCTGATGAACTCCAACATCCCCTCTACCTTCAAACCCAACCACGACGTTCAGTTCGTCGTCGATCTTCGGCAATCAACAAAAATGCCAAAAACGTTTCTCTCGAAAATTCTCACAATTTATCGAACTAAAAATTACGAAACTCATATTAAAAATCATGATTTTCAACCTCGAATACATTCATGCAATCCAAATTTGTAATTGAATTAGTTGATTTTTGACATAAAAATGTATTCCACTGTTATTTATAAAATTTTCGAGTCAATATTTAATATAAATTCCAGTGATGAATTTTAGTAGGTATGTTTTACAATTTCAAACATTTTTCATTTACAAACCAAAAGCTAATAGTGATTCAAAAGTGGGATACTGGATTTATAAAGTAATTTAAACCTGTTATCACCAACAGAGCCTATACTAGACAATATTCAGACATTAAATACTTATATACATACATGCATTCATTTCAAATCAAGTATTCAGACAAGCAACATAAGTTTCATACATATATTAATGTAGAATTCCAGAATTAAAACTGTTTTTAAAAATATGTTTACTCACCTTTAGCTTGAACAGGGAACAGAGGAAAAGAACTCTGATCTGGACTGTCTTGCCTAAATCTGAAACTTGTTAGATTTACTTGATGTTTGATCCTGGATTTAAAAACTTGATATTGATCTTGATACTTTGGTTACTGAGTTGAATCTGGAGCTTTATTATTGATGAAGTTGAATTTGTGAAATAGTTTGCCTTGCTTTGATTTTTTTTTTCTTCTTTGAATTTGATTCCACTGATTTTTAGTTTCCAGATTTATCTTTTGATCTATTTTGTTTTAGTCGAAAATGAGAAGAAGGATTTAGAACCGAAAATACAAACAACTTTCTCCTTATTATTAAAATTTAAAAATTATAATTATCAAAGAGATATTGCCATTTGTCCTTAAGTTAATTATCTAGCTTACACATATGCATTCAAGCCTCCATATGTTTACAAGTGTTTTTAAATGCTTTATTATTTATTTACAAGTGTTTAAAGACAATATTAAATAAATTTCTTATATTTATCTAGTATATTTATATGTATAAAAATGTATTTATCTTTTTATAATTTAATCTTTTAGATTTTAAATAAATATATAAATGTGAAAAACAATTATTTATAATAACTTATGCTTTGATCAATTTTAATGTATCCTATGTTTATATGCTTGAGTATTTTATTTTACTATATATATTTTTACAAACCAAATTGTCTTATGTTTGAATTTTAAAAAGGAAAAAATATTAAAACAAATGAACTTATTAATTTAAAACTTATTTAAAACTTAAGCTTAAATATATATCTATAATAATAAGAAATTATCACTTGAAAAGCATCATGCTAAATTATAATTTCCAAATTACAATTTATATATATATTAAAGTTTGAAAACATCTTATTAAATTCAAATCTAATACTTTTCCATTTCAATATATACAAATATATACATTTAAATGGAAAATATTTCTAACATTAGTTTTGATAAATACTATATTGAATTTTTATAACATAATTCCAAATCACAGTATATATATACACATATATATTATAATTTGAAAACATATTCTTTATTAAATTAAAGACTCCCTATTTATAATATATATACCAATATATATATATATACATTATAAATAGAAAACATTTATATAAGTTTTGAAAAATAAATCTTACCAATTTTAAATTGTTAGAAAAGATATTAATAAATATTGCCAATTTAAATATTATTAACCTTTATAAGAATTAAACTTGTCAATTTATAAAATAAAATCAACTAATCAAAATAAAGATTATTAAATTGATATTGCCAAAATTTCCGGGATATCACATTCCTCCCCCCTTAAAATCTTTTCGTCCCCGAAAAGGAACGAAGCCAGAATAATTAAAATGCTTAAATTCAGATAAATTTTTCTTGATCATTTTTAAAACACTTTTAAAATCTATGTAATATTATCAAAATAGTTTTATAAAAATATCATTCTATAACTCGATGTTTCAATAAGTCCGTCCTTGTTCTCACAGAAATTCGGTCATACGTTGATCAGGCGTAAGACTGAAAATCTACAAGTGCCTGGCAGACCCGTTTTCAACATCCAGTGAAAATACTTTGAAAATAATTTTATTGAAAATATCGAAGACATTTTAAAATCGGGGAAATACTTTTGGTGAGAATGCTCTGGAAATCATCACCCCCATCCACGGTCACAGTTACATCACGGGTTACGTTGCCATTGCAGCAAAAGTCCATGTAACTAATTACACCATGGAACCCACAACAGATCGCAGTTACATCCAGGGTTACGTTGCCGTCGCAGCAAAAGTCCATGTAACTGTTGGCTCTCAGCGGCACACACGATTTCGCTGTCAAAATGAAACTTCTCCCACATAGGTCGCAGTCTACCGATATAAAATCAAACGCAGACTGTTGGCTCTCAGCGGCACACATGACTTTCGCTATGGTCTGCAGTAGATCGCAGTGACATTGAGTTAAACTGTCGTCACAGCATAACCCAAATGCCTCTGTGGGCACCAGCCCCTCGACTTTCGCTACACAAATAATCCTCAGGAACTAGTTTTGTCCGGACTCCTCACAGGATCAACTTTAGAATCCCCCCTTGGGGTTCAAGGCAGTACCACCCAGTGGCACTCCTGAGAAGTTCATTTCAAGGAAGCGCCTTTTTCCCCAGAGCTATTTTCAAAACACTTTATACTATATACTTATAGTATCTTCGAATCATACCCTTTATGATTTATCAAAATCTCCTTTACACAAAATCGATTACCAAAATCGATAATTCTCAAACTAGGCTTTTCAAAATCCAAAATTGATTTTCCCAAAAATCAAAAAGCCTTTTTAGAAATCCATAGGTTCCCAAAACCTTTTCCAAAATCATTCTTATAAAACCCTTTATATATATAGATATATATAACTTTGAAAATCTTTGGATCATTTCAACTTGTATAAAACCTCTTTTATACTTCAAATATTTAAAACCCTTTTCTTCTGGCAATAGATTTATCAAGGGAAGATTTATCTTATTTAACAAAGATATATAACTTTGTTTATTTCAATCAAATATTCAAATTTGATTACTCTTTTATAAAGTTATTAACCATATCACTTTTCTATAAAATGAGTTCTAACCACAGAAATATTCAACTCTATTATATTTCACAAAATATACTTTTTATTTCAAAAACCATTTCAAATTTCTTATCCACAAATTTTCAATGCCAATTTCATTCAACCCCGTACGATGTACACATATCATCCGTATGCTATATCAATTTGATCGCTCACTCGATCACGCAATTTCTCTTCCGAACTAGTATCGTCCACCCGACTTCCTAGTGCGGACTCAGATCTGGTTTCTTGATTAGAAACCGTCATTCTCCTTGCATAGTCACAACTATGATAGAGAATATCCAGAACCAATCAAAAACCCATATCCAGGTTCGCCGTCGAAAATCGAGCGAAAAATCCCAACTCGGATCGATAATATTATCTCGAAATTCTGTGCTCGAATCTGGATCAAACCACTATGCGAATAGAATAATATACGTTCATCCTACGTATTTAACTTCATTGATTATTAGCCAAATCAATTCTCTTTTCTATTCACATTTCCTTTAATTCCATTCACTTATTCTCAATTGCTTCCATTTCCAATTGAGTTATTACTTCAATTACAAACAGTTTGAACTCTGACCAATTTAAATTTAAAAATAGCTTGAAAAAGTTTAAAATAGATAAGTAGTTGAAAAATAGTTATTAGTTTATAAGACAGTTTCAAAATAGTTAAATAGTTCCAAAATAATGGTAAAATAAGTATAAGATAGTTTGGGGTTTAAGAAGAAAGATTGTATAGTAAATAGTTTGAAAAAAATAGGTTTATATTAAAACAATTTACTTTGAAAATAGTCCAGAGTCAAACCGTTCAATTCCCATCAATTCAATTTAAATTTCTATTAAATGACTCAATACTTCAATTTCCATTGAATTTAATTCAATCCCAATTCAAGTTGAATTAATCTTAGTTCCTTTCTAAATTCAAATCAAATTCCATTTGATTTTAAACATATTCACTTTAATTACAATTTCAAATTATTCAAACTAATTTCAAATTGAATCCACTTCAATTTCAAATCATTTCAATTTCTATGTGAATTAATCCCAATTTCCCATTTGAATTTGAACTTATTCAATCTTCAATTTTTATTTCAAATTAATTCAATTCAAATTTTCCATTTGAATTTTAAACCTATTCATCTTAAATCACAATTCCCATTTATTTAAATCAATTTCAGTTCGAACTAATTCAAATTTAAATCTCAATTTTAAACTATCTCGAATTATATAAATTTGAGTTAAATTTTAAATGTTGATTTAATCCTTTAAATCAAATTAACCTTTACTTTTAAATCAAATCAACCTTAATTTTTAATTTAACAACTTAAATCTTTAAACCATTTAATTCTGGATCTAAATTCCAAAATTCCATTTTAAAATTATCTTTACTTAACTTATTATAAAGTTCAAATAAGAATTTAAAAACAATTAAATTTCAGATTATCTATTTTCAATTTCCAGATCTCAAACCCATTTTTGAGATCACTCATAACTCCCATTTAAAATCAATCATTTAACTTCCCAAGTTAAATTTTAATTTCATCTTGAAATTTTCTAATTCAAGTTGTTCATTCCAAACTTATTTAACTTCTTTTAAGTTAAATTCAATTTAATCCAGTCAACTTTATTCAATTTGAATTCCCATTTCAAATTTTAAACTTTATATTAATAAACTTTCCCACTTAAGTTTTAAAAACTTATCATATTTCCGGAAAATTTAAAACTCAACACTTAGTGTTTACTTCTAATCAACTTTGACCTTATGTATATCCAACATATATACATATTTATTTCATTTGTACTTCAAATCATACTTTAAATTTTAAACCATTCTTGGTTTTTAATTTCAAAACAAATTCCTTTAAAACAATCTCAAGTTTATGGACTTAGATTTTAAAAACTTCACAAATTTAAATTATCTTCAATTCCAATTGGATTTTTAATTTCAGTTTGGTTGTATTACCATTACCACTTAATTCTCATTATCTTATTTAATTCTAATTAATTCAACAACCAATTTCTTTAATATATTTAATAATTAGAAAATTATTTCTATATATATCAAAAGATAAACTTATATAAAAACCATTTATTTTTAAAACCATTTTAAAACCTTTATATAAGAAAATAACAAGTACGCTCTCATATATATATATATACTCAACTCATTCTAGGGTACTATTGACCCTATCCTTAATGAGTAATCCCAACAGAGCCAAGGTTCTCGCTTAACCTTCAGCTCTGATACCAAATGTAACGACCCGGAGATTTCGAACCCGAAATTTCCAGATAGTTAGAAGAAAAAGAAAAGAGATAGAAGAAAGAAACAGAATAAGACACAGATTCTCACATTCGCAGCGGATCAAAATACAATATCAAATAATAATATCAGTTATACACAGAAAACTGTATTTGTTAATTACATTTTAATACATCAGAGTTACAACATTCACAAATATACTAGACAGTTAAAATTAACATATCTCAGACAATTATAATATCACAGCGGAATATACTCCATACGTTCCTGCCATCCAGCTCACCTCCTGAGCTCCAGAACGTCCTAACCTGAAATCTGTAATACTCGGTCTGACCCGAGCATTACCACAAAGTAACACCCGAGTCAGGCTGGAAACCAGCGTGAGTAAACTCATCTAATATGAAATTTCAATCCATAGATCTTATATAAAATCAGGGTAACTCGTATCTTCTACGAGTTCTTACTTATTATATTCAAACAATTTATTTCACAAAATAATATCTAAGTATCGTTACTTAGTTCCAATGATCCAGATTACTCGATTTATTTCATTCCAGCCTATTCGATTTACAAAATAAATCTATAAAGAATTATAGATTACAAATCGAAGTACAACCAACCCTCACAAGGCCTTTACCTCTCAGGGACATGTAGGGGTAAGAGTCTCCCGTTCGCCACCAAACCGCGAAGCGAGAACCCCCTATCATGCTGTAATGTAGCAAACCCGATCCCGGTCTCTTCGAATCAAAAGTCATCCTTTAAACCAAGATTTTTCAGTTAAACAATTTAATTTAAATTCAGGATATCATATTCATATAACAAATCTATCACAGATAGATAACTTACATTATCACAATTCTTCCAAAACATCTCATATCACAATCACATATCAGATATATCAACTAATCCAAGGCATCTAATATCATTCAACCAATCCATAACAAGTCAATTCATTCTTAATTAATTTAATTAATCTCTAATTAAATTAATTACTAACCTTTAATTACTTGGATTACCTTAATCCATCTTACTTAACATTAATTAATTATAAATTAATTAATCATTTCTTAATTATTTATCTTAATTAATCTTCCTTGATTAATTATTCCTGAATTACAATAAGTAATTATTCTTTACTTACCCCTTTTTATTAATCATTCTTGATTAATTTCTTTTTAATTACATTAAGTAATTAGCCTTTAATTAATTATATAAATGAATTAACCTTAACCATTTATAATGATTAAACTTTAATCAATCCCATTAAGTAATTAATTAATAAATAAATGATTCTTTAATTACTTCCATTAATTAATTATTCTTCAATTAATTACCTCAATTAATCCATATTTAAATAAATTACACTTAAGTAATTAATCCTTAATTACTTCTATTTAATTACTTTCAAAAAGTAATTATCTTAATTAACTTCTTATTTATCATTAAAAATCATATTAAATAAACTTTCCAAATTTATTTAATAAATTTTTAAACAAACCTCATTTATTAATACCCACTTATTCAACCTTTTTAAAACTTATCTACTTAATATAAAAACTTATTTAAACTTATATTCTTGAAACAATTTAGTTTTACAGAAAAACTTGTTTTACTTTTGTTTTAAAACTTAGAAACACTACCATATAAATTTCTTTGGTTTTAAAAACTTCAAAATATTTCCCTGTAAATTCTTTAAGCCTGCTATTATTCAAACCCGAGCAAACCATAAGAAAACCCGAAGCAGCTCTCGAGTAAAACCATCAGAAACTCGAAGTAACACTCACGTCACACCCACGTAACATCCTGCTTCGAGTAAAACTCGATTTTCCCCGAACGAAACCCTAACTTTAGCTTTCTTCCCCAATTCCAACTTTCCTGATGCACGCGAATGTGCTCGTGTACGTGCACACCATCCCTAATCGTCGACTAACTCCGTTCAGGCCTCCAGCAAGTCGTCTTCCACCACGATATCACGATTGACCAACCCATCTTCCTCGATTCGTACGAAAACAAAATCGAGCTCAAAACCCATCACCTGGAAACGACATTACCAGATAATCCACTCGCCACCGACGATCTATGCCATTCGCCCTTCTCCCCATAGCTTCGCCTCGTCTACCATCACCCATCACACGTCTCGCGATCGCCCCAGATTCCATCTCGATGTCGCGACACCCATCTGAACATCAACGACAATACCAGAGTGTTAAACCCTATCTCATCAATTTCCGATCACCACGATCATCGATAAATCTCTATACTATTTTTCTGATGAACTCCAACATCCCCTCTACCTTCAAACCCAACCACGACGTTCAGTTCGTCGTCGATCTTCGGCAATCAACAAAAATGCCAAAAACGTTTCTCTCGAAAATTCTCACAATTTATCGAACTAAAAATTACGAAACTCATATTAAAAATCATGATTTTCAACCTCGAATACATTCATGCAATCCAAATTTGTAATTGAATTAGTTGATTTTTGACATAAAAATGTATTCCACTGTTATTTATAAAATTTTCGAGTCAATATTTAATATAAATTCCAGTGATGAATTTTAGTAGGTATGTTTTACAATTTCAAACATTTTTCATTTACAAACCAAAAGCTAATAGTGATTCAAAAGTGGGATACTGGATTTATAAAGTAATTTAAACCTGTTATCACCAACAGAGCCTATACTAGACAATATTCAGACATTAAATACATATATACATACATGCATTCATTTCAAATCAAGTATTCAGACAAGCAACATAAGTTTCATACATATATTAATGTAGAATTCCAGAATTAAAACTGTTTTTAAAAATATGTTTACTCACCTTTAGCTTGAACAGGGAACAGAGGAAAAGAACTCTGATCTGGACTGTCTTGCCTAAATCTGAAACTTGTTAGATTTACTTGATGTTTGATCCTGGATTTAAAAACTTGATATTGATCTTGATACTTTGGTTACTGAGTTGAATCTGGAGCTTTATTATTGATGAAGTTGAATTTGTGAAATAGTTTGCCTTGCATTGATTTTTTTTTTCTTCTTTGAATTTGATTCCACTGATTTTTAGTTTCCAGATTTATCTTTTGATCTATTTTGTTTTAGTCGAAAATGAGAAGAAGGATTTAGAACCGAAAATACAAACAACTTTCTCCTTATTATTAAAATTTAAAAATTATAATTATCAAAGAGATATTGCCATTTGTCCTTAAGTTAATTATCTAGCTTATACATATGCATTCAAGCCTCCATATGTTTACAAGTGTTTTTAAATGCTTTATTATTTATTTACATGTGTTTAAAGACAATATTAAATAAATTTCTTATATTTATCTAGTATATTTATATGTATAAAAATGTATTTATCTTTTGATAATTTAATCTTTTAGATTTTAAATAAATATATAAATGTGAAAAACAATTATTTATAATAACTTATGCTTTGATCAATTTTAATGTATCCTATGTTTATATGCTTGAGTATTTTATTTTACTATATATATTTTTACAAACCAAATTGTCTTATGTTTGAATTTTAAAAAGGAAAAAATATTAAAACAAATGAACTTATTAATTTAAAACTTATTTAAAACTTAAGCTTAAATATATATCTATAATAATAAGAAATTATCACTTGAAAAGCATCATGCTAAATTATAATTTCCAAATTACAATTTATATATATATTAAAGTTTGAAAACATCTTATTAAATTCAAATCTAATACTTTTCCATTTCAATATATACAAATATATACATTTAAATGGAAAATATTTCTAACATTAGTTTTGATAAATACTATATTGAATTTTTATAACATAATTCCAAATCACAGTATATATATACACATATATATTATAATTTGAAAACATATTCTTTATTAAATTAAAGACTCCCTATTTATAATATATATACCAATATATATATATATATATACATTATAAATAGAAAACATTTATATAAGTTTTGAAAAATAAATCTTACCAATTTTAAATTGTTAGAAAAGATATTAATAAATATTGCCAATTTAAATATTATTAACCTTTATAAGAATTAAACTTGTCAATTTATAAAATAAAATCAACTAATCAAAATAAAGATTATTAAATTGATATTGCCAAAATTTCCGGGATATCACATCCCAGCACCTATACATTGGCATATTATACCTTGCACGTATTGATATGTTACACATGTGCATATATATATATATATATATGTGTGTGTGTGTGTGTATATGATACATGTATATATATTATATAACATTAAATAAATAATGTTATATTATTTTATAAATTTAAATAAAATAAAGATATTATTTAAAGGAAATTTAGGATTGTTCTAAATAAATAAGACTACATAGGCCCAATAAAGATCCAAAATTGTAAAAAAAATTGAAATTCACCTATTACTTCCGCTATGGGCTGACTTAGTTCTAACAATGATATCAGTGCCCGATAATCTATGCGGCCTAAATTAGTTATGTTAGGGTTAACCAACTAAGCTCACAACCCAGTTAGTAGGGTGTCTAAAAAAAGTAGTGTCTAAGGTTAAGTTTGGATAATCAAGTACTCTGCCCTACCGGGCTACTAGCCTGATCCGAAATGATGAGATAATATCAAAAGGTTATCCCTAATAGAAAGGCCTAATTTGAACTGGGTCTTAGGCTAGTTTCAAAAATGTTTTGAGATCAAAAGTAAAAGTTTTAAATTTAAAATATTATAAATGTTATAATATAGATTTTCAAATTGTTTTGAAAATTAAAATAAAAGATTTAAATTTAAAAGTTAAATTTAAAATAAAATACATATTATAAAAGTTACAATATAAATCTTCAAAATATTTAGAAATGTTAACAAATTAATTTTTAAGATATTATTTATTAATAAGATCAATAAAATAAATGAATTAATTAAATAAGTTTATTTATTAAATATATATATACATGTATATTATATGTAATGA
The DNA here is from genome assembly GCA_030737815.1 of Allium fistulosum. Classification (NCBI taxonomy): domain Eukaryota; kingdom Viridiplantae; phylum Streptophyta; class Magnoliopsida; order Asparagales; family Amaryllidaceae; genus Allium; species Allium fistulosum. The sequence goes on from CM060906.1 coordinate 619,876,294, forward strand.
TATTTGTTAAGTTGTCTTGAATTGTTTAAGACAATATGTGTATACAAGTGTGTATAAAAGAGTTTACAAAATTAATAAATTTAATTAAAATTTATTTTTTTAATTAATTAATAAATTAAAATACATACATGCATTCATAGATATATATATATATTTATTTATTTATATTTATATATGATATGTGTGTGCTGCTATAAGGTTATAGTCTATACATATTCAATATAATATGTTATAATTGAATAATATAATAATTAATCAAAGTGTTAATTAATTAAATAATATTTAATTAATATAATATTATACATAACACTATTATATATAAGTAAATCAAATTATAAAATTTATATAATATATATATATGTATGTATGTATGTATAATAATTGGAACAGTAAGAAATCCAAAATAGACTTAAGGATTAAATATACGTATACCATGATTTTTGATGTGTCCGACACTTAAATCACGAGGGTGTTTCATAAGACATGCATTATTCCATAAGTCAACATCAATCGATATAATATATTGAAGATTATGTATCTTTAATATAAAGTTATCATCTATCATTTATATATTAACAGATTATTTGCATACTCTTTAGTTATTGAGCTTTCCTCAAGCTAGGGATGTTATATGTAGTATTATTAATATACTGAATAGACAAGGTAAGATAACTACATGTATTTGTTGAGTTTTCCTCAAGGTATGCGCATTATACTTAGGCTATCACAAAATAATAGGTCCGAGTGAATAATCCCACTTTATTGGTTGAGCTTTCCTCAAGGTAAATGCGGGATTAGGACAAGCTATCATAGATTAGGAATTGTATGTGATACAAACGATAAGGAGTCATCCATCATATGTGGGTCTATGATTTGTTGGGCTTTCCTCAAGGTCAGAATCCCAAAGCATACGAGTCCTAACACCCATTAGTGAAGTTGAAAGACTTATATGTTTTGACTTAGGGTTTGGAAAAACATTAAAGACAAGTGGGAGCCTTATCAGAAAAATGAAATGATAACATTTAACCTTTCTAATATTGTAAAGACATATGCTATATAATGTTATAATAACCTACATCGATAAATTTGTGCATTTAATACGATTGATGAAACGTTTATTAGTTAAGATATACAAATGAACTGAATTGAAGATTGACAAATAGAAATATAACATATACTTACTTATAAATGCTTATTGCATGTTAATATTTCAACATCCATGCAAGCGCCTAATTTTACAACTACTAAATATATTTGTAATTTGGTAGGACACCTTATTAAAATGTTTAATACGTACAATATGAGATGGATTCCTTATGTATTAGCAATAGGAATTATCATACATGTTATGTTGTCTACGATATCGTGATTTGTTTATGTATTTGATACATGATCAAATCCAAATAGATATCACTAAATGGTTGTTTGAGGTGTTCTCGTGTATTTATGAAATACTAGATAACTGTTTATAGAAACAACAAACTCTAAATGAAAGAGTATTCAGACTCAAAATTTCATAAGTGATAATGAGTATAATATGTCAATAATAAATTCTAGTTAAGAATCTTTTATTTGGAAATGTTTTAAATAAAAGACTGTGGTCGATTCAATGAAAAAGGCTAAGTACATCGCCTTGAAGAACGCTGCAATATAAACAATGTATATAAATATAAATGCACAAATTTATAATCGAGCTGAGGGTTATTCCAAAAGTTGAGAATCCCATAACATTGTTATATATAACAATGTCATGATATAGTTCATAACAGAACAAAGAGTTCACTGGAAGTCAAGAGACATATTCTGAATTGTTCCACATGATACATGTAGTTTATTAGATTGGAGAGAATTAATTGATAGAGTGGACAATTGAAACATAATAGCATATCCGTTCACTAAGGGATAAATCCAATTGGTTTTGAGGAAACCGACTGGAGAAGTTGGAATAAGATTCCAAAATTGACCCCAAGTGCAAGTATGAGATTGATAGAGTTAGGGGTATGCCCTAAGTGCAATTATGTAATTTATTACATATATCTAACTCGATAACCAATCTTGCTCAAAATGAAAGATGTTTTCTTTCTATTATATATTTGATATAATGTGTTGTATTAATTAATTAATTAAATTAGATGTATATTTAATAGAAAATCCATAAATAGTATGTTTTGTGATAGTAGTAGCAAAGTGTTGTAACCCTGAGTAATTTATCACAATGAAAATAAATAAACCATTTTAAATATTACTAGTCAAGATGTATCAAGATTGGATATCGATACATCGGTTAAGACTAGAGTAACTCTCTCTGAATGTTGGGCAGTGTATTACTCATGGCTGTTGAGGGCACCAAGGGGTTACGTGCTGATAATTATTGGATAATTATGGAATGACTCACTCGATAGTTTTCTATTGGTTAATATAACTAAGGTCAAATAGAAAATATCGATGAGACTGATTTACATAGTCCTCTCGACTTGGGAGTACTGTTAATCTTCAATATTAAAGCTCCACTTTGATTATAGTCAAATCATTGCATGACATCCATGGATTAATTATAGTTGGGTTGATTCGAAGTATTGGAAGTGAAAGACTATTCGAGAGAGGATTCGTCTCCTTAGTTATATGAGGTTAGTATCACAGTCAACTGAAGACAACTCCAAGTCAGAATCTCTGGTCAGAACATTTTGATTAATAATAATTGTTATTATTGAACCAAGGACTTTATGTTTGAACAATAGAGTTGAATGCGGACGATATATGAATTTTTCCCATTACTAGATTCCCAAAGTCCAAAGTGATACGTTTTTGACGAAGAGAATTGGTGTAAATAATAGTCATAATCGAGTAACACTTAATAAAGTAAAATTGGATTTTACTGAAACCATGTAAGTGATAAATCTGGCCAAAATATCACACCACCTACCAAATAACGTGTGAACGTTAATATTCTAATAGTTCGATATTAATCACTGACCAAATATACACCCAATGGGTCACACAACCGAAAGGATGAATACTCCTTTGACCAAATGATTTAGTTAATTTGTAATTTTTATGAATTAATTAAATTAATTAATATTTGTGAAATATTTGTTATATATAAAAAATTTATTTTGATTTGATAGACAAATATTAAATGTATTTATAATAGCTATAAATATATTAATCAATATACGATATCGATAAGCGTTCAAATCGGATTTAAATGCAATATATTTGTTCAGTCCATAAATGAGTTTAAAGCCTACAAAGAGGGCTGGTCTCTTCAGCGACAATAAGGGTAAAAGGCGGCTACGTGATGGGGCTAAAGAGGCACTGAGATGGAGGGCTATGATAGAAGGGAATTGGTAAGAGATGATGTAGGATCTTAATCCTAAAATTTCTTTAAATTCTCCACTATATATGCAACTCTACCCTCACTTGTTTCGGATCCTTTTTTAAACCTCCATATTCCCCTTAGATCTAGCATGACTCTTCCCCTCCATCTCTCAAATTCTCTAAGTTCAAATTAAATTAAATCATGTGCTATTCGATACACAGTGGTCATCAGTTTAGGGACTAGCACTCTACTGGGTTGGAAATCAGTTCAAGGAACAAACTTCATCATTTCAAGGTGTAGTTTCAAACATCGGGTGTAATGTAAATTTCTAATAAATATATAAATATTAATGTTTAGATATAATGTTATATATATATATATATATATTATTAGTTAGGTAACTATTTTGATATACAAATATATTGTCATAATTGGATTGGTTGTATGTTTGCATACACTTGTATATTTAAAAAAAAATTCATGTACATACCTATAATGGTATGGCTCAACAATAAAAAACATTTTTTTAAATTAATAATTTAATATATAATATTTAACTGTACATATATAGTTTATAAATAAATTTTACATCACACATCACATAAATATGATTATATAATCTTGTACACATAGTATTATGGATATACTATTTGCACAGCAATAAAAATATTTGTATATATAGTTAATTACATAAATTAATTATATCAATATATATATATATATATTATATATAAATTATGTTTTATATTTTATAAAATTAATTTACACAAAATATACTCCCGGTTGTAAATAAAAAACAATTTTTATAATTAAAAATATTTAATTCAAGGCCGAGAATTAAAATTAGGTTTTAAAATTTGTCTAAATTATAAAAATACATAATAAATATTTAAAATACAAAATATCTTTTATAATTTTACTAAAAATTTAAAATTTAAAATTAGTTTTAAAAAATATATTTTATTAATATTATATATATATAGATATAACTATCTGGATATTTAATAAAACATATTTTAAAATTAAAAGAAAAACTTCTTTCCTGGGCCGTGTACACGACCAGGTGAATATATATTCATTAGAAAATACATTTTTTGTATTTTATAAGTATCAATATATATTTATATTATATTATTATATATAAGTATTTAACATATAAATATGTATTAAAAAATTACTTTATATATATGTGTATATATTGTTTTTGAATTTTGTAAAAAAACTATTTAATATATTTTATAAATGATTTAAGTATAAATTCATAGATTATAAATATTTACGATGTTAGTTTATTATATATATATATATTTACATAAAAATATTTAAATGAAAAATATAGTTTATATATATAAATATAATTGTAACATTTTATAAAGAGAGAATTAGGGAGAAGGACAACTTGTATGGATGGTGTCTGACATTGCATTTTTGAGATTACATCGTTGACTTTTATAAACGTACATCTGTTTGGTGGCAAAGAAGGCAACTTCTCTTTGTTTAACACCCTTCTTTGAGACGTACGAGCTCAGAGGTTGTATGTTTGTTGAAGTCAATGGTGATTGAAGGAATGGTAGTGCGGCATTCAAAGAGGAAAAGTTGGTGTGCTATGTGAAAGGTAAACGTGACCTCAGGCCTCACACCCAGAAATGTCCGAAATAGGGTAGATGCGGCAAGGCTATGTGGTTTGCAACCATTAGGATATGATCATCCTCTTCTAGATATATTTATTCCCACTATAATGTTCGGGTTTTAAATTATTATGGATGTATGCTATGAGGGCCCCAGGATAGGTCGGTAACGACCGGGGTGATGACATATTCGGTACTATCCAGTTATAGGTAGGTCGGTCTTGTGTTGGTAGAGGACCATCAGTTGGGCCTCGGTACATTCCTCTAAAGATGTACTGCCGGAAGGTAGCCCCTTCACCTAGTCATTTTGTATGGCAACCCATTCTCCACTACGTTCCTGCCATTTTGTTTGTAGAACCCACGATTGTGGCTAGTATGCTAGAATTTAATCAATGTAACAATTCTGGCTATGATTGATATTATTTGTATACTAGACACTAGTATAATATAACAGGATTTGATATGAAATGTTTTGGTTATCGTAAGGTAAAAACCCGTCCGTGTTTATGTGTGGACGTGGTCTTACGAGATACCTTTGTTTTGATAAAGGAAAGTTTTATAACTTTAAAATAAATTCAGTTGAGATGTGTTTTCTCACGCTGGTTTACCAGACTGATCCGAGTGTTCTTCCCTTTCAATGCTCGGGTCAGACCAAGCATATTTACAGATTTAGATTTGGATGCTTTGAAGCTTCAGCAAACGAGCTTGATGTCTTTTGGTCGTATTCACGTATATGTTTATTTTTCCGCTGCATTGTTGTTTAAATTATCAAACATTTGTGAGGACAAGTTATTATAACTGTCCAGTTGATGATTAGTGATTGATTGTTGTACTCTGATGGATGTTTGTAAATTATACTATATATTCTCTTTGTAAAGATTATTGATCTATATTATATGTTATTCAGTTGCAATTGTGAGATTCTGTAATTGTTTTACTTTCTTTTTCTCTTCTTCTTCTCTTCTCCTCTTTCTTTCTCATGATTATCCGTCTTTCTGTTCGGTTTGGGTTGGACATGTGTGGTTTATTGTCAGCTCTAAATGGGTCGAATTTGCGGGTTGTCACATTTGGTATAAGAGCTTAGGATTTAACGAACACCTAGGCTTTGGTGGGGTACTCATTATAGATAGGGTTAGTAATGCCCTAGATTGATTTTGAGTGTATTATATATATGTTAGCCATAAATTCCACTCAAAGAACAAAGGCATGAAAGAAGATAAGAAAAGTATCAACTTCTTTTAAAGTGGATCTCGACAAGGAACATGAATAAAGGTTCCGAAGGCATTGGGAAGGCTTTCGAAGGAGTTGAAAGCAGCAGGCACCCTCACAGATGTTAAATCATGTACAAGCCACCAAAAAAGATGAAAAAAGGAGAAGCAAAGCCAACTTTCCACCTCTCTAAGACCTTTCGACACAAATGAATCAGCAGAAACTACTTCGGAACCCGGACCTTTCGAAGGCAATGAATGATAATCTCCCATATGCGCGCTAACCTTTCGAAACTAAAGGTTTCGCTCTTATACGACCCTTTCGAAAGCATACACAAGCATTTTGAACCGGTCAAGGTCAATAATATTAGGGGAAAGTTCCGCCTCAATTCTCAGACATGCATTCGAAAGCTACTCAACATCATCGAAGCCATTGGTACTTCAACATCTTCGAAACCCATATGGACAACCTATCGACGGAGTCGGAAGCTCCTATCTTACTTCCAATAACAACAAGGCAACATGGAGGAAAAAGCGCATTTGGAGACCTTTCAACAACATCGAAAGGTGTTCTAGAGGAAGCAGTAAGAAAAGATACTCATAACTTAACAAAGGCAAAAGGTTAGTGAAGGATCCTTTCGATTTAGTCGGAAGGTCTAGAGAAAGACAAAGGAAGTGCAAGGGTAAATCAAAGAACTCAGAGAAGATTACTTTTGACAGTGTCGAAGGCAGACATGGCCTATCGATCAAGATGAATGACATGAGGCTGCATATAAAAAGGGGTCCTTTCGACCGTGTTGAAGGCATAGGCACGAAAGGAGGCCGACCTGCATCTATAAATAAGACCCAAGGGGTCCAGTTTTGAGGAGGGAATTTTGGAATCCCAAATTCATTTCTTCTACTCCAATTTCTCAGCTGCAATTAAATCTTCTAGAAACCCTAAATCAAATTGGGGGAAAAGTTTTCTTATTTGTAACTCATTTTGGATTAGTAATAAAGGAGAAGTGGCTGGTTCATTAAGAATTTTGATGACGAGGAAGATCACTCAGATCATTAGCTAGACTAATGATCAACTGCACATGATTCTAACCTATTCTCTTAACTTCTTTTTGTCTATACAATGCATAGGATTGACATGGGTACATACAGTCGAAACCCATCATCATCGAAACCAACATCAAACAATGAAAATAGGAATGATGATGAGGTTTTGACATTGATGAGTCCATGATACTGGGGGATATCCAAGTCGATCTTATACGCGAAAAAAAAGTGAAGCTTAGGCAGTTACAAGCTGGACCTGTTTTGAAAGAGTGGAACCCTGCTCGACTCGATCGAAAGTGGGGTTTTGAAGGGGTCCCAGTTTATAATTAGCTAACGATAGATCAAAGAGGAACTCATTCGAAAGGGGTTATCCCAAGTTACATCTGTAACCCTTTCGAAGGGGTTCCGCAACAAATGTAGCAAAACCATGGGGTCGAAAGCAGCTGTGTCAAATTAGTAAAATATAAATCCCTTCGACATGATTGAAAGGAATGAAAAGCCAAGATGATTAGCCACTTTCGACACACTCAAAGGAAAGGTTTCGAGCAAAGTGCTACTTCCTTAGCCTATATTCCTGAGCTAACTTCTCGAAGCCTTTCGACTAAGTCAACCTGGTTGAAAGGTAGAGTTAACACCTAAAACCCTTTTTATTTAGCCAACCTGGTTGAAAGTTGGAGCAATTTCCTTAAACCTTTTCTACTAAGTTAATCTAGTCGAAAAGCTGGTTTCGAAAGAAGAGATCTTTTCAACAGCTTGGTTTCATTTGAGTTCAATCACCTTTCACATAGCATTGGGGATGTTGACAAGTTTTCTTGTTAACATTTTTGGCGCTAGAAGGAGGGCTTGAATCTCCGACCCTGTGAATATATTATAGACTAATTTTGATTCATTAGATTTGCATAGGAAAAATGAGATTAAAACGATTAAGCGAAATTGAGGAAGGGGTTATCCACACCACCACTCTTGAGTAGAATATAGCTCCATCCTTTAAACTGGATGAGGCTGTTCAAGGCCAGACTTCGTCACCAGCTCGACAAGATGAGAATGCTGCAAAGATCACTTGGAGCAGCAGCTGCAAGAGATGTAGCAGCTACTCAAAATGGCCATATCTCAGAAATCTTCTAAGGCACTAAAACCAACTCAGGGGGATGAGGTGGTTTCGCCGAGGAGAAACTTAAAAGCCATCCCCAATGGATATAAAATCAAAATAGACTTAACATCCTCCAAGAAGAAAGAGCATCCTTAATCAAAAGCTAACCATCAAGGAAGATGACGCAGCTCGGAAGTAGATCTGAACCAGCGGTCAAATCTATCCAGGATCCAAACACGAATTGCGGAAAAACGAATCGATGAAACAAGATAAATTGATGAATTGATGATACCCAAGTGCCCAAATCCGTTGATCTCGCGAGATACCGGATTCTAGCTATCTTCGACACGTTGATCGCGCACGATATCGCGTTAGAAGATCTACGATTCTTCGACGTTGATCTCGCGCACGAGATTCCGTGAATCGGCTTCAAATTCGTTGATTCGAGCGCACTCGAATATCCGAAGATGGAGAAAGGAGATCACACTCAACTTCCAATTTTAATGGAGGCACAAAGCTCTCAACAAATTTTATTCAAAATTCAACTCCCTTTACAAATGAAAACACACCCCTATTTATAGAAAATTACAACACACACATGCGACTTATGACTTAACTCAACACATACGACTTAACGACATACGAGTTACAACATCATACGACTTAACAACATACATCACATTGACAAATAAAGCCAACAATGACTCAACAAACTTCGGCAACCCGGAGCGACTCAAAGGAAACACGGCAGCGACATAAGGGAAGAAACGACATAAGCAAACACGGCAGCGACCTAAACGACTTAAGGAAACACGGCAGCGACCTAGGAGCAGCTTCGACCTACTGGAGCGGCATCCCGGAGCGACTTAAGAAAACACGGCAGCGACCTAGGAGCAGCTTCGACCTACTGGAGCGGCATCCCGGAGCGACTTAAGGAAACACGGCAGCAACCTACTAGAAGCGACATAAGAACCTTGGCAGCGACATAAGGAACTTCTCGTGACCTAAGGAATTCTGGAGCGACCTAGGGCTTCGCGACATAAGGATCTGCTCGCGACCTAAGGAATTCTAGAGCGACCTAGGGCTTCGCGACTTAAGGTATGTCGTTCGCGATTCCTTTCTTGGCATGGGATGCGCTGCATCATCCTCCCCTGGTTGAAAAGAATTCGACCCCGAATTCACACTTTCCTCTTCTTCGACATGCTTATTCTCATGGTATGGAATCAAGTGTTTGACGTTGAAAACGTCGGCAGTATGGATATGATCCGGCAATCTCAACAGATAAGCATTCTCGTTAATCTTCTTTACGATTTCCAAAGGACCAATCTTTCTAGCAGCTAGTTTGTTGTAAGTACCAATAGGAAATCGATCCTTAGTCAATACTGCATATACAAAATCTCCTTCTTTGAACTCAACATTTCGTCGTTTAATATCCGCGGATTACTTATATTTCTCATTCGCCTTAAGCAATCGTTCATGCACGACCTTGTGGCACTCTTGCAATTCATTCACAAAATCACTAGCTCGTTTGATCACTCCTTTCTGCTGTGGTACTGTAGATAAATCCAATGGACCCTTAGGCATTGTTGAGTAAACGACCTGGAATGGACTGAACCCAGTGCTACAATTAACTGCATGGTTGTGTGCAAACTCAACTTGACACAGCTTGGAATCCCAACTCTTCAAATTGTCATTCACGAGGCATCTCAATAGATTACCTAGGGATCTATTCACAACTTCTGTCTGTCCATCCGTCTGTGGATGATAAACACTACTGAATTTCAGCTTTGTCCCGACCATTCTCCATAGACTCATCCAAAAATGACTCAGAAAACGAGTGTCTCTATCCGATACAATAGATTCAGGCAACCCATGAAGACGATAGATCTCTCTGAAATATAATTGTGCGACATTAACTGCATCTGCCGTCTTCTTGCATGCGATAAAATGTACCATTTTTGAAAACCGATCAACCACCACATATATAGAATCATTTCCACGTTGCGTTCTCGGCAATCCCAATACAAAGTCCATACTAACATCCACCCATGGTTTAATAGGTATATGCAATGGCATATACAAACCTGCATTTGTTGCGGTCCCCTTTGAAACTTGACAAATATGGCACCTCTGAACGAACTTTTCAACCTCCTTCCTCACTGACGGCCAAAAATAAGACTTTGAGATCAACTGCATAGTACGGTCACGGCCCACGTGTCCTTTTTCACGTAATTCTTTGATGATTTTCATTTGCAGACTGCAATCTGGAATACACAACTGATTTCCTTTGAATATAAAACCATCAACCGGCATATATCCATCCATGTTTCCCTGCTTGACTTTGTCTAGGATCTTGGAAAAATATGAATCTGAAGTAAGAAAATCTGGAAGTAAGTCAAAACCCATCACCTCTACTCGCATGGTTGTTAGTAAATTATTCCTCCGACTCAATGCGTCGGCGACGCGATTAGTTACTCCAGACTTGTGCTTTACGACGAATGTAAATTGCTACAAATAAGCTATCCACGATGTATGCCTAGCTGCAATTTTATTCTGCCCTTGTAAATGTTTCAATGCTTCATGATCCGTATACAAAACAAATTCTTTGTGGAACAAGTAATGTCTCCAATGCTTCACGGCCTGCACAATAGCATAAAACTCCACATCATAAGTACTGTATCTCATCTTTGCTCCAGAAAGCTTTTCACTGAAATAGGCAATTGGACGACCCTTCTGACTCAACACTCCTCCAATTCCAACTTTGGATGCATCTGTATGTAACTCAAATAGTAACTGAAAATCTGGCAACAGTAGAATCGGTGCTGATGTTAAAAGTTCCTTGATCTGTTCAAAAGCAGATCCTGCCTCTTTCGTCCATGAAAACTGCTTTCCTTTCATACAATCAGTAACAGGAGCCATCACACTACTAAATTGCGGTATAAATCTTCGATAAAATGAAGCTAATCCATGGAAACTTCTGACTTCTGTTATAGTTTTGGGCTGTGGCCAATTTCTGATTGAGGCTACTTTACTCTGGTCCACTTGTATCCCTTCCTTGGACACGACATAACCCAGAAATAAAACACTCGGCGTCATGAACACGCATTTCTTCGTCGCTGCATAGAACTATTCTTGAGGAAGAATAGTTAACACCTTTCGCAAGTGTTGAACGTGCTCCCCTGTACTAGCACTATATATCAAGATATCATCAAAGTAGACTACAACAAACTTCCCGATGTAAGGTCTGAAAATTTGATTCATCACCCTCATAAAGGTACTTGGTGCATTAGATAGACCAAATGGCATGACCAACCATTCATATAATCCTTCCAGAGTCTTGAATGATGTCTTCCATTCATCACCTGGTCTTATGCGAATTTGATGATAACCACTCTTAAGGTCGATCTTAGAAAAGATTTCAGACCCACTGAGTTGATCCAATAGATCATCAAGTCTTGGCATAGGAAATCTATATCTGATAGTTACACTACAACAAAAAGTGTCTTTTATAGCGGCATATAGCCGCTATTAATCACAACCATAGCGGTTTGATAAGCGCTGTATATCGACATGTTATAAAAACTGTTGAATATTAATAACACAAAATATGCCGCTATGGTTGAGCTTAGTTTTATAACGCAAATTTGCCACTATGGTACGTTAATTCAATAGCTCATTATAGCCGCTATAATACAGCTAAATCTCAACGGAACTGGAAATCTTTATAACACCATTTTGCCGCTATAAAATATTTATTCAATAGCTCATTATAGCCGCTATAATACAACTAAATCTCAACGGAATTGGAAATCTTTATAACACCATTTTGCCGCTATTTACACGGTACTATAGCATGTATATACCGTTATAAAATACGCAGATACACGGTACTATAACATGAATCTTCTTTAAAAACATAACAGTTGAACAATGTAAGAGCCGAAGAATATAATAACCAGGAAATGAAACTCATTCAATCAAACGTACCAAATGTCTATATATATTATATTAAACATGCTCAAACATACACATAATATCCATTATATAATAACAACATCGCAAATAAGTTTTCAACTGGACTAAAAAACAATATAGCTAATAACACAAAACCAGGTCATAACCATTATCTTGCGACTTGCTCTTTTACTCGGAAGCATGGAAGCAGAGTTGAAGCAGGTGCAGGAGCTGTTCAACAAGCAGCAGATAATCCAACATCATAAAAATGACGTGTAATCTGATGCCATCTCCTTCTCAATTGTTTCCTTGACAGCCTGCAAAAAGAAAAGGTTCAAAACATTGTATACACGAGCACAAGGCTACATTCAAATTCTCAAGAGGATATTTGTTTTTATTTTTTAATTTGGAAATTTGTCTATTAGCTCACCACGAGTAAATTTAATCACTTTATATTTAGTCAATGCATGTTGTGAGGCTGTTGATTTATCTCTAGGAATGGTGATCCTATCTGATTGTCCATCTTCAAGTACCATCTGGAAAGAAACTGCTACATAATGTCATTTTATTTTGCACATAAAGAAGTAAAAAAACATGTAGAACATTAAGGCATCAATGCCAAATCAATCATGAAAAAAAATCCAAGTTATAATGCAAGATGATAAGGTAAAATAAACCAACATTTTTTTCATCAAAATTTACACACTATATCAACCATACATCGTAAGTTCAAAAAAGAGAAGTAGAAAAACTGGACAGATTGCTGCATATGAATGGAAATTGAAATTATATTTACCTTTGCGAGTGGAGCATCAATCATTCCTAGAGAATTCTTTGGAGTCCCAATGACAAGATCATAGTACTTCTTTTCCAATGCACTATTAATATTCCCATTGTCCTTGATAATAAAAAATTAGTCCACCTGTATAATTGTTCTTCCAAATTTTGAGCAATCAGCCCACCCAATCCTAACAGTTAATTTGTAAGGTCATCAAATTTTTTTGCAGTACCTTACATGAGATAAATACGAACATATTTGGGCAAAGAAGCATTACCAGGTAAACTATAAGCTCCAAGTGCTAGAATATTTGCAAAGGTAAGCCACACACCATGGTCACATTTTAAATGCCCCAGTTCATGAGCTAAAACAGCCCGGTTATACCAGTTATGGTCACAAACAAATCCATTTGGTGTTGCCTTTAAAAGCAAATGAAAGCTAGGTGGGCTATGGTAAAATAACTATAAATAAGAAATAAATACAGATCAGAATAAGTAGGAACAAAAGTTACTTGCAGCTCTTTTCCTGTTAGAAGCTCAACTAAACTTGTATGGACAACAATAAAAGGTTTCCGACCACTAATTGCCAATGTGTACGCATTTGGGACATGATTTTGGCGAACGTACAGATCAGGTGCTTCTATATTCAAAACCTTTGCAGCTTCATTCAGTGATTGATAAAGACAAGATAATTGTAAAATAATATCACCAAATTTGGTTGACAATACTACAATTGAAAAGCAAACAACCACAATACTGTTAGAAAGAATCAACCCTTTCGATGCTGCAACCTATGAAAAAAAAAATTCTCCGGTTATCAATGTGTTTCTAGTATAAATAATTCTTCAACACTAAAACTTTTGCTTTATTAGTTAAGCTATCTTAGCACTACATTTCAATAATAGGTATAATTATTCTTTAATCACATTATGTGGGTTGTGATGATTCTGTAGATTTAAAGTAATCTTTGCCTGAGGTCTATATGGAATTTATTGTACCGTTCATAGGAATATACATAAATATAAATATTGAGAAATAAAGCGATATCAGTTGTACTGAACATGAACAAAGATGCATATACGGTGTCGTCGAACGGAAATATCAAACAAACATGGAACCCCACAAAATTATTGGCTAAATATAACTAAGAAAATCTATGCATGTGACTTGTGATGTGCAGGTTCAAAACGAATTATTCAAATTTATAAATTTTGGTACATTGGAATCAAATGAAAAGGAGTTGCTTTGATGAATTTGAAAGTGCTGAAGCTAGTGGATCAACAGCTTTATTTGATGATGGTTTAAAACTTGGTGAGGGTATGAAAGAATTAATGTATTAGACTGAAATGCTTTTCAGATGTTTTTCTACGGTTCTTTTCCTAGCATAATGAGATTAGCAACATATGGACAAAAGTAAGATTACTCATTTCTTGATTTATGTTTTTTTTTGTTTATGCAAATCATCTTACCTAACAAACAAAGAACTCAAATAGAATAAAATCAATAATTTGGTGTGGTTTTTAATAGGATTCTTAGCGGGTTTTAAAAGTTTAAATTCATTCATATGGGTAAAATATTTTTCTTAATCAAAATATTATTTATTATAAAAGAAGAAGCATGTGTATTCTTCTTTTGCTTGGCAAATGAAATTCCTTTGCTTTACCTGGCATATGAATTTGTCAAACATAATAAGTTATAGGATTTACACTGTGAACAAATATATATACATGCCCATCAGTATTTATGGAGCAAACCTCACAAGTGCAGCAAGAAGGGCAGTCCTATGAGCTCCAATGAAAGAGAGCTGAGAAACATGTATATTTTTTAGATAATAACATCAACAAGCTATAATATGAAATCCATAATAAATAAGAGTTCAAAGAAAGACCTCTGTTTTCAGCCCAACTTTCTATGCAGCTTCTGTGATACTTTTTATCGCATGTTTTGCATGAAAGCATTTTCAGTGCTTTAGTACTACCTTTATTTTCACTAGAAAAACATATACGACACATGACTTTGACAATAGAGGAACCCAGTTCTTCCTTGACATAAGGGCCGCGAGCTTCTTCCAACGACTCCTATAATAGCAAATGCATCAATAGGTCAAGGCCAATTTCGGATTAATGGTCTTTACCAATTCACCAAAATTCAAAATTAGCAACTAGTCCTAGCTTGCCAAAGCATTAGAAGAAGGCCAATATACTACTCACTTCACAAACATGCATGATCACCAATGTATGTACGAGCCAAAGCAACAGTAGAGGGTCCTGTTAGTATTTGACTTGATCATCTTAAAAAAAGAAACTCATACAAGAAGACCGGTTATCTCTATAGGTCTATTGACAGTGAATTTGATCCTAACTTGGATCACCGCTGTATATTGTGTTAGTCCATAGGATAGTGGTTTTGATGACAACAACTATAGAAGTGTTATAAAATATATATGTGCAGGAAATCTATATGCAGGTATCAACAAAAGAAGACTGTACAGTAAAGAAAACAAAATTGATGAAGACAAAGATCAAGAGTTCAAGATTGAAGACTCATGAGATTCAAGATATTCAAGAGTTCAAGACAAATAATATAGTTAGGTTAGATATTTGTTAAAACTCCTTGAAAGCACTATCATTCTTTTTTATCCAATTTACTCGTGGAATGGAATCCACTTCGTTCTTGTTAAAGGGATGGAACCCTAGTGAGATGGAACTCACGAAATATCTAGTGGAACGGATAGTAGCCCTATTTTGTTATCCACTAATTTTGATTCAAAATGATTTTCAAAATTATCTCTTGTTTTATAAAATGATTTTCAAATATTCCTTTTCAAAAGAAAAACCTTCGTTCACATTTCCAAAAATGTTTTAGCCTCAAAATCATATTTATCATTTTGTTATATTTTGATTTCAAAATTGTCCTTGATATTTTAGCCTCAAAATCTATTTTAATATTATATTTACTTTAGTTTATTTACTTTGATTTTAAATATATTTTAGTATATATACATATATACATTCATAAGTATTTCTACTTCTAAATACCTTCTACAAATACATAGAGTCCATTTGAATAAAGTTGCATATGTTTTAAATCATCATTTTCAAAGTAAAGCAAATCATCACTTTTTACTAGACCATGTCGACATCCTATTTACCTGTCATGTCGACATGCTTCCCGTTACAGCAAAGGTTGTTTTCAAAAGAAGTGTCTATTCGTTTAAACCTCTTAGAATGGACACATCCATTCATTCTCTATAAATAGAGACTGTTATGGACGTTTTCAAAAAACTACTTTCTTCATTTTCTCTCCTCTTTACTCTCTTATCTTATTTTCTAATCATCCTATCCATATTCTGCCGAAATCTTAAGTGAATCAAACCAGAATATCTCTAGTTTGATTCTCTGCCACTCTCTTCAAAGAATCTCAGTGCTTATCAGAGTTATAGATATATTTGTACTCAAAGAAACTTGTGTGGGGTTATAAAGGTGTGATCGTGTCCTTGGAAATCGATCGGGTGAACTTGTGTCCTGTGAATCAAGTGGTTCTACCCAGAGACCTGAGAATCTGGAGGGTGTACCTCGTTGCCTTGGAATCGAGGGATTGTAATCTAGATTATTGTTGAATAGAAAGCCGTACGGGTTGTGCGGGACTGGATGTAGGGTAACACCGAACCAGTATAAAATTCCTGGTGTGTTCTTTCCTTTACTTGCTTTTTATTTATATTTGCATTTGTTTGTGATTCTGTGATTTGATCTGTGATTGTGTATTTGCATTAAGTTAGTTAAATCAATTTAAATCAAAGAAGTTTTAAAGAAATTCTTAAAACACTATTCACCCCCCCTCTAGTGTTAAATAGCCTTAAGATCATCTTCCGCGTCCCTTTCATATTGTGTATTGAAATGAACCCAAAATTTTACCATGCAAAGATAGCTATCATGTATGAAAGTCCAAGTCTAGTCAGTACATAAAACAACATATGGTATAACAATATTGAGGACCGAATTAACTTATAATACATATAAAAAATAGACAAAAAATATACGACAAATCTAAAATCAAGAAAACTCATTAACTTATTTAACTATTTGTAACCAATGAAGGGTAGGGAAAATACTGCCAATTTGTATAACCAATGAGAGCATAAGCTGAATCTGATTGTTGTAACGAATAAATCAATGAATCTAATAAGTGAAGCAACAATTGTTTCTTGAAAATGATTCATGCTATAAACGGTTTCCAATGATAATAAATCAGTATTAGATCAGTCCAGTTGTAAGAACATCCCAAAAATATGAAGTTTCCTTTGTAGATAACTCACAACGGATCCAAAGTCACCATAAATATAAAAATAATTCTTATGTAAAAACTAATGGATACCTATACAAACATTAATCAAACCAAAAGTAAGCTTACTAAAATCCAAAGGAGTGTTACTCTACACATTATTAACTAAGCAGGTTAATCTATAAATTGGTATCAAAAAGTACTTATCGTTACTACTCAATTTTACTACCACACAAATGATTACGTTAAAACAATAAATTGAATGTTGAATAGAGCATAAAAGATAAATATCTGGAATGCAATTTAGGACAAATTGTTTGATAGATCCGAGTTGAACTCTCGGTGAATTGATGAATGTTGTTTGGATCGATCGAATTCAAGTAATTTAATCATTTCCATAAATCACATATTTCACCTTGCTTCAATATATATATATATATATATTGCCAGTTCACTTATCCTCTCCATGTACTCACCATCAGGTTATTTTGTCGATGTCACCAACACACTCAACCGGGTCGCTCATCCACCTCATATCCTCATTGTACTCCATACCTTAGCCAGTAGCTCATATGTCCACACCTTGACACATCGTCACATTACTTCAACATCAGATCTCCTACTTGTACAACTACATGCAATATCATTGCAAAAACACAAAGTTAAGGGCATTTCTATCCTTGCCCGATGCTACATGCCACTTCTGTAATGCAAATTGCAGTGCACAACATCAATATTCCAGCAGCTTTTGTCACTTCAGCCCGGTTGCAGCATGTCACTTATGAAGATCAGACAATCATTATTCTACGAATGAACTTAGAGATTATCATATCTAGTAATGTATCATTCTTGTGCTTATCATAATCTTTTCAAAAGATGTATAAATAATCATACTTAAATTATGAACTATAAGGCCTGAAAATGAGAATTCTAAATTTATTATAGTTTGGTTTTCTTATAATATGAAACGGTGAATACATCATTTGTTATATGTGGGTTATCAAAATGTATGCATAATCAGTAAAAGTCTAAGTAAATCCTTAATATTTAAGAATTTCGTTTAGATATCATTCTATAAAGATGCATACACTGTTTAATAATCGACAAGTCAGTTTGTTTATGTCAAGATGCACAACACAATTATCATAGCTCAACCAAATTCTTGTTTATTTCTTTTTGACTTCAAATTATGGTATAGTGAATAAGGTCTGAAGATTTTATTTAAAAAGATACATCAAAAATTAAGCACCCCACTAAAGTAAAAACAACCAGGAGCTCTGTAATTATCTTTTGTCACAAAACCAAACATTCTCTTTTGCTGATATGGTATCCTCACATCATGTAGTAGTCCATATGTGCTATTTTTAATCACAAACAATTAGTCTAAAATATATAACACACCGTTAATTATTTACAAAATAAAATTTACCTGAAGTAATCTGAAACATCCTCCTCTTTGAAAGTGCTATCAGTTGGAAAAGTCAAGTAAATTTGCTTGAACTATGGATCCATACTCAGCCTGGCTATATATTTATAACCATCATCACTTCCAAGCATCATAGCTGCTATTGCAGCTGTAGTGCCTGCTCTGCATAAATGGTTCGTAATAATATTTGGAAGAAAAAAAGGAAGTAAAAGAAAATAATAGTTAAGCACCTCTCATTTTGCTGAAACGAGTAACAACAGGAAGAAGTTGAAGAGGCAAATATGGAAAGCCCAACCTCTAACTTTTCAATCTCAAAAGAAGCAACTCTTGCTCTATACCGCTCATTCTATAAACATCAGCATCTGACATTTACCCATGTTGGAAGCGGTAGGCGATTCCATTCTTGCAAATCGATCAACACCTTCATCGTCGTCGTTTCCCTAGCGTCGTTTTGTAGCCATGAAAAGTAGGTTTAGGGTTACATGCATTTTTTTAATCGGGGAAAATCAATAGCGATATGATTTTGGAAACACTGGCTTGGAAAAGGTTTCTTCTAGATCGTGTGTCTTGATTTTGCAGAGGATGTAGTACGGGTACAAGAGTTATGGACGGAGGCAGTGATAAGGGGTGTTTGAGGATTTTCGTTGAGGAATGGGGGGGATAATTTGGAGAAGAGGTGGCGAGGAAAATATTTGGGTAAGAGGCGGCCAGGAAAATAATTGAGGGAGTAAGAGCATTACCTTGGCTATCCAACTCTAAATAATACAAATTAAAACAAACATTATAAATTAAGGGTCAATAATAACGCTTCAGAATAACGCGTTATTAAATAGCGTTATTAATATCATATTTTGTTGTAGTGTTATTTTGTTGAGTGCCCTGCTTTCTGTACACATTCTCCACGAACCATCTTTCTTTGGCACCAACAGAGCTGGTACAGCACAAGGACTGAGACTCTCTCGAACACGCCCTTGCTCAAGAAACTCCTCAACCTGTCTCCTCAACTCTTCATGCTTTTTCGGACTCATACGATAATGCGACCTATGCGGTAAAACAACACCTGGCACTAGATCAATTTGATGTTGTATGTCCCTTAGTGGCGGTAAATCCTTGGGTAATTCCGCAGGAAAGACATCTTCAAATTCATTTAACACCAGTCTAACTTCCGTAGGAATTTCAAGATCTTCACTTGTTTCATACCCAATCAACATAAACAATTCAGTACTATCTTCCACTTCTTTAAAAAATTCTCTCGAAGATAATAGACTAGTTGGTTCCACTTTCTTCTCTGACTTGCTTTCACTTTGTTCACGCTTCTTAGGAACTAAGGTGATTTGAGTACCTTCGAACATGAAACTGTAGCTGTTGGTGCGACCATTATGTTGTACAACTCTATCATATTTCCATGGTCTTCCTATTAGTAGATGACACACATCCATATTGACAACATCACACCATATATCATCTTTGTACTTCTTCCCAATAGAAAATGTAACAAATGCTCGTCTTCCCACTGTCACTTCTCCACCTTTCTTTAGCCATGCCAGTTTATAAGGTCTAGGGTGTTTTTCAGTATTCAACCCTAACTTCTTGATGGCTTCTTCAGAAATAATGTTATCGCAGCTTCCCGCATCAATAACAAATTGACAAACCTTTCCCAAGATAGTACATGTAGACTGAAAGATATTGCTCCTCAGCCAACTAGAATCATCCTCATGCTTTGCGTTAAACAAGACCTCCTCATCATCAAGTTACACCCTTCGTCTTCTGACACAACTTCTTCATCTTCATCAAACTTTCGGTGGTTGAGAATAATCAATTTCAGCTTCCACATCCTCATACTCACATTCCTCTGCAACTAATGCTCTCTTCTTTGGCTTTGTACATTCATTACTTTTATAGCCAAACTCCTGACAATTATGGCACTTGATACTGTTATTGACCTTTGCTTTAGCGGCTTCATTGACAATTGGTTTATTGACTGTCTTGGAAACATTTGCACTGCTACTAGCACCCTTATTCTGGTTGTTGGAACTCGTAAACACACCACTTCCTCGTCTCCCTTGTTTCTCCCAAGATAGAGCTTTCTGATGTGCTTCAGCAACAGACATTGGATTAAACATATTAACCATGTCTTGAATCTGCATTCGTAATCCTCCAACATATCTAGCCGTTAGCTGTTCTTCGGTTTCCATAATATCATTCCTTGCAATCAATTGATAGAATTCATCTGCATAGTCATTCACTATCTTCGTCCCTTGTCTCAAATTCTGCAAACGTTGATACATAAGAGATTGATAATTGTACGACAAGAGAGTCGCTTTCATCATCTTTCTCATCTTCTCCCAAGTAACAACTTTTGATTTTCCCATTCTCTCCCGAGTTAGTTTAGCTTGTTGCCACCAAGCCATAGCTCTTCCCCTTAGTCTTGTAGCAACTAATTGGACTCTGCGATTCTTAGGCATATCCTTGAATTCCAAAATTTCTTCAACATTCGACAACCAATCAAGAAATTCTTCTGCTTGCATACCACCTTTGAATTCTGGAATTTCCATCCTCATACATGACTCCCATTTACGATCATTTTCTGAATCCCGATATTGATTTCGGACTTGGCCTTGATTTCGATAATGAATACTACCTCCATTACCATCTTCCTCAAAATCAGATGTATTTCGATATCGACCCTGACCACCTACATCCCTAGGACTACGCATGTCCCTTCTACCCTGTCTTTCAGCATCACGATATGGTTCATTTTTGAAACCACGTTGAGTTCTTCCTTCTTCATTTCGGTACCCATGGTGGTTTCGCATCATTGAAACTGATGATTCTCTCCTATCTCGATAAAATTGGGGTGACATCCTCCTTTCTTCCGATACCGATAGCGAAACCCTGTTTCCACCCTGGTTCGAAACTGGTGACGTTCTCCTTTGATTTTGATTCATGTCATTCATCAATTTCTCCAGTTTTTCAATACCCTCATTGAACTTTTCATTGATACGCTGCTCCATCTGCTCAGCTTCTTGTCTTCTATACAAATCTTCAACATTTTGATGGCGATTACCACGTCTCGGAGGCATGATCAAATCTTCAACAAATCCAAACACAAATTTCACTTCGATCCAAAAAAATCTCGAATCAAAACTCCCCAACTTGTTTGAAGTCTCACGAACACCCAAATGAACAAACAACTCAATTCGAACTCCAAAAACTTCAAATCTTGAAACTTCACACCCAACGAACTTGGAAAAGTTCGTCTCCTAGCTCTAATACCAAATGACGCAGCTCGGAAGTAGATCTGAACCAGCGGTCAAATCTATCCAGGATCCAATCACGAATTGCGGAAAAACGAATCGATGAAACAAGATAAATTGATGAATTGATGATACCCAAGTGCCCAAATCCATTGATCTCGCGAGATACCGGATTCTAGCTATCTTCGACACGTTGATCGCGCATGATACCGCGTTAGAAGATCTACGATTCTTCGACGTTGATCTCGCGCACGAGATTCCATGAATCGGCTTCAAATTCGTTGATTCGAGCGCACTCGAATATCCGAAGATGGAGAAAGGAGATCACACTCAACTTCCAATTTTAATGGAGGCACAAAGGTCTCAACAAATTTTATTCAAAATTCAACTCCCTTTACAAATGACAACACACCCCTATTTATAGAAAATTACAACACACACATACGACTTACGACTTAACTCAACACATACGACTTAACGACATATGAGTTACAACATCATACGACTTAACAACATACATCACATTGACAAATAAAGCCAACAGCGACTCAACAAACTTCGGCAACCCAGAGCGACTCAAAGGAAACACGGCAGCGACCTACTGGAAACGACTTAAGGAAACACGGCAGCGACCTAGGAGAAGCTTCGACCTACTGGAGCGGCATCCCGGAGCGACTTAAGGAAACACGGCAGTGACCTAGGAGCGGCTTCGACGTACTGGAGCGGCATCCCGGAGCGACTTAAGGAAACACGGCAGCGACCTACTAGAAGCGACATAAGAAACTTGGCAGCGACATAAGGAACTTCTCGCGACCTAAGGAATTCTGGAGCGACCTAGGGCTTCGCGACATAAGGATCTGCTCGCGACCTAAGGAATTCTGGAGTGACCTAGGGCATCGCGAGATAAGGATCTGCTCGCGACCTAAGGAATTCTGGAGCGACCTAGGGCTTCACGACTTAAGGTATGTCGTTCGCGATTCCTTTCTTAGCATGGGATGCGCTGCATCAGAAGAGTTCTCGACAAGTTGCTTGAACAATTCGGAAGCTCAACATCAAAGGAGTATTGCCCAGACCAGAAAAATTACGGTGATGTTGAGGCTTATCTAAAAGATGCAGCTGAAAAGGCAATAAAGGACGCTATGAACACAAAAGGAAAAAGGACAATGGATGAGAATGTTAATTACAATGAAAGAGTGCTACCCTTCACTGATGAGATCATGGCTACAGTCATCTCGCCATATGTGAAGATCCCATCAATGAAATATCATGGGGTTACAGATCTGGACGATCATCTAATGGCTTTTGATAGCCAAATGGATTTGTACAATGCATCCGCGGCTGTCAGATGCCGATTGTTCCCGCTCACTCCCTAGGGAGCTGCAGCGAAATGGTACAGAGAGTACCGGGAGAAAACCATATATTTATGGAAGCAGTTATCTTATGAATTCTCCGCCTTCTGCATTTGCAAAGATCGCACGATCGACTATACAGTCTAGACCAACATAAAGAAAAGACAAGGAGAATCCTTAGAAGATTATCTGAGGCGATTCAATGCTGAAGCTCTAAAAGCGAAAGACATGAATGATGAGACAAGCTTATTGCAGTTCATTCAGGCTTGATAGAAAACACCCCCTTTTGGAAATAGCTCTTTGTTAACGGCTATAAAGATTTACAAGACTTCCCTTTCCAGGCTGACAAGTTCATCCGGATGGGTGAGCTTTACTATGCTAAGATGAAAACTATCCTCAAAAAAGAAGGGGGAGATTTGGCTAAGACCAAGGACACAAAAGGATAAGATGGGAAGAGCCAATCGCTGATGCAGTCGCTTTAAACAAGCCACTATTTTACATTTATGACATAGCTAAGGAAAGAGTCAACTTTTCGACCTCCTATAAAGCCAAGAACAACCCTAAACAAAGAAAGGGAGGAGATTACTGTGCTTATCATAAGGCTAACGGTCACAAGACCGATGAGTGCAGGGTCCTAGCTGGCATTATCCAGAAACTGATCCGTGAAGCTCATTTGAAGGAGTTCATTCAGGATCTGCAAAAAGCTCAACGAACAAGGGATGGTCCACAGAAACACCCTAGCAATGCTGTAAATATATTGGAAGATGAAGACCTCCTAAGCTTGAGTCTACCAGTTCACGGTAGGCCGCATCCGGCAGGAAATAACAAGGGGGCCCGAAACAGGTATACTAAAGAAGCTAAAGAGGGCATCTACTCTGTCCAAGAGGAACCCCCAATGAAGAATCCATGTCTCAACATTCAGATGCCAAACCTTGTTATCACTACTCAGGAGCTAAGAAAGGGGTTCAACATCCTCATAATGATCCTTTGATGATTACTGCACAAATTGGATTATCCATCGTCTCTAAAATTCTGGTTGACACAGGCAATGCAGCCAATGTAATCTTCAAGCACGCCTTCGATCATATGAACATTCCTGAAGACAAACTGGAGCCAAGCATGGAACCCATATTTGGATTCAACAACAAAGGATCAACCCCGGTTGGACAGAGAAAGCTGCTCGTGCAAATGGGGTGCCACCAACCTGCAGAACCTTTGAAACTATCTTTGTGATAATCAACGAACCCTCATACTACAACGCCTTCTTTGGCAGGCCAGCTCTCGACGAAATAGATGCCTTCATCTCCTATAAATATCTCATGGTAAAATTCTTGACAAAAAGAGGATGGGGCACTACACGAGGGGAGCAGTACTGCTCCCGAGAAATGTATTTTGCTACTTTGGACCAGTATAAAAGGGAGTATTCCGCTTACTTTGATTCTTCTACTATTTTACAGCCTTCGGATGATGGATTTTCACATCCAACATTCGAAGCAACGGTTAAAATTAATAAATCTAACAAACATATGTATCAAAGGTACATCCCATCTAGAGGTAAGAGAAAGAGAATTGTGGCTAACTCAATAGAAGAAAGCCCAATAGTCCCAGAATTCGATTGCCGAGAGGAAACGAAAAGGACAAAACCCATAGAGGATCTTAAGGAAGCATACATAGATTCAGATGATGCAACCAAAGTGGTCAAGGTGGCAAAAGAACTTAATTGTGACTTAAAGAAGGATTTGATACAATTTCTCAAAGTCAAAAAAGACGTATTTGCTTGGTCACATTCCGATATGGTGGGAATTGATCCAACGGTCATGTGTCATGCACTCAACATCAATCCAAGAGAAACCCCCAGAAGGCAGAAAAAGAGACATATGGACAAGGTACGATCAGATGTTTTGAAAGAAGAGGTTAACAGTCTCCTTGAGAACGGATTTATTAGGGAAATATACTACCTAAAGTGCTTAGCCAATCCAGTTCTGGTAAAGAAATCAAATCGGAAATGGAGGACATGCATTGACTACACGGATTTGAACAAAGCATGTCCGAAAGATTGTTTCCCACTACCGCAAATTGACTAGTTAATAGATGCAACAAGCGGGCACAAGTTGTTGTCTCTCACGGATGCCTATTCAGGGTACAATCAAATACCAATGTTCAAACCAGATGAGGAGCACACTAGCTTCATAACTGATTGGAGTATTTATTGTTACAAGGCAATGCCATTTGGGTTAAAAAATGCAGGGCCAACATATCAAAGATTGGTCAACCGAATGTTTAAGGAGCAAATTGGCTAGAACATGGAATTTTATGTGGACGATATGCTGGTAAAGTCTGGTGAACCCGAAAATCATCTTAAAGATTTGGAAGAGATGTTTAGGGTATTGCGGAAATATCAAATGAAACTAAACGCACAAAAGTGCTCTTTTGGAGTCCATTTTGGGAAGTTTTTAGACTACCTTGTAAGTGCCCAAGGGATTGAAGCTAGCCCTGACCAAATTCAAGCCACTAAGGAAATGGCCGAACCGAAAACTAGTAAGGAAGTGATGAGTTTAAATGGAAGGATAGATGCCCTAAGTAGATTCATATCCAAAGCTACAGATAAGTGTATTCCTTTCTTTGACATAATCAAGAAAAGGAAGAACGCTGAATGGGGAGAAGATTGAAGAAAAGCTTTCCAAGAATTAAAAAGCCATTTGGAAAGGCCGCCAATACTTTCTAGTCCCGAGAATGGGGAAATCTTATATCTATATATGGCAGTCTCAAAACATGCGGTCAGTTCAGTATTGATCAAAGAAGGAAGTGGGGCACAACTTTCGGTATATTATGTAAGCAAACGCTTGAAGGATACAGAAATCTGATACCCAGTAATAGAGAAGTTAGCCTATTGCTTGATTCTCATAGCTCGAAAGCTAAGACCATATTTTCAAGCACACCCGATCAGGGTATTGACAAATTTTCCCCTTAAGCAAGTCTTTAGTAAACCAGAAACTTTAGGAAGATTGGTAAAATGGGGAATTGAATTGAGCTCAGCCAATATGACATAGAATTTCAGCCAGGAGCTGTAATTAAGGGGCAAGCATTAGCAAACTTCATTAATGGCTGCACTAACTTTATCCAGGAGCAATCGAAAAAGGAGAAAGACTAGAGGCCTATGTGGCAATTATTTGTTGATGGTTCATCAAACGAACAAGGGGTCGGTGTAGGATATGTAATCATCACACTGGATGGACACCGTTTACATTATGCCATGAAATTGGGATTCCCCGCAACTAACAATGTGGTAGAATATGAATCTATGGTAGCGGTATTAACCTTGGCATTAGAACTCAAAATTCCACGAATACAGATCTTTAGTGATTCTCAGCTAATGGTGAACCAAGTGAAACAGATATATCAAACAAAAGACCCCAAGCTATCTTTATACATGAAGAAGATACTAAGAATGCTTGCTTTGTTTAAAGACTTCTCAATACACCAAGTCCCAAGAGCGGAAAATTCACAAGCAGACTCCCTAGCAAAACTGGCAAGCTCAAGGGGAGCCCCGAAGACACGTATTATTCTAGTGGGATATTAGGAAATTCCAAGTATTGGAGAGGAGGCATCTGAAGAGGGAAAGGAATTGTTAGTCCTGACAAGGTCTCAAGCTAAATCACAAGGGGAAGAGAGAAGAGAAAGTAATAAAGAAATATCAAATGAAAAGGTTGACCAACCAAGATCAAGTAATATATATGATGACACCTGGATGTCACCCATTGTTGAATACCTTATTAAAGGAATACTCCCATCTGACAAAGGTGAAGGAAAGAAAATCAAGAGACAAGCTCCAACCTTCATAATGATGGATGGAATCCTCTATAAAAAGGGCTATGCTCTTCCCTATCTAAGATATGTGAGCATGAATGATGGAGTAAAATTAATGGTTGAAGCACACGAGTGGTTTTGCAAAGATCATTCAAATGGAACAAAATTGGCAAAGAAAATAAGAGCAAGGATTTTATTAGCCGCATATGGTAAACCATGCCATCGAATATGTGAGAAGATGCAAAAAGTGTCAGAAATATTCAAAGATTCCCAGATTGCCCCCAAATCAGTTGACTCCAATTACAAGTCCATGGCCCTTTGACGTTTGGGGTATAGACTTAATCGACCCATTGCCGATCTCAAAAGGAGGAGCAAAGTATGCCGTAGTCGCCATAGACTATTTCACCAAATGGGTTGAAGCGGAACCGCTTCCAAAGATTACTTCTGGGAAGGTACTCAAATTCGTTATCAAAAATATTATAACCAGAATTGGAATTCCCCAGAAGATAATTTCTGACAGTGGGACATAATTTGAGAGCGAAGAATTCTCTCGCTTTTGCCACAAGAATGGGATCATTAAAAGCTTTTTATCCATCGCACATCCAAAAGCGAATGGGGCAATTGAGGCTGCAAATAAAACCATAAAGACAATTCTAAAAAAGCGGCTAAACAAAGCGAAAGGAAATTGGGTAGAAGAACTGCCACTTGTGTTATGAGCTTATCGAACATCCCCCAAAACGACGATAGGACATACTCCTTACTCTTTGACATATGTGTGTGAGGCGATGTTACCAATCGAGATTTGATACATGAATTGAGAGATTTGATACACCGAAGAATTGCCTATGCATTCGATAAGAATCAAGAGCTGAAAGAATCCTTAGATTTGATACATGAATTGAGAGATGAAGCTGCGGTAAGAACTGCTGAGTATCAAAGAAGGATCTCAAGGTACTACAACTCAAAAGTTAGAACTCGGTCATTTCACGAAGGAGATTTGGTACTCCGAAGAGTGATGGCAAATACCAGAAACCCCGCAGATGGACTCCTGGGGCCAAATTGGAAATGACCATTAATCGTTTGCAAAGTAATCCCCTCGGGAGCTTACAAATTATGCCGACCAGACGGAAATATGGTTCCGAGAACATGGAATGTCGAACATTTGAGGCCATATTTTCCAAAGATGAATGAATAAAGCATCTCTTTCTTCAAAAAGAAAATCTACATGGTTGGGAGTGAAATACTCCTTATATTTGGATACTACCTAAGATGGTAGAAAGCCTCTGTCCATGCCGAGATGGCCAGGGCAAAGCACCTCCTAGAGGGAGGGTGGAGTAAGCCTTTAGCCGTGCCATAAGATGGCCAGGTTAAAGCACCGGACAAGCCCTTGGCTACGCCTCTGGTCAGGTCAAGGCACCTCCTGGAGGGAGGACGGAGTAAGCCTTTATCCGCGCCATAAGATGGCCAAGGTAAAGCACCGAACAAGAACTAATCCGCGCCACGCTATGGCTAGGGTAAGGTACCTCCTGGAGGGAGGACGGAGTAAGCCTTTATCCGCACCATAAGACGACCAGGGTAAAGCACCGAACAAGCCCCTGTCTGTGCCACGCTATGGCCAGGACAGGGTGCCTCCTGGAGGGAGGTCAGGTAAGTCCTTGGTTCCAGCCTCTAAGATGAGCTAACCAAGAGCACCGGACAATAATGGACTAAGATTTCCAAGCTCAAGAAGAGGCTCATCAAACAATGGACTAAGATGTCCAAGCCCAAGAAGTGGCTCATCAAACAATGGACTAAGATGTCCAAGCCCGAGAGGAGGCTCATCAAATAGTGGACTAAGATGTCCAACCCGAGAAGAGGCTCTTCCGATCATGGACTAAGATGTCCAAACCTGAGAAACGGTATATCTCAAATGGACTAAGATGTCCAAGCCCAAGTGGCAATTGATCAAATAACAACTACATACAAGACCTGAAGGGTTCGTACATGTCAAGGAAGACAGAATCTAAAGAGTAAAGCCAAACTCTATCAATTAAATTCCCGAATCTGGGTTTCGGGTTTCTCATTTCAGGATTTCATCTATTAATACCCGAATCTGGGTTTTGGGTTTCTCATTTCAGGATTTCATCTATTAATACCTGGATCTGGGTTTTGGGTCATTATCAATCACTTATAATCTTTATTATACCTGAATTTGGGTTTCATGACTTTCATTTTTGGACTTTATTTACTAATACCCAAATCTGGGTCTCAAGTCTTTATCAATCACTAATTACCTTTATCATACTCGAATCTGGGTTTCGGGATTATTACTTGATGCCCTAATCTAAGCCTGCTGTTTACAGCTACCATGGACTTCTAGCTATCCAACATATGCCCTAATCTAGGCCAAGGACTTCAATTATGACAAACAATAACTGTAGAGTTCTACTCATCCAACAAATGCCCTAATCTAGGCCAGAGATTCTTCTTACAAAGATAATTGTTAACAATTTCTAATTATCCGATATATGCCCTGATTTGGGCTCGAGACTTTTTTGACATGAAGACAATTATAACGGATTTCTGGTTAATCCATAATAAATACCTGAATCTGGGTTTAGAATTTTCACTTAGAGGACTATTTGTAGACATTGCTATTTGGATTCTGGATATCTCATTATTAACTTATAAACTTCACAAGTTAATACCCTAATTTGGGTTAAACCTCATTACTTCCTAATCTCTATCGAATCCCAAATCTGGAGTGTGAAGTAGTAGAGTTGAAGTTACTCCAGGCAACCAGAAATTTCAAAATGGTCTTCTTAATACCTAAATTAGAGTTAATGTTTTATAACTCTAAATTATGCTCACCAACATCTGAATGAAAACTTCAGGATCATTCAAATCTCTGGGAAAGTTTTCAAATACATATTAGAGTGGATGGGATACAAAGGCTTATTTTCTTATAATAACTTATAGCCCTTATTTGCAGCCTATTGGCTATTGCCCGCAATGAGTCCGTAGACTACATTTATTATATACATTAACGACTATTGATCACAGGCCTCATATCTTTTGAATCAGGATTATAACCAACTAACTATCTAAATATAGAAACGTTGATATGTTGATTCGTCATAAAGCATGCATATAAACAAGATAATAAGCTAGCAATAGAGAATATCACTTACTTTGAATTTTTTGCAGGAAAAATAAAGTTATAAAAAGCGAGAAAGTTCTGAAATTTTTGTCCTAAAGAACAAAAGCTTCTTTCTTACGGGAAGGGGGGCGCAAAATATTAGCCATAAAATCCACTCAAAGAACAAAGGCATGAAAGAAGATAAGAAAAGTACCAACTTCTTCTAAAGTGGGTTTCGGCAAGGAACATGAATAAAGGTTCCGAAGGCATTGGGATGACTTTCGAAGGAGTTGAAACCAGCAGGCATCCTCACAGGTGTTAAATCATGTACAAGCCACCGAAAAAGATGAAAAAAGGAGAAGCAAAGCCACCTTTCCGCCTCTCTAAGACCTTTCGACACAAATGAATCAGCAGAGACTACTTCAGAACCCCCTTTCGAAGGCAATGAATGGTAATCTCCCATATGCACGCCGAACCTTTCGGAACTAAAGGTTTCGCCCTTATATGACCTTTTCGAAAGCATACACAAGCCTTTCGAACTGGTCAAGGCCAATAATATTAGGGGAAAGTTCCGCCTCAATTCTCAGGCATACATTCGAAAGCTACTCAACATCATCGAAGCCATTGGTACTTCAACATGTTCAAAACCCATATGGACAACCTATCGACAAAGTCGGAAGCTCCTATATTACTTCCAATAACAGCAAGGCAACATGGAGAAAAAAGCGCATTTGAAGACCTTTCGACAATGTCAGAAGGTGTTCTAGAGGAAGTAGTAAGAAAAGATACTCATAACTTAACAAAGGCGAAAGGTTAGTAAAGGATTCTTTCGACTTAGTCGAAAGGCCTGGAGAAAGACAAAGGAAGCGCAAGGGTAAATCAAAGAACTCAGAGAAGATACCTTTCGACAGTGTCGAAGGCAGACATGGCCTTTCGATCAAGACGAAAGGCATGAGGTGGCATATAAAAAGGGTCCTTCCGACCGTGTTGAAGGCATAGGCATAGGCATAGCAGTTAGAACGTGTCTGTACCATAGGATTTAATTCGCTTTCATATAATAAAATCTGGGCCATTCCAGGCTAAAGAAAACCCTAGCCAACATAAGTCAACGATGGACTGCTCCTCCCTAGATGGTTGACCGGCCCAGTGGAGGTGGTCAACCGGCCATCTTCTGCATCCGAGAAATTATTATTTTCCGTTATGTTTTGATCTACTTTCTATGTTACACACTACCGTTTACATTTTCCTTCAATGTTAACTTTTCTTTAACATTAAAATATTTATTAACGCTTTTAATTTCAAAAATTAACATTATTAAATTTTTAAATTTAAATTCGTTCGAATTATTTTTAATTCATAAACTTTGAACATAAATAACTTTTTCACTTGAACTTCGATTGCAAAAATTTATATTTGAAAGTTGTTAGAAAATCATCGTGAACACAATGGTGTAACTTTCATGGCCAAATTTTGACATTTGTGAAATTTCCATTTTTTGCCTTATTATTAATTAATTAATTGCTTATTAATTTTTATGGCGTGTTACACTAAGTCTACAAAGACATACGTTCAACCAGTTCAGAAGTTCTAAAGCAATACTCCTCCTCATAACACCTTTCCTTCATAATTCTTATAATCATACATCATCTTAGAAAAGTTTAAACCTCTAGCTACTATTAGCCTCGCCTCTACAACTTCAGCTAGTTGTTGCCACATCATTTCCATCATGAACTGGGGAAATAAAGTATTCATATCCATTTCTCCAACAGGTAGGGCAGACATTTGAGTACCAGCAGCACATATGTAACATCCCACCTCAATATCTATACTACCAAAGAATACTACAAAGTAATATTGTCTAATACAGAGAATAAGGCTTGATAGAAGCTACCATCCATGTATATTCCTTTGGGTTAACAACACATTTACTTATCTCATATATACAAACATCTAACTTGTAAGGTATTAGCACAAAGTAATAACACCGTTGGCGCCAAAATTGGATCAACACTTAAGATTGAGTTGTAAGGAACTTGTAGAACCTAGATCTAGCAGATAGTATAGGAAATAAAAGAAAATAGAACAGGGAGCACAAGATTTTTATAGTGGTTCATAAATCTCTAGCCTATGTCCACTTTATAGTTTCTATTGATTGTTGTTTATAGAGAATTAGAGAGTACAAGTCACTAGCACAAGGGCTTGACAAGTTCTATAGCTTAAAACTGCAAAGAGTAGCTACCTAGGTGATTATTATGAGGGAGGAAGGGGATGAAAAAATGATAGAGTCTATGCCAACAGAAAATCAGATCCCTTTTTAGTTGTAGTTGGATTTGTATTTATAGAGAAACAAAGGTACAAGGTCATAAGCCTGCTTGCACTAAAGTTCAAAAGGCAGCACGAAGTTGTACAAGTGAACCCAAAGGCCCATGTCCCAAGGAAATAAGTCGGTACCGATCTAAATGACTTAGCACTGACCAATTTCCTTTGTCAAAAAATGAACTCCATCACTTGCTTTGCTCTTCCTTCTTCTTCTTGATGAGTTCCAATCTCTTTTCCTTTGACTTTTAGTTGATTCTAGTGATCTTCGACAACATTTGACTT
This sequence comes from Allium fistulosum, assembly GCA_030737815.1. Lineage (NCBI taxonomy): Eukaryota > Viridiplantae > Streptophyta > Magnoliopsida > Asparagales > Amaryllidaceae > Allium > Allium fistulosum. The sequence continues at coordinate 619,909,153 of CM060906.1, forward strand.
ATCCTGCTTTCCTTGTATTCTCCTCATAAATCCTCGTTGAAAACAAAGCATGCTTTAGATCAAGACAAGTCCTGGAATGCTATCCTTCAAATTATGGTTGATCATTCATGTACTGTCCCAAAACATTGATTTCACATGATACATTTCCCTTTAATTGCTTCGCTTAATTATGGTTGAAATTTCATTCTTCTGCATTGGGGATGTGATCCGCGCTCTAGAGATCACTTCACGCCTTAAACGAGCAAAACTTCTCTCTGCCATGTTTTCTGGATTATATGGGGGAGGAAAAACAACCTGGTATTGATTGTTTGACTTAGTACCAATTCATTTTATTTCCCACCAAGTCCTTTTTATACCCTGGACTTAGAAATTTTTTAGTTACTTCTTCATTCCTTGCTTTTGTTTCCACCCGAGTCTTCCGGCCTTCACTCGGGTCTCTTTTCTTTCACAACCCGAGTTCAACTGCAACGGACTTCACCTTCAGTGCTGACCTTACCACCGACCTACTACCGCCATCATTGCCTACTGACACCACCTTGGACAAGTCGCCACCGCTCGAATCACCACTTGGAGAACTCGGCCCCGAGATCTAAAACCCTAGTACCGATCCAAACTTCGATGATTTAAGGTTTGCAATTGTGAATGTTGTAGCGATGACAGTGGTGATAGGGGTAGGTCGATTGCAGTTGAGTGGAGATGGTTAAAGTTTGGTTCGTGCTCAATCTTAGGTTTTACCTCGGTCGTGTGCACTCCAATTTGGAGATAAGTCCAACTCCTCGACTTCGGCAATCTCTTGCCAAGACTTGGTTAAACTCTCATTGTCGCTCAAGTTCTAGTACAACGACTTATTCCAGGATTGGTTGTACTAGATGATTCCATCGCTTTTCCCCGTTTCTACACCTACGGTGTTCCTGAAAAGAAAGGCTTTTCGCATCGCTGCAGACAGCTGTTCCATTATCAGTTACTCATCAATAATGGGTAAGTCCCAAAATATAATCTTAAGGTAAGATGCGGCTCATTTATCTAGCCCGAGTGAGCTATCTACATAGGATGGCCTATTCGTAGTGCACGGGACACTAGACTCACAATGTATAGATCAACACATTTCATTTACCTCGGTCAATGCTCAAAATCTGATCGGTTAACACGCGTCGACATCCTTTGGATTCCGGACATTAGTCACGCAGATTTATTATTCAACATAAGATATGCATGACCATGTTGAATGCCAAGTTTTATTGTTTATAATGACTCGTCGATTGCATCGATTCAAGTCCGATGAGGGCACCTCTACTTCTCCTGAATTCGAGTCTTCTACAGCTCAGACTTCACTTACAATCCGTATTTGACTTGGCCAACCCACTACATTTGAACCACAAGGTTCGTTAGAGCCAGTTGTTCCAGTGGTGGATCAGCTGCCTTCATTGAATGTGCTCATAGGTCTAAGAACATTGTATATCCACCGAAGCAGGTGCCGACAATTCTAAGGGCTTGGACACTTCACAATATCTGTATTCAGCACGGGATCTCCAAAGAGGATGTTCTCCTCTCTAGGAGGGATGAGTTTGCACACAACCCCCCGAAAGGAAACACCGCATGCAATTGGTACATGTGCCTAGGCAGTGCCATCCTGCCATTCAATCCTTTCATTAGAATGATGCTACAAGAACATAGACTGGCTCCGTTCTAAGTCCATACAAATGGGTACTCTCTTTTGAGTTTGTTTTACATCCTCTTTATGAATTGGTTCAACTGAACCCCAAGGTTCAACGAACTTACGCATCTACTTCGATTCTAGAGATGGAGTGATTTCATATCCTATAGGATAATTGAAGCATGGAAAGGATGCAAAGATATTGAGAAGCTCCACAATAAGTGTTCTTACTTCAATAATGAATGTTTCTTCTTGTGATGCCCGCATGGTTTCAATCGACCTTGGTTCTCTGGATGTATGACTCTTTTCCCTTACTTTTCTCGTGATGGAATTTCTAAGTTTCTAACTTGATGTGTTTCCTCGTAGGCATCCCAACTACAAACGAGAGCGATGAGCATAAAACAACGCTTAATGCCCTGAAAACAGTTGGATCACATTAGTGCATTATCACATTCCTACCGATGAATGAAAATCTATGGCTATGTGGTTTGCTCCGCGCTGATAGGTTTGCTATCACTGAGTCTCCAACACAAAGCGGTTGTAGAGATCATACTTATTCTTTTTTTATGACTCGCATCTCGGGCGTGAATCTTCAAGAGGAAGTTGCAGGCCCATCAAGCGAGGTGCACACAGAGGAGGCCCATGAGAAAGAAATTGAAGAGCCCATTGGAGGCGATGTCCCAAAATGCATGGACGTACCAACCAGAATTCCCTCAATTCCAAAGGGAGATGAACAAGTCAAAAGGAGAGAGGGAAAAGCGTCGATGACCGAAGAGAAGGGAGAAGGTGCCGGCGATGGCGATAACGACTATTACGCTAGTGAAGGAGGGGATGAATCATTCGGTAATCGTTCGAGATGACATCTTGATCTCCCCAGCTCGCCCCATCGGGAACATAATGCCATAGAAAATTATAAATGATCGAAGATCAATCTGTACAAAACTCAGTAGAGATTTTGCCTCGATCCCGCCCTTTTGGCGACATCTTCGTCAGTTTAAGTGGCATCGTCGAGATCGAATTCACCATTCATCACATTCTAGACAAAACCGGCTCGAGCTTTGTTTTTCTCACTAGGAGATTTTATAAGTAAAGGTGGATAAACTCCATATTTATGCCCATTTTAACAAGGTCTGTAGAGCACTTATGGGGTCACAGCAGCATACACTTCACTAGGATAATAGACACTCATTTTTGCATTGAATCTTGCTCTACAATTCCAACACTAATTCCATTTTATTTTTTGTTTCAGGTTCCATGGGTCGTGGATACTACGAGAAGCTCTCCCACTATGCTAGTTCTTATCAAGCTCAGACTCTAGACCCTACCCACCTCATCATTACAAAATCGAGGAAGAACAGTAGAGATGGAAAGACGTGAAGCTGAAGAAGCTTGCAAGGCTAATAGGGAGAAGGATATGAGGAAAGAGAAAGAGAGAAGGAAAAGGGAAGCTAAGACCGAGCTACCTCAAGATGCTCCCAAACGTCACATAGATTCCTTTGAGCATTGGGGGGCTCCTTCTTCTGATGTTCTCCCACACACCCAAGCTCAAACTTCCTCTGCCCAGCAAGTTTCGGTTTTCTAAGCTATGATTACAACTATCCCTCCTACGACAAAGGAGTTTCTACTCCTTCATTCACTCTCCCGCCCGGTCCTTTATGCTTATCAGCTGCATTTCCTAATCTCTTCCTACATGGCGTCAAGTTTGATCAAGTCATTAAGGATATCCCGAAGCAAGTCGCCTTAAAAAACATCCAGGCTGTTCAAGAAGACGTAAATGCTGGATACGAATGGAAATGTTTAAGCAAGGCCCTCTCTGATGTGAATCGAATTAACTGCACTAACATCCAACCCTTCGAGTCCGAAAGAGCTAGCTTAGAGAGAATAATTAAGGAACAAGAAGATTTTTTGGTTAAGGTCACGAGAGAGAGACCTCGCATAAAGCAAAATGTCAGCATTGATAGTATCATGGTAGCTCATAAGCAAATTGAAATGGTGACGTGCAATAACTTAAAATTACACATGAAGAGAGGGCTGAGGTGTAGAAGTAAATTGCCGATAAGGATCAGGCATTCGAGGCCCGGGTCTTGAACATTACTGTGACTTCCCACCTCTATACTCACACTAACCAAGGACACTACTGGGTGATGCCGTCGACTAGTACGAAGAACAAGGCTGTTAAGGAGCGACCATCTGTGTAATTGCTTTGTGCGAGTACTGATATGTCAGATAGTATGTCATGCATTTCATTTCAAGAGAACCTGACATATCAAATACAAACTCAAAGCTACTACACAGTAGCTATGCGACATTCGGAAACAAATATAAAATAAGCATAACATAAATCAGTCACATATATTCATATCACTAAGGCGGAAACATATATGAATATAACACATAGAAGTGTACATCAAAGTAGTGGTCATACAAGATCCACTACATCATAAAAGAATAGGTACAAATGCTAGACAAAATAACATGTATACATCAAGGAGGCCCTACCTCGAATGTATAAAAACAAAAACTACTAAGCTAAAGTAGTTAGCCAAAAGTCAAAAGCTAGTCCCTGCTAAGAAGTCAAGTGGAAGCACCTGAAACACCTCGGTCTGACCCGAGTATTATTTAAGAAGAAAAATAATAAACGGATCAGTCTAGCTATAATTATCATGTAAGATGAGATAGGATAAGAGATATGAAAAATATATATGATAACAACAAAAATCATACAATATCTCAAGTTTTATCAAACATCAAAAAGAATGTCATATTCTTTAGCTTATTCACCAAATCAAAAATATTGATAGAGCTTATCAATGCAAATCACAAAAATTGGTGAAACAAAAATTCTAGAAATCAATAATTATAAATCCAGAAAACATAAAAAGAGGGAGGCATATCATAAACAGGAACATGAAGAATCACCAACACGTGTATCATAAACGAGACGCTATCCCATGGGTCGCTAACCCATAGAACTGGTGCAACGACGTAGTACAACGATACGCCCGAGGAACCTGAAACTCAAATAAGCCGGAACAACGACGTAGTACAACGATACGCCCGATGAACCGAACTCCATAAAACCCATAGGTCGCTAGCCTATAAAAAATTAGACGAAGCTCAACAGAACGGGGTACATTCCCTCACGTGGACAATGAGACATCGCATATCGCTAGTCTAAACCTCAAAATGATCGTCATAGATCAATAAGTGTAAATTACATCAAGCTAGTAAATAGATGAGTTTAGCTTTATGTCCTATAACCACCGGCTTAACTTAAATATTTACGAACAAATTGTAGATTTCCACTCGAAAATTGTCACAAGATTTCAATCGAACAAGTCTAAGAATTAATCGACGAAGTAAACGCAAGCGTTTCATACCACTTGTTTTGCTAAGTCGTTTAATTGGATTTCTTGTACGTATGAGGTAAAGGTTTGTATATACTAATAGATTGGAAAACGGTTTAAAAAAATGAGCTTTGTATTAAAAGTAACGTTGAAATCATTTTTGTGAAAGAGTTTGAGTATTTACTACTAGTATAGAAACCTTTGTATTTTAAATTGACAAATCATAGAAACGATTATAAAAACAATCTATCATCAAAAATTCACATTCGACAACGTGAATTAAAACCATGAAAATCGATATCAAATCCATCAAATGGATATTCCCAAAAATTCAGAAAAGAAGTCATCAAAGTCGATAATAAATGATAAGAACTAACCGGATCAAAAAAACCGATAATACAGAAACCCACATAGAAATAGGCAAATTGGCTGATTTAACAGTGCCAAACGTCTAGTGGTTTTCCCAGACGTCTGAGCTAAAGGCCTGGAAATTTCTTACAGATCGCTCAGATGTCTGGGAATAACCTCAGATGTCTGAGCCGTAGGTCTGGAATTTTTATTCCTTTGCCTCATACGTCTGAGTGTTTTCCCAAACGTCTGAGCTGAAGCTCAAGGAAAAATTTGCCTAGACGATTAATGGCTAAATCAACTCAGAAGCGATCGAATGAGCGATGGTGGCTAGGGATTTATGCCAAGCGACAACCCAGCCCTATAGGCCCTTCAATACACTCCAAACAACATGTCCAAACATCCATAGTAGGATTTTCATAGATTTTGACTTCAAAATACCAAAATTGAAAATTTCACCAAACCAATTCAATTCAAAAGCAATTGAACATGAAATAGATGTTAGGAATTCATACCTAACAACAATGAAAACTATAGACATAGATGTGAGTTGAAGAACTCACCTTTAAATTCAAAAACAGGGAATGAGAAGCTCTAAAACAAAGCAAGATCAATCTCTCTTCAACTTCAATTCAAGAACCTTCAATCTTTGATCAAATGCAAAGTTTATCCTAAGTTAGGTTATAGGAAAAATCAAGAATTGAAGAGGAATTGAGATGGAGAAGATGAAGAGCATGCTTACCTAAGCTTCTCCTTGATTTTGGAACTTGAATTTGAATTCCTAAGAGAAACTAGGGTTTAGGAATTTTAATTTCCTTTCTTTTCCCCCATATTTCCTTTTGCTTGAGAGTGTTAGGAAATTATGAAAGGAATGAATGAAGAGGAGTGGAGTTAGGGTATTTGGTAGAGGAGTTTGGGTTATCTTGTTGGGTTGGTGGGCTAGAACCAAACCCAAAGCCTAAATGAAAATACCAAAATCCTAATCAACTCCAAACATATACAATGTTTATACTCAAACAAGTTGTAAACGTCGTTTTAAAATAAATGGAAGTGGTTTCGAGTTCGGATTCGACTGTTTAAAAAAAGTCACATTTCGGAACTTAAATTCAACTAACGATGCTATATTTAAATAAAACATTTAAATATATAATCGTAAAATATGCGGGTTGTTACAATTACTTCGGAAGTCGCAGAAATTGCTAGGCTCTGGGAGGAAAATCAAAACTCTGCGAGGAGTAAAAGAAAATTACTGATGAGCTAGAGAAGCAGTCCATTGAGAAAGATGCTAATGTCCTTGAGCTTGCAGTTTCTACGCAAGAGATCAAAAAGTTTCAGGATGAAAACAAAGACAAGTGTGGAGCTTGGTGCCAACATGTTGATCTTCTATACCAACATGGTGGTGCATAAGAACTTGAGATGGCTAGGAAATGACTATCTTGAAAGGCTTGTTGGTTCTTGGGAGGAAGTGTTGCATAGGGCTATGTAGGCCGGAGACTATAGCTTTGAGGAAGAGCTAATGGCTATATGCCTTGATGCTAAGGACATCAAATCTCTTTCTATTGGAAAAGCTCTTCCAGCTAAAGAGGCTATCGATACTACTACTACTGATGCAGTGAAAGCTCTCGCTGGCCAGACCTCATTGGGTCTGCATAAAGCATCAAATTCAGAATCCAGAGAGCCGATGGAAATAATTCCTGTATCCATGGGGGTTAGCTCTAAACCATCTTGTGAAATTCCAACTTCAATACCCACTGCACTTCGTGAGCTTTATATTCCTCCCATTGTGGTCTAGCTCGGGGAGCTTAGGGCCAATGAAGGAGAATTCATCATATCTCACCTGGATTCTACTTCAAGTATCTCTAGTTTCTCCAATCCTTGAGGAGCTTCAGTTCTAGCGATAATCTTCCATTAAACTTTACCAATATGTATGTCATCTTGTAGGTCAACAGTCTACCAACCTCCGTCACTAGCTATGCAAGGTTCGGGACTTGTAGCTATATTGACTTCCTCTATCTCCATCGGACTAACTGTCATAGCTCCTGTCCTCAGTTTCGATCAGGTCCAGAATCTAAGATGATTGCCACTCCGAGGAGCTTGGAGGACATTTCTGTATCCCAGGAGGAGGATGTGTTCATTATGGGTGCTTCTGACTTGATTGATCATGAAACCATGGCTGAGAGGTTAAGGAAGGATATGGAAAAGATCAACGTAAAGAAAGAACTCGGAGTTGACCAGTCTGCCTCTACAAAACTAATAGGCAAACAACAATAGGTTACCGCAATAAAGATTCAACCACCTAAAACAAAGCCCACTAAATCTTCAGTAGGCTAGTCCATGAAGCCACATACTGCGTCCGGTGGGGAATCTACTCACTCGGAAGGTGAAACTCCTCCCAGCAAGGAAAGCAAAGGGAGAAAGAAGCTCAAGACTCATCCGGGTAACACAGGTAAAGGAAGTCGGAGTGTAGGAAGGGGAAGACCCAATAGTGTGTGTGCGCGTGCTAGCTAAGCGTTTGGTATTTGTGTTGTTATGGTGGTTGAGTCTGTATTTTTTGTTTCATGCTTTAAACAAGCCGAGATTGTGCGGCTTTGACCCCCGCTGTTTAACTAAACATAAAAGATTATTAGTAATGAAAGATTAGATTTTCCTTTGTAATCTCTCTTTTGTGTACTTTTCTGCATTTTATGTACTGTGTCCATTCATGTACAACTGCTTGTGTATATAATATGACTGCTTATACTGCAATTGCCCATATTATACACTTCCATTTCCATGCAATATGCTTATTTACCATAACTCTATGCATGTAAGTATTATTCCTACAATTTCTTTAGTATATTATGTTGCTTAGCTCTGTTTATATCTGCCAAAATACTCGTTCGACAAAACAGAATTGTTGCTTAGCCAACTCTACAACTATTCCCGTTCGGGCTCAATCGAGTTCTTTTTGACCAAGTGTTGGCGTATGTGCCCCTATCCAAGGGGCTAAATGTTAAGATTCGAGCATCTATGAGAGATTGGATACCTTGAGCAATTCATTTGATTGCCCATAGTCTTATTTGCATGGTAGTTCCCATCTTTGGGAACTACTGACTCCGCTGCTTGAATCTAAGCACTATACTTTAAATGTCGCGAATACCTTGGCTGCAATTGAGTTCTTCCAAGTTGACATCATCAACCAATGTCATTCTGGAAGTATGTATCGTAAATATGCATCATTGTCATCTTTCATTATAACAAAATTTTCCACGTTTGGTGTTGAGTTCCCATTTGTGTATCAGTTTCTATCGATGGATTATAATACATGAGTAGCTCAACTCTATGGTTTTCTCCTTGTCGTTGCCTATCCCTGGGCTCTGGTATACATTTGCAAGTTAATGTTGATCAATCCGATCAACTTAATGTTAATTTCTCCTTTCCATCGCTGCCTATATCAGGGAAACAATAGGTTCCTTTTGTTATCGCTAATCTCTAAGTGACATCAAGTTCTGATAGGTTTGATTGGATCGCCTATTGAATCGGCGGTCTAGACCTTCTTAACGTTGCCAGGGGAATGTCAGTACTTAGAAGGTATGGGTCGATTTGATCGTCAACCCAGCGATTTAGACCTTCTCGACGTTACCAGAGCAATGCCGATTCTCAAAATGTTAGGGTTGATTTTCACCATCGACCCAGCAGTTTAGACCTTCCCAATGTTGCCAGAGTAACGTTGATTCTCAGAAGGTTAGGATTGATCTTCACCGTCGACCCGGTGGTTTGGACTTTCCCAACATTACCGAAGCAACGCCGGTTCTTAGAAGACGGGGATCGATTTTCACCTTCGACCCAGCAATTTAGACCTCCCAATGTTGCCAGAGTAACTCCGTTCTCAGAAGGTTGAGGTTTATTTTCACCATCGACCCGGAGGTTTGGACCTTCCTGACATTGCTGGAGCAACGTCGATTCTCAGAATGTTGGGGTTGATTTTCACCGTCGATCCGGCGGTTTGGACCATCCTGACGTTGCCGGAGCAACGCTAGTTCACAGAAGTTTGGGGTCGATTTTCACCATCGACCCGGCAGTTTGGACTTTCCTGTTGCCGGAGCAATGCCAGTTCTTAGAAGGTTGGGGTCAATTTGACCCGTCAGGCCTAACGGTTCAGACTTTCTCGACGGTGCCGGGGCAACGTCGGTTTCTGAAGGTCAAGGGCCGATTTGACATGTTGGCCCTGACGGTTTAGACCTTCTCAACGTTGCTAGGGAAATGCATGTTTTTTAAAGGTTAGAGGCTGTAACATCCCCCTGCTTGGAGGCCCAAAACTAACGGCTACAGATGTTGCATTCATCCATAGTTATTAATTCTCGGCGACCAAATACGGCGGCATTAGATACATTGATACACAGTTCACAAGAATTATGGGAAAATTTAAAATTTAATAACATATTTCCACATTCCATTCAAAACATTTCATGTTCATTAGGTAATCCTACAAACATTAACTACGTTCAAAAAAATATAATTATTACACAATACGCCAAGAGCGACATATGAAGATGCCCCCTTGGTTGATCAGAGTATATAGTAAGGCTAGTAAGTCTGCCTTTACTACTCCTTTCTGGACTCCTTCCTTACTATCAAGAGCTTCGAACCTCAAAGTCACACTGATAAGGTTGGTGAATGTACCCGTAAGATGGTTGGTCATTTCTCTTAGGAACTCGAGTCGCATTCCATTCACAAACATTTCATTCTTTTTAAGCGGCGTGTCTATCAATCCAAGCCAAGAAGGGGTAATGCATTAAACTTCTGCTCATACTGTGCCACCGTCATATCACCATGCTTCAATCTAGAAAATTCCTAAACAACCACATCCTTCCGGCTTTTGGGACAAGTTCACATCAAAGACTTCCATAAACTGCGCCCAAGTCCATCGTCGACTTTTGAAGTTTTTATGATGCTAATAGACGTTTCTCTGCATCTTCCAACCCAAGATCTCCAAATACCCTTTCATAGGACCTAAGCCAAGTCTGCATTCCAAGAATATCCTTAGTACCATAGAATAGTTTCCTGCCCAAAGTGGTGTAATTCTTGCACAAAGTCACGAAGTTCATAGGAGGTTATGTGCTACCACTTCCTCTATGGGACCTACAACTGGCACATTTCTAGCTGCTCCATCATCTGGAGCTATGCTAGTTCCAGAACCACCCCTTCCTCCACTTCTTGTATTCATCTTCTATCACCTGGATATATAATTGGTATCTTTAGAACACAAGAATAGGATCAACATGGTTTTAAGGAAAACAACACCAATGGATCCAGAATGAAACTTTAGAGGACATATATTATTATTAAAAATTACAAATACGCTCTCTCAAGGGTTACTCACTCTAGGCCATATCCTACCCTATCTCAAATGAGTTGGACCCCAATCAGGCTAAGGTGTTCGCTTAACCAAAGCTCTGATACCAACTGTGATGACCCATTTTTTTGACCCTTGAGAAGGACACTTAATACAACCTCGGTGTTCATGTGTCATTGCCCAAGCATCTGAAAGGCGGTTGTCATAGGGTAAAATAAAAGAACAAATCAGAACAGAATAGAAAAGTCTCACTTCGGAGCAGTTACAACTAATACAAAATAATATAGCACATTGGGTTACTCCTAGCCTGGAGTTATCAGAGTTACACAAAAGTACTACAACTATCAAACTAGGCAGTTATACATTCTTCCTTTACACTTCCTGATACAAAATACACATGCATAATCATACATCGGAAATAGATAACTACATAGGGAAAGGAACCAACTGCTCATCCATCGACTTCAAAGAGCCCACTGCTACTCTCGGACTACTTAAATAATATTGAGTACTTGAGAGTTTATAGAAACAAACAACTCGGGTTAGACAATAAGTCTAACATAAGCAAAAACTCTAAATAAAAGAGTGGAAATAAACAAAATATGTGAGACCATGCTGCCAACTGCGGAAAGGATTTCCCCTCACAATAACAACATCCAATCACAACAATGGATATAATAATTAGACATCGCGAAGTGCTTACAACACTTCCCGATGTAATTGAGAAAAAGGTAAGTTTTAAAAATTTGGAATCAAAGAAAAGGAAAGGGAAAATTTCCAACAAATAACTAAAAGGGTGCGCCTCCCTTACCGAATTTATATGTCTAGTCAATATACTTGAGAGGGTCATACTCTCCTATGACTCCTCTTGGGAATTCCAAGCCGAACCCCACCAACCTTACCGAGTATCCAAGTATTTCACATCTTAGTGTACATATAATTGAAACTAACCTAGAGTTGATGTGAATATACCCTAAAGGGAGCAACCCCACATAACTTGGCCTCCACTCGCTTTTTGGTTTTAGTAATGTTCGACAAAGGATAACAGCGCTCAAATAAACAACAAATCGTCTTAGATTTACGATACACAATGAAGAAAGCTGAACCGATAGTTAATAAATCAACTATCGGGGATAATTAAAAATGATCGTTTATGGAAATTAAATTTCATAATTTTACCACCACTCTCGATTTCAAACTTATGCTATCCATCGGTTGAAATTGAAACCTGGCAAGTGGAGGTAGCATTACCTCTAGGCGTTACCTTGATAACATTTTTTACCTTCGAGATAGAAAGGAGTCCATACCTCAACGTTTAGTGTTAAAAGTAGGACTAAATCCTTTTCATATAAGCGATATCGTTTACAGAAACTTCTTTTCCATAACCGAATCGAACTTTTATACTTATAAAACTGAACTTGTGCTGGGATTTCACATTTCAAATAATAACTTTAACCGACTTTATCAAAATGATTGATTTACTTTAAACACTAATTATTTCTTCGGTATCATTATTTAAAATGATTAATTAACTTAAATAAATGATTAAATATTTTAAACACTCTCATTTAAAATAACTAGTTAGCCTTAATCCTACTTAATTACTTTAAACAACATTATTTAAAGTGATTAATTAACTTTAATCATCCTTGTTTAATTAACATCATTATTAGAATAATTAACATCATTATTAGAATAATTAATTAACCCTGAGACATCATTATTAAAATGATTAATTAATTTAAACATCATTATTAAAATGATTAATTAAATTTAAATCATTATTATTAAAGTGATTAATTAATCTTATAAACACATCATCAAAATTATTGATTAACTTTAATACATCATTAATTAAATAATTAATTAGCCATAAACGTCATTAATTAAAATGATTAATTAATATTATACACATCATTATTTAATTAGTTAATTAATCCTAATCATCATTATTTAAATTGGTTAATTAATTTTAAAAATATCATTATTAAAATAATTAATTAATTTTAATCACATCTTTATTTGAATAATTAATTATCTTTGTAAATCCATGCACAAGATTTAACAAAAATATTTCAAAGGGGATAACATTTTCAAAATGCCGATATAACGATAGTCGTTATACGGACACTTTCATAAACATTTTCCATATGTCACTTATCCAACCAAACATCATATAACATGAGTGTGAGCACAAATACAAAGGCAAGTAACAATTATATGTTATGTAGAGAGCAAATATTATTTACTAAAACTTTCTCCAACCAACTTCAAGTTACTTTTCTACATAGCAAGATTTCATATTTTTGCAATGGTTACTAAGCAAAAAAATCCAACACTTTTAGTACATACAAACATAAGGAAATAACATACACTTGCATCACAAAATAAAGGTCAAAACTTTAATTATAAAGGTGAGAATTTGCTCACCAAAATGCAACCAAACTAAGTTGAACTACCACAAAGCTTTGCACTAACACCTGATTATCTTTTGCTTCTCTAAAGTTTGAATTTTTAGACCGTAAATGGGCTAATATGGTTCGACCATGGCCTATAGAGGCTCGGCCATATTTTGAGGGAGTATGGGCCTTGTTTTGGAGTATTTGAAGTGTAGAGAGGAAAGCAAAGTGTCTTAACAACTTTACTTAAGAGAAAAGGTAAAAAGAAGTGATCTTTAAACTTTAGAATCCTTTGGAAGCCATGAAAAAGCTTAGGAAAAAGAATGAGTTTTGAAAATAAGAAATGGAAATGAGAAAATGAGAGAGAGAGAGAGAGAGAGAAAATAGAAAATTTATGTTTATAACACGTGGTGAACTAAATTACCAAAATGTCCTTTAGTACACTACCATCCATTCTCCTTTAGCCACATCATCACTTCCACCCTACTTCCTTAAAGCACACGCCACCCATGAAAGCCTACCCTTTTTTCCACTAAACAAAACACTTCTCTGTACTTAAGATGTCATATAATGTGGCATATCATTCTTACTTTATTTTTATTTAAATTTGTGGAAAGATGTCACATCTTCTTCCTTTTACTTGTTACTTAAGTAAATATATACATTTATCTTCTTATAATTAACCTAAACCATACTTATATTATTTGTAAATATTTGTATATGTTAACTATAATGTACACAACATTTCGGACAATTTTTATGCACTAATAAGTCGAAAATTCAAAAAACAATTTCTGGTCACATTTACTATTTTCCTTTGAACTAATTATTTTTGTAAACAAATTTTGATAAACATTCCACCATCATCGGTTATTATTTAAAAGAGTTTTATTTGTGGTATAAGATTTATTAATTAGTTATTTAAAAATATATTAAACATTTAAATTTTAAAGTGATTAAATTACGGGTCATTACATATTCATACGGAAGATCTATCTTACCCTAGACTGCTAGGACGCACAGTTTAGTTTTTGCCCTACTAAGTGGCTTGGATTCGAGTACCGAGAGATGGGGACATTGAGTAGTCTCTGACTTAGGAGGCGATTATATGAGTTATCATATATTCAACACTGAGTGAGTGAATGTGAGGATGGATGTTATGTTTGCTTTGATTTCTTATCACCCTAGGGTTGACACACGATGTAAATATCTAGACACCCATTAGTACTTTGATGTGTAGTACACCCATGATGATAACAATATAGACTGGTAAATATCTTGTGTTACGTACTAACTCTTTGGATGTTGGGACATGTTAGATATGATTCTCCATACTTATTTGTCCTGGTATATTGACTTTATAGAATTTAAGATTTTCTACTGCTCATAGCAGACTGTTGTCTGAATCGGGATTTTAAGCTTTTCTTCCTATTCTTCCAGATACTCTTAAATGAATAGATTAGAGATATCAGGTCCGGTGAGCATGTGGAGGTGGATATGTTCTCACGTATTATTAAATTTAGCTGTTGTTGCTTATTTTTCCGTTGTGTAGCACCATGGTGCTTACCAATGCTATTATCTATTCAGAGACATTTATCCATTTGAGTTTATTATCAGTTGTATAAACTCTATCATTTATGATGTACATCTATATGGATCTGTGTACTCTAATTTCTATGGTGCATTCAGTCATTGATGTCTCTCCTGTTTAATATCTATGATAACTATAATATTTTTTCGATGCACAATGCGATATATGACAGATTCAGTGACGTTTTATTTAGTTTACAACCCATGACAACCATCATGCATTTGTCGGGCACCGTTACAACACACCCTACATGTTATTATATTATTGGGTGTCGTTGCTGTAGGGTGGTAGTTACATTAAACCTCTCCAAAATTCAATGATGAACAATCAGTCACTATCACAAACTATGTTGCTCGGAATTAAAATTTCTAATAAAAATCTAGTTAGTATAGCTAAGTAAAATATCAATTTAAATTTGAAATTTAAAATTTAAAATATCTTAATTCAAAATTAATTTGATAGATCAAAGATAGTTTCTAGTTGAATTTTAAAACTAATTTGACTAATTCAAAATACTATATAAATAAAAATTTGAAATCTTTAAGATAAATATCTAATATTAGGGCTAAATATAATATTTTAATTTTACAGCATACAACTATTTATTTTCGACAGAAATTATTTCTTTTCTAAAATATATATTTATATCTTTTGATTTATTAATATATAGAAATACTAACAAATATATATTTATTAATATTTAAGTATTATTCTTAGCTAAATCAAAAGATAATTTTTTAAATAAACATTCAAAAGTTTTTTATAAATGTATATGCATACATTATTAAATTAATCGACTGATAAACACAAACACATACACACATATATATTCTGAAGCTAAAAACTGTTTAATATTTAAATTATAAATATATGTATAATAAAATAATTTAGTATTTAAAATAAGTTTACAAAACTAGTTTACAATAT
The DNA here is from genome assembly GCA_030737815.1 of Allium fistulosum. Classification (NCBI taxonomy): domain Eukaryota; kingdom Viridiplantae; phylum Streptophyta; class Magnoliopsida; order Asparagales; family Amaryllidaceae; genus Allium; species Allium fistulosum. The sequence goes on from CM060906.1 coordinate 619,924,754, forward strand.
AGGCAAAAATAATTAAATTTATTATTATTAATTTCTAATTTAATACATATCAATTTAAATGAACCCATATTAATCAGTCGTTAAATAAAAAATTATTAATCAAAATGTATACACATGGCAATATTATTATATATCAAGGTTACGACACAAACATATTATTAGTTCTACAAAGTAAATGTCATCTTTGAAGATCTTGTCGCTTGTTACACATTTATAAGGGGATAGGCAGTTAGGACCTTCAAAAAGTGTGTATGGAGGAATGGGTTTGTATGTGTATTTATAAAGAGAGTTATGGAGAAAATATCTTGCACCTTGTTGGGCGTGTTCTCACCCAGAAGATCTCGAGACCAAGAAGCTTGATTCATCCATCCAGGCTTGCCTAAACTCCATTCGGCGTCCACCTCCTTCCACCGAACCAACACGCACCCCACCTCAATGCCGAACCAAGTACCACCGGACCAACCTACTCACCTCCTTCCACCGAACCAGAGTAAACCACCTCAATGCCGAACCAAGTACCACCGGACCAACCTACTGACCTCCTTCCACCGAACCAGAGTAAACCGAACCAGCTCCACCAGGCCAGATTACGTCAGCCCAGGCCCTCCAACTGCTATATACCTCCAAGACCCCTACCCCTAGCCTCACTCTATAAATAGAGGGGCAGGGGTACAACAATGGGGGACAAGTTTTGAGAGCTCAAGCACGGAGAAAACTTTCAAACAACTTTCTTTTACTTGTATCAAAGCTTTGTACTTGTAATCTAAACAAGAGAAGAGAAATAACATATAAAGTGGACGTAGGCACATTCTGGCTGAACCACTATAAATCTGCGTGTCTTTTTACAGTTTAGCCCCTGCTTTTCATATATTTGCATAAATCACCCAAATCACTAAGAACAACATAAGATCTACTAAATCATACGACTTTGAGGTGTTTGTCCATTTTTTGTGCAAAAATTTTTGGTGCTTTCACTGAGAACTAGAAGCTCGAAGCTTCAGCTTCATCCACTTAACATTTTTCCTAACATCATTGTTCGCCACTTGGAAAACATGCCTCCAAAACCAAGAAAAGATGTTAACAAAGGAAAAAACATCGCATCCAGCAGTCTTCCGGATCCAGCTGCCACGAATCAAGTAAATCGTCCTCCTCCAGAAGCAGTAACAAATGAAGGACAGGCTAATCCGACCACTCCTGCCACAGAACAGCCCGCAGCAATTACTAGGGCAGATTTGGACAGGGTTGTGGTTGAAGTAACTAACCGCTTCACGTCCCAGCAGGAAGCCTTGGTGGACCATCTCATGTCACGCTTAAGGGATGCTGAAGAGTCCAATCGCAACACTGAATCATGGGGCGAGTCCCAGTCTGGAGGATCTCAGAGACAACAAAGATCTTCCTTCTTCGAAGGAGCTAACGGCAGAAGTAGCCATGGTAGGATCCGAGATCGAGCACAGCCCGAAGTTAGGCCTGAGGAAACGTTTGGTACCGAACCCAACAGGGGAGGTACCGGGCGAAGGTCAACTGTAGCTGAGCCTGTCATACTGCCTAACCACGGAAACGCCAGTGAACGTGGCCGAGCTAGAGTCCAGCCCGAAGTTGGACCCGAGGAAGTGCTTAGATCAGAACCCAGCAGGGGAAGATCGAGGCAAGGGCCAACTGCAGCTGACCCTAGCATGCTCCCAGAAGATCAAAGGCAGCCATTAGAAAATATGAGAAATGATAGACGATACCATCCCTATAGGTCATCTGGACGGAATCAATCCCACAGAACAGAACCAAACTCATTTCTATCTACTCCAAATTCTGATGAAAGGATGGCACGCTTATTCAGAGTGCGTCCAACGGGAGCAAAGAGATCGAGGGATAGGCGCTAGGGTAACCAGCCCTTTCGCCCGCAATATCGAAATTGCTATCACTCCCCGAGAATGGAAGATGCCAACAATGGAACCTTACAAAGGAACCTCCGACCCCGTTGTACACTTACAGAGGTACACACAACATATGCTCATGAGTGGAGCGACAGAGGGAGTACTGTGCAAATGCTTTCCGCTCTTCTTAGCAGATCTCGCTACCTCCTGGTTCTGTCATCTACCCCAGGGATCCATCGGCTCGTGGGAAATGTTGAAAGAAAAGTTTACCAGTCATTTCTGCATCCATGTGGAACAACCTAAGGACGCTTATTCCTTATCCAGCGTCAAACAGAAACCTGGAGAGAAACTGCAGCAATACCTAACCCGATTCAATGCCGCAGCAACCGCGGTCCAAGATGCCGATGAGAAGCTTATCCTAATGGCCCTTTGTAGCGGTGTGCATCCGGACACTAAATTTGCTAGAAGGTTGACGAAAGAAAAACCAGCTACTTTACCCGATTTCTTCCATGAAGCCGGGAAATATATGAGGCTTGAGGATGCTGCCGTTGAGGGGCAGTCAGGACAGCAAAATAAGGCAACTCACAGCAACGCCCCTGCTGTGGCAAGGGACGTTCGAAGAAGTGATTTCAGAGACAATGCTGGGGGCAAGAAGGGAGAAAAGCGCCTATATCGGCCTGGACCGAGATTCAACACTTACACTCCTTTGAACGAGACCGTCGAAAATATCTTCCTTGCCACCCAAGGCGAAGTTAGATACAAACGCCCACCATACAAGAAGGAATCAGATAACGCGCAGAAGTCTGGAAAGTTCTGCCGCTTCCACGAATCTCACGGGCATGATACCAATGAATGCCATCATCTCCGGGATCTGATTGAGGAACACATCAGAAGGAAGAAACTGGAACGCTATGTAAAAAGTCAGGACAGGACTCTAGCTCCTGCCAATGAAAACCCAAGGCTACCCTCACCAGAGACCGGCAGAGGAAACCGCAACGCTAGCGGCTCTAGTCAAGAGAAGATAGTGGTCCGTACCATCTCGGGAGGACCACACATCGCAGACAGGTGCTGGAAAGAGATGGAAAGATATGGAAAGTCGCTCAGAGACAATAAAGACAGTGTCAATTCAGTTATAGAAGAACGCCACCCGAAAAGAAAAGAAAGTGATGACATCACATTCGGTAAGCGTGACCTAGAAGGAAGGCAATACCCTCACATGGATCCCATGGTTATCTCTGCCCGGCTCGGTCCCGCCGAAGTTTACCGAATCTTAGTGGACACTGGAAGCTCAGTAAATATCCTGTTCAAACATGCCTTCGACAAAATGAAATTATCAATGAAGGATGTATCTCCCTGCGATAAACCACTACACGGTTTCACTGGAGATGCGAAAATGCCCCTCGGGCAACTAGACCTCTTTGTTGAGATTGGAAGCCATCCCCGCTCCGCTGTACGAAAACAAACGTTTGTGCTGATAGAGAACCATTCGGCCTACAACGCCTTCTTAGGAAGGCCATCCCTGTCTGACTTCCAAATTGTCCTAGCCCCATGGTGCCTAAAGATGAAATTTCCAACGGACAATGGAGTAGGGGAAGTAGAAGGAGACCAAGACGTTACTCGAGACTGCTATGTGACTGAACTTCGCAACAACCACAGGAAGGATAAAGGGAAGGGTGTAGAGGTTGCCCTCTGCACGAAAAGTCTAGAAGCATAGAAACTAAAGAAAGCCCCTCCTCTTCGATATACCAGCGATCCTTTCAATGAATTAGACCCCAGGGACAGAGAGGAGGAGGCCACCGCCGAGCCTGCAGAGGCTATGGAGTTTATATCTGTAAACAAGCACGACTCAAGTAGACTATTGAAAATTGGGTCCCAACTAAAAGCAGAGTTGAAGGAACAACTCATTGATTTTCTCCGCCACAACTTGGATGTATTCGCATGGTCACACGCTGACATGACCGGAATCTCCCCCGACATAGCATGCCACGTATTAAACATTGATCCTACCAAGGTGCCCATAAAACAAAAAAAAGAGAAGTATGGGGGCAGAGCGGTCAGCAGCCCTCGACGAAGAAGTAAAGAATCTGCTCGCCAATGACTTCATATGAGAAGCCGTCTACCCGGAATGGATCGCTAACCCAGTACTGGTAAAGAAGGCTAATGGGAAGTGGCGAACATGCATTGACTTTTCCAACCTAAACGACGCTTGCCCAAAGGATTGCTTCCCACTTCCCCGAATCGACCAGCTTGTAGACAGCACAGCCGGGCACGAGCTCTTATCTTTTATGGAGGCATAATCAGGGTATAACCAAATTCCTATGCATGCTCCCGACCAAGACCATACTAGTTTCATCACCGACCAGGGTTTATACTGCTATAAGGTAATGCCCTTCGGACTTAAAAATGCAGGAGCCACCTACCAGCGCCTCGTCAACAAGATGTTTGCGGGGCTAATAGGGCAAACTATGGAAGTATACGTGGATGACATGCTGGTAAAGTCAAGGAAAGCCGACGATCACGTAAGCCACCTAGGCGAGATGTTTCAAGTACTTCGACAGTATGGAATGAAGTTGAATCCTCTAAAATGCTCCTTCGGAGTGTCATCAGGAAAGTTCTTAGGATTCATCGTCCATGCCAGAGGGATTGAAGCAAACCCTGAACAAGTCCGAGCACTAAGGGATATCAAGATACCTTCCACTCGGAAGGAAATGCAAAGCCTGAATGGAAAAGTGGCCGCCCTAAGCCGATTCATCTCCAAAGCAATGGACAAGTGTGCCCCCTTTTTCGAAGCTCTTAAGAAAGACAAAGGGAAGTTCGAATGGACCGACGAATGCCTGACCGCTTTCCTTAACTTAATCGAACACCTCCAAAAACCACTGGTACTCTCGACTCCAAGCGAAGGCGAAGAATTATACCTATACCTTGCTGTGTCATCTCACGCCCTAAGTGCTGCCTTGGTAAGGGAAGACAACCGCACGCAGTGGCCAGTTTACTTCGTCAGTAAGAGGTTTACGGGGGCAGAAGTCAGATATCCTAAACTTGAGAAGCTAGCATACTGTTTACTAATCACATCCTGGAAACTGCGTCACTACTTCCAGTCCCATTCCATCAAAGTTCTGACCGATCAGCCGCTGAGGCAGGTACTCCATCGTCCCGACACTTCTGGGCGACTACTTAAATGGTGCATCGAACTAAGTCAGTACGATATCACCTATCACCCTCGCACCGCCATCAAGGGACAAGCCATGGCTGATTTCATTGCAGAATTCACTACCAACGAAGATAAGGAGCAATTGGAAATAGCAGAAGACATCAAGTGGAATCTCTTTGTGGATGGTGCATCGAACGAACAAGGCTCGGGGGCAGGTGTGGTAATAATCACTCCTAGGGGAAACAAACTGCACTATGCGATAAGGTTGGAGTTCGCTGCCACCAACAACGACGCAGAATATGAAGCAGTGATAGCCGGACTAGAACTTGCCGTAGAAATCGGAGCCAATTCTTTGTGTCTTCACAACGATTCTCAACTTATTGTTAATCAACTACTAGGAGAATTCCAAGCTCGAGAAGAACGACTCATAGCATATTTAAAGAAGACCAAGTTACTTCTCAGCCGATTGGACCACTACTTAGTCAAACACATCCCTCGGGAAGAGAACCAAGAGGCCGACGAATTGGCAAAGCAAGCAAGTATGAGAGACATTGCCATCTTCGGAGCAATAACCATCTCAAAGCAACCGACCCCAAGTTTTAAGCAAGTAAATCTGATAGCTGCAACCGAAGAAGCAACTTGGATGACTCCCATCCGAGACTACCTACAAAGTGGCACACTACCCAACGGGCGCAACGAAGTCAAGAAAATCTTGAGGAAAGCCTCCCGCTACACAATACAAGAAGACATCCTCTATCGGCGCGGATTCTCTAACCCGTTATTACGGTGTGTCGCTGGGAGGGAAGCCAAGGAAATCTTATTCAACATTCATCAGGGAAGCTGCGGAGATCACACCGGAGGGCAAACATTAGCAAAAAAGATACTCCGGTACGGAGTCCCACTCAAAATCGTATCAGACAATGGGCTTCAGTTTGACAGCGAGGAATTCGCCAACTGGTGCCAAGAGCACGGAATTCACAAAAGCTTCTCATCCGTAGCGTATCCCCAGGCAAACGGACAAGTCGAAGCCGTCAACAAAATTCTGAAAACTCTAATAAAAAAGAAGCTCGAAAAGTCAAAGGGCGCTTGGGTGGATGAACTTCCTACGGCACTATGGGCCTATCGCACATCTTTCAGAACATCGACGGGGCACACTCCTTTCTCTTTGGCATACGGATCGGAGGCTATGCTCCTAGTTGAAACCATTGTGCCTTCCCACCGTAGGATCCACTATAACCCAGAAGAGAACGAAGAACTCCATCACATGTCTTTGGATCTAGTTGAGGAGAGAAGGAATGATGTAATCCTTAAAGCAGCAGCCCACAAACAAAAAGTGGCGGCACAATACAACTCCAAAGTCAAGCATCGTACCTTACAAGAAGGGGATCTTGTCCTCAAGCGAATCTTCCCTCGCCCCGGAGCACTAGACCCAATCTGGGATGGACCATATGTAATTCATAAAGATCTCCATAACGGAGCTTATATTTTGTCAACAGTGGACAGAGAGGTGTTCCAGAGGGCATGGAATATCCAACACCTCCGTCGATACTTTTCTTAACTTGTATTGCCCATATGAAGTGAATTAACAAAGAGAATCAGTGGATGTAGGCATTTTCGTGCCGAACCACTTTAAAAAACCTTGTCTCTTTTTTAACTTGTTCCTTTATATCTTGGCTGCTTGTTAACTTTATCCTTTTCTGTTGGACAAAATCTTGTGCATACAGCATTTCAATTCGAGACACTCCACAGCACAACTTCATCTGGACAAGACCTAACAAGTACTATGCGAATCTATGCCCTCGCCAATGAGACACTTTCACTCCAGCATCCCTCTGCTGCGGGTTAACTCATTGCTCGCGACGACCCTTAAAGCCAACTGTAATGAGCCGATTATAGCCGAGGCAGCTCATTACGACGTTCGGCTCGCCGGCAACTGTGAACCGACTATAAGCCCCAACATAAGGTGTGGCCAGCCAGGGGCAGTTCACGGTTGACGATCGGCACCCACGCTAGCCGGCCACAGTAAATCGAATAATACCCACGAATACGGGCCATAATGGCCCGGGTAGTTACTGTGCGCGATCTCGGCTCCGATGTGTCTTAAGTGCGGCTGTGGTAAAAAAGAATTAACTCCCCGCGGAGGCGTAAGATGGGTGACAAATGTCTCCAAGACCCACAGCTAGGGAAAGTGACTACAAAGCCCGTTTGCCACGAACTTAAGCACATCGAAGGCCTTCCGTGATTGGAAGTTTTACTATTTCACATATTTCAATTTTACTTAAGAAATTTTTCTCCTATCCTCCGTAACAATCCCTGAAGTACAGGACACAGAACAAGAGACGCTCGCTAATAGAAGCAGATACTCACAGCAAGATACTGGATCGCATCCCTTACTCGGTCACACAGGATAGTCAAAGCTGCCATCTACAAGCAAAATATAAAGGGCGGTATTTCCTTCTTTCATATATGACTATAATTTATTCACACCTCACGCTAACATTGCAAGTCATGAAATTATGACATCAAACACAATTTAATTACAAGAATATGCATAGCTATATTTCTCATACGACATGTCAAAATAGCAAAAACATTCAAAAGACGACAAAATCAGCTTAAGTTAAAGAATTACACATCAAGAATAGAGCTATTTATTACAAGTAGCAAAAATTACAACCTAAGAGTTACTCTACTGTTTTAAGACTAACATATACAACCATGTCAAGTCCACAAAAAGAATTTTCCAAGTCCAATCAAGGAGCCGGCTGCGTCGGAGTATTGAACTTATCCTGTTGCCCACCTGTTCGGTCAAAGAATGGAATCATTAGTGATGAGAAAACAGAGTTAAGAAAAGAAGAAACTAAAGAAGAAAAGGTTCCCAGCAACTTCCCCTTGATCATCTTGGTCGTCATCCCCTACTTCCACGCCTGCCTCCTCAGCTGCAAACAACCGCATTTCCTCCTTCACCGCCATCTTCTCCTCCTTGGTGAACTGAGCAGTTACTGCATCCATCCTAAAGGCCGCTCCACCCTCCTTATCCGCCTCAGCCTTGGCCTCCTCTAAAGCCCTGAGGTAAATCCTAGCCATAACCCGGGGGTAGTCGTCCATCCAAGATAAGCTGCCCTGCTTCCAAATGCGAAAGTACATATCCTGCAGCATATCATCCATCATCCCCTCATTTTCCTCAAACTCCCTCATACAAGCCTCAGAAACCGATAGCCTTACAATGGCAGCATCCCTCTCCAGTCGGTATCGCGAGCAGTCAGCCTGAAGGGACCTCCTCATCACCTCCATCTCCTCCTTTAGCCTGACCTGAGCAAGCTCTGCAGCTTCAAGCTTCCCCGACAGCTCCTCTACCTGCTCAAGATCCGCCCTCCGAACCTCGTCCACTGTCGAGATGGCCATATTTATCTGCTCCTTGCAGGCAGCCTCCATCTTCCGCAATTCCGCCTTACTAGCCTCCTCCACATCTTCCTTCCCCGGAGTAAGTGGACAAGTGCTGGGGGAAGGACCATCTGACTTCTTAAGCTTCTTACCTCCGACCATTGGAGATTTTGAGAAAGGTTTCCTCTTGCCACTCTCTACTGTGACACCTCCCTTAGCTTGAGCAGCCGCCCTCTCCTCCGCCGTTTCCCTCTGCTTGACTACTGACTGCTGTGGAAGGATCAAATTATACTCCAGAAGAGTCGCATTTCTGATCAGGTAAGCAGCCGATCTATCTCTCCCAGGGATAGCTTCTATCTCAGCCGCCATCTGAACTAGGCGATTAGTCTCCACAACCGCAAAGCAACCTGTCGCTAGCAAAAAATGAAAACGTATGAGAAGAAGCATCGCAACCAGAATGGAAATTATAAACAAAGCATCGACTTACATCCAGAGGTGAAACGCCGAATGGAAACAGAGTCGTCCCTGACGAAGAACCGCTCCTTCTTGAACATGCTGTACTTAGAATACAGATCCAAGACCGGCTTGAAGGTTACAGCTGACTCCAAGCTGATGTATGGGGACCCCTTCTTATAGCCCCTCAGATTATATAAGTACCGGATCTCCCGGTTGGAAGGAGCACGCCCATGCTTCCTCTGAAAGATGACAAAGAGGCTCACCAATATAGTATAAGAGTTGGGTTGAAGCTGGAATGGGGCCACCTTTAGATATGTAAGAAAGCTGAGTACCCAAGCATTAAGAGGCGGGATGGCACCACACATACAGTGGTATCTGCTGTAGGCAAAGTACCTTCAGGAGGGTCATATGGCATAACTTCTCTCCCTGGCAACAGCATGCGCGCCCTATCAATTCCAAAAGAACGGGAGATGACGTCAAGCTGCTCTTCCTTAAGGGAGCTGGGAAAGCAATCGGGTGGGGAGTTCAGAAGCTCCTGAGAGCCGTACCCGTCCACTAGTGATCTCGGGACAAGTCCGTGACGTTCCGGTCCTGGCTGAGTAGGTGGCACTGCGGAAGATTCTCCTTCACCCTGGAACTTCTTTTTATCTGATCGAGTTTCTGCTTTTCGAGACATTTATCTGTAAACACCGAAAAGGCATATTGTTAGAACAAGAGTCATAATCGAAGCATAACAAGCTAAGGATTCGTTCGCTTAAAAGCACCTAGAATACACGTTCATTCGGCATTCTCATCTCAAAGAGCCCATTCGGCATTCTCATCTCACAAAGCCCATTCGGCAGTCTCGTCTCAAGGAAATCATTCGGCATTCTCAACTAAAATTCATTCGGTACGAACAACACACACACTTCATTCGGTGAACACAAATGCAAAGCCATTCGGTGAACACAAATGCAAAGCCATTCGGCGAAGGGAAATTGAGTACCTGATTCGGCAAGCCAAAGTGGTTCGGCAGTAGGTTAAAATCTGATTCGGCTATGTGACTGACTTGGCTCGGCTGTTTCGTTCGGTAGAAGGTAACGGAGGCCCTAGGCCCTTACTTATAGGCAACCATAGACGACCGGACTGGCTGATTCGGCGAAAGCATCCAAGCTAACGTCATTAGTTTTAAAACAAAGCGCGGCACATGCCGGCATATGCCCCACTTTGGGGGGCAAATGTTGGGCGTGTTCTCACCCAGAAGATCTCGAGACCAAGAAGCTTGATTCATCCATCCAGGCTTGCCTAAACTCCATTCGGCGTCCACCTCCTTCCACCGAACCAACACGCACCCCACCTCAATGTCGAACCAAGTACCACCGGACCAACCTACTCACCTCCTTCCACCGAACCAGAGTAAACCACCTCAATACCGAACCAAGTACCACCAGACCAACCTACTCACCTCCTTCCACTGAACCAGAGTAAACCGGACCAGCTCCACCAGGCCAGATTACGTCAGCCCAGGCCCGCCAGCTGCTATATACCTCCAAGACCCCTACCCCCAGCCTCACTCTATAAATAGAGGGGCAGGGGTACAACAATGGGGGACAAGTTTTGAGAGCTCAAGCACGGAGAGAACTTTCAAACAACTTTCTTTTACTTGTATCAAAGCTTTGTACTTGTAATCTAAACAAGAGAAGAGAAATAACATATAAAGTGGACGTAGGCACATTCTGGCTGAACCACTATAAATCTGCAGGTCTTTTTACAGTTTAGCCCCTGCTTTTCATATATTTGCATAAATCACCCAAATCACTAAGAACAACATAAGATCTACTAAATCATACGACTTTGAGGTGTTTGTCCATTTTTTATGCAAACACACCTTTTACTCAGTCTTCAGCACCAAATCAAACTAATTCAAACTCCCCATTTCGACTTATGGCTGACCCTATATTGGCACACATGTGTCAAAAAAATTTAAGATATATAATGACTATATATATATGTGTGTGTGTGTCCATATATATATATATGTATATATGTATAGGTATGTATGTATGTTGATATCATATATTGGTACGTGCACATATAGCTTTTATATGCACTTAAATAATCGCTAATGGACCTAAAAAATTTCTAAGAGCTACCCTACTTACTAAAAGCATCCCAAACATCAAATACACCCATAAATGATATTTCTCAAATATCAATTAATTTAATTTATTTATAGCACTTTATAAACTAATTAAATCTGGTGGTATTTCGAAGAATTCACATAAGTGTATTATTATCTAGTTATTAACTCTTATACATATGTACATATAGTGCACAAAGACGAACAACGTTCCAGACAACTTTCCGGTTTCAAAAGGTCGAAATTTCGGAAAACGTTCTTCGGTCACATTTTCTGTTTTTCTACGAACAATTTAATTTGGTAAACAAATTTTGAAAACGATTTTACCGTCATTATTAATTAATTAAAATGATTTTATTTTCATTATAAAACCTACATATTGAATATTTAAAACTAATTAAATATTCACTAATCAAAGCAGTGAAATTCCGGGTCGTTACAGTGCTACTATATGCGAGAAATCCTTAATGAATCTATGATAATAGCCAGCCAAACCCAAGAAACTTCTCATCTCCATTACCATCTCTAGCCTCTTCCAATCATTAATGGTCTCTATCTTCGATGGATCCACTGCTAATCCATTTTTCAAAATAATATTATTGAGAAACTTAACTTTTTGTTTCCAATAATGACACTTGGAAAACTTTACCTTTAATTTGTGTTATCTCACCGTCTCCAATAAAAATCTAAGGTGGACTTCATGGTCAATCTCTTTCTTAGAATATATAAAAATGTCATCGATGAAGACCAACACAAATCTGTCCAGATGATCGTGAAAGATTCGGCTCATAAGAACCATAAAGAACACTAGAGCCTTGGTTAGTCAAAAAGGCATAACTAACCACCTATATGAACCATAACTTGTTCTAAATGCGCTCCAAGGAACACTATCCTCAGCTACCCTCAATTTATAGATTTCTTTACCAAGTCTAGCTAGGAGAATACTCTAGCTCTATTGAACTGGCCAAATAAGTCGTCCATCCTAGTTAATGGATTATGATTCTTCACTATGAACTCATTCAACATCCTATAGTCGATGCACACCCAAAGTGATCCATATGACTTCTTCATGAATACTATGGATGCTCCCCATGGTTAAATACTTAGTCTAGTGAAACTTTTTTGCTCAAGTTCCACTAATTGTTTCTTCAATGCCTCCATCTCCTTGAGATGCATTATGCTAGGTGGTCAACTAACAAGTTGTGCCATTGCATCAAGTCTATTTGGAATTCAATCGCTCTTTTAGGCGATAATTCCATTATTGGTTCGAATACATCTGAAAATTCCTAAACTACTAGTACTTTACTAATTTCATCCTCTTGATCTTCCATTGCACACAACATCAATCATGACTTTTCCTTTATCATGTCCAACGCTACCATGATCCTTTAACCACCCTTGGATTTCATAAAGTGATAATTCTGAATAGATCCTAAACTCATTATGCACTAACCAATTCATACACAAAATCACACCCATACCCTGCGAAATTAAGTAGATATGAGTCGCAAACAAACAAATTTCCATGCAAATCAAACTCAAGGTCAGTGCACTTTAATTCGAGTGTGGCATACCCACCGATCAAGTTAACCAAATAAAGGACGTAATAAAATAGGTAGTGACTAATTCTAACTTATCCACCAAATCTTTCAAAATGAAAGAATGTGTAGCATCGGTATCAAGCAAAACTCTAATTGAAGCACTGGAAATCAAAATCATATCTTTGAGTACACCCTTTCCTTTTTCATCAACTGTTGGTCCAGTCAAACGTCCCTCCAAAGCCCAAACCTCTGCCTGCTTCACTTTTGAGCAATCTCTTTTCTTGTGGTGAGGATTATTATAGATGAAGTACTTAGCCCAATCATTGTTCTCCGCTAGGTATAATTAGTAGTGTAGTACCTCTTCTACCCACGGTTAAAATACGTAACATCTACCACATTTAGCTTCTAAGCTCTTCCTTCTAAGGTCTTTCCTCCCATTTGATTTTTATTACCTTTTTGATACGGGTTGAATCACTTCTTTGTCCCACCCTTAGGGTCTAATATCAACTCATTTTTCCTTCTAAAACAAGTGATCATATATGCTCGCTATTGGAACCGCCATTTCAAAAGGAGACAGCAAGTGCGCCCACCTTATGATTCAATCCCTTCCTCGGACCCTTGATAAATTTCTCACTCTTCTTTAGTGGAATATAGATATGCTCCCTTCCATACTTTATAGAGCGTTGAAATACCAAATATACTCTAATAGGGTTGTTTCTCTGTATTTCAGATCCAAGAACTCCCTAAATAACACACTCTACTGCAATTCGAGGGTATACCGAATCTCAAATCACTCCTTAAACTGCTCCTAAATTATCCCCTCTTCTGAAACTTCAGCAATCACAGCCTCCTACCAGTTTAAAGCATTCTCCTGAAGCTGAAGGGAAGCCAACCCCCATTTCTAAACATTATCATATCCTAAGTATCCAAAGATGACCTCACACACTTTCAACCTATTCAGAACTTCTAAAGCAAGACTTCTTCCTCATAACACCTTTCCTCCGCAATTCTTATAATCATGCGTCATCTTAGAAAAGTCTAATCCTCTAACTACTACTGGCCTTAGGTCTACAATTTCAACTAGCTCTTGCTACATCATTTCCGTCATGAACTTGCTAAACAAAGCACTCATATCCATTCCTCTTACAGTCGGGGTAGTCATTTGAGTACTAGATGTAGCATGTACTTCCGAGGCTGCCTCTCCTCCTTGTACATTAGTTTGTCCACTAGCAGTTCCACTACTAGCATTTGCTCTTACACCTCCTAACGTCAAAAATCCACTTCGTAAATCAATTCATGCCTCCTACAAAAGAAAGTGTTTGTAAGAAATGGAAGTAAAGAGAGTGATAACAATAGTAGAGGGATAGATATATCCTTAGATATATATATATATATATATCTATATGAAAATACAAGCATGTTATATATATAGCGTAAACCATTCCCCAAGGTATCATTATTCTATTATCTAGTCTCTTTCTAGATTTCTACTTAGCTCTGTTTTACGTAAGTGTTCCCTAACCTAAGCTCTAATACTAAGTTGAAACATCCCTGATTTTGAAACTTAAAAATGAATATTGATGATGCTGTAGTCATTACCAAAATTATTTCCAAGTGAAAAAATGTGATCACTATTTTCTTTCTCTTAACATTAAATAAATAAAGTAGCTAAATAAATTTCATTACACATATTTGTCACTATAGTTTCCATAATCTCAAAACGTGCCTACGAAGGGGTAAAATTTAATAAAACATAAATAATAGTGTCATGCTCGACCTATGTAGATGTCAATATGAACACTAAACTAGTTAGAAACTCTGGGTTTACAATATCAAAATGGAAATAATTTTTATTAGCCACAAGCCTCTTTCTTAGTCTTCGGCTTCTTCGTTCATCTTAAGTCTATAAACTCGACCTACTCAAACATGTACTCGTGAGTTTAGGGGAGATAATAAAAACACTGATCAGACATAAATCCTAGTATGAGTAAAAATTTAACCTAAACAACAAATAGGGAGACCACACTGCTAAAGCACCAAACGGATTTCCCCTATACTAATACATCACAACAATTACATCATATCATGCAAACAATCATCATCACATGAACATTCATGTACCATCATTTCAGTTATAAATAATCCTACACTTAACATTCAATTGTGAACCAAGTCATATTTATATTCATCCATTTCAATTTAAGTATAACATGTACTTGTCATCAAGAGTTATGAACTATGTAATGCAATCATCAACCATATTCATAAATATCATCTAGTCTCTTATTTAGGTATCAATACTGAAGTTATCATTAACTTATTGTAACATCCCCCTACTTGGAGGCCCAAAACTAACGGCTATGGATGCTGAAGTCATCCATAGTTATTAATCCTCGGCGACCAAATACGGCGAAGTTAGATACATTGATACACAGAAACACAAGAATGTGGAAAAAATTTAAACAACAACAAATTCCACATTCCATTTCAAAATATTACAAATTGATTACATAATCCCAGTTCGCAGACCACGTTCAGATAACATATAATTATTACAAAATATGCCAAGAGCAACATATGAAGATGCCCACTTGGTAGATCAGAGTATATAGGTAGGCAAGAAAACAATTTGCCTTTACAAACAAAACACACACCGGAAATAAAAGAACTCTAATAACAAGCTTGCCTCCTGCACATCCTCGGAAGCTTTATTCATCTAAAAGAACCATGGAAACCTTAATTCTCAACCTACTCAAAATCAATTGAGTACCCGAGAGTTTAAGGGGAAAACAAAACTTTGAGTCGGACATAAAGCCTGGTATGAATAATAATTTACCATCTCAAACCATTTAGATATCTAGTGTGACCACGCCGCTTAGCAGAACGGGTTTTCCCCTCACTAGTATCCTAAAACATTTATGCATCCACAATGGTTAAAACATAGTATTTCAAAAACATTACGATGATATGAAAAAAAAGTAAATCAAATCTGGATTACCCATCCCTTTTCATTTTGACTATCTGTCTCAATTATAGTTTCTAGGATTACTATAAACCTTTTAAATGTTTATGGACTATCTGTCCAATATCATAGTTTTCATGGGGTCACTAAGAACCTATTGGTAACTCCAATATCTTTCTTCTTATCCTAGTTTTTTATGGGCTAACTAGGAACCTATTGACTATCAATATCTTAATCCGAATATAGTTTTTATGGGCTAACTACAAACCTACTAGCCCCTACTAGTATCAAATCATAGTTTTTATGGACTGACTATGAACCTATTGGCCCCTGCCAATATCATACAGTTTTCATGGGCTTACTGTAAACCTATTGTCCCTTGCCAATATCTTTAATTAAGATTTTAACATCTGTTAAGTTATATTCACAACTGAGTCAACCTAACTAGTTATTCTTCCCTATCTCCAAAATACAACTATGGGTTAATAACAATGTGAATGATATTTCCAAAACCTTTATTTATGCCATGGTTTTTCCTTTTAAAATGAGCATGGGTTATTGGTTTTGAAACATTAAAACATCACTTTCGAAACCCCTGGATAACCTCCTTTGAAAGCATAGAAAACCCCTTTTCAAAACTCCAAGTACATACCTTTGGAAACCAATGATACCTTTCGATGGTATGAAGAAAACATTCTTTTAAAACATAGCTTCGAAACACATAGAAGTAATCTTTCGAAAGCATTGGGTTTACTCTTAAAAACATCATTTGGTTCAAAATGGTTATATACAAAAGTATCTCTTTCGAAACCAAGTAAAATAAATTTAGGGAAAAGTTGTTGGTGTCGGAACCTTCAAGTTCGAAAGTAAAGACCTTTAAAATTAAAACATCGAAGGACAGAGTCGAAACCTCCTTTCGACTCCATCACCTTCGAAACCCTTAACCCCTTTCGAAAGCAATTAGGAAGCGGCTTAACCTAAGTAAAAACATGGATAACCTTTCGAAGGTATTGATGACTTCAATACTTCGAAAGGAAAGTAGCGGCTAGGTTTCGACTAGGTCGGAACCTACCCTTTCGAAAGTTTCTTATTTAAAGAAAGAGGTACCCCTTCGAAAGCTGTACTTTTTTACATATTACAACAACCTTCTTCGAAAGCCATTTATAAAACCCTTTTCTAAAGCAAGTGTTTCGACTATGTCGAAAGCTTTAAATAAACAAAGCAAGACTTTAACTTTTGAAACCAAAGCAAGGTTTCGACCCCATCAGAAGCTTACCTTTCGACACCAAGGCTTCCGCCTTTCTTCCAATCCACTGTGTACCACTGGATGATACCTTGTGTATTGGTTCCGACTAAGATGGTTTCGACTAAGTAGGTTTCGACTGAGCGGAATCATTGGGGTCGAAAGGGCTACTAATTGAGGTGGAACACCTTTTTCTAAAATTAAGGCTGAAATTTGCTTCTTTTAGTAATTGCTTTATAACAACTTGCCTATTTGTAAACCATTGATTGGCTGCAATAAAACTTTTCAAATACTTTACAATTAAAACTTCCGCTTTTATACCGGATCTAAACCATATAAATGTAACGTTTAAGCCCTTCCATATAACAAAAGTAATGTTTGCAGAAAAGTCCCTCTTTTAAAATAATTTATTTTCCCTAGTAAATAAATTGGGAAAAATCCTCAAAAATTACAGAAATTGAATTCCTTCATGTAATCAAACATAAAAAAATTTCATCCCCAATTTCTACCTAAAATTCTTCAAATAAATTTTTAAACCCAACTATATCATGCTTTTCGTTAAAAATTCATCATAAAATTTCCATAACTTGGAAAATTATGAAAATTAAAACCCATCTCCAAAACCATGTTTTACTTGCCATAAAAATTTTCCATGGCATTTTAAAACCAATAAACCATGATTTTATCCCTAAAACCATACGAATTTTGCATATAAATAAATTGTTTAAATCAAACAATCCATAACTTTAGCATATCATCATCCTAAAATATCATAGAAACGAAATAAACACTTAAATCCGAAATCAAAGGATTATAGAAAAAAAAAAGAGATGGAATGAATTATTATTCACCTTAAATTTGATAAGGAATTTGAGATTTGTTGTTGATTAATCATTCCTAGCTTTGATCCTTAGCTTTAAATTGAAATTCCTCCTTTTCTCCTTGTTAATGGTCGGCTGTCTTAGGGTTTTTGCATTTTGGTTTTGATTTTAGAAAAAATGAACGTGAATGGACAATAGTAAGAAATGTATAGTTGTGTAAAATAAAGATGCTATTTTACTAATATGCCCATGTGTGCACTAATTATCCTTTAAACCAATTAAAGCCCATTACATTTTTATTATTAAGCATGGCCTATGTTATAATTTATTCAAATCTCAATCCCCTTATCATCATTATCCTATTTAATTTATCTAATTAAATCTCCTTGATAATGTTATAAAAAATTCGGGACGTTACAGGCTCCCCCTTAAAGAATTTCCTCCTCGAAATTTAGTAAGGACTAAATACTAAACATAGCAATCATCTGTAACAACTCCAAACAACTATACTAGTCTAACTGACTAGCAACAATCTATATAAATCTAATATAGACATACCCTCAAAGCAGATCAGGATAAGTATCTCTAATCCTGTCCTCTGTCTCCCAAATACAGTCCTTCTCGTTGTCGCTCCACTGAATTTTCACAAACCTAAATACCTTGTTCCTTAATCTTTTCTCATCTCTAGCTACAACCCGAACTGGTTGTCTGACAAAAGTCAAATTAGCCTCTACCACTAAGTCATCCAACCCTGATGGAGGAATAGTAGTCTTTGGATCATGCACATATTTGCAAAGATGAGACGCATGAAATACATTATGGACACCTGCCAAACTGCTCGGCAACTCTACTCTGTATGCGAGCTTTCCAATCCTTTCTATAATCTGAAATGGACCAACATACCTTGAAGCAAACTTTTCCGACTTCCCAAATCGTACCACACCCTTCATTGGAGATACCTTAATAAAAACCTTATCTCCAACTGAGAATTCTAAGTCCTTATGCCTCTTATCTACGTAACTCTTCTGTCTTGATTGAGCTTCCTTCATCCTACCTCGGATTAACTCAATCTTCTCTGGCACCTCTCTAACCAAATATGGACCTAAGACTAATTTGTATCCCGTCTCCAACCAACATGTTGGTGATTTGCATGGTTTTCATACAAAGCTTCAAACGACGCCATTCCTATACTTGACTGATAACTATTATTATAGAAAAACTCAACCAAATGTAGGTGATCCTCCCAAGATCCACCAAATTCTAATACACAAGCTCTCAGTAGATCCTCAAGTACTTTGTTGACTCTCTTTGTCTGCCCATCTGTCTAAGGGTGACATGTAGTACTCATATTAAGCTTGGTACCCATCACTTCCTGTAGATTCTTCCAGAATTCACTAGTGAACAAAGAATCCCTGTCACTGACTATACTACTAGAAACTCCATGCAGTCTAACTATGTTCTTCAGGAACAACTTAACTAAAACAGGTGACGTTCTGGTTGACTTAACTGGAATGAAATGGGGACTCTTGGTCAATCTGTCCACTATAACCCATATACATTCATTACCTCTATTTGACCTTGGCAACCTGTCTATAAAATCCATAGATATCGAATCTCATTTCCAAACTGCAATCTCTAAAGGCTGAAGCAACCCACTCGGTTTATGATGTTCAGCTTTCACTTGTTGACAGTTTGCACACTACCTAACCCACAAGCCAACATCCCTCTTCATGCCTTCCCAATAGAAGCTCCTTTTCATATCCTGATTCACCTTGGTCCCTCCAGGATGAATCGTAAACTTGGACCGATGACATTCTCCAAGCACTTCTTTCCTCAAGTCCTCCACATTCGGGACACACAACCGTTCCTTCTTTCTTAGCCATCCTTTTTGGTCAAGGCTAAAATCCTTTAAATCATCGATCTCTGTTCCAACCTCCAGTCTTCTGATCCTTTTAGCTAATACGGGATCCTCTTTCTATTTAGAAGCAATTTTCTCAATCAATACTGGTTGGACTTCTAAACAGGACAACCTGAAGGAACTCTGACTCGAACCAGCAGTCGATCTTAACTGTACATCGCAACTGACTAAGGATTCTAAATCCTTCCACTCCGCCAACATAGCTAACACCACATTCTGATGTTTCCTACTAAGAGCATCAGCTACTTTATTACCTTTTTCCTGGTGTATATTCTATACCAAAATCATATGTAGCTAAAAACTCCAGCCACCTCTGCTGCCTCATATTCAACTCCTTCTGAGAGAATAAATACCGTAAAGACTTATAATCGGTATATAACTCAAATCTCTCTCCTAAGAGGTAATGTCTCCAAATCTTCAATGTGAAGATCACAACTGCCAACTCAAAATCATGAGTAGGATATCTAACTTCATGTGGTCTAAGCTGCCTAGATGCGTAGGCAATGACTTTACCATTCTACATCAACACCACTCCTAATCCAGTTCCACATGCATCAGTATACACCACCAATCCTTGGTTCCCATCTGGAACTACTAACATAGGTGCATTGGTCAACAAATGTTTTAACTTAAGGAATGCCTCCTCACATTTGTCAGAAAAAACAAATCTCACTTCCTTCTTGGTTAGCTTAGTTAAGGGTGCTGCTATCCGCGAGAAATCCTTAATGAATCTCCGGTAGTAGCCAGAAAGTCCAAGAAAACTCCTGATTTCAGTCACCGTCTTTAGTCTCTTCCAATTATTCACGGCTTTGATTTTTTCTGGATTGACAAACAATCCTTTCTCTGAAACCATGTGACCAAGAAAGTTTACCTCTTTCTTCCAGAAATGACACTTGGTAAACTTCGCCTTTAGCTGATTCTGCCTCAGCGTCTCAAGTACCACTCTAAGATGAACTTCATGCTCTCTCTCATCCCTAGTGTAGACTAGAATGCCATCCATGAACACCAACACAAACCTATCCAAATACTCTTGGAAAACTCGGTTCATCAAATCCACAAAGAAAGCAGGTGCATTTGTTAATCTAAATGTCATCACCAACCACTCATATGAACCATACCTAGTTCGAAATGCTGTCAAAGGAATACTGTCCTCCTCCACTCTTAACTGATGGAAAACTATCGCCAAGTCCAACTGGGAAAACACTCTAGCTTCACTCAACTGGTCAAATAGATCATCTATTCTTGGCAAAGGATACTTATTCTTAATTGTCCTTTCATTTAACTTGCGATAGTCAATGCACATCCTTAACTACCCATCCAGTTTCTTTACGAACACTGCGGCCGCTCCCCAAGGCGAACTGCTTGGTCTAATAAAATTCCTTCCTTTAAGATCCACTAGCTGCACCTTCAATTCCTTCATCTCAGTTGGTGTCATTCTGCTGGGTGGTCTACTTACAGGTTCGGCTCCTGGCAAAAGATCTATTCTAAACTCAACAGCCCTTCTAGGTGGTAGTCCAATGACTGACTCAAAGACATCTGCAAACTCTCTTGATACACGAACCTGACTTAACTCATTTCCTACCCCCATAGAATTAAGCATAGCACCAATACTCCGATCAGTATTCTCTACTGAGAATATTACTCGGTTATGACTATCAGGGTGTCTTAGTGATATTTCCCTATCCTGGAAAAATATTCTAGCGTCATACCTACTCAACCAATCCATACCCAAAATGATCCTAAAATCTACGAAATCAGTAACATGCAAATTGTAGGTAAACTTATGACCTAAAAAGTCAAGCTCTAACTGGTCACATCTCACCCCTAGAGTTGCATATCCTCCTATCGGATTCGCAACCCTTAAGGAAGTAACAAGGTAGGTAGGTTCTAAAAATAATCTATCAACCAAACACTGAGATATAAATGAATGTGATGCACCAGTATCAAAAAGTACTCTAACTGGAATACTCTGAATCAAAAGCATACTTCCATCAAAGTCTTTCCTTTGTCAACTGCGGTAGGCCTAGCTGGTCCTATAGCAAAAACTTTTACTTTGTCCTCCCTAACTGGCTCAGGACACTGATTCTTGTAATGCCCAACTTGATCACAGTTGAAGCACTTCACATTCTTCTTACCCACAGCTTTCTTCCCATTTCCTGATCAGCATTCATTAGCAAAGTGACCCTTCTTGTCACATTTATAGCAAACTACCTCAGCCTTAGACTTCTTAGCAGTATCTCCCTTCTGGGCTCCCTTATTTTTAAAGGACTTCCTCTTCTTCCCTTGAGAACCCTGGGTTTCCACTGACTTCTCTTTAGCAAGATCAGCAAGTAATTCCTCATGGTGAATGGCCATCTCCACCACTATATTACAAGGATCACGGACATGTGTCATGGTTATTCTAGCAAGCTCGGGCCTCAATCCTCGAATGAACTTCTCATTCCTTTTAATGTCAGTATCTATAACAACATATTCATATCGAGACAGCTCTTCAAACTTAGTAGCGTACTCGACTACTGACATCTCTCCTTGAACTAAATCCATAAACTTCCTCATCAGCTCAGACTTAGCAAACTCAGATACAAACTTCTACTCAGTTCTCGTTTTAAAATCACCCCAAGTTAACTACTCTTCTGGAACTCTGGCAGTGACACTATTCAACCAATGTAGTGCTGACCCCTGCAACTGTCTAGAGGCCAACCTTCTCTTTTGTCCATCATTTAGACCCAAATCAGTAAATATATGCTCGCCATGCAACAACCAATTCTAAACTTTCACGGCACTCTCTGTTCCCAAGAATGGCTTCCCACCCAAACTGATGTAATCTCTACTCAACAAGGCAATATTCCCAACTAGAGCCACATGATTAGCTCCTCCTACATTTTCAGCAACACCAGCAGCAGCACCAGCTTGCATCAAACCGGCAAAAAACCGATACATCGCCCCCATATCAACTGGCATCAGCATTTTGATTACTAGCATTAGCCTGTCGGCCCAGATTCCTCCGGGTAGTGGGTCGAACATTTCCATTAGTTATGGTGCTTCCTCCACCGAAATTTCATCTTCCGTTTCCTGCTTACATATCTCCTTTCTCGTCAATCTACATACGAGCCTTAGTAAGATATAGAAGAACGGTCTAAGAGAGCGAGGAATACGTACTTATATATAACTATATATAGCAAATACAAGTATGTTACTATAACGTTAGCCCAAACCCCAATCTTATTATCTGATTCATTGGATTATGTTTGGAAAATATTTTAGGTTTAAGTTTCTTTTAAAGTTTCATAAACCAATGTTCTGATACTAACTTGTAATATCCCCCAACATGGAGGCCCAAAACTAACGGTTACGGATGCTGCAGTCATTCATAGTTAATAATCCTCGGCGACCAAATACTGCGAAGTTAGATACATTGATACACAGAAACACAAGAATATGGAAAAAAAATTAAACATCAACAAATTCCACATTCCATTTCAAAATATTCCAAATTGATTACATAATCCCAGTTCGCAGACCACGTTCAGATAACATATAATTATTACAAAATATGCTAAGAACGACATATGAAGATGCCCCCTTGGTAGATCAGAGAATATAGATAGGCAAGAAAACAATTTGCCTTTACAAACAAAACACTCATCGGAAATAAAAGAACTCTAATAACAAGCTTGCCTCCTGCACGTCCTCGGAAGCTTTATTCGTCTAAAAGAACATCTGGAAACCTTAATTCTCAACCTACTCAAAATCAGTTGAGTACCCGAGAGTTTAACGTGAAAACAAAAACTTCGAGGCAAACATAAAGCCTAGTATGAGTAATAATTTACCATCTCAAACCATTTAGATATCAAGTGAGACCACGCCGCTTAGTGGAACGGGTTTTCCCCTCACTAGTATCCTAAATCATTTATATAAACCATATACTATGCTCCTGCATCCAAAATGGTTAAAACATAGTATTTCAAAAACATTATGATGATATGAAAAACAAGTAAATCAAATCTGGATTACCCATCCCCTTTCATTCTGACTATCTGTCTCAATTATAGTTTTTAGGATTACTATTAATTTGTTAAATGGTTATGGACTATCTATCTAATATCATAGTTTTCATGGGGTCACTAAGAACCTATTGGTAACTCCAATATCTTTCTTCTTTTCCTAGTTTTTATGGGCTAACTAGGGACCTATTGACTGGCTATAAATATCTTAATGCGGATATAGTTTTCATGGGAAAACTACAAACCTACTGGCCCCTGCCATTATCAAGTCATAGTTTTCATGGGCTAACTATAAACCTATTGGCCTCTGCCAATATCATACAGTTTTCATAAGCTTACTGTAAACCTATTAGCCACTACCAATATCTTTAATTAAGATTTTAACATCTGTTAAGTTATATTCACTACTGGGTCAACCTAACTGGTTATTCTGCCCTATCTCCAAAATACAATTATGGGTTAATAACAATGTGAATAATATTTCCAAAACCTTTATTTATGCCATGGTTTTTCCTTTTAAAATGAGCATAGGTTATTTGTTTTGAAACAATAAAACATCACTTTCGAAACCCCTGGATGACCTCCTTCAAAAGCATAGAAAACCCCATTTCAAAACTCCAAGTACATACTTTTGGAAACCAATGATACCTTTCGATGGTATCAAGAAAACATTCTTTTAAAACATAGCTTCAAAACACATAGAAGTACTCTTTCGAAAGCATTGGGTTTACTCTTAAAAACATCATTTGGGTCAAAATGGTTATATACAAAAATATCACTTTCGAAACCAACTAAAATAGATTTAGGGAAAAGTTGTTGGTGTCGGAACCATCTAGTTTGAAAGCAAAGACCTTTAAAATTAAAACTTCGAAGGATAGAGTCGAAACCCCCTTTCGACTCCATCACCTTCGAAACCTCCACCCCTTTCGAAAGCAATTAGGAAGCGACATAACCCAGGTAAAAACAAGGATAACCTTTCGATGGTATTGATGACTTTAATACTTCGAAAGGAAAGTAGGGCTAGGTTTCGACTAGGTCGGAACCTACCCTTTCGAAAGCTTCTTATTTAAAGAAAGAGGCACCCCTTCAAAAGCTATACTTCTTTATATATTACAGCAACCTTCTTCGAAAGCCATTTATAAAACCCTTTTCGAAAGCAAGTGTTTCGACTATGTCGAAAGCTTTAAATGAAACAAGGCAAGACTTTAACTTTTGAAAACAAAGCAAGGTTTCGACCCTATCGGAAGCTTACCTTTTGACACCAAGGCTTCTGCCTTTCTTCCAATCCACTGAATAACATCCCGCCTTTTTGTACGCTTTAAGCAGACATGCATGCCGACTCAAACCATACAGAAGGGCGGATTGTTACTGGGGTGAATAAGAAAAAGCAGAGAAAGAAAAAAGAACAGAATCTCACAGCGGAATGACAAGATATAATAATCAAATAACAGTTCATGAAGCTGTATACAAAACATTTGATTATACATATACAATACAAAATCAGAGTTACACATATCAGAGATAAACAAATGATGCAGCGGAACAGTATGATGCAGTAGAATAATATAGTAAATAATACTAGTACAAATCGTTGTCTTCGTCAAAAATAAGGTCTTTAAATCCTGAAATGCTCAGGCTGAACCGAGCGAATTGAAAAGACAAAACACTCGAGTCGGAACTAAAATACCTTATGTAAGTTAAATCAACGGAAAAAATATGAGTGG
Organism: Allium fistulosum; assembly: GCA_030737815.1. NCBI lineage: Eukaryota > Viridiplantae > Streptophyta > Magnoliopsida > Asparagales > Amaryllidaceae > Allium > Allium fistulosum. The sequence continues at coordinate 619,949,945 of CM060906.1, forward strand.
AACAGCGTCAGAGTTGTTTATGGGTTTTGACATCTCCTATTCAGTGTCTAACGTGAGTGTAGTAACTTAAGAGATGTTCGGGATTCACATCTCCTAAGGATCCGTTAAACTATCTACTATGTAGTACAATACACTATTATAATATGTCTACAGTAATATAAACTATTAAAATAGCGTTAAGGCGTTACATTTTCCCCCTTAACACATTTTTATTTCCCATAGTCTATACAGTACCGTAATCCCACCCGTACTAGGTGCCGTCAGAGGGCACTCCATAGGTATGGTACAAACCAAACTAGTAGAAGGCGCGCTAGGGTAGGTGACATGGCACAACTAGGCAATGCCAGGGTAGATATACCGATTACACTTCCAGACCGGTGGTAACGCATAGCAGCTACTACCGCCCACCTCGGAATACACTCTCGAATCAAAAAAATCGAGGGGTGGCCACCAAATGAATCGCAAAGTCAGACTATAGTATCGATGGAATGTGCCCGATCGGAGGAATGACCTCACTTAGCCCGTCAATTGCTCCTGTTTTAGCCACCTTAAGTTAACTCATGGGAGTCAGGTCCACGTATATACCTTTAGGATCGTCGTCACCATCCTACTTCATTCTGGAATCTCCACCGCGTACACAGTTGTCAAAGTGGTTTTCGGTATCGACATAGAGTATGCTCATATCCGATCCCGGTCTCTTTAACAGCCAATCGCTTATTACACACCGGATGGTTCTTTTAAATTTCCAAAAATCATTTCATAATTGATATCAAAATATCATATTCAATTCAAATCATATCACTTTCGAAATCATTACTTACTTTCGAAATTATATCACATTGAAATCATAGTTCGAAATTATATTTCCTTTCAAAAGTCGTGTTTCCAAAGTAGGTTAAACTCTCATTTCAAAATTATCATATTAAACCAAATTTGCTATTTAAATCCCAACTTAGGTTATAATGTCGCTTAACCATACTCACTTTAAAAATCAAGGATTCGAATATAAACCCATCAATTTTACTTAGTTTCGAATTTAGAAGAAAACAGTTTTAATAGTTATAAATAGTTATAAAGAGTTAATATAGATTTAAAATAGATTAAATAAAATTAAAATAGACTAAATAGCTTTAAAATAGATTAATTAGATTTAAAAAAAGTTAAATGGGTTAATTAGTTTAAAAGTTTGAAATCTTAATAATTAAAGTCATTTAAAATAATATATTTTTAAAACAGTTTATATTAAATATATGAATTTGAAATTTATATCAATTTAAACTATTTATTTCATTCCAACACATTTGGACCATTTCAATATCCCAAAACCCAATTTCAAATTTTTTCGATTCAGAATTCTTTACTAAATTCAGTATCGCTTAAATCCATGTTAAAACATCGATTTAATTACTCCAATTTCAATATATTTCATAGTTATACTCCAACGATTTTTAATAACTCAATTTCGATAAACTTCACTTATATTTCAAATTCATTATAAAATTTCAATTTTATTCCTTTAACAAATCTTTCAAAACAATTTGATTTTAATATAAAACTCGAAATTCGATCAAAAATTCGATTTATATAACCCAAATTTTATTTCAAAAATATCATTTAACTCAAAGCAAAATTTAAGGATTCAAAATCATTTAAATTTAACCAATCCGGTGTCCGTATATAATTCTCTACCCTATGTTCTAGTGATACGGATATTTATCATTTCAATTCGCAATTTTAAATGTTACGGTTAAATATCATTTCAAACCGCAATCCCGAATTAATAATAAAATCCATAAAATCGCTCGAGTCTATCATTTGAACCCATAACGATTTTTCCTTAATATATTGATTATTCGGGTATGTATCATTTCAACCCATAGTGAACTTGCAGTTTATAACGATATAAAATACAACATCCATTACAAACATCATCCAAATCAATCAATAAATATAAATATAGAACCGATAATCAATAATAGGTATTTAACTAGCAATTTATATTCAATAATAAATTAAATAAAAATTTAATTTAAAAATATAACAAATTATGAGATGATGATTTAAAATATATCAAATAGCCATAAATAAATTTCTAATCACATCAAAAATTAATTTAACTACCATAAGAAATTTTAGAAGTTGTGAGTGGGTTAAAACACTCACCTTTGAATTTAAATCCAATTAAAGTCCAAAATTTGTATTGTCTCAGAATTTGTCCAAACCAGCGTCAAAATGTCGGGAATTTTAATACGATCCCAACGCAAGAAACCACGCGTGAATCAGACCTCGTATGCAAAAGATATACGTGTTAGAACATTTGAAATTTGAAATGAAATTTGAGTAAAAGAAAAAACACGGACCAATGAACGAGTGCCACGTCAGCACGTTCACATCTCCCTCACGGGACCCGGCCTTCAAACCAAACACACCCGGTGGCCGCACTTTGACCATGGAATTCGCGCATCTCCGACCACCTTAGTCGACGTCACGATCTTCATCCCGACCGTGCTCCACGGCCGCACCTCCAGGCCCAGTCCCCTGACCTCCGGTCGCCTTACGCCACCGCGCCTCCCCTCTAAATATCTAGGGTTTCGAACCCTATTTCACAAATTCCGGCCACCATGAGCATCTCCAGGTCAAGCGACCACCAGCGTCAAACTCCATACGACGAGCCCTTCAAAACCCATATTTCAATTTCGTCGATTGATGTCGAAATCAAAAACGCCCAATTCGACTTTGACCGCGATTTTCGATTGATTCGAGCATTGTCATGACAAACGGTCGCCACCCGCTGACTCGATTCGTCGAGATCTTCAGCTTCATATAAAATTTGACATAGTTTGGAGAGTTTGAATTTTTGATTTGGTTTTGAATTGCAATTGAATTTGGGATTTGTTCGGTTTGTCTGCCATTGAGAAGGAGGAGTCAGAGAGAATTGTACGTACAGACAAATGAGAATAAGAGATAGCTAGGGTTTATAACGAGCTATTTATATGCGAAGTTGAAATAGAAAAGAACGGATCGGATTTGATTTGGATTAGAACGATAAGCTACCCGAAAAGCCCGTTCTGTCTCCGAAACAAAATTGGGTCAACCCATATATCATAATAGATGTTATCGATATTTTTAAATTCCATGGAACAGGTTTTAAGTTCAAACTCCATTGTATGAAGAAGTTATGTTAAATTCATCTTAATTCAAATTGATTTCAATTGATTTCAATTATATTAATTTCTAGGCGTGTCGAGCCCGTACGATCAAACGACAAGTCCGATCGTTACGAAACTTGAAATCCTATAATAATTCACCGTTACGGACCTGATGAAACTGATTTCGTCGAAATTCAAGTCAGTGGCCAAAATGGCTATTTTCACATTAATTAAATAAATTAATATTGAATTAATTAAATCACTTTTCGATTCAATATTTAATAATTTACAATTTCTATCATTTTTTATTTCTTAATCACTTACAATAATTTAAACAAATTTAAATGTCAATTTAAAGTTAATTAATCCATCATTTTCAGTGTTTAATTTCAATTTCATTAAATTCATAAATTATAAATTAAATTTTCAATAATCCCATTTAATTAACCTTTGATCCTATTATTCAATCCATTATTATCAAATAGATAAAATTAACATTGGTTCATGATTTATTACATCAATATTCTCAAATTTCACCTCAATCTCCATTAACGTAATATTTAAATATTTAATTTCAGTTAATTGCAATTAATCCAATTATTATAGTTTAAATTCCAATAAATTGATAAATCTTTATTTCCATTCTTTTTATTCAACCAATTGTCATAATATGAATAAAATTAACATTATTTCCAATTATTACCTTAACTTACACCAACATAACATTTAATTTAGATTTATTGCAATTGATTACCAATTTTAATTTAATAGACTAAATAAATGGTTAACTTATAATAATTGTTACCATTAACTTTTTCACATTTATAAGTTTATTACCTACAAACCAAGGTTACAATTACTTACATAATACTGGTTTTATTCAATCACCATTTATTATACATTATTTCCTTAATTAATTCCATATTTACATTTGTTTTCATAAATTCAATTTATAACCAAGTGTAACCTTTACATTATTTCATTCGTTGGAATTTCATTCAAATTGTTAATAATTTGCTTTAATTAAAATTGTTGCATTTCATTTTAATATTCATTTCATCATTAAATTACAAATTTTTATTGCTTCAATATCAAATCACCAAAATCTTATTAATTTAACTAATTTTAAATTATCGAAAATTACGGATCGTTACACTCTCCCCCACTCAAAACTTTCGTCCCCGAAAAGGAAAAGAAGGGAAAAGAAGGAAACAAGTAATCAATATATCTTATTCAAAATATTAATTTTATAAACAATTATTTACATAATTAAATAATTTAAATAAAATATATAAATTTACAAACAATTAAATCCTTTATACTCAAATTAATAAAGTTTGGAAAACATTTCTCAAAATTTTCTAAGTCCAAAATTTTCAGAAAATTTTGGTAGAGTCTCCTTTGTACGTAGAGGCTCGGGAGAAATTATAATATCAATAATAACAAAATATATCATAATTTTCAAAATAATATATATCCCAACAGCGGGAAAAACAATATAATATCGCTAGCAAACCGTAATCCAAGAATGTACCTATTTGTCGGGCAAACAACGCTTAATTACGAAACCAAAAGCAGTGGCAATTGCTTCCATAACCTATATTTCACTTATATAATCCAAACATAGTTAATAATTATATAAAATGAAATGTTTAACGTTGTTTCAACTACTAACAAACAAATCAATATAAAACAACAATCACTTGTAACCACAGCATACAATCATCATATGAAATCAATACAAATCAATTATCCATCCATATCAACCAAAACAAATAGTTTGTTCGGATTAAGAAATTTTTAACCGCCTAGAATGACAAATAAACTACCGAGTGCACCATTTACTCAACAATCTTAGATGAACTCAATAGATTATTCATACATCTTAAACAATTAGAAGTATCCTATCCTAAACAACCCATAAACCAAAACAAACAGTAATTTACAATGTACTTGAGTTATTCTTATTAAACTTCTTTCACAACATTTACACTTTTTTTTTCTATTTTTCTTTTCATTCATACAACGATTATTTCTTTAACTTACATTTATCTCTTACAAATTTTTTTCCCATTCATTCATTCAGTGTTTATTTCATTTTTTTTTCCTATATTACTTACAAAATTCATTTTCATTTATTCATATCATGTCAAACTCTTTTATTGCATTACATTCATTTTATTATTTACTTTAATTATAAATAGTTTCAATATTAACTTAAGTTCAAAATCCTTTACTTACAGTACTCATTTTCTATTTCATTTAATTAGTAGTATTACAATTTTAACTTAAGTTTATAACTATTTTCATATCAAAATTCTTATTTATAAAAGTAAATTTCATTGAACACTTCCATTACATAAGTTTTACTTGTAAAAATTTCCATTACATATTCTTTTAACGTTTCAACTTTTTTTATAATTGGTAAGTTATATATATATATATATGTCTTTAAGAATGCAATTGAAAGTTACACAAGTTTCACTTACTTATTCTAATCAACTTAGGTTCAATAATTATCATTTCTTATTTTCATATTCTTTTCGTTTACATGTTACAAATTTCAAATTCCTTGTATATTTCAGTTATAACTTAGCATATCATTTCTTATTTTAATTTAGAAGTTTCAATTATTAAATAGTTACAATTTTTATTCCATTCCAATAATTGAAATCTCCAATTCATAGAAATTTAAGAATAAATGTCGGGTTCCATTTCAAATCATTTAAAATAATATATACATATATATATATACTCATAACTTTTATATTCAATCATATTTAAACTTTAAAATTTTATTTGTTTATCAAAATAGATCTGTAGTAAAACTACTACAATGGCCTTCCCACTTTGAAACTCGAAAATGAACGTCGATGATGCATGCACTCATCACCGAAATTATTTTCCAACGACAGAGTTGGAAGTACAGAACTTATTTCTTTCCAGAAATTTCATTAAAACAATTCTTTCAAATTATATTGAAATATTTCTACCAAAAAATACTTCTAATAATATTATTATTGTATTCCAAAATTATTCGAAAGAGATTTTCAAAATCCCGGAACTTAAGCTATAAATTTCCAGTTTTCATTTATTTTATTTTCACATCTTATTTCCAACCTATATTTATAAATTTTACTACCTAACAACCAATATATTACAACCAAATATATCATATATAAAATCATTATTTTAAAAATATACAATAGGCAAAAGTATTTCATTTACCTTTATTTCAAAACAAATATTGTGTCGGTCTGTCCTATTAAGTGTTTAGAAATCCCTATCGATGTCATAGCGTCCTATGCACCAACCAGAATTTATAAATACAAAACGGAACAAATTAACACAATACAAAAACCTTTTATAACACTAACAAATATGCTCTCTCATATATATACACTCAGTGACTAATCCTAGGGTATTATTACCCTATTAATAAAGAGTCAGACCCCACAAAGCCAAGGTTTATCGCTAAACCAAAGCTATGATACCAACTGTAACATCCTGCCTTTTTGTACGCTTTAAGCAAACACGCATGCCGACTTAAACCATATAGAAGGGCGGATTGTTATTGGGGTGAATAAGAAAAGGAAGAGAAAGAAAAAACAAAATAGAATCTTGCAGCGGAATGACAAGATATAATAATCAAATAACAGTTCATGAAGCTGTATACAAAACATTTGATTATACTTATACAATACAAAATCAGAGTTACACATATCAGAGATAAACAAATGATGTAGCGGAACAATATGATGCAGTAGAATAATATAGTAAATAATAGTAGTACAAATCTTCATCTTCGTCCCCCAGAAATAAGGTCTTCAAATCCTGAAATGCTCAGGTTGACCCGAGCGAATTGAAAAGACAAAACACTTGATTCGGAACTAAAAGATCTTATGTAAGTTAAATCAATGGAATAAATATGAGTGGAACGGCGTTAGAGATGTTTACGGGTTTTGACATCTCCTATCCAGTGTCTAACGTGAGTGCAGTAACTTAAGAGATGTTCGGGATTCACATCTCCTAAGGATCCGTTAAACTATCTTCTATGTAGTACAATACGCTATTATAATATGTCTACAGTAATATAAACTATTAAAATAGCGTTAAGGCGTTACATTTTCCCCCTTAACACATTTTTATTTTCCATAGTCTATACAGTACCGTAATCCCACCCGTACTGGGTGTCGTCAGAGGGCACTCCGTAGGTATGGTACAAACCAAACTCGTAGAAGGCGCGCTAGGGTAGGCGACACGGCACAACTAGGCAATGCCAGGGTAGATATACCAATTACACTTCCGGACCGGTGGTGACACATAGAAGCTACTACCGCCCACCTCGGAACACATTCCCGAATAAAAAATTTCGAGGGGTGGCCACCAAATGAATCACAAAGTCAGAATATAGTATCGATGGAATGTGCCCGATCAGAGGAATGACCTCACTTAGCCCGTCAATTGCTTCTATTTTAGCCTCCTTAAGCTAACTCATGGGAGTCAGGTCCACGTATATACCTTTAGGATCGTCGCCACCATCCTACTTCATTCTGGAATCTTCACCGCGTACACAGTTGTCAAAGTGGTTTTCGGTATCGACAGAGAGTATGCCCATATCTGATCCCAGTCTCTTTAACAACCAATCGCTTATTACACACCGGATGGTTCTTTTACATTTCCAAAAATCATTTCATAATTGATATCAAAATATCATATTCAATTCAAATCATATCACTTTCGAAATCATTACTTACTTCCGAAATTATATCACATTGAAATCATAGATCGAAATTATATTTCCTTTTGTTGGGAGTGTTTTCGCCTACTACCAAACCCCTTCCTAAGAATAACCAAACCAACCCAGTCACCTACCACCGAATCAAAGCCCTTCCGATCCAAGCAATGTCGAACCAATCCGCTGCCGAACCAATCTCACTGCCGAACCAACCTACCCCATCTCACTGCCGGACCAACCTTCTCCCTACCACTGCCGGACCAACCTTCTCCCTACCACTGCCGGACCAACCTTCTCCAAGCTGCCACCGGACCACCTACCACTGCCGGACCAACCTTCTCCAAGCTGCCACCGGACCAACCTTCTCCCTACCACTGCCGGACCAACCTTCTCCAAGCTGCCACCGAACCAAGCTCCTACCGGACCACCTACCACCGGACCAAGGCATTCCGAACCAACACTACCAGGCCAGATCGCGTCAGCCCAGGCCCATCAGCAGCTGTATACATCCAAGACCCCTACCCCCAGCCTCACTCTATAAATAAAGGGGCAGGGGTACAACAATGGGGACAAGTTTGAGAGCTCAAGCATGGAGAGAACTTTCAAACAACTTTCTTTTACTTGTATCAAAGCTTTGTACCTGTAATCAAAACAAGAGAAGAGAAATAACATATAAAGTGGACGTAGGCACATTCAGGCTGAACCACTATAAATCTGCATGTCTTTTTACAGTTTAGCCCCTGCTTTTCATATATTTGCATAAATCACCCAAATCACTAAGAACAACATAAGATCTACTAAATTATACGACTTTGAGGTGTTTGTCCATTTTTGGTGCAAACATTTTTGGTGCTTTCACTGAGAGCTAGAAGCTCGAAGCTTCAGCTTCATCCACTTAACAAGTTTTCCTAACAGCATCGTCCGCCACTTGGAAAACATGGCTCCCAAACAGAGAAAAGATGTTAACAAAGGAAAAAACATCACATCCAGCAGTCTTCCAGATCCAATTGTCACGAATCAAGTAAATCGTCCTCCTCCAGCAGCAGTAACAAATGAAGGATAGTCTAACCCAACCACTCCTGCCACAGAACCGCCTGCGGCAATTACTAGGGCAGATTTGGACAGAGTTGTGGTTGAAGTAACTAACCGCTTCACGTCCCAGCAGGAAGCCTTGGTGGACCATCTCATGTCACGCTTAAGGGATGCTGAAGAATCCAACCGCAACACTGAATCATGGGGCGAGTCCCAGTCTGGAGGATCTCAGAGACAACAAAGATCTTCCTTCTTCGAAGGAGCTAACGGCAGAAGTAGCCATGGTAGGAGCCGAGACCGAGCACAGCCCGAAGTTAGGCCTGAGGAAACGTTTGGTACCGAACCTAACGGGGGAGGTACCGGACGGAGGTCAACTGTAGCTGAGCCTGTCATACTGCCTAACCACGGAAACGCCGGTGAACGGGGCCGAGCTAGAGTCCAGCCCGAAGTTGGACCTGAGGAAGTGCCTAGATCAGAACCCAGCAGGGGAAGATCAAGGCAAGGGCCAACTGTAGCTGACCCTAGCATGCCCCCAGAAGATCAAAGGCAGCCGCTGGAAAATATGAGGAACGATAGACGATACCATCCCTACAGGTCATCTGGACGGAATCAATCCCACAGAACAGAACCAAACTCATTTCTATCTGCTCCAAATTCTGATGAAAGGATGGCACGCTTATTCAGAGAGTGTGTCCAACGGGAGCAAAGAGATCGAGGGATAGGCGCTAGGGTAACCAGCCCTTTCGCCCACAATATCGAAATTGCTATCACTCCCCGAGAATGGAAGATGCCGACAATGGAACCTTACAAAGGAACCTCCGACCCCGTTGTACACTTATAGAGGTACACGCAACATATGCTCATGAGTGGAGCAACAGAGGGAGTACTATGCAAATGCTTTCTGCTCTTCTTAGCAGATCTCGCTACCTCCTGGTTCTGTCATCTACCCCAGGGATCCATCAGCTCGTGGGAAATGTTTAAAGAAAAGTTTATCAGTCAATTCCGCATCCATGTGGAACAACCTAAGGACGCTTATTCCTTATCCAGCGTCAAACAGAAACCTGGAGAAAAACTGCAGCAATACCTAACCCGATTCAACGCCGCAGCAGCCGCAGTCCAAGATGCCGATGAGAAGCTTATCCTAATGGCCCTCTGTATTGGTGTGCATCCGGACACTAAATTTGCTAGAAGATTGATGAAAGAAAAACCAGCTACTTTACCCGATTTCTTCCATGAAGCTGGGAAATACATGAGGCTTGAGGATGCTGCCGTTGAGGGGCAGTCAGCACAGCAAAATAAGGCAACTCACAGCAATGCCCCCGCTGTGGCAAGGGACGTTCGAAGAAATGATTCCAGAGACAATGCTGGGGGCAAGAAGGGAGAAAAGCGCCTATATAGGCCTGGGCCGAGATTCGACACTTACACTCCTTTGAACGAGACCGTCGAAAATATCTTCCTTGCCACCCAAGGCGAAGTTAGATACAAATGCCCACCATACAAAAAGGAATCAGATAACGCGCAGAAATCTGGAAAGTTCTGCCGCTTCCACGAATCTCACGGGCATGATACCAATGAATGCCATCATCTCCGGGATCTGATTGAGGAACACATCAGAAGGAAGAAACTGGAACGTTATGTAAAAAGTCAGGACAGGACTCCAGCTCCTGCCAATGAAAACCCAAGGCTACCCCCACCGGACACCGGTAGAGGAAACTGCAACACTAGCAGCTCTAGTCAAGAGAAAATAGTGGTCCATACCATCTCAGGAGGACCGCACATCGCGGACAGAAGCTGGAAAGAGATGGAAAGGTATGGAAAGTCGCTTAGAGACAATAAAGACTGTGTCAATTCGGTTATAGAAGAGCGCCACCCGAAGCGGAAAGAAAGTAATGACATCACATTCGGTAAGCGTGACCTAGAAGGAAGGCAGTACCCTCATATGGATCCCATGGTCATCTCTGCCCGACTCGGTCCCGCCGAAGTTTACCGAATCCTGGTAGACACTGGAAGCTCAGTAAACATCTTGTTCAAACACGCATTCGACAAAATGAAGCTATCAATGAAGGATGTATCTCCCTGCGATAAACCACTACACGGTTTCACTGGGGATGCTAAGACGCCCCTCGGGCAACTGGACCTCTTTGTTGAGATTGGAAACCATCCCCGCTCCATTGTACGGAAGCAGACGTTCGTGCTAATAGAAAACCATTCGGCCTACAACGCCTTCTTAGGAAGACCAGCCTTGTCTGACTTCCAAATTGTCCTAGCCCCATGGTGCCTAAAGATGAAATTTCCAACAGACAATGGAGTAGGGGAAGTGGAAGGAGACCAGGACGTTGCTGAGACTGCTATGTGACTGAACTTCGCAACAACCACAGGAAGGATAAAGGGAAGGGTGTAGAGATTGCCCTCTGCACAAAAAGTCTAGAAGCATAGCAACTAAAGAAAGCCCCTCCTCTTCGATATACCAGCGACCCTTTCAATGAATTAGACCCTAAGGACAAAGAGAAGGAGGCCACCGCCGAGCCTGTAGAGGCTATGGAGTTTATATCTGTAGACAAGCATGACTCAAGTAGACTATTGAAAATTGGGTCCCAACTAAAAGCCGAATTGAAGGAACAACTCATCGATTTTCTCCGCCACAACTTGGATGTATTCGCATGGTCACACGCTGACATGACCGGAATCTCCCCCGACATAGCCTGCCACGTATTAAAAATTGATCCTACCAAGGTGCCTGTAAAACAAAGAAAGAGAAGTATGGGGGCAGAGCGATCAGCAGCCCTCGATGAAGAAGTAAAGAATCTACTCGCCAATGACTTCATACGAGAAGCTATCTACCCGGAATGGATCGCCAACCCGGTGCTGGTAAAGAAGGCTAATGGGAAGTGGCGAACCTGCATTGACTTTTCCAACCTAAACGACGCCTGCCCAAAGGATTGCTTCCCACTTCCCAGAATCGACCAACTTGTAGACAGCACAGCCGGGCACGAGCTCCTATCTTTTATGGATGCATACTCAGGATATAACCAAATTCCTATGCATGCTCCCGACCAAGACCACACTAGTTTCATCACTGACCGGGGTTTATACTGCTATAAGGTAATGCCTTTCGGACTTAAAAATGCAGGAGCCACCTACCAGCGCCTCGTCAACAAGATGTTTGCAGGGCTAATAGGACAGACTATGGAAGTATATGTAGATGACATGCTGGTGAAGTCAAGGAAAGCCAAAGATCACGTGAACCACCTAGGCAAAATGTTTCAAGTACTCCGCCTGTATGGAATGAAGTTGAATCCTCTAAAATGCTCCTTCGGAGTGTCATCAGGAAAGTTCTTAGGATTCATCGTTCATGCCAGGGGGATTGAAGCGAACCCTGAACAAGTCCGAGCGCTAAGGGAGATCAAGATACCTTCCACCCGAAAGGAAATGCAAAGCCTAAATGGAAAAGTGGCCGCCCTAAGCCGATTCATCTCTAAGGCAACGGACAAGTGCGTCCCCTTTTTCGAAGCCCTAAAGAAAGACAAGGGAAAGTTCGAATGGACTGACGAATGCTTAACCGCTTTCCTTAACCTAATCGAACACCTCCAGAAACCACCGGTACTCTCGACTCCAAGCGAAGGCGAAGAATTATACCTATACCTTGCTGTGTCATCTCACGCCCTAAGCGCAGCCTTGGTAAGGGAAGACAACCGCACGCAGCGGCCAGCTTACTTCGTTAGCAAAAGGTTTACTGGGGCAGAAGTCAGATATCCTAAACTTGAGAAGCTAGCATACTGTTTACTAATCACATCACGGAAACTGCGTCACTACTTCCAGTCTCATTCCATCAAAGTTCTGACCGATCAACCACTGAGGCAGGTACTCCATCGTCCCAACACTTCTGGGCGACTACTTAAATGGTGCATTGAACTAAGTCAGTATGATATCACCTATCACCCTCGCACCGCCATCAAGGGACAAGCCATGGCTGATTTCATTGCAGAATTCACTACCAATAAAGATAAGGAGCAATTAGAAATAGCAGAAGATATCAAGTGGAATCTCTTTGTGGATGGTGCATCGAACGAACAAGGCTCGGGGGCAGGTGTGGTAATAATCACTCCCAGGGGAAATAAACTGCACTATGCTATAAGGTTGGAGTTCGCTGCCACCAACAACGATGCAGAGTATGAAGCAATGATAGTCGGACTAGAAATTGCCATAGAAATCGGAGCCAATTCTTTGTGTCTTCACAGCGATTCTCAACTTATTGTTAATCAAATACTAGGAGAATTCCAAGCTCGAGAAGAACGACTCATAGCATATTTAAAGAAGACCAAGTTACTTCTCAACTGATTGGACCACTACTTAGTCAAACACATCCCTCGGGAAGAGAACCAAGAGGCCGACGAATTGGCGAAGCAAGCAAGTGTGAGAGACATCACCATCTTCGGGGCAGTAACCATCTCAAAGCAACTGGCCCCAAGTTTTGAGCAAGTGAATCTGATAGCTGCAACCGAGGAAGCAACTTGGATGACTCCCATCCGAGACTACCTACAAAGTGGCACACTACCCAACGGGCGTAACGAAGTCAAGAATATCTTGAGGAAAGCATCCCGCTACACAATACAAGAAGACATCCTCTATCGGCGCAGATTCTCTAACCCGTTATTAAGGTGTGTCGCTGGGAGGGAAGCCAAGGAAATCTTATCCAACATCCATCAGGGAAGCTGCGGAGATCACACCGGAGGGCAAACATTAGCAAAAAAGATACTCCGATATGGATATTTCTGGCCCACCTTAAGCAAGGACGCCTTAGATTTCGTCAAAAAGTGTGACAGATGCCAGAAGTTTGCTAAGATTCCGCGGCTACCAACAACTGAGATTACTCAAATGACCAGCCCTTGGCCCTTCGCAATATGGGGAATTGACTTAATCGGCGAGCTACCGATGGGCCGAGGCGGGGCCAAATATGCTATAGTGGCAGTTGATTATTTCACCAAATGGGTGGAAGCGGAACCTCTGAATAAAGTATCTTCAGCAAAAGTTGTTAACTTCTTGATCAAAAATGTCCTGTGCAGGTACGGAGTCCCACTCAAAATCATATCAGACAATGGGCTTTAGTTTGACAGCGAGGAATTCGCCAACTGGTGCCAAGAGCACGGAATTCACAAAAGCTTCTCATCCGTAGCGTATCCCCAGGCAAACGGACAAGTCGAAGCCATCAACAAAATTCTAAAAACTCTAATAAAAAAGAAGCTCGAAAAGTCAAAGGGCGCTTGGGTGGATGAACTTCCTACGGCACTATGGGCCTATCGCACATCTTTCAGAACATCGACGGGGCACACTCCTTTCTCTTTGGCATACGGATCGGAGGCTATGCTCCCAGTTGAAACCATTGTGCCTTCCCACCGTAGGATCCACTATAACCCAAAAGAGAACGAAGAACTCCTTCACATGTCTTTGGATCTAGTTGAGGAGAGAAGAAATGATGCAGTCCTTAAAGCAGCAGCCCACAAACAAAAAGTGGTGGCACAATACAACTCCAAAGTCAAGCATCGTACCTTACAAGAAGGGGATCTTGTCCTCAAGCGAATCTTCCCTCGCCCCGGAGCGCTAGACCCAATCTGGGATGGACCATATGTAATTCATAAAGATCTCCACAACGGAGCCCTTATTTTGTCAACAGTGGACGGAGAGGTGTTCCCGAGGGCATGGAACATCCAACACCTCCGTCGATACTTTTCTTAACTTGTATTGCCCATATGAAGTGAATTAACAAAGAGAATCAGTGGACGTAGGCATTTTCGTGCCGAACCACTTTAAAAAAAAACTTGTCTCTTTTTAACTTGTTCCTTCATATCTTGGCTGCTTGTTAACTTTATCCTTTTCTGTTGAACAAAATCCTATGCAAATAGCATTTTCATTCAAGGCGCTCCACAGCGCGACTTCTCCTGGACAAGACCTAACACGTACTATACGAATCTATGCCCTCGCCAATGAGACACTTTTGCTCCGGCATCCCTCTACTGCGGGTTAACTCATTGCTCGCGACGGCCCTTAAAGCCAACTGTAATGAGCCGATTATAAGCCACCGAGAAGGCCGACTATAGCCGAGGTAGCTCATTACGGCGTTCGGCTCGCCGGCAACTGTGAACCGATTATAAACCCCAACATAAGGTATGGCCAGCCAGGGGTAGTTCACGGTTGACGATCGGCACCCACGCTAGCCGGCCACAGTAAATCGAATAATACCCACGATTACGGGCCATAATGGCCCGGGTAGTTACTGTGCGCAATCTCGGCTCCGATGTGTCTTAAGTGCGGCTGTGGTAAAAAAGAATTAACTCCCCGCGGAGGCGTAAGATGGGTGACAAATGTCTCCAAGACCCACAGCGAGGGAAAGTGACTACAAAGCCCGTTTGCCATGAACTTAAGCACATCGAAGGCCTTCCGTGATTGGAAGTTTTACTATTTCACATATTTCAATTCTATTTAAAGAACTTTTCTCCTATCCTCTATAACAATCCCTGAAGTACAGGACACAGAGTAGAAGATACTCACCAGCGGGAATGGGAATTCACGGTTGGATAGCAGGACATTCAACTAAGCTCTATCCTCGGTCTTACAAAAATATTCAAAACTGCCATCTACAATTAGAACATGAAAGGCGGTATTCTCTTCTTTTATACAAATTCCTGACTATAATTTATTCATACATCACACTAGCTATATAAGGCATGAAATTATGCTTTAAGCAAGAACTTGGCATTAAACACAACTGAATTACAAGCATATGCATAGCTATATTTCTCATACAACATGTGAAAATAACAAAAGCATTCAAAAAACGACGGAATCAGCTTAAGTTAAAAAATTACACGTCAAGAATAGTGTTGTTTATTACAAGTAGCACAACCTAAGAGTTACGTTACTATTTTGAGACTAACGTATACAACAATGTCAAGCCCACCAAAAGATATCCAGGTCCAATCAAGAAGCCGGCTGTGTCGGAGTTTTATCCTTGCCATGTTGCCCACCTGTCCGGTCAAAGAAAGAATTCATTAGTAATAAGCAACCAAGTTAACGGAAAGACCAGAAAGGAAGACTTACCAGCACCTGCTTCTTGACCATCCTGGTCATCATCCTCTACTTGTACACCTGCCTCCCCCGGCAACAGCATGCACGCTCTATCAATCCCAAAGGAGTGGGAGATAACATCAAGCTGCTCGCCTTTGAGAAAGCTTGGGAAACAGTCGGGAGGTGAGTTCAGAAGCTCCTGAGGACCGTACCCATCCACTAGTGACCTCGGGGTAGGCCCATGACGTCCCAGTTCTGACTGAGCTGGGGGCACTGCGGAAGGATCGTCTCTATCCTGGGATTTCCTCTTTTCTGATCGGGTTTCAACTTTACAAGACATTTATCTGCAAACACAAAGAAGTGCGTCGTTAGAATAAAGGAAGTAAACAAGCGAGTGTGTGCAGTCTGGAATTTCACTCATAATTCAAGTCATAAAAGTGAATTCGGTAGTTCAAGGCCGAAAGGTCATTCGGTATTCGAACTCCCCTATCTCGTTCGGCATATCCAACAAGGGACCCATTCGGCACTCGAATTCATTCGGTAGTCCAAGACCGAAAGGTCATTCGGTATTCAAACCATCAATCTCATTCGGCAATCATGCTCCTCATGGTCATTCGGCATTTCAAGCACGAAGTTCATTCGGCAAAGAATGTCTCACCAGATAATTCGGCATTCAAAACCGGATGGGGGCGTCCAGATAAACAAAGTGCGCCATACGCAAGCATATGCCCCACTTTGGGGGGCAAATGTTGGGAGTGTTTTCGCCTACTACCAAACCCCTTCCTAAGAATAACCGAACCAACCCAGTCACCTACCACCGAATCAAAGCCCTTCCGGTCCAAGCAATGCCGAACCAATCCGCTGCCGAACCAATCTCACTGCCGAACCAACCTACCCCATCTCACTACCGGACCAACCTTCTCCCTACCACTGCCGGACCAACCTTCTCCCTACCACTGCCGGACCAACCTTCTCCCTACCACTGCCGGACCAACCTTCTCCAAGCTGCCACCGGACCAACCTTCTCCCTACCACTGCCGGACCAACCTTCTCCAAGCTGCCACCGAACCAAGCTCCTACCGGACCACCTACCACCGGACCAAGGCATTCCGAACCAACACTACCAGGCCAGATCGCGTCAGCCCAGGCCCATCAGCAGCTGTATACATCCAAGACCCCTACCCCCAGCCTCACTCTATAAATAGAGGGGCAGGGGTACAACAATGGGGACAAGTTTGAGAGCTCAAGCACGGAGAGAACTTTCAAACAACTTTCTTTTACTTGTATCAAAGCTTTGTACCTGTAATCAAAACAAGAGAAGAGAAATAACATATAAAGTGGACGTAGGCACATTCAGGCTGAACCACTATAAATCTGCGTGTCTTTTTACAGTTTAGCCCCTGCTTTTCATATATTTGCATAAATCACCCAAATCACTAAGAACAACATAAGATCTACTAAATTATACGACTTTGAGGTGTTTGTCCATTTTTGGTGCAAACACCTTTTAAAAGTCGTGTTTCCAAAATAGGTTAAACTCTCATTTCAAAATTATCATATTAAACCAAATATGCTATTTAAATCCCAACTTAGGTTATAATGTCGCTTAACCACACTCACTTTAAAAATCAAGGATTCGAATATAAACCCATCCATTTTACTTAATTTGGAATTTAGAAGAAAATAGTTTTAATAGTTATAAATAGTTATAATAGTTAATATAGTTTTAAAATAGATTAAATAAAATTAAAATAGACTAAATAGCTTTAAAATAGATTAATTAGATTTAAAATAAGTTAAATGGTTAATTAGTTTAAAGGTTTGAAATCTTAATAATTAAAGTCATTTAAAATAATATATTTTTAAAACAGTTTATATTAAATATATGAATTTGAAATTTATATCAATCTAAACTATTTATTTCATTCCAACACATTTGGACCATTTCAATATCCCAAAACCCAATTTCAAATTTTTCCGATTCAGAATTCTAAATAAATATTAAATTCAATATCACTTAAATCCATGTTAAAACATCGATTTAATTACTCCAATTTCAATATATTTCAAAGTTATACTCCAACGATTTTTAATAACTCAATTTCGATAAACTTCACTTATATTTCAAATTCACTATAAAATTTCAATTTTATTCCTTTAACAAATCTTTCAAGCCAATTTGATTTTAATATTAAACTCGAAATTCGATAAAAAAATCGATTTATATAACCCAAATTTTATTTCAAAAATATCATTTAACTCAAAGCAAAATTTAAGGATTCAAAATCATTTAAATTTAACCAATCCGGTGTCCGTATATAATTCTCTACCCCAGGGTCAAGTGATGCAGATATTTATCATTTCAATCCGCAATTTTAAAATGTTACGGTTATATATCATTTCAAACCGCAATCCCGATTTAATAATAAAATCCATAAAATCGCTCGAGTCTATCATTTCAACCCATAACGATTTTTGTTAATCTATTGATCATTCGGGTATGTATCATTTCAACCCATAGTGAACTTACAGTTTATAATGATATAAAATACAACATCCATTCATCCAATCTAAAAAAATCAACATCCATTACAAACATCATCCAAATCAATCAATAAATATCAATATAGAACCGATAATCAATAACAGGTATTTAACTAGCAATTTATATTCAATAATAAATTAAATAACAATTTAATTTAAAAATATAACAAATTAACTGAGATGATGATTTAAAATATATCAAACAGCCATAAATAAATTTCTAATCACATCAAAAATTAATTTAACTAACATAAGAAATTTTAGAAGTTGTGAGTGGGTTAAAACACTCACCTTTGAATTTAAATTTAATTTAAATTCAATTATAGCCCAAAATTTGAACGGTCATGGAATTTGTCCAAACCAGCGTTAAAATGTTCGGAATTTTAATACGATCCCAATGCAAGAAACCGCGCGTGAATCAGACCTCGTATGCAAAAGTTATACGTGTTAGAACATTTGAAATGAAATTTTAATAAAAGAAAAAACACGGACCAATGAACGAGCGCCACGTCGGCACGTTCACATCTCCCTCACGCGACCCGACCTTCGAACCAAACACGCCCGGTGACCGCACTTTGACCACGGAATTCGCGCATCTCCGACCACCTTAGTCGACGCCACCATCTCCATCCCGACCGTGCTCCACGACCGCACTTCCAGGCCCAGTCCCTTAACCTCCGGTCGCCTTACGCCGCCGCTCTGCCGCCCTAAATGTCTAGGGTTTCGAACCCTATTTCGCAAATTCTGGCCACCACGAGCATTTCCAGGTCAAGCGACCACCAGCGTCGAACTCCATACGACGAGCCCTTCAAAACCCATATTTCAATTTCGTCGATTGATGTCGAAATCAAAAATGCCCAATTCGACTTTGACCGCGATTTTCGATTGATTCGAGCATTGTCATGACAAACCGTCGCCACGCGCTGATTCGATTCGTCGAGATCTTCAGATTCATATAAAATTTGACATAGTTTGGGCAGTTTGAATTTTTGATTTGATTTTGAACTGCAATTGAATTTGGGATTTGTTCGGTTTGTCTGCCATTGAGAAGGAGGAGTCAGAGAGAATTTTACGTACAGACAAATGAGAATAAGGGATAACTAGGGTTTATAACGAGCTATTTATAGGCGAAGCTGAAATAGAAAAGAACGGATCGGATTTGATTTGGATTGAAACGATAAGCGACCCGAAAAGCTCGTTCTATCTCTGGAACAAAATTGGATCAACCCATATATCAAAATAGATGTTATCGGTATTTTTTTTGAGAAAAATGTGTGATCCTCTACGCATAGAGGAGAGCACACATGTGAATATATATATATATAACACGAACATGAGGAGCTACCAACATGCCTGGCAGGTAACAGGAGCTAAACTACATAAATCTCAGATACTCCTAAGATGAGTTCCGGCAAAGCCACCACCCATCACACCTTAATATCAAGCTCCAACATGGCCATCGCCCGATATTAAGATGCTAGAAGTACCAAAAAGGCTAACAGAAGAAGTGCACAGAAGAGGATCTGCTGAAAAGAGAGATCGCTCTGAAGACTCTGAATAAAGAAGGAGAGCCAAACTGAAGAAAAGGACATCCTGAAAAAGCACTCCAAAACGAAGATAGCAGAATCCTATATTTGAGGAAAAAACTGCAAGACGCCCTGGTTGAAGAAACTCTGCTCTGATAACTCTCTATGATCTGAAATCCAGCAATCTGACTACAAGAGAAACATGCGAAATGAACTTGATATCCTATCTCCCAAAACCTGTATCTAAAACAAGACTAGGAAAAAAATTAAATGATACATATATATGTTTATTTATTAAATAAATATACATATATATGTATTTAAAAGGAAAGAAATAAAAAATCTAAACCAATTCAAACAGGACAAGAACAAAAGAAATGAATAAACTGAAACCAAAAACCAAACAGAAACTAAAACAAAAAGAGAGATTGACTAGACTTATATGTCTAAAATCATAAGCAATCTATGATTTAAAGTGAGATTATCAAATAAGTTTGGAATAAAATTAATAATACTATTATTAGAAAAATAAAAGATATTGTTAAGTTTAAAAAAATTAATATTATAACTAACATTGTTAAGATACCGTTTGAAAAGGATATTATTAGCTAATTTATATTTGGGATTAGAAATCCATTTAAAACAAAATGTAGAAATTGAAAAAATCAATTTGTTAAGATGACTATTATTATTATTGAAAATTCTTTAATTTCTCTCAAACCAAATAAACCAACTAATAATAATAAATAAAGTGTCTAGTAAAAATCTAATATTTTTATTGAATTGGAATTTATAATTTTTCCAATAGAATTCACAATCTGAAATATTAGTTATTATATTAAAGTTAAAAAATTTTAAGAGTATTAATTAGGATGTATTTAGTGTCCAAACAATCATAATAAATATGATTTATGTCCTCAAGATGCAGATTGCAAAAATAACATTTGTTATCATTATGAATGTTTTTTTTCTTTAAAAATTCAATTGTATTAAGTTTACCATGAAGAATTAGCCACATGTGAATTTTGGATTTAGGAGGAGCATTAGATTTCCACATATATTTAAAAGAGTTATTAATAGTACCCGAAAAATTAATAAATCTATAAAAAGATTTTGGAGTATATTTCTTACACTTATCCCATTCCCAACTAATAAAGTCATTATCAATATCAATATTATAAAGCTTTAATCTGGCATAAAGCAAAGAGAGTTGCCTAAGGGTAGTACCAATTAAAATTCTGTTAAAGCTAAAGTTTCAAGCAGGATCATTCTCCGGAGAATAAACATCATTTATTAAAGCATACTTAAAGTTGCAAATATCATACAAATCCTTAAAATCAAATTTAAGAGGCAAGACCGAAATCCAATAGTCATGCCAAAAAGAAGTACAATTTCCTGAATGAACTATCATCTTAGTTCCTAATTTAAAGTAATCATAACATTTTAAAATGTTTTTCCAAAAATTAGAAAAATTATGGGAAAAAGAAAGATCAAATTGGTGTAAATTGAAGTTACCATTATAGTAGTATTTGGAAATGATCTCTTTCCAAATAGCGTTATCATTATATCCTTAAACTTCCAAAGCCATTTACCTAAAAGAGACAAATTCATGTTGCGTAAATTAATAACTCCTAAACCACCCTCATTTTTAGCTTTACAAACAGTTTCCCAATTTACGAGACATTTTATACTGTTATTAATATTATCCCCACTCCATAAAAAATCTCTTCTAATTTTATCGATTTGATCAATAACCCAATCTGGAAACAGATGCATAGACATCCAATAGATAGGTAAGGCTGATAAAACCGAGTTAATTAAAATAAGTCTACCAGCTCTAGAAAGGAATCTCCCATTCCAATTAGATATCTTATTTTTAATTTTATCAATAATAATAAGCCAATCATCATGCTTGAGTTTGGTAGGTCTAATCACAAACCCTAGATATTCAAAAGGAAATTTCATACTTTTGCAATTTAGGGTATTAGCAACTAAGTTTTCTACTTTATCAAAATCATTTAAAACAAGAACAGAACTTTTGTCAAAATTAATTTTTAAACCAGATAAAAGCTCAAAACTATAAAGAATAAACTTGAGAGTAATAATGTGTCTAGGAAGATGAGAAGAAAAAAGTAAGGTATCATCCGCAAATTGTAAAACCGATATACCATTATGCGATATATCATTACCAACACTTCCTAGTGAACCATTATCTACAGCTCTTTTAATAATTTTAGCAAAAACATCAGCAGCTAAGTTAAACAGCAAAGGGGATAAGGGATCCCCTTGCCTTAAGCCTCTCTTAGACTGAATTTTATTACCTAGAATACCATTAACCATAATACTAGAGTTACCCGTTTTAAGTAAAGTCAAAATCCAACTAATCCATCTATGCCCAAAACCTCTAGACTGAAAAATATCTACAAGAAAATCCCAATCCACTAAATCAAACGCTTTAGCAAAATCAAGTTTTAAAATCGCACAGGTTATGTTGCTCTTACAGCAGTAGTTAATATATTCTTGAACAGCAACCACACCATCAGTAATATTTCTCCCTTTAATAAAAGCCGATTATGAACAATCAATTAAATCGTTCATTCTAATACTAAGTCTATTAGCTAGAACTTTAGAAATGATTTTAACTGAACAGTTAATCAAAGAAATAGGTCTAAAATCTTTTAAGTTGTTAGCTCCTACTTTTTTATGCAGCAAAATAACATTTGCAAAATTAAATCTCCCTAATTGAAAATTACCATTATAAAAATCAGTAAACAAATTAACTAAGTCAAATTTTAAAACATCCCAAAAGGTATTATAAAATAAAATAGGAAAACCATCAGGCCCCGGCGATTTATCGCTAGGCATCTCATTAATAGCTTTCCTAATTTCCTCTTCTGAAAAAGGAATATCTAACTCAGATAAATCAACAATAGAATTTGATGGATACAGATTAGTTCATCTAACATTGATTCTATGTTTGATTTTAGAACCAAAAATACCCTTATAATAGTCAGTAAAAGCCTTGTTGAGGTCTCCTTGATCAACTAACTCTACATTGTTAACAAAAATAGAGTTAATTGTATTAGAACATTTTCTACCATTAGCAATATTATGAAAATATTTGGTATTGTTATCACCTTCGTTGATCCATTGGATTCTGGATCGCTGCTTCCACATCACCTCCTCTTTTTCTAAAATAGAATTCATATCATCTTTTAAATTAGAAAGAACATTACGTTCTCCTAGATTAAGAGGTCTAGATTCTTCTATCTTGTTTATTTTAAGCATTTCATTAATAATATTATCTTTTTTAATTTTTAAATTGCCAAAAACATTTCTATTCCAATTTTTAAGAAAAATCCTAAGGTCTCTAAGTTTAGAAATAAAAGCTTTTGTAGAATTATCCTTATTTCTGAAATTATGAAAACTCAAAGAATTCCATTTACAAATAACTAAGTTTACAAAGTTAGATTCCAAAAGCCACATCTTTTCAAATTTAAAATTGTTAATAAAAACTCTATTGTATTCACAAGAAAGGATAATAGGACAATGGTCAGAGAAGGTATACGGTAAGCCATTAACTCTACAGATAGGAAATATGTCCTCAATCTCATCACTAACAAAAAATCTATCGAGAAGAGCCATGGAAGGAGACTCTCTAGAGTTACTCCAAGTAAACTCTCTATTAGATAGAGGAATTTCAATCAAATTAGATTTAACAATAAATTGATTGAATTCCTCCATAGCAGAGTAATCTCCTTCTCTAGGAAAACGCTCACCAATGAAACGCGTAACATTAAAATCACCCCCTAAAATCCAAGAACCCGGGGCTAGGGATCTAAAATCAAGACATTCATTCCATAAGATTCTCCTATTAATTTTAGAATTAGGCCCATAAACATTTGAAATGTTTATTAAAGAGTTATCAGAAAGATTAATAAGAATAGCATGAAGAGAATGATGCTTAACAATACACTGAAGCAGTTTAAAACAACTATCACGCCAACCTATCATTAATCCACCAGAAGAGCCAACGGAAGGTAAAAAAACCCAGTTTCTAAAATAATACCCACCCAATCTTCTAAAGAAACGAACATCAGGACAATTAATTTTAGTTTCTTGAAGTAATGCAATATCAATGGAGTAGTCTTTAAAAAAAACTCTAACCTTATCACATTTGCTCAAATCATTCAAACCCCTAATGTTCCAACTAATGATCCTCATAAATGAACTGAACTAGCCCTCTCTAATTCCCTACATCTAATATACTCCCTATCTAGCTCAATATCAGTAAAAATAAAAGAAGTGTCATGGGCTAACTGACTAAACTCAGCAGAAGAAAGGTTACCTAAAGCATAAGAAGAAAAAATACTACCCAAAAAAGAACACGTACCTGAGCCTGGATGCGTCGCACCACTCGTGGCACTCGATCCAGGTATCTCCCCTATAGAAGAAGACTGACTACTATGGATTCTGGCACTACGCCGCACTGAACCACAAGAAATAAAAGATCACTTACGCTTACCTCTCTTCAACGAAGCAGAGCTAGAAGCAGAGCAAAACATATCTGCCAACCCATCAGATTTCAAAACATCTGGAACAACATCTGAAGAACCTCCCAAAGGTAACACATGAGACTCGGTATGTAAAGCAACATCAACTGAAACCTCTTCCAGATGTTCTTCTGAATTAATAGGAAAAACACCAACATCAAAAGAATCACCAAAACCTAACGGGGTCACTACCAGATTTACATTCCCACCCAAAAGAATCGCCACATCTTGATTGAACACACTCTGAGAAGAAATTGAAGTACTATTTACATCAACAGTAGCCTGAATCCGTGCATCATGAACAACAGAAACAGTGTGCATATCATCAAAATTCTCAGGATCAACAGAATTCACACCCTCTATATGATGCTCCAATGAAAGAAAAACAACACGAAAATCAACTAACCCAAAACTATCAGAAGAAGCAGAAACATCAGGCTCAACTGAAACCTCCAGATCATCCAACAACTCACTGATGCTAAGACGAGATTCCAACTGGATGATCTGATCAAAATTATCAAATTCAAGAGGCAAATTAACAGTAGGAATCGAAGACCACAAATCATTATCCAAAGAAGAAACCTGATCAATCTCCAATTGAATATCCTTTTTAACGATATTAACATGAAGATCCTGGACTTGATCAAACAAGAAATCACTAACAAAAAAGAAATTCTCAAGACTGACACTACTATCATCATTATCAACCGAAACTATGTTACCATCATTCTTCGAGTTGCACGAATTAGCAGGAACAAGATGCTCAGTGATAAACGGCAGGTTACTATCTTGATTAACTACTTCTGGATTCGAAGATAGGCAATCATATTTGTTGAACAGAGGAAGTTCGAAGTTGTCCAAATGCTTGGGAGAACGTTTGTTCCTTCGAATAGAACAAAAAGGATGACCCAGAACTTCAACAAATTCGCAAACTCTCACAGGGGAACTAGAGTTATACTGATCCAAACATAAAGTGACAGCAGGATCCAGTAGAATGGGGTCAAAACCCAGATTGAACTCATAAACATCATCATTAGATTTGAATGAAACAACAGAAGAAACATCAGGCAGAACAGGCTTAGCAATTAAGATCTCAGGTTGACCAATAAATTCTAGAGAGCTACTATCAAAACCATTATCAAAATTCGGCTCGTTGATGATGTCGAAATGGTAGAAAAGCTCATCAAGATAGCTTAAGCCTAAATCTTTATTAGTCCAGAGAAAATCGATCAAAACACCCCTTAACAACAAATATTTAAGAACGAATTGAAAACCATGGTTGACTAGAGTAGGCGAAGATCCACGCTTCTTACTGTACATTGATTCAAAGGAATTACGATCTCCAACATCAGACTTGCCAAAGAATAATTCTGGATCTCCAAATCTTTCCCAATATCCCTTACCAATATTCGGTTCATTAATGATGTTAAAATGAAACAGCAATTCGTCAAGATATTTAATACCCAAATCTTTCTTATCCCATAGATGATCGAGAAGAACATCTCTCAGCATCAAGAATTTCAGAGCAAAGAGGAAACCGTGATTAGTCGCGTTTGAATCAGAAAAATTCGGTTTTATCACACATTCTTTACTCTTATGCCCAAAATTGCCACAAGAGAAACAACGAACTGGGTCTCTACAAATAGAAGCAAAATGGTTTAAGTCACCACATCTGAAATAGAATTTCCTACCCTTTCTGGAGTCAATCCATTTCGTATTAGAATTGCGAGAAGCTCCTTGAAAATGAGATGAAGCTCGATTCTTTACGGCTTGGGCATATGAAAAAGGGAAAGAACGACGATTGGGGAAGACAGATGAAAGAGACGAAGATGAAGACGCTCGAAAATCTTGGGAAAAAGAAGAAAGAGAAGATGAAGAAAGCTTCGGCCAATTTTCTTGAAAAGTCGCCATGTAATGTTTAAAATGTTTAAAACTTAACTTCACTGTTATCGGTATTTTAAATTCAATGAAACATGTTTTAAGTACAAACTCCATCGTATGAAGAAGTTATGTTAAATTCAGCTTAATTCAAATTGATTTCAATTGATTTCAATTATATTAATTTCTAGGCGTTTCGAGCTCGTACAATCAAACGACAAGTCCAACCGTTACGAAACATGAAATCCTACAAAAATTCACCGTTACGGACCCGATGAAACTGGTTTCGTCGAAATCCGAGTCAGTGGCCAAAATGGCTATTTTCACTTTAATTGAATAAATTAATATTAAATTAATTAAATCACTTTTCGATTCAATATTTAATAATTTACAATTTCTATCATTTTTGATTTCTTAATCACTTACAATAATTTAAACAAATTTAAATGTCAATTTAAAGTTAATTAATCCATCAATTTCAGTGTTTAATTTCAATTTCATTAAATTCAGAAATTATAAATTAAAATTTCAATAATCCCATTTAGTTGACCTTTCATCCTATTATTCAATCCATTATTATCAGATAGATAAAATTAACATTGGTTCATGATTTATTACATTAATATTCTCAAATTTCACCTCAATCTCCATTAACATAATATTTAAATATTTAATTTCATTTAATTGCAATTAATCCAATTATTATAGTTTAAATTCCAATAAATTGATAAATCTTTATTTCCATTCTTTTTATTCAACCAATTGTCATAATATGAATAAAATTAACATTATTTCCAATTATTTCCTTAACTTACACCAACATAACATTTAATTTAGATTTATTGCAATTTATTACCAATTTTAATTTAATAGACTAAATAAATGGTTAACTTATAATAATTGTTACCATTAACTTTTTCACATTTATAAGTTTATTACCTACAAACCAAGGTTACAATTACTTACATAATACTGGTTTTATTCAATCACCATTTATTATACATTATTTCCTTAATTAATTCCATATTTACATTTGTTTTCATAAATTCAATTTATAACCAAGTGTAACCTTTACATTATTTCATTCATTGGAATTTCATTCAAATTGTTAATAATTTGCTTTAATTAACATTGTTGCATTTCATTTTAATATTCATTTCATCATTAAATTACAAATTTTTATTGCTTCAATATCAAATCACCAAAATCTTATTAGTTTAACTAATTTTAAATTATCGAAAATTACGGGTCGTTACACACTGCGTACCACTAGATGATACCTTGTGTATTGGTTCTGACTATGATGGTTTCGACTGAGAAGGTTTCGACTGAGGCATAATCATTGGGGTCGAAAGGGCTACTAATTGAGGCAGAACACCTTTTTCTAAAATTAAGGCTGAAATGTTGCTTCTTTTAGTAGTTGCTTATATAACAACTTGCCTATTTGTAAACCATTGATTGGCTGCCATAAAACTTTTCAAATACTTTACAATTAAAACTGCCTCTTTTATACCTGATCTAAACCATATAAATGTAATGTTTAAGCCCTTCCATATAACAAAAGAAATGTTTGCAGAAAAGTCCCTTTTTTAAAATAATTTATTTTCCCTAGTAAATCAACTAGGAAAAATCCCCAAAAATCATAGAAATTCAATTCCTTCAT
The DNA here is from genome assembly GCA_030737815.1 of Allium fistulosum. NCBI lineage: Eukaryota > Viridiplantae > Streptophyta > Magnoliopsida > Asparagales > Amaryllidaceae > Allium > Allium fistulosum. The sequence continues at coordinate 619,978,090 of CM060906.1, forward strand.
GTAATCAAACATAATAAAATTTTAGACCCAATTTCTACCTGAAATTCTTGAAATAAATTTTTAAACCCAACTATATCATGCTTTTCGTTAAAAATTCATCATAAAATTTCCATAACTTGGAAAATTCTGAAAATTAAAACCCATCTCCGAAACCATGTTTTACTTATCATAAAAATTTTCCATGGCATTTTAAAACTAATAAACCACTATTTTATCCCTAGAACCGTACGAATTTTGCATATAAATAAATTGTTTAAATCAAATAATCTATAACTTTAGCATATCATCATCCCAAAATATCATAGAAACGAAATAAACACTTACATCCGAAATCATAGGATTATAGAAACAAAAGAGATGGAATGAATTATTATTCACCTTAAATTTGATAAGAAATTTGAGATTTGTTATTGATTAATCCTTCCTAGCTTTGATCCTTAGCTTTAAATTGAAATTCCTCTTTTCCTCCTTGTTAATGGCCGGCTATCTTAGGGTTTTTGCATTTTGTTTTTTATTTTAGAAAAATGAACGTAAATGGACAATAGTAAGAAATGCATAGCCGTGTAAAATAAAGAGGCTATTTTATAATATGCCCATGTGTGCACTAATTATCCTTTAAACCAATTAAAACCCATTACATTTTTATTATTAAGCACGACCCATTTTATAATTTATTCAAATCTCAATCCCCTTATCATAATTATTCTATTTAATTTATCTAATTAAATCTCCTGGATAATGTTATCAAAAATTAGGGATGTTACACTTATATTAGTAATTACCTCCCTAGGTCTGTCTATCATTAATTTATCTATTTCTCAAACAACGTCACCCATAAAATGAACTCTCATTCCACCATGGGAGCCACCCTGACTAGAGCCACATGATTCTCCAAGGAGCTTGAATGCAAGCACCTAGAATACATTCTAAGAAGCATCTTTACAAAGCATCAGTGGCCATTTTTAGTCCCAAAAACACTTTCATTTCACATTATTGATTCATTCATTGAATACATCCTTTCTGATATTTGGCACCCTGCCATAAACTTACTTTAAAGTTTAGTTTGACTAAATTGAACTCTATAGACTCCCAAGTCATGGCTCCCTTTCATATTCATTGAATTTTAGACATCATTAGTCTTGGCATCCTACCGTTCAATAAAAGCATGAGTCGGTATATTTTACAATTTTAGGTTCAATCCATTTCTTCCATTAATTTGTTGTGTACCTTACACATTCTTTAAACCAATTCAATTTAAATGATACAACTACCATTTCATAGCTTCCCTTAAGTTTACTTCATTTCAAAGTTCGAATAAGTTAACATAATTTAACTTATAAATTTAGTTTCATAATTCCATCCCTATGAAATTTCAAAACTAACATCTTAGAAACTGGCTTCCAAACTACCACTAGAAGTTCTCTTAATTTATTTAAAGGATTCATCTTCACTAGCTATCGCACGTCAATGTTATTGCATGGCTAAACTACCGCAACACAAAGCTATCACATGCGAACCTATCACTCATCAAAGTTATCACATCACAAAGCTATCTCAGTCAACATGTCGCATACAAAACATATTATAGGCCAAACCTATCACGCGCATCTCATCGCGCGTCTAGCTTAGTACTAATAAAGGTCAAGCTATCATATGCCAACCTATTGCATGAAAATCTATCACAAGTATAACTTTAAAGCTATTGTGAGTCACTAGTTTAAGATATCTAATGCCTAATATAAAGGTACCGAATGTCAGGGTTTTAAGCTATCGAATGCTTAACATTCATGCTATCGAGGGTCAAAGCTTTAAAGATATAGAGTGTCTAACCTTCTTGCCATCGAGTATCAAGACTTATATGCTATCGAAGGTCAACACTCAAATGCTATCGAGTGTCAATCTTCAAATGCTATCAAGGGTTTAAAATTTATAAGCTATCACGTTCTTTACTCTAGATCCATCGAGTGTCAAAGTTTTAAGCTTCGAGTGCTTAGTTTTCAGCCTATCGAATGTCAACATGTCGGATCCTTAATTAAATGAAAAATGATATTTTTCCCCAATAAAGCAAGATCTTTGATCTAACTTGTACACTTGTCATTTATTCACCGGTTACTTTTGTTTTGTAATAGTATTTTCTAACTATAACAGATATTTAAGCTTCATTTATTAATCATTTCCTTAATTACATTATTAATTAAGGTATATTTTCATTTACTGATTAATTCATATAAATTCGATGACTAATGGTAGAATCCCCAAAAATTCACTAATTTCTAAAGATCTTCTTCTACCTTTGGTAAAAATTTCAAAATAAAATATTAAATTTCCATATTTTTAAATATCTATTTAGGCCCGAAATTATCCACTTTCCTCTTATAAAATTCTTAATTATTTAATTCTTTGTCCAAATATTATGAATATTAATACCCATCTTTATTTTCATATTGAAAACATCAATTAAAGTTTCAAGTTATTTAGCGAAGATTTAATTCATGTTTTACCCTAACCATGAGCAAATTCTTTGCATTAAATCATTAAACACTTTGAAAACTATATCTAATCATTCAAACATGGTTATCAACATTAAAAGCATCTAAATAAAATCATATTCGAGCCTAAATAGATTTGGAAGGGATTTACAGAAACTTTTACTCATCTAAGCTTTGAAAACCTTAATTAAATCTTCTCTTTTCATTAGAATTGAAAATCCTTTGCTTTTGATTTGATATCGTTCTTCTTTCTCCTGAAATGGGGGTCGACCTTGTAACGATATTTTACTTTTTTTCTGAATTGAGAATGAATGTAAAGGAGGAGGAAGTTATAGTGAGGGTTATATGTATTAATAATTCTAAATCTCTCTAATTTATTCTTTTTAAATTATTTCCTTTAATACAAGATTCTTCTCCATTCAAAAATTAAAATTCATTCAAAAATTCAAATTCATTCAAAAATTCAAATTTATTTATTCCGATTAAATAGGCTAACTTTAGTTGTTCTATTTACGCTTGGTCTATTTAGTTAACTTTTTAAAGTGTCTCACAACTTAATTAATCAAATCATCCTTAGGTAATTCTTACAATTAAATCATCTTATTTACCATCCATTAAATTATTATTATTATTAATTTAATTTTCCATATTATGGAACTCCAAAATATGGGTTGTTACAAGATGCCTTAGAATTTTCATATGGACATTGGTGTGTCATTCATTAAGGCATCATGGAGTGTTCAATAATATTTTATAACATTCATAGGCGACTACTCAAAATATGTCTAGTTATTTCTTATTCATGATAAAACAAATCCTTGGACATGTTTAAGAAATTTAAGGTAGATGTCGAGAACTAACTCAACTAATGGGTTTAAATTATTAAATGAACTGTGGCAACGGATATTATAGTATATTTGATGGTTCGGGTGAAAAAGGTATAAGGCCATTTGCTCAATTCCTAGAGGAATGTGGAATAGTCCTACAATATAATATGCTAGGTTCATATAGTTGGAATAATGTTGTCGAGAGACGATACCGATCTCTTAAGGTTATGGTAAGGAGTATGACTAGTCATTCTACCTTTACCCAAATCACTTTGGAGAGGGCATTAAAGATAGCAGTTTATATCTTAAATAGGGTGCCTACTAAAGCAGCTGCCAAAATCCATATTTGCTTTGAATAGGAAAATTTTCTACTCTAAAGCATTTTCATATTTTGGGATGTCCAATTGAGGCAAGGCCTTGCAGGCCAAACAAAAGAAAATTGGACTCTAAAATAATGAGTAGCTACTTTGTTGGTATTTCTTCAATAAAGGCACTGTTTTTTGGATGAATCATCATCTACGATTCCTATTGCGGTTATATCTACTAACAATATGAAGGTGATCATTCCTATCCTTGTACGAGAAGTGAATCCAGAACCTCAACAAGACAATATTGAACAAAACATTATTCAAGTTGATATTAACGTTCAACAAGAACAAACTTAACAACCGTAAGTTACATTGTCACAGAGGCGATCCACTAGAGAGAGCAGAAGTGTCATTCTGTATGATTATGTGGTATTTCTTTAAGAGATAGAGGGAAATAATAGGTTGATGAAGATGATCATATCATCTTTCATCAAATCATGCAAGATATTAATTCTTAAAAGTACCGGAGCTATGAACGAGGAGTATAAGTCTATGCAAGACAATAAAGATTAAGATCTTTTTTTCGCTTACCTAAAAGTACGAAAACCATTGGGCGTAAATGGATATTAAAAACAAAAAGGGACATAATAGGCAACTTGGAAAGATGTAAGGCTCGTCTAGTACCAAAGGTTTTACTCAAAGGAAGGCATCATTTTGAAGATATTTTCTCTTCGATTTCCTCAAAAGACTCTTTCAGAATAATTTTGGAACTTATTCACATTTTGGCCTTGAGTAACATCAAATGGATGTTGAAATTACGTTTATCAATGAAGACGTTGAGGAAATAATAAATATGATGCAACCAAAAATCTTTATGGTCAAAGATCAAAATAATGTAGTTTTTAAACTAAAGAAACCCATTTATGGACTCAAAATAGTTTCTCGTCATTGGTGCCATAAATTTCATAATGTAGTTATCTCGTTTAGTTTTGAGGCATCCATCATCGATAATTGTGTGTACCAAAAGTTCAGTGGGAGTTGTAACGACCCACCTTTTTGGACGGTTCAAATCGACAATAAATCACACATGTCAGACTCAAACCATTCAAAAGGGAGGATTGTTAATGGGGTAAATAAGAAAAAAAAGAAAAAGGGAAAGAAAAAAAACAGAATCTCGCAGCAGAACGGCAAAATATAATAATCAAATAAACAGTTCATGAAGCTGTTTTACAAATAACATTTGATTACACTTTTACAAATTCAAATCAGAGTTATACATACATCATAAATAAACAAATAATGCAGCGGAACACAGAATGTAGTGGAATAATAAATAGCAATAATATACTGAATCTTCATCTTCGTCCACCAGAAAATAGTCTTTAACACTGAAAAACTCAGATTGACCCGAGCATAATGAAAAACAATACACTCGAGTCAGAACTAAAAAAATTCCTATTAAGTCAAATCAATCTCAAATAAAAATATGAGTGTAGTGGCTTCAGAGATGTTACGGGATTTTTCATCTCCTATCAAGTGTACAACGTGAGTGCAATAACTTACGAGATTTCAAATAATTCGAAATACCAATTTGAACCAGTTTATTTAAAATAAATCCGAAGTTTAAATTAAAAACTTAAACTTTTTAAATAATTCAGTTTCAATAAATAATCCAAATTCAAGAAATTGTATGGGTATATATCATTTAAACCCATAATTTAAATGTCTTAATTATCCAATTCTAAAATGATTCAGAGGACCATTTAAATGATGTCAATAATATATAAGGTGATAACAGGGACATATTAAAATAAATAAACAACCATACATCCAACATATCAATCAATAAGCATCCATTTCAAACAACATCCAAATCAACCAATATATTTCAACATATAATAGTTATCAATATCGAGGTTTAACTATCAATTAAATTCCAATATAAAATTAAGTGTCAATTCAGATTCAATATCAATTCAAATGTCAACTGAAATCAACAAACAGCAATAAAAAAATTTATATATCATAGCATATATTTTATTTAACATGCAATGGAATATTTAGTATTGCGTGAGTGGGTTTAATCACTAATATTTAGTATTGCTCGATTTTAAACCCACTCACGCAATACTAAATTTTCCATTGCATGTTAAATATAATATATGATGTGATATATAAATTTTTTATTACTGTTTGTTGATTTCAGTTGACATTTGAATTGATATTGAATCTAAATTGACATTTAATTTTATATTGGAATTTAATTGATAGTTAAACCTCGATATCGATAACTATTATATGTTGAAATATATTGGTTGATTTGGATGTTGTTTGAAATGGATGCTTATTGATTGATATGTTGGATGTATGGTTGTTTATTTATTTTAATATGTCTCTATTATCACCTTATATATTATTGACATCATTTAAATGGTCCTCTGAATCATTTTAGAATTGGATAATTAAGACATTTAAATTATGCGTTTAAATGATATATACCCATACAATTTCTTGAATTGGGATTATTTATTGAAACTAAATTATTTAAAAAGTTTAAGTTTTTAATTTAAACTTCAGATTTATTTTAAATAAAGTGGTTCAAATTGGTATTTTGAATTATTTGAAATCTCGTAAGTTATTGCACTCATGTTGTACACTTGATAGGAGATGAAAAATCCCGTAACATCTCTAAAGCCATTGCACTCATATTTTTATTTGAGATTGATTTGACTTACATAGGAATTTTTTTTAGTTCTGACTCAAGTGTATTGTTTTTCATTATGCTCGGGTCAACTTGAGTTTTTTAGTGTTGAAGACTATTTTTTGGTGGACGAAGATGAAGATTCAGTATATTATTGCTATTTATTATTCCACTACATTTTGTGTTCTGTTGCACTATTTGTTTATTTATGATGTATGTATAACTCTGATTTGAATTTGTAAAAGTGTATTCAAATGTTATTTGTAAAACAGCTTCATGAACTGTTTATTTGATTATTATATTTTGTCGTTCCGCTGCGAGATTCTGTTTTTTTTCTTTCCCTTTTTCTTTTTTTTTCTTCTTTATCCCATTAACAATCCTCCCTTTTGAATGGTTTGAGTATGACATGTGTGGTTTATTGTCGATTTGAACCGTCCAAAAAGGTGGGTCGTTACAAGAGAATTTATATTTTTGATTTTATATGTTGATGATATATTGCTTTTTGACTATGATCTAAGTATGTTGCACTAAACCGAGAGGTTTCTTTTCAATAATTTTGAAATGAAAGGTCTTGGTGATGCTTCTTTGTATTAAAAATCTAGATACATCATGTTCGTTTATGGGGTATTATTGGATTGTCACAAAAGTGATATATATATAAATTGCTTAAGAGATTTGGCATGCAAGACCGTAAACCAGGCGATATCCCTATCGCTAATGGAGATCAACTTTATCTTAAATAGTGCCCTAAAAACATCCTTAAAGCTAAAAAATGCATAAGATCCCTTAAAGCTGAAGAAATGTATGCTTAGGTGTGTACGCATCCAGATATTGCATACAATGTTGGAGTTTTGGGTAGGTACCTCAGTAAACTTGGGATGGATCGTCGAAAAGCAACCAAAAGGATTTTGAGATATCTTTAGTGAACAATGAATTATATACTTACATATAGAAGAAAAGATCATTTGAGATCATAGGGTATTCTGATCTTGACTTTGTCGGATGCTCAAATAGGAGAAAATCTACTTTAGGATACATATTTATGTTGAGTGGAGGTGCTTTATCTAAGAAGAGTTTAAGAAATCGCATATAGCTTCTTCTACCAAGAAAGTAGAGTTTGTGGCTTGTTACGAGGCATCTAACCATGAAAAAAGATTGTAGAATTTTTCACTGAGTCAAGCGCTATTAATAATATAGAAAGACCACTAAAGTTGAATTGTAACAATAAGTCAATGGTATTATATTCCGCTAACAATAGAAGCTTAGGTAACTTAAATTACATTAAAGGAGAGTGCTTAATGGATTGATATCTAAAGAGCATATTGCGACAAAATCCATGCTAACGGATTCGCTTACCAAAGGATTACCGTCCACGACCTTTTATGAGCCTGTTTGTAAAATGGTTGTAATTCTAATGTGAGGAAATATTGGTTTGGGGGAGGAGGGGTTGTATGTAGTATTTTGTATGGGCGAGATTGTTTTGGATATATTCTGTACTATAAGATGGCTAAATTTTAGGAGCTTATAATTAAAAATATGTAGCATGAGGTGGGGAGATTGTTGGAAATATTCAACATAGGGCTGCATATATGAAATTTAAATGTGTGATGCTATTTTTCTAATCAAGCATAATTGGAGTGGCAAAATAAAGATATTTTAAGGTTTAAGCGTACAATTGTCATGTAATATATAACATACAAGTATTTGAGTAATGTTTCAGTTTATTGAAGGACCAAACTAAGAATGTTACACTGTTATAAATACAGGGTTATAATCTCCAAATTAAACAAGCTCTATTTTTTTATAAATCCTCTTTATATAGAAATATAAATATAGGGTTTGTGATAATTTGAAAGAGTAAAATAAAATAAGTTCTCTTTTTAGCTAACATATATTGATATAGGTAGGCCTTCCACAATATTATTTACTTCACTTCAGTTTCTTCTCAGTTAAATCAATTGGTATATTTACATTAATTTAGGGTTTCATGTTTAACAAAATCTGGAATTTATTAAGGGAGGATTTGTAAAACACCCCTTTTAAATTTCAAAATACATACCATTCCTCCTCAAAAACATGTTATAAAAAAACCCATATTTTTAAGTTTCGGGACATTTACGGAAAACTCTATAAATATTCGAAGAAAACTCTGTTATAGAATACTCTGCAAATATTTGTAGAGAATTCTGTAAATATCTAAAGTTTTCGCCTTAGGAATATTTGCAGAGTGTAAATATTTACAGATTTCTCTGCAAATGTTTGAATATTTCAAAGAAATTCCAAAAATGTTTTGGTCATAGAAGCGTGCGATTAATATTTAGATTCAATTTCCAACAAAAAATAAATTATTTTTCTTATAAAAATTAAAAAATAATGGTGTAATTTTATAACAACCCAGAATTTTTAACATTTTGAACTTGAATATTTAATTTATTTTTCATAAAACGAAATGATTTTTAATAACTTATTTTTAAATGTATTTATAGGATTTTTCTTTAATTTTTAATTTGAAAAATATTCAAATTTTCGTTTGACGTAATTTACGGCGAACGATGCTATTTTTGAGAACTTCATAGAATTTGATAACTATTGTATTTTATTGTTGTTTTGGGATCGTTCACATTGTTGTGCGCGATCGTAATTTTATTTCTGTCATTCGTGGTCTATGCATGAATGAGATATTTTATAGCGGGGTACTGAAAATCTTACTTTTCAAAACTTTTTAAAATTCAAGTATAAAATATTTTTCAACCAAACCATTAATGTGATTATCTTTATGATTTGATTTGGATGAGATGGTGAATTATGAATTTTGGTTTACTTGAGTTGGAAGTAATAGGTTATTTTGGTTATAAGTATGCATCAACACATCACACTTCTTCTTGCTTCTGGTTGACATTGTTTTCCCTTTTGTTCATCTTCCCTATGCATTTCAAAACAAAGGAAAAAAACTCCCCTCTCTACTTCAAAAATCCATATCTCTTAATCTACTCAAAATTAGCCAAAAACCCCAATATAAAAGTTTTTCTCTATCCCATTTAGTATTTTCTAAAAATAGACATTTGAAGTTTCATCGAGCGTAGTGATTGGATTTTGGTCGTTTTTCAATGAACATGAAATGGAAATTGAAGGGCATGGTCATGTTCATCTCTACAAGATGAGATTTTTAGAGGTGGTCTCATATTTTTTGGGCCGAAATTGGCTATGGTTGATATTTGAGTGTTTTCCGTTCATCATTGAAATTTCAATGGCATGGTGTTCGATGTGAGAAGCGGCGGTGCTGGGAGGAAAATGGGGTCGAGGCGGAGACATGGCGGTGGTAGCGGTGGTGGTAGCGGCGGTGGCGGTGGAGCGGTGGTCGGAGGAGCTTTGACGAAGTTGTTTTAGGGTTTAGGCCTTGGTATTTTTGGTTTGACTTTTTAGCATCATAGGCGGTGATGAACGCCTCCGAGTTGGCTGAGGCATGGGCTGGAGGCGAAGGCGTGGGTTGCGGTTTCGATTGCATAAGTGGCAGCGGTGATGATGAGACAAGGAGGCGGTGTTGGCAAGTTGTTCGAGGCCGTGTTCATTATTTTAAATGCCTGGAAGCGGTTGAATTGGGAGGAAAGGAGATCAGGTCGGGTACTGGAGTGTGTAGAGTTGGGTTAGGCCTATTTTGGGTAAGAATTCGTTATGAAAATTGGTTAAGTAATATAGTTGATGAATTTAATAAGTTTATATGGTTTAAACTTTGAAAATGGATAACTCCTCCATATTAAATCCATTTGACCAGTAGATTTTTGCATTAGACTCATAATCATGAGTACAACACTTTAGTATAAATAGTTGGTAATTCTGTTTGAAGTATAATTTTATGATATAGTAATAGTATTAGAATTTAATTACATTGTTTTCAATACTAACATAGTTAAATTAATTATACTTCACTGGTATTATCTATTTGGCCAAATAAAACACCATTCTGCTATAACTAAATTGAATTTTTATTTTGGATATCTATTTAGCACCATAAAACACCGATCTGTTATAATTAAATTGAATAGATTATTGATGACATTTGTTTAGTAGAATAAATCCCTGTTCTACTATTATATTAATTTGTACATTAATTCATATGCAAGTTAATTAAAATTAGATAAGTAATGGATTAGTGTAACATCCCCCACTTGGAGGCCCAAAACTAACGGCTACGGATGCTGCAGCCATCCATAGTTATTAATCCTTGGCGACCAAATACGGTAATGTTAGATACATTGATATAACAGAAAAGCGTGGATATGTAAAAAAATTAAAATCACAAAACAACTTTCACATTCCATTTCAAATCATTTCAAATTCATTACATAATCCCAATACAAGAACCACGTTCAGTGAAAATATAATTATTACAATATACATCAAGAGCGAAATATGAAGATGCCCCCTTGGATAATCAAAGTATATAACTAGGCAATTAAACATCTTTGCCCTTACAACAAAACACAATAGAATCAAAATAGAAAAGAACTCTAAATAGCTATCATGCCTCATGCACGTCCCTGGAAGCTTATTCGTCTATAGAGGTACCTAAAAACCTCAACTCTCAAACTACTCAAAACCAATTGAGCACCCGAGAGTTTAAGGGGAAAACATAAACTTCGAGTCAGACATAAATTTTGGTATGAATAATAATCTACCATCTCAAACCATTTAGATGTCTAGTGAGACCAACCGCTTAGCGGAATGGGTTTTCCCCTCACTAGTATCTCATTTAAAACTTTATAAAACCATATACTATGCTCCTGCATCCACAATGGTTAAAACATAACAATTCACAATATTACGATGATATGCAAAACAAGTAAATCAATTCTGGATTTCCCATCCTCATTCATTCTGACTATCTGTCTTAGTTATAGTTTCTAGGGTCACTATTAACCTATTAGTTTTCATGGGCTGACTAATAACCTGTCTAATGTTTATGGACTCCCTGTCCAGTTTCATAGTTTTCATAGGATCACTAAGAACCTATTGGCCCCTACCAATAACATCATTATTTCGTGGGTTCTCCCTGAACCTATTAGTAAATCCAATAACTTCCCTCTTATCCTAGTTTTCATGGGTTGACTAGGAACCTATTGACATCTGTCAATAACTTAATCCAGATATAGTTTTCATGGGTTCACTACAAACCTATTGGCCCCTGCCAATAACTCAATCTAATCATAGTTTTCATGGTTTACTATGAACCTATTGGCATCTGCCAATAACTTTTTCTAAACATAGTTTTCATGGGTTTACTATGAACCTGTCTATCTGAAAACTTCACTATTAGGCATCCTACATTCTGGTCTATCTGACCTGCTGGATGCAATTCACTCATTCAGGAGTTAAATTATTTTATATTCACTATTGGGTAAACCTAGCTGGTTATTCTACCCTTCCCCAAAATAAACTGTGGGTCTATTACAATGTGAATATATATATATATATATATATATATATATATATATATATATGAAGAAGTAAACATAATAACATAATAATACCAACACCGTGGTTTAATATCCTTGAAATTATTTTATATAAAACTTGGTTAATCCCTTTAACCTATTAATCAAGGAAAACTTATTCAAAAACTCCATACTTAAATCATTTCGAAACTCTTTTATGATGCCATGGTTTTTCTTTAAAATGAGATCGGGTTATTTATTTTGAAAACTAAGGCTTTCGAAACCTTTAATCTTTACTTTCGAAATAATTGGAAAACTTCCTTTGGAAAGCATTAAAATCTTCTTTTCAAAACTCGATGCACCTACCTTTCGAAACACTTTAAAACCATTCTTTCGAAACCTTTCAAATCTATTAAAGTATTACCATTCAACCATAGAAGCTTAGTTTCGAAACCATTTGAAAGTACCCCTTTCGAAACCATTGGGTTATTCCTTAAATATCTTTTGGATAGAAGTGAAAATAAATGAAAGTATCCATTTCGAAACCATTATTTATCATATAAAAGTGTTTGGGGAGAAACTTGATGGCGTCAGAACCACCCTTTCGAAAGCTTAAACCATATAAGTAAAACATTTGAAGGTTAGCTTCGAAATCCCTTTCGAAAGCTTTAGGAAGTGGCTCATATTTACAAAACAAAGGCTACATATTGAAAGCATTGATATCTTCAATTTCTTCGAAATGCATAAGGACGGCAGGAGAGTTTCGGCTAGGTAGAAACTACCCCTTTTGAAATCATTGGTTTGGAAACTAAGTAACTTATTCGAAAGCTATACTTTAAACAATAAGGCGGCAACCCTCTTTTGAAAGCTATTCAAAAGACCCCTTCGAAAGCATATATTTCAACATCTTCGCAAGCATTAATTAAAACAGGCAGGTGCATTTCTTTAGAAAACAAAACAAAGGTTTCGTTCCCATCAGAAGCTAAGTTTCGACACCATGCCTTCCGCCTTTCTCCAATCACTACGGACCAATGTTGATACCTTGTGTATAGGTTTCGGCTTCGTGGGTTTTGACCTGGTAGGTTTCAACTTGATTGAAGGCGAAGCTATGAGTCAAAAGGTGCTTCTGAAAGAGGCGAAACCCACTTTTTTAGGTAAAAACTGATTTAATGCCAATTTAAGCAAATACTTTCTAACTAACCTGCCTACTTATAAACATGTGATTAGTTGCCTCAACTTTTCAAATTCTTTACAAAATAACTGCCACATAATTTCAGATCTAAACCAAGATTAATTTAACAAATAAGCACTTCCATTAAGCAAAATAATTAAATCATGTAGTTCCTCCTGTCAAAATAATTTAATTCTCATAGTAAATCACTTAGGAAAAATCTCCAAAAATCACAGAAATTCACTTTTAATATGTTATCTAACATATCCAAATTTTAGACCCAAATTCTCAATAAAATTTCCAAAATAAATTTCTAAACCCAATTAACCATATTTTCCTTTGAAAATTCATAATAAATTATCCATAACTTTGAAAATTATGAAAATTAAAACCTAACTCCAAATAATGTTTTACATGACATAAAATTTTCTTATGGCATTCGAAATAAATTTTTAATCGGTTTTACCCTAAAAACCGCATAAAATCATATTTAAACAATCTTGTTAAATCAAACATGTTATGATCCAAGCATATCATCATCCAAATCATCATAAAAATGGATTTATTCTTAAAGCCGAAAACAAATGATCATAAAAACAAAATAGAGATGATATAGATTATTATTCATCTTGATTATGATAAGAACTTTGAGATTTTATTGAGATTAATTCCCCTTGCTTTAATTCCTTAGCTTTAGATTTAATTTCTCCTCTTTTCTCCTAGTAATGGCCGGCTCCTCTTATGTTTGCATTTTATGTTTTGTGAAATGAGAAATGAACGTGAATAGGTGAAAACGAGAATATATAAAGGGAATGGGTTATGTGCGGCTATTTCCTAATAAGCCCTTATGTAAATTAATTTTCTTTTAAACCATTCTTAAGATCATTTAAACAATTAAGCAGGGCCCTTAATTTTATTTTCAAATATCAATCCCCTTATCACTCTAATTATTTACATTATTCTATTTAATTTATCAAATTAAATCTCCTGGATAATGTTATTAAAAATTAGGGGTGTTACAGGCTCCCCTCCTTAAAGAATTTCGTCCTCAAAATTCAGTAAGGACTAAATACTAAACATAATAATCTTCTGTAATGACTCCTAATAACCATACTAGCCTACCTGACTAGCAACTATCTATATAAAGCTAATATAGACATACCCTTAAAGCAGATTAGGATAAGTATCTCTAATCCTGTCTTTTGTCTTCCAAGTATAGTCCTTCTCATTGTCGCTCCACTGAACTTTCACCAACTTGACTGTCTTGTTCCTCAATCTTTTCTCATCTCTCGCTACAACCTGAACTGGTTTTCTAACAAAAGTCAAATTAGGATCTACTGCTAAATCTTCCAACCCTTTCGGAGGAATAGTAGTCTCTGGATCATCCACATACTTGCGAAGATGAGATACATGAAATACATTATGGACACCTGCCATACTACTCGACAACTCTACTCTGTATGCGAGCTTTCCAATCCTCTCTATAATCTGGAATGGACCAACGTATCTCTATGCCAGTTTCCCTGACTTTCCAAATCTTACCACACCCTTCATCGGTGATACTTTAATGAAAAACTTATCTCCAACTAAGAACTCTAGGTTTTTACGCCTCCTATTTGTGTAACTCTTCTGTCTAGACTGAGCTTCCTTCATCCTTTCTCGGATTAATTCAATCTTCTCTGTTGCCTCTCTAACCAGATCTGGACCTAAGACCAATCTGTCTCTAATTTCCAACCAACATGTTGGTGATTTGCATGGCCTTCCATACAAAGCTTCAAAAGGCGCCATTCCTATACTAGTCTGATAACTATTATTATAGGAAAACTCCACTAAGTGTAGGTGATCTTCCCAAGATCCACCAAAGTCCAATACATAAGCTCTCAATAAATCCTCGAATACCTTAATGACTCTCTCTATCTACCCATCCGTATGAGGGTGATACACAGTACTCGAACAACTAAGCTAAAACAGGTGCCGTTCTGGTTGACTTAACTGGAATGAAATGGGCACACTTGGTCAACTTGTCCACTATGACCCATATACTTTCATTTACCCTATTTGACCTTTGCAAATCGTCAATAAAATCCATGGATATCGAATACTATTTCCAAACTAGAATCTCTAAAGGTTGAAACAACCCACTTGGCTTCTGATGTTCGGCCTTCACTTATTGACAGTTTGCACACTGCCTAACCCACAAGCCGACATCCCTCTTCATAGCTTCCCAATAGAAGCTCCTCTTCATATCCTGATACATCTTGGTCCCTCTAGGATGAATCATAAACTTGGACCGATGACATTCTCCAAGAACTTCTTTCCTTAAGTCCTCAACATTCGAAACACACAACTGTCCCTTCTTTCTCAACCGTTCCCTCTGGTAAAGGCTAAAGCCTTTTAGATCATCGATTTCAGTTTCATCCTCAAGCCTTCTAATCCTCTTGGCTAATACTAGATCATCCTTTTGCTTAGAAGCAATCTGTTATATCAATACTGGTCGAACTTCTAAATAGGAAAACATGGCGGTACTCTGACTAGAACTAGCTGTCAATCTTAACTGCACACTACAAGTAGACAAAGCTTCTAAATCTTTCCATTCTGCCAACAAAGCTAACACCACATTCTGATGTCTTCTGCTAAGAGCATCCGCTACCTTATTTCCTTTCCCAGGTGTATACTCATATCAAAATCATAAGCATCCGATAACTCCAGCCACCTCTGTTGTCTCATATTCAACTCCTTTTGAGAGAATAAGTACATTAAAGACTTATGATCTATGTATAGCTCAAATATCTCCCCAAAGAGATAATGTCTCCAAATCTTCAATGCAAAGATCATTGCAGCCAACTCCAAATCATGAGTAGGATATCTAACTTCATGCGATCTAAGCTGCCGTAATTCGTAGGCAATAACTTTACCCTTCTACATGAACACAACTCCTAATCCAGTTCTACATGCATCGATATACACCACCAACCCTTGGTTCTCGTCTGGAACAACTAACACAGGTTTATTGGTCAACAAATGCTTTAACTTAAGGAATGCTTCCTCATATTTGTCGGATCTGACAAACTTCACATCCTTCCTGGTTAGCTTAGTCAAAGGTGCTGCTATCCATGAGAAATCCTTGATGAATCTCCGGCAATAGCCAGCAAGTCGAAGAAAACTTCTCATCTCAGTCATCGTCTCTGGTCTCTTCCAATTATTAACAGCTTCGATCTTATCTGGATCGACTGACAAGCCCTTCTCTGAAACCGCGTGACCAAGAAACTTAACTTCTTTCTTCCAAAAATGACACTTGGAAAACTTTGCTTTTAGCTTATGCTACCTCAGTGTCTCAAGCACCACTCTAACATGATCTTCATGATCCCTTTCAACCCTAGAGTATACCAAAATGTCATCTATAAACACCAACACATACCTATCCAAATACTCTTGGAAAACTTAGTTCATCGGATCCACGAAGAAAGCAGGTGCATTCGTTAACTCGAATGGCATTACTAACCACTCGTACGAACCATATCTAGTCCGAAATGCTGTCAAACGAATACTATCCTCTGCCACTCTTAACTGATGGAAACCCGTTGCCAAATCCAACTGGGAAAACACTCTGGCTTCAGACAACTGATCAAATAGATCGTCTATTCTCGACAAAGAATACTTATTTTTAATCGTCCTCTCGTTCAACTTATGATAGTCGATATACATCCTCAACGACCCATTTGGTTTCTTCACGAACACCGCGGCTGATCCCCAAGGAGAACTACTTGGTCTAATAAAATTCCTTCCTTCTAGATCCACTACCTGCACCTTTAATTTCTTTATCTCAGTCGGCGTCATCCTGTTAGGCGGTCTACTTACAGGTTCAGCTCCTAGCACAAGATCTATCTGAAACTCGATAGCACTTTTCGGTGGTAGTCCCGTAACCGGCTCAAAGACATCTGCAAACTCTCTTGCTACTCGAACATGACTTAACTCTTCTCCCACTTCCATAGCACTTAACAAAGCACAATTACTAGTCAGAATTCTCCACTAAGAATGTGATTCGGTTATGACTATCAGGGTGTCTTAGTGATATATCCCCATCCTGGTAAAATATCCTAGCCTCATACTTACTCAACCAATCCATACTCAAAATGATTCCGAAATCGAAAACATACAGACTACATGCAAACTTATGACCTAACAAGTCTAGTTCTAACTAGTCACATCTCAACCCTAGAGCTGCATACCCTCCTATTGGATTCGCAACCCTTAAGGAAGTAACAAGGTATGTGGGTTCTACGCATAACCTATCAAACAAATTCTAAGATATAAATGAATGTGATGCACCGGTATCAAATAGTATCCTAACTGGTATACTCTGAATTAAAAGCGTACCTTCTATCACAGTCTTCCCCTTTTCAGCTGTAGTTGACCTAGTAGATGATGGTCCAACAGCAAAAAACTTTCCCATGTCCGCCTTAACTGGTTCTGGACACCGATTCTTATAATGCACAACCTGGTCACAGTTAAAGCACTTCACACCTTTCATTTCTGCAGCCTTCTTCCCCTTGCCTGACCGGCATTCATGAGCATAACGACCCTTTTTGTCACACTCGAAGCAAACTAGATCAGCCTTTGCCTTCTTGGCTGCCTCCCCCTTATGGGCTCCCTTCTTCTTAAAGAACTTCCTCTTCTTTCCTTAGGACCCTGGGTTTTAACCGGCTTTTCTCTAGCACAAATAGCAAGCATCTCTTCATGGCAGATTCCATCTCCACAACTACATTACAAGGATCACAAATATGTGTCAGGGTCGCCCTAGTAAGCTCAGGTCTCAATCCTCGAATGAACCTCTCATTTCTTTTTATGTTGGTGTCTATAGTAGCATGTCCATATCGGGACAACTCATAAAACTTAGTAGCATACTCGACTACCGACATTTCTCCCTGCACAAAATCCATAAACTTTCTTAGCAATGCTGACTTAGCAACTTTAGATGAAATCCTCTGTTCAAATCTCCCTCTAAAATCCGCCTAAGTCAACTCCTCCTCCGGAACCCCGCCCGTAACACTATTCCACCAATGAAGTACTGCCCCTTGCAACTGCCTAGAGGCCAGGCTCCTCTTCTATGCATCATCCAAACCTAAATCAGCAAAGATTCTCTCGCAATGCAACAGTCAATCCTCAACTCCTATGGCATCCTCCGTTCCCATAAACGGTCTTCCACCAAGACTGGTGTAGTCTCTGCTCAGCTTAGCATAATTATTCCCAATTGTAGCCAAAGGATTAGCTCCTCCTACATTTCCAAAAACACCAGCAGCAGCTCCAGCTTGCATCGTATTGATGAAAAACTGATACATCGTCCCCATTTCCACTTGTGGATTTCCAGCACCTACATTGGCATCGGCATTTTTGTTAGCATTAGCCTGTCGACATGGGTTCCTCCTGGTGGGTCAAACATTTCCTTTGTTGTGGTGCTTTCTCCACTGAGATTTCCTCTTCCGTTTCCTACCGCTATATCTTCTTTCTCGTAAATCTGCATACGAGCCTCGGTAAGATACATAAGAAAGGTCTAAGAGAAAGGGGAATACATACTTATATATATACCAAATACAAGTACATTACTACACCCTGATTTTATTTTCTGGTTCATTGGATTATGTTTGACAATAATTTAAGTTTAAATTCCTTTAAAGTTTCATAAACCTATGCTCTTATACCAACTTGTAACATCCCTAACTTGGAGGCCTAAAACTAACGGATATGAATGCTGCAGTCATCCATAGTTATTAATCCTCGGCGACCAAATACGGTAATGTTAGATACATTGATATAACAGAAACACATGGATATGTAAAAAAATTAAAATCACAAAACAACTTTCATATTCCATTTCAAATCATTTCAAATTCATTACTTAATGCTAATACGAGAACCACGTTCAGAGAAAATATAATTATTACAACATATGCCAAGAGCGACATATGAAGATGCCCCCTTGGATAATCAGAGTATATGACTAGGCAATTAAACATCTTTGCCCTTAAAACAAAACACAATGGAATCAAAATAGAAAAGAACTCTAAATAGCTATCATGCCTCATGCACGTCCCCGAAAGCTTATTCGTCTAAAGAGGTACCTAAAAACCTCAACTCTCAAACTACTCAAAATCAATTGAGCACCCGAGAGTTTAAGGGGAAAACATAAACTTCGAGTTAGACATAAAGCCTGGTATAAATAATAATCTACCATCTCAAACCATTTAGATGGCTAGTGAGACCACACCGCTTAGCAGAATGGGTTTTCCCCTCACTAGTATCTCATTTAAAACTTTATAAAACCATATATTGTGCACCTGCATCTACAATGATTAAAACAGAACAATTCACAATATTACGATGATATGCAAAACAAGTAAATCAATTCTGGATTTCCCATCCCCATTCATTCTGACTATCTGTCTTAGTTATAGTTTCTAGGGTCACTATTAACCTATTAGTTTTCATAGGCTGACTAATAACATGTTTAATGTTTATGGACTCCCTGTCCAGTTTCATAGTTTTCATAGGATCACTAAGAACCTATTGGCCCTTGCCAATAACATCATTGTTTCATGGGTTCTCCCTGAACCTATTGGTAAACCCAATAACTTCCCTCTTATCCAAGTTTTCATGGGTTGACTAGGAACCTATTGACATCTGTCAATAACTTAATCCGGATATAGTTTTCATGGGTTCACTACAAACCTATTGATGCCAGCCAATAACTCATCTAATCATAATTTTCATGGATTTACTATAAACCTATTGGCATCTGCCAATAACTTTTCTCAAACATAGTTTTCATGGGTTTACTATGAGCCTGTCTGTCAAACAACTTCACTATTTAGGCATCCTACATTCTGGTCTATCTGACCTCTTGGATGCAATCCTTCTCATTCAGGAGTTAACTTAATTTATATGCACTATTGGGTCAACCTAGTAGGTTATTCTACCCTTCCCCAAAATACAGTTATGGGTCCATTACAATGTGAATATATATATTTATATATATATATATATGAAGAAGTAAACATAATAACATAATAATACCAATACCTGTGGATTAATATCCTTGAAATTATTTTATATAAAACTTGGTTAATCCCTTTAACCCATTAATCAAGGAAAACTTCTTCAAAAACTCCTTACTTAAATCATTTCAAAACTCTTTTATTATGCCATGGTTTTTCTTTAAAATGAGAATGGGTTATTTGTTTTGAAAAAATAAGGCTTTCGAGACCATTAATCATTACTTTCAAAACCATTGGAAAACATTCTTTTGAAAGCATTAATTTTTTTTTCAAAACTCTAGGCACATGCCTTTCAAAACACTTTAAAACCTTTCTTTCGAAAACTTTCTAATGTATTAAAGTATTACCATTCAACCATAGAAGCTTAGCTTCGAAACCATTTGAAAGTACCCTTTTCGAAACCATTGGGTTATTCCTTAAAATATCTTTTGGGTCAAAGTGAACATAAATGAAAGTATCCCTTTTGAAACCATTATTTATCATATAAAGGTGTTTGGGGAGAAACTTGATGGCGTCAGACCCACCCTTTCGAAATCTTAAACCATATAAGTAGAACGTTTGAAGGTTAGCTTCAAAACCCCTTTCAAAGGCTTTAGGAAGTGGCTTATATTTACAAAACAAAGGCTACCTTTTGAAAGCATTGATATCTTCAATTCCTTCAAAAGGCATAAGGTCGGCAGAATGGTTTCGGCTAGGTTGAAACTACCCCTTTTGAAATCATTAGTTTGGAAACTAAGTAACTTATTCGAAAGCTATACTTTAAACAATAAGGCGGCAACCCTCTTTCGAAAGCTATTCAAAAGACTCCTTCGAAAGCATATATTTCAACACCTTCGAAAGCATTTAGTAAAACAGGCAGGTGCATTTATTTAGAAAACAAAACAAAGGTTTCGTTCCCATTGGAAGCTAAGTTTCGACACCATGCCTTCCGCCTTTCTCCAATCCACTATGTACCAATGTTGATACCTTGTGTATTGGTTTCGGTTTTGTGGGTTTCGACCTGGTAGGTTTCAACTTGATTGAAAGCGGAAGCTATGAGTCGAAAGGTGCTTTTGAAAGAGGTGGAACCCACTTTTTTGGGTAAAAACTTATTTAATGCCAATTAAAGCAAATACTTTCTAACTAACCTACCTACTTGTAAACATGTGATTGGTTGCCTCAACTTTTCTAATTCTTTACAAAAATAGTTGCCTCATTTAGATCTAAACCAAGATTATTTTAACAAATAAGCCCTTCCATTAAGAAAAACAATTAAATCATTTAGGTCCTTCTCCAAAATAATTTAATTCTCATAGTAAGTCACTTAGAAAAAATCCCCAAAATTCAAAGAAATTCACTTTGAATATGTTTTCTAACATATCTAAATTTCAGACCCAAATTCTCAATATAATTTCCAAAATAAATTTCTACACACAGTTAACTATATTTTCCTTTGAAAATACATAATATATTCTCCATAACTTGGAAAATTATGAAAATTAAAACCCAACTCCGAAATAATGCTTTACATGACATAAAATTTTCTCATGGCATTCGAAATAAATTTTTAATTGGTTTACCCTTAAAATCGCATAAAATCATATTTAAACAATCTTGTTTAAAGTAAATATGTTATAATCCATGCATATCATCATCCAAATCATCATAAAAATGGATTTAATCTTAAACCCGAAAATAAATGATCATAAAAACAAAATAGAGATGATATAGATTATTATTCACCTTGATTATGATAAGGACTTTGAGATTTGATTGAGATTAATTCCCCTTGCTTTAATTCCTTAGCTTTAGATTTAATTTCTCCTCTTTTCTCCTAATAATGGCCGGCTCCTTTTATGTTTGCATTTTATGTTTTGTGAAAATGAGAAATGAACGTGAATAGGTGGAAACATGAATATATAAAGGTAATGGGTTATGTGCGGCTATTTCCGAATAAGCCCTTATGTAAATTAATATGCTTATAAACCATTCTTAAGCCCATTTAAACAATTAAGCACGACCCTTAATTTCATTTTCAAATCTCAATCCCCTTATCACTCTAATTATTTACATTATTCTATTTAATTTATCTAATTAAATATCATAAATAATGTTATTAAAAATTAGGGGTGTTACAATTAGCTAGTGATTGTTAATTGTTGATTTTATTTACATATATGCTTGCTTATGTAAATAATAGTGATATGACTTGGAAAGTTAAATTGAATTAAATGGTTGCTTATCTAAGTACCATTGTGATCGTAAAGCCTCTTTCTTAATTTGAAAAGTTATCGACTTTAATTAACTTCAATTTGAAATAAATTGTTTTATATATTTTATTAATGATATTTTGAAGTTAACTATTTATTTTATTAATGACCTCTTAAAGTTAATTAGTGATGTCTTAAAATTAATTAATTATTTTATTAATGATGTTTTAAGTTAACTAATTATTTTATTAATGGTATTTTAAAGTTAATTAATTATTTTATTAATGATGTTTTAAAGTTAATTAATTATTTATTAATGATATTTTGAAGTTAATTGGTTATTTTATTAGTGATGCTTTAAAGATAATTAATTATTTTATCAAAGATGTTTAAAGGTTATTAATTAAGTTAATAAAGGTGTTTATAAATAATAAATTGTTTTATAAATGATATTTTGTCTGTGAGATTTATAAATTGTATTTTATAAATAAAACAGTGATTTATAAATGGTAATTTATAAATAAAAGAATGGATTGATAAGTGATGTTTCAATAACAATGAGGATTTGTGTCCAATATATTTAAGATTTATACAAATGAGTTTGGATTTATAAAAGGATTTTTATAAAGGGTTTTTTATAAAAGATTTTTTATGAAGGTTTTATAAAAAGGTTTTTTCAAAAGGAGTTTTATAATTATACTAGTGTGAACCCGTGCTTCGCACACGGTTTTCGTTTAAAATTTCAAAAATAAAAGGTAGTCTATTTATAACATGAATCAAAAAGCAATTAGTAGTCAAATGATAATTCACTCGTTGTTGCATCTTTATACTTGTCAGATTAATTATTGACTGATATATTTGGCCGCAGTGCAAATTTATAGCAATTAAAAGGTAATTGCTTATAAGGGCATATCAAAGGCACAATAAACTCAATAAGAATGGATACATCTAAGATCAATAAGGCAACAAATAACACATCTACAACCATCAAAAAGCAGTAAAGAAAATCTAACCTCCTACAGTAGAGCTAATACCACAATTTTTTTTTAAAAAATGCTAAAAACCAAGCTCAAAATAAACCTCTCCCGTCTTTGATTAGTTCATCAATACTCAAAAAAATTGAATTAAAGACGATCGAATAAAATTGAAATGAAAATCAACTCCTCAGTGTTGTCTCACATTACCTACATTACAGAAAATAATATACATGCTTGTGAATACCCAGTGCTACCATGTAAGCTTCATGTGTGCTACAATGAGCATATTCCTGTTGCAAAATAAATATTGATTTTGGATAGAATAGGCTGACACATGGATGTATTCCATTGAAATAGTAACAAACACAGAGGGAAAAATAAAACCATCCAGATATTTTTGGGGTAGGCCACAACATTAACAATTTGAATGCTTTGCGAATGTGTGTGAAAACTATACTAAATTACAATTGATCAAAATTACTGAGAATTCATTGTTACTGTAAAATATACATGGATGCACATCCTTTAATTTTCTTTTAAAAATACCACAGACTTCAATGTATTTTATAATGGTGTTATCATAGTTTACTGACAGTATAAGTTGTTGCATCTATGTAACTCTACATATACATCACTAAAGTCCACACACTGAAGACATGACAACCTCGTGTTGCCTTTATGCATCCATGGTAATGGAATCCACCACAATAATGTCTACCTCCTTGTTTCTATCAGTGTTCATATCGAGCAAAGACAAACTAATTATGAATGGAGCAATGCTACCTTACTCGTTTAACTTCGCTATTATTTTGACTTGTCTACCATTCTCTACTATTACCATGGAGTTGACTTCGAATCTGTACCCCTCTTTAGTTTCAATGAATGCAGTGTTTTTCATATGAGCTTTCCACATCAGTCGCAATATCTGCTGCAAGTTAGTGTTAAAACATGGGTACAAATTACCAACTAAAATTTTGTATACTTCAAGTATAATCTACTGCAGTCGGTGCAAAAAAAGTTCCAATGGCTAGCTGCAATTAAATCAAAGAATTGAGGTGGTATTAATTTCAAAAACAATGGTAGACTGAACTAGGAACAAAATCAACTGATGTACATCATTCAATAAATAAAATTTATCATTCAATCTTTCTTTTTTTGGTTACTTCATTCCATTAGATATGAGGCCTAGCTACATATATACACATATTTGTTATTTATTGAAAGAAATGAATCTTTTAATCGAAATATATTTTCACATATTATTTATATTTTTTAAGCTATAAAAGTGTGTGAGTTGGAGATATGTTGGTCAAAATCAAAAAGTATTGGTAACCACATTTAGTAACTGCTTTACAATTGATATTTTCTTTGCTAATACTCCAAAAATTAAAATATAATGTATGATTAAAGACAGGTTATATTGATAATGAATGAATATTGCTGACATGTTACAGGTGCTTTAAGTACCATGAAAATCGAAAGCAATAAATATGAAAATTTAACGAGCATAAGGAGAAAGTCAAGCTTTAGTTGATATGACCTAATATTGCAACTAAAAAGTAACTTAAAAATTGGTTTCCCCGAAAGTAGCCATCTCATCCCTTGATGCATAGAAGTTCCATTCCCATCATCAATTAGTTGCATCGTTTCATACCAATTTCTTCACTTGATGCATAGAAGTTACTTTCCTCATCATCAATTAATTATATGGTTTTGTACCAGTTTCTTCAATTGGTAGGTGAAACAACTAAAAGAAGTGAACTGAAAAAAATTGTTAGTATGCATGGTTAGA
Source organism: Allium fistulosum (assembly GCA_030737815.1). Classification (NCBI taxonomy): domain Eukaryota; kingdom Viridiplantae; phylum Streptophyta; class Magnoliopsida; order Asparagales; family Amaryllidaceae; genus Allium; species Allium fistulosum. The sequence goes on from CM060906.1 coordinate 620,003,028, forward strand.
TTCCAAGGAAAAGTCTATGATGTCAATAAATAAACAAATAAATCCACATCAACAATATGGTAGCACAATCTTTCTGAAATGAAACTAAATGTTGATAATATATTTAATGTAGTTATATGCAGTAATAAATTTGCAATATCCATATATAGAAATTAATAAATCTAAATAATTGAGAATATCAAAATTAAAGGCATAATAAAACAAGGCATACCTTATGTATAAATGATGCTTTATTAAGATCAAGTTCTTAGCAGTATATTTTTTAATTCAAATTTATTTTGTGAACTAAAAATAGCTTAATACTATAATAGATACGTTTACCAAGAAGATAACTTAAAAAGAAAAAAAACATCGAGTATCATAGTATATCTTTCATTTAGTTATTTTCTATATTAATCAGATCATGAATAGTTTAGGAAACAAATGAATACGTAGCCAAGTAAACAAATTGCTTTGTTAACAGAGATAATTTATGCACTAAAAGGTTTAATTATAGTTACAGTTTATTCCTCTACTTTATGCACTAAAAGGTATAATTATAGCCAATTTTTTCTTAATTTGAATAACTGCATGGTTCAAAGAGGTTGGTCCCTAGATTTTTTTCAAGGTTTTGAGGTTTGGCCGTTAGTTCGTACATGCAAGGTTATTTGATTTTCAAAACTGTAATGCTCTAAGGTCAAAGATTAACCATGGTCAAATCGTGGTTGGATCGGGTCTTTAAAACACTTCTTTTAAGTACTTGCTATAAAGAACTTATAGCTACAATTACCTTTCACTCCTTACGTGATCTAAATTATCATAATTTGGAAGTAAATCATGTATAACTTTGGTATTCTTATGAAACAATTTACATTTATAAAACCACTTGCACATTGCTAATAAGAAGGAAAATTCCATAATGAATCCCTCAACTTATTTAAGTTGAGGAGATAGTGAAAATACTTATTCATAACTACAACAATATGATTCTAAGCAATTTTACCTGTAAACAAATTTGTTCAAATGAAATAACAAAGGTGTTATTAATTAGAAGCAATATAATAGTTTGTCCTTGAATCAAAAAAGAAGAAGCCAATAACCGAAAGAACAAATAAATCTAAGCTTCATAATCGTAAAAATAGGTGATTATATTGACAACTAAATGATGTTGAATACTAATTTTATATTTTCACTCACCAATGGTGTCAATAACTAAACATTATAATTTGAAACGAATACAAATATGCCTAGTAAAAAAGGCAATTAAACAATAATACATGCTGACTATATTAATCCAAGCAAAAGGGAAAAAGTACCAAATACAGACTAGCAGGAAGAAAGTTAAGCATTGACCGAATCAAAGAAGCAACTAAAATAAAGCAAAATAAATAGTAAAATAAGAAACTGAAACTAATAATAGACATACCGAAATCAGGGTTATGCGCGACAAATAGAATCTCAGAAATGGACTAAATCGAATGGTAAGTTCCTGAAAACGATTGAACAGAGTAAGAAACAGAAAAAACAAAGCAAAACAAACAACCGAAATGGCAAAATTAGGGTTATCTGTTTAGAGAAGAGAAGAAATATACCACAAGAATATTAACCCTTGCTAATTCGTCGCCTGCCAAAGCGCAGTAGGAGAGATGATTCATTTTCTAAATGACCCTTGTTTAACGTTAGGATAATTAAGATTGAAGTGTAATAGAACATGCAACTATGCAAATAATTCGTTGCAATATTAAAGGAGCGAAAACGGGAGGCAAATATAAATACGAAAAGTTTGAGGAAATTGTTTTCTGCTAATATATGGAACTTTGGAATTTCAGAAGATTAAGGAAAACTTGAAGATGAAATTACAATGCATACAAAGGATGAGAAAGATGCGTTGAAATCATAAAAGAGGGGAAGGAAAAAGTCTGTAGGAGTGGTGAGAGAGAGGAAAGTTTCATTGAATCATTAAATATAATTGATTGATACCAAACGGAAGACTACAAAAGTGAAAATGAAAGGTTCGAACAATTAAAGAGCTTATAGAGGAATTCAATTTTAATATTATACTACAAAAGACTGTTCATTTCATAAAATACTCAGGGGGCTTGTGCGCCCATGAAATGTAACTCAGTAATAATATAATAGTATAGATTTGGAGACTATAAAAGGAGTTTTATAAATAATTTGGAGATTTTATAAAAGAAGTTATACAAATTAATTTGGAGATTTATAAAAGGATTTGTAAATATGGAATGGATTTATAAAAAGGGAATTTATAAAAGGAATGAGATTTGATTTTGAATAATAATCCTTCTTAATTATGGTGGTATGGAAGCATTCTTTCCATACTTAGAACCGAAGAAAAAGTGCTTTGGGTTTAGAGTAAGCAATATTTTAAATGATTTTTGTTTTTGGCCCATTTAAATATGAATTTGGAAAAGTAGAAATCTCCCTTAAGTTCTGTTAATATACTTATATTGTTGAGATAAGTATATGGAAATATTTTCTAGATATTGGACGTATAATGTTTTGTTAATATACTTATACCGGTGAGATAAGTATATGAATGTTTTTCCAATTATTGAAAAGAGTGTAAGGAGATTTGTGATAATATCTTTTGTGAAGGTATTTTGAATCAAATAATTGAAAATATATTTAACTAATGAAAGATAATTAATAGAGGATTAGTGGATCCTACAAGGAATTAAATCTATGTTTGATTGTTTGATAGTTAAATAGTCGACTATCAAATCTTGGCCAAAATATAGATCTGGAAATATCTAGGAGAAACACAGGGGTTATATGACACGGTTATCTTTGATGAGGCTATATTATGCATACAAATCTCGTTTTGTTCTCCTAGGACTTGATAAGGAAGTCCGTCCACTTAAACGGTTAGGAGGTGATTTTCGCTCTTATGTATTGTCTGATTATTTCTAAAAGAACCGCAGTTGAGTTTACCGAAACTATAGATTTGGTTTTGGAGCGATTGGTAAGCGAGGGAGTGTATTTATATGAGATCGCTCGAAACCATAACCACTCTAAAACCATATGTGCATTCTACATTTTGCAAGAGATTCGAGACTGGTTCGAGATGATGGAATCAAAGAGGGGATTCTTTGAAGTGCAAGGGCTACTTGCTGCTAATCCTGAGGGAGATTCCAAAAATGGATGTAGTAGAAGTAGTGCCTTTGCTTTGTTCATATCCTAAACAACTTGTATGGATAAATGCTGGTATTGCATTATTGCCTGAAAGGAAGTGTTAGCATTCCAAGTGAGGTTTGCTAAGAGAGCAAAAAAATGTAATCGTGATCTCACAAACCTCACAACCCGGTAATGACTAAAATAGAGGATATGCTTTAGAGCTATGTAGTTTGCTACTATTAGGAGCATAATTCCTTGATCTAGAATTGATATTTATTGATTTGGTATGCGTGCGTATGGAAAAGAGTAGCGCCATGGCCTGGTGCATTTATTTGCAGCCTTAGTACCTGAGAGATGATGTAATATGGATTATCATGTTAGAGGGGCAGGCCGACTCTGATTTGTAGGGGTCGAAAGGTTATCGACCTTGGTACATTGTCTAGAGGTACTATGGTAGGCTGTACCCCAGTAGCCTTGTCATTGATGGAAATCCAATCTCCATAATGTGCCTATATGTGCTTAGTTGTATACCTATAATGTTGGAATGTAATTAATGTAACCATTTTAGTTATGATTAGTATTTATTTTAAACCCCAGACATTACTATAATATCAAAATATTGCATATAAAATGGTTTGGTAATCGTAAGGTAGAAACTCGTCTGTGTTTATGTGTGGCATGGTCTTACGAGATACATTTATTTTGAAAGGTTTTATAAAATTAAGAATCCGTTTGATTGTGTTTTCTCATGCTGGTTTACCAGACTGATCCCGGTGTTATTTTCTTATAATGCTTGGGTCAGCCCAAGCATATATCCAAATCTAGTTGGGGATGCTTTGGAGCTTCAAGTGACGAGCTAGATGCCTCCAAGACCTATCTACGTATCTTTATTTCCAATGCATTTGTTGTGTTGTATTTGTCAGCATTTGTGAGAATAGGCTGTTATAACTATCCAAGCTGATGATAGGTTAGTATTACTCTGATTGTGGTATGTATAAAAATCTTTCTTTTGGTAAAGATCCATTTTATATTATATATTACTTGTCACAACGTGAGATTCTGTTTTGTATTTTCTTTTCTTTCACTCCAATAATCTATCTTTCCAGCACTAGGATGTTCATCACGTGAATACCGTGGAAGTATTTGTGTCGACTTTTAAGGGTCAAAAAAGCGGGTCATTACAAATTTAAAACAAGTTTTTGAGACGGTTTTTTATGTATCAAATCTAGACCAAGGAATGAATCCAAATTTCCACATTTATTAATCCCTAACGTATCATACCCTATATGCTATTAGCAAAATAGTTCCATACTTCTATCCCCAAGGGTTTGTTCGTAGCCAAATTTTGCTCCGTTTAATTTGGAATCGCATTCGACGCATTTGACGTGTCCATAGAGTGGCCCGCTAAAATGATCCATTTAAGGGAACTGTTAAATTTACTCACTACACCATATTGGCAGTTTCGCAACCCCCTCATGCGGAAGAATAGCAACGGTTTTGGGCCGTTGCTAAATAGCAACGGTTTCGAGCCGTTGTAAAATCAATAAGAATGGCTAAAGGCCGTTTTACTTTTGCAACCGGTCGAAGCCGTTGTGATTTTTTTTATTTCGTTGCCACTTGTGTAACCCCCTTATTCCCAAAATAGTACGCTCCTTTACCATTTTCCCTAATATCGTCCCCGTACTCTTCTCTAATTTCATCTTCAGATCGCCAAATTTTAATCTCTTGAAAGCCATCAATTGTTAAACACTGACATACTACACTCAATTGAGGCAAAGGTATCGATTATCGACGCAGTTCAAAAAGAATATGGTGATCTCATTTTCCAATCAATCCGGTCAAGGTATTTAATACGAATCGATTTTTATTTTTATTCCTTATGAATGGTTCGTTATGTTTAAATCATCAATTTGGTTCCTATTTTCGAATGTTTAAATTTAAGTCTTGTTAGATTGCAATTTGATTTTGATTCTTCAATTTGGTTCAGTTAAGTAATCTGAGTTCTCATTTGTAGTTACAACTTGCAAATCTTATATGATTGAGCTTCCAGTAAAGTCAGATTTGTGTTATGAGCAAGTAATTTGTACACGCTCAATACATTTTGATTTTATATGCTTAAATAATGTCGTACTCATGGTCACTGACTTCGACAGCTTGTAGAGCACATCAGTTTAAGCAACATTTATTACAATTTCTATATCTACTAACCAATCTAGAATACCTGGTTGTGTTTAATAAATCCAGAAATAACAAACTATGAATGTGTAGGAAGTCTATTGTAGTGTCTTTTTCTTGATATTGTAGTATGTGTAGGTAGTAGTAGGCTGGACCGCTTTCAAGTTTCATTGACTTCATGCTTTTGTTCAATACTACAAGAACTCTAAAAGCAAAAATTTGGTCCTATTTATTTTACTTTCTCTACTTAGCGTTACATTTGTAGCTATAAGCATATTGGAGGTCATTGTAGCCATAAGAAAATTCTGATCTACTTTATGGTCTGCATTTGTAAAAAATGTACTAAGTGAATCCATCATCAGTTTCCTGCTTTGATTTGTCTTTGGATAGGAGACATTTAAGTTGAAAAATTGAGTTGTTCTGTCTCCTTTCGTTAGCCACTTCATTTTGGATCTTTGTCTAATTTTTGTAGCTTGTTTGTTTAGCTCTCAGGTTAGACTATCAAACTATTGTTTACAAAGTCTATTAATCTGTTCATCATTCGGGTGGATGATTAGGTGATTGTAGGACTAGTCCAGCTCCTTCCTTACATCGTCAACTTTGTTTTGAGAATTATGCTCCTATCTGTTCCACTTTTCTAGTTTCGTTTTTACTGCTTTTAGCTTTGTTAGGAGTTGGAGTAAAGGATTTCCAATATAAGAATAATTTCACTCCTCTTCAATTATTTGCTTGTATCCTGATTTATATTGCCATCCGTTGCCGTATTTGAAAGGAATGTTTTTGGCATGTTCCTGTTGGGTATCAAAATTGAAAATTATTAGAGTGTGATTGCTCGAGGAATGATTAGCAAAGAGAATCAAGAAACGTGGGAATTTAGTGAAACATTCCCAGTTAATAAAGCATATATCAATTTTGCTGTGAGTCAATAGATTAGGCCCACCATGTCATGTATAATAATTCCTTATCCCTTGTGGCTCAAAGAGGTTAGCTGTTCCAATGCATTCTATCAAGTTTGTATGTGCATTAATGCTTTCGGTTATTGCTGACCGAGGATGTCGAGGAGCTGCATTTATCATGTTCAATGCAGGGTATTTTTGAGGACTTATCAATAGGGAGAGATAGGCTTTGGTCTATAATATTTGGTTGATACTCTGTTTGATCAGAGTGTTGAATGGGTTGTACATTTCATATACCATTAGTTCCAAATATAATTTTAGGTCATTGTATGCAGGTCGATTCAAGTAGTCCGGGAACAGAAGTATCACGTCTTCAAGTATGGGAGAAAACGCATAAGAAAAAAGATGGCAGCACGTCAGATGCGACATCTTCCTACTTTGTAAGTTAAACAAATAATAACGCCTCTAAATTAAATTTTCATTATTCATATATATGTATTTACTTTTTAGGACAAAATTGAAAAAGAAAAGGAAACGACGAGTGGTGGTGATGAAGTCGTCTTTATATCAGTGTTTGGTAAAGATGTAAAGGGCAGGAGCCGAAGTATTGGGACCAATATAGCTCCTAGCCAAGTTAAGAGTGCTGCCATTCCATGCAAACGGCTCAAACAGGCCCAAGGAGTATATGAGCAGCGACTGCAAAATGTGGAGCAAAAATTGATGAAGCTGGACAATATGGATGATAAACTGGAGCGTCTTCTCAGCATAGCCCAAGATAATCGTCAAGTAGGCAGTGAAATCGCATCTTCCCAGTTTTCCACTCCGAACAATCAGTTAATCGACCAAAGATGTGAAATTCTGAACTTCGAGGACGAAGTAATTGCAACAGGTACTATTTTAATCGACCAATCAGTCTTTTTGTGCTTCAACCGAGTTTACTACTCTCTGTTATTGTGCATATAAACAAATTAATGAGTATTAGTGCATGTGTATTTATAGATTCCAAATTATCTTTTGTTATAGAAAAAGAGGTTAGGCAACAAAGGTTCACGTTTGACATGTACATCATAATTAGGTTCACAAGAGGTATATATGACATTTTCAAATCCAAATTAACATAATCATAAGATATAAGAGAATATTTAGCAATATTTATAATGCTATAACCATAGGATAGAGCAAATTAAGCAGTTTTAAGTAGTTTTAGCAAATCAATAACAATATCACATGGATAAGTTCTGGTGGGCACAACCTTCACTAAATTCTTACTTGGCTGAAAGTACAGTGTTATTTAAAAAATGGTTGTGTTCATGATTAGATTTGAGAAACAGTGAGAGATAGCAAGAAATGATGAAGAATCACGTAAAAGTTCAAAATGCTATTACAGAGCTGGACTTTGAGACAACGAATGAATGACAGAGATGAGAAGGAATTCATTGTCAATAGCGATCTAGTTTGTATACTTATACTCATCGTAGTCTTTATCTTATATCTGTTTTGGTTTCAATTTTCATTGACACTCACAATAGCCATTATGTCCAAAAATAAATCAGTAAACTCCAAAACAAAAAAGGATATAGAAAGATCATAAAAGTTTACACCTTCCATTCCAATCTCGCATGATTTTAAAGATCGAATATCGCATACACAATGGGTCTAGGACTTGTGTAGCTCTGCACAATGGTCTTAAATGTTTGGGAGCTTGTTAGTTCTGTAAATGTGATTCCATATATTCACTCCAGAAATGCTTATATAACAGGTACTATATGCCGAGATTCCACAGCATTAGTAATTCATGGAAAACCAGTACCACCCACATATGAAAAAGTGTTGTTGGACAAAATTTTATTGCCGGATGAGCTAACCGCCAAAATATGTCGACAATTTACTGAGACCTTTGGGGATGTTGGAGCCGGAGGTTATGTGAGCCATCAAAAGGGTTTGATACGATATCTTTAGTCGGAGGTATTGATGAAATCTTTGTAGACTTCACTGCTTGCAAAACAATGTAGTGTAATTAATGAAATCTTTGTAGTGTAGTGTAATAAACAATGCAGTGTAATAAGTATGATATTCCGGCACGGTAGCATTCTGTTTGCAAAACAATAGTGTAATTATAAGTTTGATAATTTTATATGTATGGTATATGTGCGATATGTTTATAGTGCTTGTGTACCAATATTTTGATATTCTGGCATATTTTGATATATATTGATATTCTGGTATATATACTGAGATATGCGTGTAACGCAGTAGTGAGTTACAAATGTGATTTTGTAGGAGCAGGAGCAAACACTATGTGCAACGGGTGTTAACCGTTGCTTTATGTGTGACTTTGGCCCAATTTGCAACGGTTTATACCCGTTGCCTTTGGCCCAATTTGCAACGGTTAATACCCGTTGTCTTTGGCCCAGTTTGCAACGGTTTATACCCGTTGCCTTTTGGACATAAAGCAACGGTTTTCTCCCGTCGCTAAATTCAACCACTCCTGTGTTGAAGACGGTTTTTACCCGTTGCTTTTGGACTTAACAACGGTTTTTACCCGTTGTTAATAGCTTATAATGGTGTAGTGACTATTGGCACCAGATGCATCTGACTTCAGCGGTATATTTTTAACAGTAAAAGTAAAAATAGGATAATTAAATCTACCAGTTCAACCTCTCTCACTTCTTCTTCTCCATTATCATAACCATACACAAATCCAGATATTCCAACACAAAATCCCTTTTAACCGATCGAGTTTTGAGGTCACTTTTGTTATATTCGTATTTATCACATTCTCCTATATTATTTATATCTTTTTTGAATTCATTAACTTTTTTTTCTTTTTAGGCAAAATGTCGTAGAGGACTGCTCGCAAAAATCCTTAAATTTGGTATGATAGAGCCATAGCTAAATTCTTATGTTGCATGATCGATGCTTACCAAGCAACTACACCAAACAAAATGGTGTACATTGACTAAAAATTTATCCAACCTTGGAGTTATAGTTGATAATTAATATTAGCAAATGTTACTCACTAATACCATGGTTTAAAATTGGAAAATGTGGAAATAAGTATGCAATAAATAAAGAGACACGAGAATTAGAGTGGTTTGATCTAAGTTGATCTATGTCCACCATGAGTACTTTCTAATTACTTTGCTTCCCATACAATAGACTTAACTACAAGAGTCGATAACAAGAAAACAAATACTTCAGAGCTAGCAATTGTTAACCCGCTTTTTAGCAAAGCATATTTCAACTGGACTTAGAAGATCAAAAAAAGAACAAAACGATTCATGAACTTAGAAACACGATTAAAAGAACTAGAAAGTTGAACTCCAGAAGGTTGGATGGAAAAATAGCTAAGGCCAAAGCTTGGCACCGAGCTATCAAAGGTCGGTACCGACCTATGAATCCTCCCCATTTCACTTCCTAAACATCATACACCTCTGTGCTACTTCAATAACTCATGGTCAAGTGATTTTCCAATAATTTGGACGAGCAGTTCCTAGGATTGACGAGAAGAACGCTAGAAAAGCGGGATAATTCAAGTGCTACTAAGAAGACCGCAGCAATCAACTTAAAGCTAAAGGAAAAGAACTTAGAACAACTCGAGTAGATGAAAGAAAGCAAAGCAAGTGGAATGATTTAACTTGGACTAAGATACATAACTCGGTACTGAGCTATAGATAGGTCGGTACCGAGCGATGGTTTTGGCTCGGTAGTCTCCAACTTTTCTTATGTGATTAGGGCTATCTCCTGGTCTTCAGTGCAAGCGGGCTTTTGGACCAAACCTCTATTTCTCTATAAATACCAGCCTACCTAAAAACCCAAACTGGTACTGAATCTCGACTTAGAGACTCCTTCTTCTTCACTCCTATCTTTTACCTCTCAAACACTCTAGAAACTTCATTATAAATTTGAGATCCACTAGATTGTGGTCAGATATGATATAACTCATTGTAATCCAGAGAGAACACAACAAATAACAAACTATAAAGTGGACATAGGTTCAGACGACCGCCCTACACCATCGATGCTCATACAACCGAATAGTGCTGTGTTGGAGCATCCAGCCGATGTAGGATGATTGTCAAGGGAAAGAAAAAGAAATAAAGATGAAAAACAGAAAAGAGCAGAAGGGAATAGAAGAAAAAAGGAAGAAATAGAATGTCACATAATCACATAACCTGTCATATATCTCACATCACATCAGATAAAATATAATAGTAAACATCTCAGATATAAAAAAGACGAGATATTTATAACTATATAAACCACATAATCAAAGTACAAAAACTCATATAGTTATACACAATAATAATAGAGTAAATTTATACAACTGATAAATAAACTCAATTGATAATCTGTCGCTAATAATAATAAGTCAACACTACTAAGGCTCCACGGTGTCACACAGCGAAATAAACAATAATAACCAAAAATATAAACATGAGAAAGAGTCACCATCTGCTATTCCATTTGCATAGCCCAAGTGCTATTTACACCTGCTATTTAGTCTACTCATTTAAAAGCACTCGATATACTAAGAAGCAAAGCATAAAACCACGAGTCAGACAACAATGTGGTGTGAGTGATAAACAATCTCAAAACACTATAAAATTAGTATTGTATATAAAACAGAGGGTATGGAGAATCATACCTGATCTATCCCTGCATCCAAAAAATTAGCACATAAGACAAGATATATGCTACTCCATATCATAGTCATCATGGGTGTACTATACATCAAAGTACTAAGGGTGCCTAGATATCGGAATCAATAATATCTACATTGTGTGACATCCTTAAGGGGATAAAAAAATCAAAAAAACATGGCATCCATCATCCATCCTCACATACACTCACTTTGTGCGTTGAATATATGATACCTGTAAGACCTTGTCGGAAACTACAACAAAAAGGCCTTTTTATGGCGTTTAAAAACCGCTATAAAATCTTTCTACAGCGTTTCTATAAACGCCATATATCAACATGTTGTAATAAGTCTGAGAGATATAATAGCGTTTTAAAATTGCAATGGAAAATGGACTTTTAACCGTGTTTTTGTTGCCATCTTAGACATGGTGTATCAATACAACTACTTTTCTATAGCGTTTGAAGCTTGCTATAGAAAATATTTTATGACGCATGGAAACGCTATAAAAATTATAAATTTTTTCTTTTCACAGCCTAGTTAAAACGCTATAAAAGATTTAAAAGCTGTAACAATTTCTTTTTTCATAGCATAGTTAAAACACTATAAAAAAATTTCCATTGCATTTTTTTATTGCCATATAAATTCAAGCTTACAATTTTCAATTCTAACAAGCTTATTTCAACTAATATATTATAACAATTCAAAAAACCAAACTTATGACATTCTAATGTACGTAATCAAATAGAGTCATAAGCCAAACCACAATATATATATATATATCCATAATATTTCATACACGAAGTATTAAACATAAATATTTGTAACAAAAAATAACAATACATACAATTGTAGCTAATCAAAATGATTCATACTAAAAACAAGAGTGCGACATCATGTAGCTAACCAAAATGATACATACACAAAATGACCGACTTGAAGGAGAAAGAGTGCGACATCATGTAGCAACCTGAAAAGCATCATACAACACCTGTCAAAAAGAAGCAGATACGTGTGTATGTTAGTCACAAATGTAGAAATGTTTAAGTACTAAACAACATTGTTTAAAACATAAACTTTATTAATCAATGTTAAGGGGTAGCTGGCTATTTCTCTATAATGCAGTGCACGGGAAAAAAGAAAATCCAACTGCACTCGTTTTGATTTGCTTACAAAAGCAACAAAACAATCATAATCCAAAATTTTCAACAACGTTGGGACAAAAGCAAAAAAATTGTCCTACAAATGAATAAATAGCGTGCAAGTTTATTTTGCAGTTCTGTTTTGCTTTTATTGAATTGCCACCTGACTAAATCTTGTACATAGACTATTGTATGCACTGTTTATATACGACAGGCTGAAATGTATTGAAAGCAGGAATGAAATATTAACTTTCTTCTTCCTGCTTCCTCCTCTTTCAGCAAAATCATTGAATGCACCAATGTGTTAACATTTCTGAAACCGCAGGATGGCTTCATTTGCTATAAACAGATTTAAATTATTGCCGAAATTTCTAACAAATACTCACAGGCTAATCTTATTTTAAAATTTTGAAGTGAAATTCCTTTTCAACGCATGAAGTATTAGAAAGAATGTCTCCTCTAAAGTTTCTGAGTGTGATGGGTTTGTATTTGTATTGCTCTTAACGATTTAGTTGTCATTTTTAGTTTCAAGAATTTTGTACATAACATATACACAATTACTAAGAGAACGCCTTAGTATAACTGGAAATTAGTATAACTGGAAATTAGTATAACTGGAAATTTTGTACCTTTCGGATCATCCACCGCAGCAGTGAACGCCTTAGTATAACTGGAAATTACTAAGAGAGAATCGTAAAGGGACTGGATAGAAGGATGTACCTAAAAAATACTGGAAATTTTCAAAGTTTTCAGCTTTTTCTCCAGCAAAGTTAACATGCACGCGCGCGCATATATATGTATATATGTGTGTATGTATGTATGTGTGTGTACGTGTGAGCGTGTGTGTGTGTGTGTGTATACATATATGTATATATGTATATATTGATTGAGATGATGAGATAAAGAAACTTCACTAAGAAAGGGCTTGCTGCATTGAATTATCAGTTATACATATTTGGAACATGTTGAAGTTCATTACATATATCGGTAATTTACAAACCACCATAAAATATTATGAAATTAACAAAACATTCATAAAAGTTGGTTTAAGTACCCAAAAAAGGTAGGTCGCAAAATATACCTGGGTGTCGTATCCTTTTGCTAATGAACCAATAAAAGTGTGCATGTGCTGTTTTTGCGGCTTCTTCAATCTGATCTAGAGTAGCCGATCTTCCATATGCAATATTGTCTCTGATGCTCAAACTTAACAATGCTGGCTCTTGGGTCACAAGTCCACTTTGACTTCTTAACCATTCCAATTTCAAGCTCTTTATATTCTCTCCATCTAAAAGAACTTCACCTGTCTCACACAAGATTGCTTCACGTAGTTAGCAGTTAATTGATAGCAATTTGACTCTAGTAAATTACCATGACAAAAAAAATGATGATCATAAATGAATCTTTAATTTCATTATCACCACCCGTTATCCTAAGCCTTTTCGGTTGCACCCAACTATTGTACTTTGGGAAAATGTTTTAGCCAGGGATGTGTGTGTGTGTGTTATGTAAAAAATTTAACGACCAGTATCCTAAAAGATTCCCCTATGATAAGAAAAATCACCCTAAATTTAGAAGCAAAAAACAGTCAAAGGTTTCGACCTATTTTTACAATACAAATAGGTATCAAAAAATATTTATTCCCCAATGATAACAGAAAATACCCTAAATTAAAAGTAAAAAAGATCTGAAGTAACAGTCTACTTACAGTCAGAGGTTTTAACATATATTTTTATAATATAAATATATAAATATAAATAACAAACAATAAAAATAAACCATTGATATTTCAATTGGAATTTGAATATAAGTCTAACCTTTCAACCTGTTAACTTGGTTGACCATTATCTCTGTGCATTATTGTAACTTTCATAGTTTACTGTGTAGTGTTATATATGATAGGGTACAAACAATTGAACTAAACCAAAATTTTAATCGCTTCAACTACTATGAAGTTCAGATATTTAATGTGCAAGATAGGATACTAAGTTATTTTCAATTTTCATTATTGTCTTCGCCTCGGTATAAGTACGTAACAATCAGAATAAAGTAACAAACTTCCCAAGGTGCTAATATATGATATTTAAGATCTGCTTATCAGAAGTTCAAACATGACAAAAGAAATAAATTTAGATGCCCATGCTAATTATAGATCATAAACTTTGAATGAGTTAATGATCAAGAGAAGAAATCTGATGGTACTTAGGCTGCACAGGGAATGACTAACTGATCTTATGTTCAAGCTAACAAATAATAATTTGTTTACGCTAATTATTATGAACCTTATTGATTACATGAAATAGAACAGCTATTAGGGAAGCGTATATCGTATGCAATTTGGGCAAACAATGCATTGGAAACGTACATCAAATAATTGATAAGGATAAGATTTTAGAATTTTTCCAATTTTGATAATAATCAAACTCAGGAATTTCATATCTTATCATCGAGCCATAAAGCCTTGATAATATCAAGGTACGGTGAATATATGATCCAGTGGCAAAATTCAAAATCATAAAATAACTGTTGCATGATAACAAGGATCAAAACTATTAAGTAGAATTTCTTTTTCATCAACAGTCCTAATATATATCCTTAGTCCATACATTGAACATATGTTTAATATCGCCATTCTACTAAATTTACCATGACCATTTACATATAAAAACATATTGTGTGTTATCCTCGTGTACTTTCTCACATCATTGTTATCATATCAATATGACATATTTTTCAGTTCAACTTACCACTCATTATAGAACAAAGGCCTAATGATAAAGTAACATATAAGATAAATTTTGAACTAAGACTCGATTTTTTGGTTACTTCTCCACCTGACAAGTCACATCACTGGCTCAGAAACATTCATAGATAACATGGTGTATCGTAAATTTATCACCAAGTAAATTGAATCTTCTTTTTATTTTCTTGTACATTAATTTGTAAGTGTCTAAAATAACATGTTGACTGCCTAAAATAAATTTAAAAATCAAATAAATAAATATAAGGAAAGTCATAAAATAGTAATGCTAAATACTAGTCATACTATATCAAGAGAGATACTTTAAAATTAAGCAATAAAAAGAATAAAAATTTACTGACGCATTCATTGTCTCTACATAAACGAAGCCACTACTGCGCGAAGGTAATGTCCATGTTTGAACAAATTCTTAAGCAAATCCGTGTGTGTGTAAATATAAAATCTTTATACTCAATATAATTTTTATAGAAAGCTTATTGGTGATGAAATTTCTAATTAACATTGTATCAGCCTATTCAATCTACTTATGTAGACATGACACTAATTTCTAAGACTAAGGTTCTTGACCTTGAGAATGAGTACAAAATCGTAGCCTGGTAAAATTTCTAAAACTGCAGAACAAAGTAGATAATAATCTACGTTATGTACCAAATTTCAAAAGTAATGTATATAGACATGTTGGCTACAGTGATGACAAAGGTAATAATGTAATTCAATCAAGTAATATAACTCAATCAGCAAAACATTAACACAATACATATTACTAGTCTTTGGATTAAGAGGAAACTGTTATAGTGACATCAATGTAAACACAAGAAGACCAAGGCAAGAGAAGGAGAAAAAGAGAGAATAATAAGTGAACCACAGACAGATGATGATACTTGTACCGTTTAATTAAATTTGTGAATGTGAGTTTTGTTCGGTTACTCTTATTTAGATAAATTATGTATTATGTACATGATTTCCATCCAGCCTGATAAAAACATAAATGAAAATGAATAAAGCAATAGTTGCATATATAAGTAAAATTAAATTATCAGAAAGGATATTAACACACTTTGATCAAAAATGTTTACCTTGAGATCTGATCATTCTTGCAGCTCCGATAGGTGAACACAATGGAGAAGAAGATACACCTTATATATCAACTCCAAGTGACCCCATTTTAGTAACATCTTTGCTGGAGCATCTGCATTAACATAAAAACATGGCTATTTCCCTCTTTTATAGAACATATTGTTGCCAACACAAATTTGATTAGGCAGTGAAAAGTTAATGCACATACAATATATGACAAGAACCACAGGGAGTTGTTGTAATATGCAAAAATGAAATCGTAAGACAAACCATCGACTCCGGCTATGGTAGAAATATAACTATTGCACATAGATCAGGTCATCAAGTGTCTTTTCTAATTATATTATGATAGTAAGGTAAAATGTTTTATTACTAACATAAATTTTGCAGGGCTTCGATCATCAATGTAGTATGGAAACATGTTTTGAATGTCCAAGGAAAGGTGGTATGTCTTGACTGTTTGAAAAGGGGCCATTCGTGTTTGTAAATTACATATTTAGCTATTATATATCGGCCATGTGTGAGAGTAGTAGTTTAGTACAGGCTAAACAGTAATACGATTGGAGATATAAAAAAAGAAATTCAAAAAGAACTTAACTTGAACATTCACAGTAGCAGTAAATAGCAGTTATATTCATTTCCTGCTTCTTGTTAGTTGTCTTCTTCTTACTGTTAACCATTTCCTGCAGGTAAAACAGAATTTTGAGCATTGCATATAACTATTATCAAAAGCTGAATTTCAACCTGAAAGAAAAACTATCATTATAAACAAAGCCTCAAATATTACACAACTATCAATGATATTCTCTATAAATATATGTTAAATAATTAAGAATAGAGTCTCAGTATTTCAATCATATCCACTAAATAATTAAGGAGAATTTGATATTTAAACTGCTAATCTCGAATTTTTTCTTACTAATAATCAAATTAAAATTTATGTAATAAGAAATAAAAGAAATGGACGAAATTTGGAACTGCTGTGACACAGGATAAAATAGTGTTGAATAATGATTCATATCAACTTTCTAGCAATAAAGAGAAGCTGTTCTAAGATTGAGTCGTACTGTGTCAAGTAAAGAAGCGAACTTTTTGTACGGCACAAAGAGGCAATGAGGTGGTGGAAGTACATGACAAAGAGCAAGCAGACTGACTTTTATTGAAACAGCTAAGGGTAAAACGAGAAAGCGGCAAGTTGCAGGTCGAAGCAGCTATAGACTAGATGGAAGCAGCATATCGGACGGCAGGAAGCTGACTGATTAGGGGTTTTGTGGTGTAACGACCCACCTTTTTGGACAGTTTAAATCGAAAAATCAAACACACATGTCAACTCAAACCATGCAAAAGGGAGGATTGTTAATGGGGTAAATAAGGAAAGAAGAGAAAAGGGATAAGAAACAATCAAAGAATCTCGCAGCGGAAAGATAAAATATAATTATCAAATAAACAGTTCATGAAGCTGTTTAATATACTTTTGATTATCATTTATACATCATTTATCAGAGTTATACATATACAACAGAACAAATAAAATAATGCAGCAGACAGCATGATGCAAGGATAATAATAGTAATAGTATACCAAATCTTCGTCTTCGTCCTCCAGAATAGATCTTCAATAAGCTGAAAAACTCAGGACTGACCCAAGCGTAATGAAAAGACAAAACACTCGAGTCAGGACTAAAACATCCTTATGTAAGTTAATCAATCGTAAATAAATATGAATGCAACGGCGTCAGAGATGTTTACGGGGTTTGACATCTCCTATCCAGTGTCAACGTGAGTGCAATAACTTAAGAGATGTTACGGGATTTTCCATCTCTCAAGGATCCGTTAAACTATCTACTATGTACTACAATACGCTATTATAATATGTCTCCATTAAAGTAAAAGTATTAAAATAGCGTTAAGGCGTTACCATAATCCCCCTTAACACATTTTTATTCCCAAGAGCATATACAAGACCGTAGTTTCCCCAAAACCGGAAGTCACCAGAGGGCAATCCATATACTAAAGGTACAAACCAAAATGTAGTGGTCGCGAATAGGATAATCAGTATGACAAGGTACATGAGGCGATACCAACTAGGATACTAGTAGTTGCGTGATCCGGACTGATGTTGAGCATAGCAGCTACTACCTCAACACCGCGAAACAACACTCCCAAATCAAGGGGTGCACCCAAATCGAATCATAAAGGTAATAGATATGGTATCGAAGAAGTGTGTCCGCTAGAGGTGGCGAACCTCAATGGCCCGGCGCGGCTCCTGTTTTAGTCATGTCAGGGGTCATCCAATATCATTCTCTTTCTTCAGTCAGCGCGTTCACCAAACCATCCACTTCATTCTGGATCAACACTCCGCGTATAATAGTTATTAAAGTGGTTTTCGGTATCGACAGAGAGTATGTCCATATCCAATACCGGTCTCTTTAATAACTACGTATTATTACACCGATGGCTCTTTTACATTTCAAATTGATTCAAAATTGATATCAAAATATCATATTCGCTTCAAAATCAAATCCATTTCAAATATCATCATATCTATTCAAAATGTAAGATTCCGTTTCAAAAATCATTTTTCGCCTCAATATCTCATTTCGATTTCAAAATCATTTCGAATTTTAGTTTAGGTTGCAACTTCATTTTACCCAATTCGTATTTAAATTCAAGATTTAAACATAAACATTTCACCTTATTGACCAGCTTGAAATTTTTAGAAAATAGTTTTAAGTAGTTTAAAGTAGTTTTAATTAATTAAAATAGTTAAAATACTTAAAATCTTTAAATGGATTTCAAATAGATAAATTAATTTAATATAGTTAATATAGGTTAAAATAGTTTAAGTATTTAAAAATGGTTTATATAACAGAGTAATTTGGAAAACAAAATGAAACAACTTCAAAACCAAACCATTTCAATTATAACTTCCCAATTCAAATCAATTTCAATTTCTATTCTACCGATTCAATTTTGATTTCAATTCAAATGAATGTCAACTTTGACTTCAAATTAATTCAATTCTACATTCACCTTCAATTAATTCAATTTCAATTTATATCAATTTGGAGCTTGATTTTTCAAAATATCAATTTATAACACTTAACAAAATTTATCCTTCAATATTCAATTTTAAATCCAAATTCAAATATGATTTAATTTCAAGCTCAATTTCGAAATATCATTTTTACTTAGTAATACTCAAAGCTCGAAATAATGTTCAATCTTTAAAACAAATAAATTTTCAAAATTCAATCATATCCCAACTTTAAATTTCAAAGTCTCAACTTAAATTATTAAGCAATTTCTTTTAACCAAAATTTATTTCAACATTCCAAACTCAATTTGCGATAAATTCGATTTCTATAAATTGATTTTATTTATAACTTTTAAATCAAAACATTTAAATGAATTTCAAATCAACGATTTTAAAATTATTAATTTAACCAATCCGGTGTCCGTATATAATTTTCTATCCTATGGCCAAGTGATTATTTATTTCAATTAAATGTCAGGGATGAATATATATCACTTAAACCAATCACAGTGTCATATGTATGTATAACAGGATATATATAAGCAAATAAACATCCAAACATTTAAATATCAACCAATAGCATCCATCGAAATGAATCATCCAATAGACAATACAATTCACGGCAATTTCATAGTTATCAATATCAGGAAATTTAATTGCAATTAAATTTTAATTTAAATTTGACTATCAATTTTAATTTTCAACGGTGAATTCGAATGACAATCTATATGACAATTAAATTTTTATCAAACAATGACAAATAAATTCATATCACTTCATAATGTCAAATTTAACTACCATAAAGATATTCAGTACGTTGTGAGCGTTATAAAACACTCACCTTGATATCCTGTTGTCACCGAGACGTTCCGGTTTGGAACTAAACCGGACAACTCCCGATTTTAGCCCAAATTTCATCTGTCTCCAAATTCGTCCAAACTAGTTTCATTTTGAAGCTCTCGTCATTACGATCGGAACGCAAAAATTCTCGTTCCAATCGGACCTCGTATGCGAGAGTTATTAAATTTGTAAGTTATCGACATTTGAATTTATAAAACAATTTATATTGGTATTAAAATTTATCCATACCCAAAGCAATGAAGCCCAGCCCACTAAAACTCCATCTTCTTCCCCAACGAAGCCTGCACGTGAAAAATGCACTAACCCACCATTTGCCGTGCACCAATCTCCGATGATACGTAGCTCCGATATTCCGTTCGACATGCCGTCTTCGCCAAACTTCTTCTCTCCGCGAGCTCGACCCGACCATCCCCAAAAATCAACGCCTAGACCACCCTACAAAAACGTGACCTGTAGCATTCCTCTCGACCATGATGAAGTCGCACGCACCAAACAAGAGCCGCACCCCACCAAACTCTCATCGGAGATGAAATCTTCCTCCACGAATCCAAAAATGATAACCAAAATACGAATCGATGCACGAATCCCTCAAAAATCAAAACCCTAGCCCAAAGCTCGGCCGCGACCCATAGCCATGCCTCCCCAATCTTGACCGTGCCTTACAAAACCACCACCAGATCGAAGCAAATGAAAAGTTAGGATTTTTAAAACTAGTTTCGCGATTTTTAATCGAGTATTGGAAGAGAAAGAAATTTTTGAAGTTTTGATTTATTATTTTCTTACTGCCTGAAGCTTGCGTGCAAATTTAAAAGGGAGGAGACATGTTTTTGCGTGTGGGAGGCCTACTACAGTGATTTGAAATGAAATAAAGAAGCTGATGTGAAAAGTTGACTAAACAATATATTAATTTAAATTTCAAAATATCCCAATTTATGCAACTTAAAATCTTAAACCCCTATCGAGGCATGCCGCTAGGCGTTCATAATGTTATACCCCTATTCCGGACGCAATGGAAAAGGTTTCAAGCCCTAATTTGATCGTATGTGCGAGTTACGGAAATAAACGATCAATTTTAAATTAAATCGATTAAATTAATTTCTAAGCGTTTTGAGCTGCCACGGTCAAACGACCACTCTGATTGCTATGGAAATTGAAACCCGATAATAATAAACTGTTACGGATCTAATGTAACTAGTTTCATCAAATTCCGAGACTGTGCCCCGGAAGGCTATTTTAACTCGTCGATTAAATCAACGACTTTTCAAAATTTACAGAATTGCTAAAAATTCCAATTTTAAAATCTTATTAACTCTATTAAAATCCCAATATAACTTACATTCACTTTGGAAACCAATTTGAATCATATTAAATCAAATTTCAGTTATTCACTCTATTTTCATATATTAAACTTCAATATCAAATTAATCATATCAAATTCGGAATTTAATTATTCAAACATTTGTAATATTAGATTTAAGCAAATTTGATTATTCTTAAATCACTATTTTTTGAAATATTCAAACGAACTTATAAAATTTAACCTTTAAAACAAATTCAAATTATAGAACAACCATTTCCATAAATCAGTTATTAAATAAATTTTAAATATTTAATTTAAACAATTTACCCGTTCAATATTCAATATTTGATTTTTTAATAGATTTTACTTATCAATCAATTTCTCTATTATACCCAATGAATTCAACATTTATTATCCTATCCAACTATTGATTGCAACGACATTCACTAAGTAGCATTTATTTTTCAATACTTATTACTATTCAAATCTTCGAAACCAATCTATTAACATTTGGATTTCTACCTAAATAATTCACAATTCTTATTCACTTATTTACATTTGTTTTTCCATATATTCCCTTATAACCAAGTTATAACATTTGAGTCAATTCAATTAGATTGGAACTCCATTCAATCTATTAATAATTACTTGGATAATTATTGTTGCAATTCATTCCAGTTATTATTATTCCAAATGAATTACAAATTTTTAATTTTTTTCTAACATTAAATCATGAAATCTTATTAAATTAGCTATTTTAATTATCGAAAATTTACAGGTCGTTACATGTGGATTGATTTAGGGATTTGGAAGCGAGGGGTGGAAAAAAGATTTGGAATAGAATGTAATATAAGCGGGGAGCGTAATATGTGAGCGGGAATTGTAAAAATGTACCTCCAATGTTTTTCCATTATTCAATATTAATAGCGTGTATTGAGCTGTGTTTGCGTATGACTGACTTTTAAACTAGCTAACAACAGCAAGTCATTTAACAATGCCATCCTTTCGTGCTATTAATAAACTATTTTCTTGTAGTGATACTCGAATCCATGCCACTCAGTAGGCCAGGAACAAGACTGCATATTTCATAACAGTCTGGGGTAAATGGATCTCATCACACATACCCACTCTTCATGAGTGCACATCAAAACCTATGAATATCAGTGACCCCTCCACCCACTTTATTCATAGTAGAGTTCATCCTGGAACCATCCTTACGACTTCCGTCAGAAGTCGTCGTGATTGGGAATAATCCTAGACCATTGTCTTCTATCATAGAATATCGTCATGCATCCCATACCCTTCCTTTATTAGTTCCTTTCATCCGACTCATAGCCTACTACTCTACATCACGAAGTGTATTTATCCATTGTCTAAACCATCATTTCCCATCATGGAATCATCATCGTTGAACCATGAAGTTATCATACCGAAGCATCGCATCTTCGCTTCACCGCCAAACCACTCGTCGAAGAGCAGTAACACCAAAATCGAGCATCGAGTGAATGAACAAACCATTGCATCATGCTCCTTGAATCCTCTCCACCGTCCATGTCAAAAATGGCTAAATCGACCACCATCAATAGTGGTAGATATCGACTACTCCGTAGTAGTCGATAATGACCACTTTGATTATATAGTTAACCAAAAGTGGTTAAATACAAACCAAGTAAAAACATCCTGCATTCATCTCGAAATCTAAAGCACATCCCTAAATCCATCATCTGTCTTTATATCAATCGACGTGCAAGATACTCTATGCACGAAATCTTATCCCATGGGATATATTCTAATACTATATCGCCTTCGAATGGATTTTTCAATCAAAACAATCAAACTAATATACATATATCCAAAAAGCATATAAACGCCCATAATAGCCTAAACACGTCTATAATGACACAATACAATACGTCTAACCAACCAATGGGTGATAAATATAAAAAAATAGCCTAAATCTATTAATATCGTCAAAATAGTGCATCAACGGAGGAAAATATGATATTTAATGTAAACCCATTCAAAAACACTTTTAATTTTTTTTATAAAATAATATAAAGGTTAAGTATTTTAGAAATCATATTTTAAATATAGAAAACATCTCAAAACGTCATTCTAATACTATACTAACAATCATAGTATCATGAGAAATAATATCATTCACCTTAGCCAAATCTGCCCAAACTAACTCCAAGTCCAAGAGCTCTCTATCACAAGCACAAAGCAAGAAACGGCATACAAAACAGATCTCGTATGCAAAAGATACATAATATATAAGATAATAGATTATACGAACAATTAATTAAATAAATAAATCACTAATTATGTTGTTAACTACTTAATTCCTTTTCATAATCATTTCTCCAACCTGTATGTGCACACATCTCTTAACCCATTAGGCTGAGTACAAATTTGGACTGATACGAAGCTATATTCGACGAAACTGAAGATTGTTCATGCTGTTAAACTCTTGGTCGAATAATCGACTTCCCGACACCAAAGCCGTGCACTCTGGCTACCCCTATCAAATCGCATCGTCGAACATCCTTATTTGCTGTTAAAAAATCGCGACTCCCCCTAATGGATCGGACCCAAAACCATTAACATAGGAAGATGTTACTCGGCATGAAAAGAATGATGGCAGCCTCCATTTCGCGTATCGCTGCCCGCAGCTCCACCAATATGGAACCCTAGTCGTCATCGAGTCACGGCCATAACCAGAATCATCTTCGCACCATTCAAAATTGGTATGGCCACAGATCTCTCCATTACGAATTCAATGAAGGTTGTTTGGCGATTTTTCATTGAGAGAATCAATCGATTTTGATTTTTGAAATAGGAAGGAGTGCGGCAGCCATGATATGCTGGAGAATGAATGGAACAGTGAATGAGTTGTGAGAGAAGGTTTTGATTGGCCAATTAAATAATGTTTTGTTTTTCTTTTATTTGATTTCTCGAATAAACAATCATGCGTTTAAAGCTCGTACAATCAAATGACACATACAATTTCCATGAAACTCGTCTATGTGCATCACCTTATTCTTTCCAGTCCGATGGCATAAACTTCGTCGCTATCCAAGACTATGCTCCAGGATGATAATTTTATGCTTTTCGATACCGTTTTGGCCATCGGATCATCCGATCTCAAAATGTAGTGATACTTATATTCATTCTAATTTACAACATCGATATGAACTCATCGGAAGTGGTCTCGAGTCTTGATTCGATCATATACGAAAAATCATATTTTCGGGGCCGTTAATTACTTAATGATTCTATATTTAAATGAATTATTTAGATATCCAATCATTAAAAATACAGTACATAGGCCAAAGATTGCCAAACCACTATAAAAATTCTTATGTCTCCTTTTACATTTTCTACCTTTTCCTTTACTTTTAATAGAACTGGTGCTTTCATATGATTTCTGGGCGTTGATCCATTTTATGGGTTAACATTTTGGTGCTCTCACTGAAAAAAGCTAGATTTCACAACCTAAAGATTTGCTATGAGATTTGAAGAAGATGAAGAGACCTAACACTAGATCTAAGGCTAGAGGATGCCAACCAAAGCATGGAGCGGCCAAAAGGTGTCCTCAATTTCTCATCAATCCATCTATGTGACCGGAGAAGAGATATAGAAAATGTCCTTCCGAAATGCAGGATGGAGTGATAACTAGACAATAAGAAATGCTTGAATGATTTTTCCAAATAATGGGACAACAAGGAATAGCTATAGCTGTAGGTTCAGAACCAATGCTAGGAACTAATGCATGAGCATCTGTAGTTGGCGTGGAGCAAACTGGAACAATGCCCCCATAAACAGAACAGCTCGGTACTAACTCAAATCAACTAAGTACTGAGGTAACTATGTTAGGGGGAAATGTTGGTGTGATTGCTAGGATACTGGGAATGGATAAGCCAGAGTTAGAAATGCAAATTAGAATGTGAATGATCAACAACTAGAAGAATATGTACCAGAGCTTCACCGTAGGAACGAAGGATAGAATAAAACCAGAGGTGCGGATCAAAATGCAAACCTGCAGCCAGAGGAGTATGTGCCAGAGTATGTTCCAGAATTCCCCTGCAAGAGTAAGGGGTAGAATATCGCTTTTGGTCAAAGATCATCGTTGGGCGGTGAAAACCAAATTACTGAATTGGTAAGGAAAATATTTAGAGGTGGACCCTAGATCAAAGTTTGTAGGACATGAACGGGAATCCATTCATTTCTAATACCTGAATGTGGGGAATCCTCCCGGTTTCAAGCTTCTGACGCTGGAAATGTACGGATGAAAGTCGGTTTTGACGGTTCATCTGACGAGATACATCTGATATATGGAGGTGTTGAGGTGCTTTTGAGGAGGAAATGGGGCGATGCTTCCGATTATACTTAACAGGCTTGGTGGTGATGTGGTTCAGACAATTGGAGAATGGGTCCATAAGCACGTGGACCGATTTGGTGAATATGTTCTTTAGACAGTTTAAAGTTCATGTCTCACAATAGAAGAATGTGATGATGCTATCAAGCATGAAACAAAGGCCAGAAGAGACCTTAAGAAGCTATTTGACAAGGTTCAATGTGGCAGGTGCAGCCGTCGATAAACCGGATCTGTCTATAATCTTAATGGCGATAGTATATGGAGTCACGAACAAGACGGACTTCAAAATTGTATCGGAAAAGGATCTTGTTATCCCACCTTTTGGTCAAGGCTGGGATATCAACAAATTGGCTGGAAAGGATGGATATCAGGATTGGAGATCGATTGGAAACAAGGCTATGATCGATATCGTCAAAATTTGGCAGAGCTCCAATCAAGACAGGATCAATTGGGAACGATGAACACGGCTAGAAAAGGCTATATCTCAAGTTTCAAGTCGAATGGAGTTCGTTTGGCCGAGATATTGATGGATGCATGCTTAAGGAAACCCCGTTCGTATCGATACCTATGGATACGAACAGGATGTTCGTATCGATCAGGGAGAGAGAGAGATTAAGTGGATTTCGACTCGATGGCTGTGGACTTGGATTGAACAAATAGGCGCATGATGATTTGTTCGACTCGATGATTTCGTATCGATCGAGATGGAGCTCAGCAGTATACTTCAAATCGATACTGTTCGTATCGATCAACATGGACTACTTTGAATCGATACAGTTCGTATCGATCAACATTGGATACTTCGAGTCGATCCGAAGAAGCGTGGATACGAACAAGGCAGCACCAATAGCAGGAAGTCGACACGAAATGAGCGGCAGGCATATGTGGGTCGATGCGAACTGCGAGTGATAATGGATACGAAGGCATGCGCTTTCGGAGTGCTCAAGGATCGATACGAAGAGGACAGTGGCCTATCGATGCGAAGAGGGGAACAGGTTGATGGACACGAAGGTGATGGTTACGAACTCACGAATACGAACGCTTCAGCCTTCACGAAAGCTACAACTTGCATCGATCGTAACTCACAATCTACGAGTCCAAATGCCACCAAATTTTCACAGGAGCTTGTGTACAACCTAAAGAATGTTGGCGATCAATCTCGACTCGATTGGACAAGATCTTGATCGATACGAATTTCGTTTGTATCGATCACGGATCGAGTCGAAATCACCTAGGATCGATCACGTGGGCCCACTCGCGTGCAAGAAGAGGTCTTCCGAAATCTGAGCAAGATATTTGCAACCTACACCTATAAATAGCATCCCAAAGCCTACATAAAAGGGACTACTTGATTCTCCAACGTCCAGACTCTGCCAAAATCCCCATTATACTAAAATTTCACTGTTGTACTCGAGAATTACTGCTGTAATCCGTTGCAACCAGCGAGCAAAGTCAATAAAAGATTAACTTTTGAAGTGGACGTAAGCCGAAAATAGCCGAACCACTATAAATCTTGTGTCTCTGTTTATTTTTCTCCATTTTAAGTTAGTTATTCTTCATTTTTGTCCTCTACATTACTTAGATCCGTGATTTGTGATCATATACTGCTGATCTGTGTTCATACATTGGTGCTTTCGCGATATTTGGGGTTTGCGACCAATTTTGGCGCAAACACTTTGGTGCTTTCACTGAGAACGACTAGCGCCCGCTAGACCGGATTTGAAGTTCAGATTTGAAAGGCTAAAGGATCAGATCTAAAAGGAACTATGACAAAGCAATCAACAAGGAGACAGAGCGGAGAGAAGTCAGCATGAAGGAAGCCAGGAGGCATCTTCAGGAGATAATCAGACTTCGGCTTTCATTACCAGAGACGAGATGGAGATGATGATGGGAGAAATGCATGAAAAGTTTCTAAAGAGACAGAAGGAAATGATGCAAAACCTTCTCAGACAGTTTGGACAGGTAGGAACAGCTGGAATTGCTGGAGTTCGGATCCACGGAGCTGGAACGGATGTTATCCCAACTTTTGGCAAAGCCGAGATACCCAAAGATTAACCGAAAATCAATGATTATTAGTCATGAACAACGATTGTGCATCGCAGGTTCATCATGGATATCGATGAATTTTGTCCGGGTCCGGATCAGGCTACAATTGATAAGACATGTCAAGCAAGGCCAGATAAAATAACATTCCAAATCTCGAGTCAATCCGAGTTCGTACGTCCAAGATATCATCGACGCAAGTGAAGGACATAGCCTTGAGTTCGTCTCCCTATGGTTCGAATCCCCTAGGGTCGAATCCATCAA
This sequence comes from Allium fistulosum, assembly GCA_030737815.1. NCBI lineage: Eukaryota > Viridiplantae > Streptophyta > Magnoliopsida > Asparagales > Amaryllidaceae > Allium > Allium fistulosum. Next base: position 620,030,717 of record CM060906.1, read on the forward strand.
ACTCAACTCCAACGAAGTTCCCCTGATGGCTTCGAATCCATGGAAGTACTTTAGCTTCGACTCTATCAAGCGAGGCCTAGTTCGAATCCATTAGGTTGTCCCTTCCTTCGAATCCACAGAGCTGCAGGTATGAGTCCTTCGACTCCATCAAAGGAAGTTCCTTCGAATCCACACTGTTTGAGGCAACTTCGAATCGATCAACTTTAACGTACCTAGATCGATTCGAACAGACCTTCGCTCATTCAATTCGAAGAGGGATGTCTTCGAATCCACTACCACGAATCCACCCAGTCAAAGCGGCGAAGAACATGGAGTCGACCCAGTCAATCCGGAGTGAAAAGCGGATCGATACGAAGCATACGCACCACGTCACCATCTTCACATGCAGAAGCATCGATTCGAACCTATGGATTCGAACCATATCAATTCGAACGAATCCATAGGACGAAGAGCACGAAAATCTTCAACTTGAATCGATCATAATTCGAGTTCCACAAATCCAAATGCCATGAAATTTTCACAGAAGCTTGAGCACATGGTGAAGAAGTTCACACCAAATTTCAGCTCGATTGGATGATTTCTTGATCGATTCGAACCAAGGGTCGAATCGATCCCAAAGTGGGCCCGGTTCTCCAGATTTCGGCCATGTGGCCCCCTCACGAGCCAGAACTGGTCTCCCCGAATTTTAGGCGGAATATCAGCCTCCTACACCTATAAATAGAGCCCCTGGTCATTCAGAAAAGAGGTCCGAGAATTTTGAGAGCTAAAGAGCGCCCAGACTCTGCTAGATTAACTCCAGATCACCATTGTTGCCTTAGATTCAGACTTAGCTCAGAAAATCAGTTGTAATACAACACACGAAATTGTAATCTTCAAGCATCGAGCAATAAAATCATAAAAACCTTGAAGTGGACGTAGGCCGGAGATAGCCGAACCACTATAAATCGTGTGTCACTATTCATTATTTCTTGATTGCTGCTTGTTACTTGCTTAGATCTGTGATTTGTGTGTGAATATTGTTGATCTGTATTCATACGCTGGTGCTTTAACTACACTTGGGGTTTGTGACCATTTTTGGTGCAAACACTTTGGTGCTTTCACTGAGAAGAACTAGCACCCGCTACACCAGATTCAAAGTTTAGATTTGAAATTTTAAGGATTCAGATTTGACTCTACAATGACTCGACAAACAAGACAAAGAGTTGAGAGGAGCCAACAGGGAGGAAGTCAAGAGGCATCCTCTGGCGCTGGAGAAGGACAAGCTTCGATCTACATTACTAGAGATGAGATGGAGGCTATGAATAACCTAATGCAGGAAAGAATGATGAAAAGCCAACAAGAGATGCTGCAGAATTTCTTCGAGCAGATGAGAGCTGCAGGGACACAGAATCTTGAACCAGCTACAGCGGCTGTGAATGTGGAACAAGGAGCTAGGGCTATGGAACCCAACGGAGGACAGAATGCAGAACCAGAAGGCAATCAACAAGGGCTTGGAGGCAGGCCCGCAGGATCCAACGTAGAAGAACCTTTGGAAGGAGCTCAACCGACTAGGGCCAACACAAATGCTAACGAGCCACCCGAAGAGTACGTACCAGAATTCCCTACAAGACTCGGAGGGCAAGACAGAGACATGACAAGGGGGCAACCCCTGGATGGAGATGAGAGAATGATTGGCCTAGTGAGACGGATCTTGAGAGGGGGATTGTCAGGAGGAGGATTGGAAGAAGTTAGTCGGAGTCCGTTCGCTCCGAATATCAGGAATGCAAAGAACCCTCCAAAGTTCAAACTACCAATGCTGGATCCGTATGACGGGAAGTCGGATCCAACCATGCATATTACCAGATACATTAGACACAGGGAAGTACTGGGAGCATCCGAGGAAGTGATGGCACGATGCTTCCCTTTATTTTTATCAGACTTGGCTGCACTTTGGTTCAGACAATTAGAGACTGGATCAATCAGAACATGGGGCGAGCTTGTGGATTGCTTCATGAGACAGTTCAGGGTCCACGTAACACGGCCCAAGAGTGTGATGACTCTAGCTTCAATAAAGCAAAGGACCGGAGAGTCTATAAAAGATTTTCTGCTACGATTCAATGCAACGGTGGCTTCTGTAGATCACCCAGATCCATCAATGATTCTGATGGCGGTAGTGGCAGGAGTTGGGGAAGGCACCGAATTCAAAGACTCTTTGACTAAAGATCCACCGCAAGATCTGGGAGAGTTTTTCCATGAAGCTGAAAAATTCATTCGATTAGAAGAATCACGAGCCGAGAGGCAGGAAATAAATGTTGCACAAGGCGAAGGAACCGCCAGGGAACAGTCCAGGGCATACAAAGGAAAGAGAAAGCAGGATGACGTACATGATGGTCCTGATAAACGGAAGAAATTCCGAGAGCCTAGATTCAGGCAATACACAGATTTGACGGCAAACCTAGAAAGAATTTACACTGAAACTCGGGGGCAACTCCCGTATCGAAAACCACCCAGGAGAGATCCCACGGAGCAGGAACGCAGGACTGGAAAATACTGCCTATTCCATGAGCTGGATGGGCACACTACCGATGAATGCCGCCACCTGAAGGATGAGGTGGAAGAACATGCCAGGAGTGGTAGATTGCCGCAGTATGTCAGAGAACGTACAACGGCGGTTAGACCCGAACAACTACCGCCTCAACCTAACAGGAATGATCCTGGATCGGGATCACGACTCGTCATCAACTGATTGTGATGGCAAGGGCCAAGTTCAAGATTTGGACTCTGGTCGATTAGTTTTCTTAGATTTGATTTCCAAAATAAAACGGCTATCTCACTTACTCATGTACGGGAACCGGAGAGATCCCTAGGCATGCTCTAAGATGGAAATAGACCGCTCCGCCCGGAGAGGCGTTGTCTTGTTTTTCCTGGTGTTTGAGATTGAACACCTAGGATTTGAATTTAATAAAGAAACATTTATTGAAACAAACCTTTGATCGGAGAGTTAAAGGATAAACATTAAATATCATTATAAAGATGATCGCTTTATGATCCTACCCGGAGAGGCAGGGTCCGGAGTGCAAGAAGTGAGTTGCTTCGCCGGAGAGCGACAGGATCGACTCACTTAAGCATCGTTTCCTATTCACCGGAGAGTGATTGGATTGGGATTCGATAAGTGCCCAGAGAGGCTATGATCGGCCCACGATTTAGGCCATGACATCGCTTAATGTTCAGATACACTGAACCGGAGTGCAAGAAGTGAGTTGCTTCGCCGGAGAATGACAGGATCGACTCACTTAAGCATCGTTTCCTATTCACCGGAGAGTGATTGGATCAGGATTCGATAAGATCCCAGAGAGGCTATGATCGGCCCACGATTTAGGCCATGACATCGCTTAATGTTCAGAGACACTGAACCGGAGTGTAGGGGGTGTAGCCGCTTCGCCGGAGAGCGACAGGATCAGCTCACTCATCGTTGTTTCCCCTTCACCAGAGAGTGATAGGATGGGATCCAGCAAGAGCCCGGAGAGACTATGATCGGTTTAGAATGACCAAGACATCGCTTTACGCCCTAACTGGGCCAGAGTGCAAGGAATAGAAAGCAACGCCGGAGTGCAATAGGATCTTTCTATTCGATCGCTAAGTCTGGAATGGGCTTGGCAAGGGTCCGAAGTGACCACCAATAGTATGGAGAGACTGTAGAACTTCATTCTTAACTTCCACTGGAAAAAATTGATAACAATTCGGCTTCGAACAGCCATGGACTTGATTGAAAATGCTATAAGCTATGAGTAAAACATGAACTCACTGCATTTGACTTGAGACTGATCAAAACACGCCTTTTACCAAAAGACATGTTTTGGGGGGCAAAATGTTATCCCAACTTTTGGCAAAGCCGAGATACCCAAAGATTAACCGAAAATCAATGATTATTAGTCATGAACATCGATTGTGCATCGCAGGTTTATCATGGATATCGATGAATTTTGTCCGGGTCCGGATCAGGCTACAATTGATAAGACATGTCAAGCAAGGCCAGATAAAACAACATTCCAAATCTCGAGTCAATCCGAGTTCGTACGTCCAAGATATCATCGACGCAAGTGAAGGACATAGCCTTGAGTTCGTCTCCCTATGGTTCGAATCCCCTAGGGTCGAATCCATCAAACTCGACTCCAACGAAGTTCCCCTGATGGCTTCGAATCCATGGAAGTACTTCAGCTTCGACTCCATCAAGCGAGGCCTAGTTCGAATCCATTAGGCTGTCCCTTCCTTCGAATCCACAGAGCTGCAGGTATGAGTCCTTCGACTCCATCAAAGGAAGTTCCTTCGAATCCACACTGTTTGAGGCAACTTCGAATCGATCAACTTTAACGTACCTAGATCGATTTGAATAGACCTTCGCTCATTCGATTCGAAGAGGGATGTCTTCGAATCCACCCAGTCAAAGCGGCAAAGAACATGGAGTCGACCCAGTCAATCCGGAGTGAAAAGCGGATCGATACGAAGCATACGCACCACGTCACCATCTTCACATGCAGAAGCATCGATTCGAACCTATGGATTCGAACCATGTCGATTTGAACGAATCCATAGGACGAAGAGCAGGAAAATTTTCAACTTGAATCGATCATAACTCGAGTTCCACAAATCCAAATGCCATGAAATTTTCACAGAAGCTTGAGCACATGGTGAAGAATGTTCACACCAAATTTCAGCTCGATTGGATGATTTCTTGATCGATTCGAACCAAGGGTCGAATCGATCCCAAAGTGGGCCCGGTTCTCCAGATTTCGGCCATGTGGCCCCCTCACGAGCCAGAACTGGTCTCCCCGAATTTTAGGCGAAATATCAGCCTCCTACACCTATAAATAGAGCCCCTGGTCATTCAGAAAAGAGGTCGTAGAATTTTGAGAGCTAAAGAGCGCCCAGACTCTGCCAGATTTACTCCAGATCACCATTGTTGCCTTAGATTCAGACTTAGCTCAGAAAATCAGTTGTAATACAACACACGAAATTGTAATCTTCAAGCATCGAGCAATAAAATCATAAAAACCTTGAAGTGGACGTAGGCCGGAGATAGCCGAACCACTATAAATCGTGTGTCACTATTCATTATTTCTTGATTGCTGCTTGTTACTTGCTTAGATCTGTGATTTGTGTGTGAATATTGTTGATCTGTATTCATACACTGGTGCTTTCACTACACTTGGGGTTTGTGACCATTTTTGGTGCAAACAACGGAAGGACCCAACAGGCAATTAGACGGAGCGGCTTAATAGGGCGCAGCCCCTAATCCGCACACGACTGTTAATCAGGATGGATCCAGGTATGGGGGCACTCCAGCCGACAATGATGGACCGACCCATGGAAAAACTTTAGGTGACACCACACAACAAGATGATGGCAGGAATGCAGGAGCGCGTGATGAAGAGTACGTACCAGAATTCCCTTGGGGACTCGGGGGGAAACCCTTGATGGACAACGTTGGGTTGGCTGAGATTATCAGGCGAACTATGCGTGGAGGTTTAACAAACAGAGATATGGAAGGAGTAAACAGGAGTCCGTTTACCCGTGACATCAGAATGGCTCGGAACCCACCAGAGTTCAAGCTACCTATGCTGGAGGTATACAATGGCAAGGCTGATCCTACCAATCACCTGATTAGGTACATGAGACACATGGAAGTGCTGGGGGCATCAGAGGAGGTTATGGCCCGATGTTTCCCCATGTACTTGACGGATATAGCTGCTATGTGGTTCAGGCAGTTGGAGGAGGGATCTATCAGGACATGGACGGAATTGGTGGATAAGTTTTTAAAGAAGTTTCGGGTTCATATCAAAAGGCCAAAGAATGTAATGACGCTAACATCGGTGAAGCAAAGGATAGGAGAATCGCTCAGAACTGTCTTAACTCGGTTCAGTGCAGCGGTTACTTTGGTGGATCGGCCGGACCCATCAATGGTTTTAATGACAGCAGTGTCAGGAGTCAGGGATAACTCGGATTTCAAAGTGTCATTGATACGGGACCCACAAATGGATCTCAGGGAATTCTTTCACAAGGCCGAGAGATTCCTTCGACAGGAGGATGCATGTACGGATATGATGTGAAAGGAAGTGAACGCGACCGAGGATGGAGAGCCATCCGGCGGAAGTTCGGGCAAGGATAAGAATAAAGGAAAACAGAAGTTGGATGACAACTTTGGCAGGGCAAGGAAACGTTGGGGAGAGCCAAAATTCTCCACTTATACAGGGTTGAATGAAACGTTGGAGCGGATATTCATGGAAATTCGGGATCGTCTTCCCTACCGAAGGCCAGCAAGGAGAGAACCATCGGAACGTGAAAAGGCATCAGGAAGGCACTATCTCTTTCATTATCTGGACGGACATGATACCAACATCTACAGACATCTAAAGGATATAATCGAGGAGCATGTAAGGAGTGGTCAGTTGCGACAATACGTCGGGACTTGGAATGCGGTGGTGGAATAGGAGCAGCCACCGTCTACCTCAAACGACGATGGCGCGAGGCCCAGGAATGATGGTCGATTAGTTATCGACTGACAGGAACATGGAACAAGTAGCAAACTACAGGCAAACAGCTAAGTCACTTACTCATGTACGAGGACGGAGATGACCCCTAGGCATGCTCTGAGATGATGATAAACCGCGACGCTATGGTTTGTGAAATTTGTTTTTTCTTTTTTGGTTTGGACATTTGCTTTTTTCTGGTTTGGTTTTGGAGTTTGGTTTGAACTCTTGGTCTTGTTTGTTTTTTTGATTTGGACTTTAGTTTGGACATAGGCTATAGATTGCCGAACCATTATAAAAGTCTAGCGTATCCTGTTATTTTTCTTTCATTTTCAATATTATTTGCTATATCAAGCTCTAACAAGTTCCCTATAACTCAATCTTGGGTGTCGATACATTTTTGGCATCAACATTTTAGTACTTTCACTGAGAGAACTACATCTAGGCTTAGATCTAGCACTCTACTTTAGATTGGATAGATCCAAAAGTTAAATCCGAAAAACTTGTTTGAAGAACTTGAATTGTTGTTGAAAAAAAGGGATGGCACTAAAAGATCCAATATATCCTCAGGAGCTATGGCTGGTGGTGTTGAAATGAATCCTCACCAAATGGAAGTTAACAATGGAAATGTAATACCAGAATTATCTTGTAACAACCCTGGTCAAGGTTACCTGCATTAAATCTAAAATATTATTTAGGATTATCTAAATTAATTTTAAGATAAATTTGGGGAAATTTAATTGTTAATTATTAAATTGAAATAGATTTGGGATTTATTAAATTGCATACTTTATAAAATATCCTTTTATGTAACTTAAATATAATAATTGCTAATGTAAGAATAATGTTAAGAAAAATTAGAATTTAATAAATTATATGGAAAATAATTTTATTATTAAGATGAGAATAAAGATATTACATTCACTTGCTGATATGAATAGAAAGTAGCGATAAAAAATTTTCCATTTGTAATTATTGTACCAAGAATGTAATAAATTTAATAGAAATGTTAATATTGATATTTATTGTTAAAATGAGATTTATAGTAAATAATAATTGTAACTTCTATTTGCAAAAGTTTTGTTTATTATTTTTCAGTGCATTTCAATATCGATAAAATAGTGACTTTTGTTATTTTGGCTTTTGTCAAAATACTTGAAATCATAACATACTAAATAAAACATTGAATGAAATGTAAAATAATGATTTATAAATAAGGTATTTCAATATTTGTAAGAATGAGAATCTTTACAAGTTGATTATTGTGGGAAAAAATTAGATAAAACAATGTTTGAAAAATAATACATAGTTAGTATAAATCAGTGTTTCATAAAGTGATAAGAACCAAGTCGAATAGTAACACTTTTCATTTATAAAATTAGCAACCTTACTATTAGATCTAAATCAAAACCTTCTTAGCCTAAGTAGAGGAAATAAAGATGAGAAACAAAGTACGTACAATATTTCTCATTCTCATTCTATTCCCGTAACCAGAAAATCAAAATTCTCTTAAGTCTCCAAACCCTAGATCATAATTTTCCCAAATTCAAATTGAAAATAAAGAGGGTTTTGATTAATAAATATAGAAATCATAACAAGGTAATCTCTTCCACCCAATCTTGCATTCATTAGGGTTTAATTTCAGTTCTTCCCTCTTGATTGTAGTCTTGTTTTGCCTACTTTTTGAGAATCAACCTAGGGTTATCTGCTTAAAGTCATTGGCTTAAGGGGATCCGGGTTCATGCCATCAATACGGACTTTTATTAGTGAGTTTATCTCACATTTCTAGGCTATGAACGATGGAAAGTTGTTGTTTCATTGTTCGATTGGGTCAATGTTGAAATGGCTCTCAAACTGGTTGCGATATTCACGTATTTTGTTATTTTATTCACTGTTTTGTTGAAACCCACATCCTATGATAATGATTTTGCATCAAATTGTACATATTTGGTTGCTTGCATGTTAGCAAATTCAGTCTAGTAGATGTCTAAGTTCAATTCAGAGAAGAAAACACTATAAATAGGCAACCATTGCACCGCCAGCATCGCTTGGGACCCAGTGCAGCCGTGCCAACCGATGCACAGGTCATATATTTTAATCCGAACCGTATTCTCAAATCATTTTAAGTATGAATTTATATTTTGTACGAAAGATATTTGGAATATTTATATATATATATATATATATAATATATTTATTTATAACAATAATGGCTTTAAATTTGATTTGGAATAATGGTTTAAAATTGTGCATGTATATATATATATATATTAGCTAGGGATTTCCAACATATATACACACACACATACACGTACACGTATATATTATGGTTTATAAAAACAATATTTTCGAGAGGGATTTCAAAGTAAATTATTCTATAAAATTGCACGACATCAATCAAATGAGAAATCGATTTAAACGGATTAATAAAACAAGTTGTATGAAATGCTCGCGTTTATTTTTCCGATTAATTCCCGGAACTGTTTGATTAAGCCATTTATATATACGACTGGAGTTTACTAACTTATAGTAAATATTTAAATAAACTCGTATGGTATGGGACACGTGGTTGATATTTATTCGGTTACTATTTGGAGGTATATAACACTTATCGATGAGTTTATAACTCGTCTTCGGAGTTTATAGGACTTGTTCCTATCTTGGAGTTTATAGGTCTTGTACCTATCTTGATATTTATAAGCCTTGTTCCTATCCAAATGTTTATTGGACGTGTTCCTATCTTGATGTTTATAGGTATTATACCTATCTTGAAGTTTATAGACTTATACTTCTATCTTGGAGTTACATGTATGTAGGTGAATTTATTTTCACCAATCTTAGATTTTTGGCACCTTTCCCCCCTTTTTATGTAATTTTCTGGATTTCTGTTATGATTTCTACATTTGATGTTATTTGTGTTATCACCATATGATTTTGGGGGTTTTTCTTTTAGAAGTTATCATGGGATTTTGATATTTGGTGACTTCATACTTGGAGTTTATTGAAGCATTCTTGTTGTATTTGCCAATACTTGGCTTTATGTCTATTTGTGATCTATATCATTATATCCGGTATCTATTTTGCTTAACTCTTTCATTATAGTCAAGACTGACTCGTTTATCATTTTATTATACTCGGGTCAGACTGAGATATTTTAGGTGCTCCAGTTTGACTATTCTTAAGAAGATTTTACTCCAGTCCTCTAGTTATTATTTAGCTTATCATCATCTTGTATATGAGTACAGATTCATTGTAGTGTTATATCTATACTAAGCCTAGATTCATTCCTTATACTTAGTTATTTCTTGAGTTGTAGTGTTGATGTATTATATAGATCGTTTTGACCACAGTCTTGTATTTGATATTGTAAGATCCCCCACTTGGAGGCCCAAAACTAATGGCTACGGATGTTGTAGTCATCCATAGTTATTAATTCTCGGTGATCAAATGCAGTAATGTTAGTTATATTGATATAACAAAAACACATGGATATGAAAAAAAATTAACACCCTTAACAAATTTCTCATTCCATTTCAATCATATTTCAAATTCATTACACAATCCCAAATTCGAGAACCACGTTTAGAGAAAATATAATTATTACAAACTACCACTACAACAAAAAGGACTTTTTATAGCGTGTAAAAACCGCTATAAAAACTTTCTATAGCGATTCTATAATCGCCATAGATCAACATGTTGTAAAAAGTCTGGTAGATACTATAGCGTGTCATACTTGGAATGGAAAATGTATTTTTCTTGCCATCTAAAATAGGCCATATTGGTGCAACTGCTTTTCTATAGCATTATGAAACGTGCTATAGAACTTTTTATGACGCATTTTAGTTGCTATAAATATGTCGACATGCTATATTATTATAGCATTTGAACGCGCTATGGAGTCATCGTGTCAACCTTTTATGACACATTGAAATGCTATAGAAAATTCATTACTATCTATTATAGCATCGTCTTATTGCTATGAAAACTATTTACTCTTTGCAAAATATTTTGTATAGCACTAACATGATGCTATGGTATAACAAAGCTGAACAATTTTTCTTTTTATTGCATAGTTAGAAGGCTATAAAAAAATTCTATTGCACATTTTTTGCTGCCATAACATTCAAAGTTTACAATTTTCAATTCTACTTATATATTATAACTCAAAAAACCACATTCATCACATTAACATAAGTACACAAATTGAGTCATAAGCCAAATCACAATATATATATATATATCCATAATATTTCATACATGAAGAATTAAACATAAATATTTGTGATAAAAATTAAACATAAGTACACAAATTGAGTGTAGCATACCAAAACGATACATACTAAAAATATTTTAATGACCATCGATAAGCATGACCGATTTAAAGGAGAAAGAGTGCGACATCATATATCAACCTCAAAAGCATCATACAACACCTGTGAAGAAGAAACACAAACATACATATGTTAGTCAATATATACAAGTATGTATAAGTACAAAAGATGCATCGCCAAAGACTAAGTTACTGAAACTAGCATAACCCCTAATGAACCTGTTATTGTGATCAATCATGCTTTAAAGAAGCACACTAAGGACAGTGGCACTGGCTTGCTAGGATTCTGGGTAAAGTTGTAATCAATACAATCTGAAATCTAAGTTTTATCCACTACTTCAGAACACAACAAGAACCAAATAATGTTTATATATATACACATCTACATCTATACCCTAATATGGTACATAAAAATGAACTAAATCAGTCAATCATTTACACTCCACCTGTCAATGTCTTGCACTATCTATAATTATATACTTAATTAAGTTAAATTTTTATACTTAGTTAATTTTCATAAATTTATTTAAATTTTATAAATTTTATTAATATTTAGGTATTAATTTAATTTTATAAAACTTGGTTAATTTATAGAAAATTGTTTAATTTTTATAAAACTTGGTTAGCTTAGTTTATTCTTGTAAACTTTGTTGATTTTTATAAACTTATCGGATTTCATGAATTTTCAAAAATACCTACTTTGCGTGGTTAGTGCTTTCCCACACACCCCAATTCGATATACATTTACACGATCAAATCAAAATCGGATTTATATCATATATAAAAAATATACTTCATAATAGTGTACGCATTCAAATGCATAAAAACATACCTTTTATTAGCAATTTTAGCTAGCAATCTTCCATATAGCAAAGGAATGTTTTGTGTACCTATATAGCAAAGTAAAGGGAATAATTAGTATAGATGGGCATCGCCAATTATTGAGCAAAATCTATGATCACATACAAAAAACTTCACATGCCTTTTACCACCAATGCATCATGCACTCAATCAGATTTCATTGGTTTACCATCCTCATTTCAATGCAAACTCTAAAATGGATCTGTTGGCTGTTGCATTCACAATCTTCAATTCACCATGGCCAAAATTGGCCTCTCAAAATATTGATCATTGTGGGCTACTGCTGTGACTTCTACAAAAATACTTACCTATTTACTGATATATATGTAGCCAAATCTTTGGATATCGCATACAGTTGTCCTGTTGCATGTCTGAAGTACTTTTTTCCTACTTGTTTGAATTTCCAATGTTCTGGTTCGTAATATTTGACGCCCCTGCATTTAAAAAAAGAAAAGAAAAGAACAGCGATTTGTAAATTATTGTTGTGCATAAGAAGAAAATAACGTGTGAAGTTTTTTAGATCGTAATGTTTTGAAAGAACTGGTCCAGACTTCATGCACCCAATATAAACATGAGATTTTGAAGTGTGGCGTGCTAAGTAGCTGCTTTGAAGAAAAATAAATAACATTTGGTTATATAAACATTTCAAATTTAGTTGGAGCAAATAGTTATTAGGGAAGGCAAGTGACTGACAGACCGATGCTCACATGTGCATCATCATCGGCCAATAGCATACTAAGTGTACCTATTGTGTTAAAATGCAAATGTTATGTGGTGGACAATGAAGAAGAGAGCTCATGCTTGCTTGATGAAGCAACATTGTTAGATCTACTTGGCATTTTGAATTTCCGATGTGTTATAAGGGACCCAATCTATAAGCTACTGATTATCTTTCAAAACTGGTAGTCTAAGAGATAGGCAATGTTTGAAGAGTCTATTGTTCAGATTAATCACATGTTTCATGTTATGACCCAAGCTGTATTCGAGAAAGAAACCATGAGCAAAGAAAGAAAAATCAAGCAAATTCATAACAAAATAAACCCTACAAGCACTAAAATTGCATACTACATTAATTAAAGGATAAGACGGGGGTAGAACTATGAAACATAAAAGCTTATTTCAGGATAATTACGTATTTGAGTGTAAAGAGATAACTGATGTACCTAAGTTGAAAACATGGATTCATATGATCAGGTACACCATAATACATTTGATACAGTGCGCCTCTAACACAAGACCAGATCAACATTGTGATGCACATGGCTACCTTACACCTCATACGCATACGAATACATATTTGTTAGCACCTGTTGGTTCGTATCAACAACACGTTAAGAAAAGCTCGAAATAGATCACTGGGTACATGAATGTGTTAAGAAGAGTGCAAAAAGTTGATTGCTAGTTTGCAAACTACTAAAATGTATAAAATTAGAAAGTAGAATTAAAAAGAAAAATTGATGTTAAGTCAGATGACGGAAGTTAAAATTAGAAAGTAGAATTAAAAAGAAAAATTGGTGGGTTACCTACTTTTATCGTGATATATGTTCTGTTGACATGTAGCATTTGGGTAGGGGAATTAAAACAAAGTGAGGAAGAACCAGGTTACATTATTTTGAAATGAAAGTAGAATATTAATGCCAAGTCAGATGACGGAAGTTCCTATTTTTAAGTTTAATTAATAAATTTGTTGTAAACTTGAACAGCTTAGCGAACTTGAATATTAAACACAAATATTTAAAAGCAAATTAAACTAAATAAACAGACAAGCTTAGAATTTTAAAGTATATAGTCAAAAAGAAATTCCATTTAATGAAATACTCGGCTGTATTATAAGGGAGATGCACATATATAAACACAACTTATAGAATAAGGTGCCGTTTGTAAATCACGCAAGATCAGGTGGTCATAGCATGAAGTATTAGTTTATGAGGCATATCCACATTGCTAATGCTGTTGAGAAATATGTCTGAGTTTTTGTTGATAGTCCATGGTACCCTTCCACGTGGTTCTGCCCAATAGCATACCAATTACACACTTAGATTTGTTCGCATCAATTGAAATGGAAGTTACATTGGCCTCAAGGGGAAACATAAACCAGATAGACATTTATGTTTGAAGGGGGTAATTTTAATTCCTGTTTTCTAAAATATATTTAATCCAACATAATAAAATATGTAGGATTATCAAATGTCATAAATATTTCAAGGACCACTAACTCTAGTTACAAGTCATATGATGCTTTAAACTAAGGTTCTAAGGTTCATGGGTATTTTAATTCATGTCTTCATGCTCGCACCTACCGATCAGCAGTGTGTTTCCTAACATTTATCAGCAATCTCATTTGCATCTCCTCATACCTCTATATTACCATCAAACTCGTACACTACCTTATGTTTTAGCAGTAGCCCTGCACATCCCCTCTTCTCAGACTCATCTAGCCTTGCTATATTTCATCAGTTTTCAGCAAGCTGTGCTCGCTTTAGACCAGCTCTCAGACTTGCGTCGCTCATTGTGCACCCATTGGGCTTAAACTCAAGCCTCCATTGTGGTGAAATTTTTTGCTTGATGCACTGCTACCCTCAGGACTATGTATTGATCAACCCGTAGTGGTAGAAGCCTCGGGGGTTGGGCCTCGGCCCGTTGGCCGTAAGGTTCCATCGCAAGGACCGGGACTGCTCGAACCCCCAGTCGATTCGGATAGTAGGCCCTCCCGGTGGTTATGAAGTAGTCGAGTGGGGGTTGGTCGGCGGTTACAAGGACAGAAAGAGGTTAAACAAGGCATACGTTGAGGGACTAGTACGTGTTCTGCGCAGTGTGGGAGCCTTCGACTTCCACTAGTTTCATGGTATGGGACTTAAAGCGTACGTTTAAGCATTTTTTGACTCCAACATTTGATATTCTAAATATGTATGTTTTACCTGTCATAGTGAAATTTGTGTTTTAAAATAACTTTGCATTGTGATATCTACTGAATAAGATCTTTTACCCTAATGAATTGAATGAAGTAGATTTTAGTTAATAAACATAAGGATCTACATTATTGGGTGAATCCCTGCTCTTATATTTTACTAGTGGAGAGGATCTAGTATTGTTTCATCAAGCCAAAGTGCATATAAACCAATGTTTCAATCTAAAGATCAGATATAAGGATGAGTCACTGCTCTGCTTTTCAGGTGGTACATATGCAACAGATCTAAAAGGAAGTTTTGTGATGAGGCATATACAGTGTGGTTAACATTTAACAAACTTAGTTAACATTTAAAAAACTTAGTTAATTTAAATAAAGTGGAAATTAGGGAGACATCCCTATCATACTTTCATATTGTAAAGCGGGTCCCTGTTAAAGTTTCATTGTAAAGCGGGTCCCTGTTTTCTGGAAACGAAGAAAAATTATTGCTGAAATGTCAGCAATTTTTATAAATAAATGCTGATATTTCAGCAACTATCCGTGTCAAAGTTTTATTGTAAAAACAAAGAAAAATTATTGCTGAAATGTTAGCAACTTTTATAAATAAGTGCTGATATTTCAGCAACTTTCATAAAATGTGTTCACAGTGTACATAAATGTTGCTGAAATATCAGCAACTTTTATAAATAAGTGTTGATATTTCAGCAACTTTCATACACTATGTTCACAGTGTACAGAAATATTGCGGAAATGTCAGCAACTTTTATGAAATGTTGCATCATGCTCTGCAATAATCGTGAATAAAAAACAGGGACCTAATTTACACTGAAATTTAGTGAAGGACTTTTCGTGAATTTTGAAACGTAATAAGGACCTGTGCCAAAAGTACCCTTAAATAAATTTAGTTAGTTTTTATGGAACTTGTTTTTAAAATATATTTAATTTTTGCAAAACATAAGTGAATTTCATAAAAATCTTAATTGAATTTCATAATTTTAATTAGTTTTCACAAACTTAGTTTTAAATGTTATCTAATTTTTATAAAACTTAGTGCACTTCAATAAACTTTATCAAACTTGCTAAATTTTATAAAACTTGGTTGTTCTATAAATATTTACAAAACCAAGTTAACTTGATTAATTTTACAAAAACTAGTTAGTTTCTATATAATTTAGTTAGCTTAGTTAAATTTCGTAAAATTTTGTTATGTTAGATAAATTCTAATATTTTTGATGTATGCAATATAAATTATATTCAATAAATTATATAGAAAAATCTAATGTGTCTTCTCAGTTGCAAAGGCATAAATATACTTGAGGAGGTCATCGACTAAAGAAGTAAAATAAAATTCAACAGAGAATTTATATCAGTAAACCATAGTCTACTTTGTTTCATCTGTAATTACAATGCATATGTTGATTATAAATTTTTATAGCTGATCAATTTTATTAGTAGAAAAAAGAACATATAATATTTTAAGTTTCCAATAGCATAAAAATCATCATTCAATAAAAGAATAGATGTTTGGTAAGAAACTAGAAAATTATAGGCTTGTAAAAATTACTCACTTTGTTGCAGTTTTGTTTGGATGTCATTTCTACTTTCGCGCTATCTTGAGCATTTGACTCTGCACCTAATACTGATACTTGACCTATAACAAATTCATTATTAAATAACTTCTTAGCAATTAATGTAGTTTGCTCTAAATTTCTGTGGTTGTAGTCCTCAGTTATGTGAATTAAATTGTGGTTTGCTACCGTTTCTTGAGCTTTCATAGTGATTGACTGCAAGTATTTTCCTTGAGCTTCTATTCGTACTTGCATGAGTTTTTTTACACCTGTTCACAGAAAATAGAATTGTAAGTAAAACTACAGCGTTTGCTGTCAAATGATACATGAAATGAACCATGCATTTAAAAAGAGGTAGCTTCATACGTGCACACTTACATATCCATGTAACTAAATTGTGCCTGCAATTAACCTTCAAAGTTGAGGATGATTCCCCTAAGTGATTTCCTAGCTAGCCTGCCCCCTAAATCAAGCCTACAACTACATTTTCAAAACAATTGTACATATGTCAAGGTAATACATGATCCCATAAAATTTCATTGACAATTTATGATATATTAGTACCATACAGATGTCAAAGTAATACAAGTGAGAGTATATAATTTGTATCAAGCTTTCTATAAATGCTATTAAGGAGCAGGTGTGAATTATTATGACATCAACCTTGATATACTATTAAGGAGCAAAGTGTGAATTATTCAATAAATGCTTTCTATAAATCATTAACATTATTGGATCGTTGAGCCAATTTGTATCAAGCTTTTGTAACATAGTATTGATAAACCATGAAGTTTTCCCGATACTATTTAAAATGATTTATAGTGTTTGATAATTGAGAGAATTTGGAAATCGCAATTATTATGGTTTGGGACCAATTTAAGGTGATTTCCTTGTGCTATTTTTTGTTCTTATTGAAGCAATTTTGATATTTTGTGTTTTGTAAGAGGAAAATATTATGATATCAACCTTTGCAAAGAACTATTGATTTAGTTTGAATTTATATTTCTGGCTTTATGTACTATTCTGCAATGGGATTATATACAAAATATACTTAAGTTTAATGGGATTATATACCAATAAAACCGATCCAACAGTTAACATTATTTGATTTTAAATCAGTACCAAATCCAACAGTTCCAAAATCACCACATTCACTTACGAAGATTAAATATGAAAATAGTTTAATATCACAAAAAACCATCCATATTGAATTAAAAAATATCACCACATTCAATGACAAAGTTTTATGAAACCAAACGAGAAAAATGGTGCATCACATACCAATTGTAGCTAGTCTTATCCCCACCAACAACAGCCCTCATCAATTGCATTGCCACTATTTTTGACGTCATTTCCAACAACTGCAGTAATAATAATACATAGCCATGAGAAAATTACTTTAATTACAGTGGAGATGTTAATCCAAACATATGCATATGTTTACATAAAAGATCATGAGAAATACATGATGATGGGTATTGCCAATGGCTGTAAAATAGGTTACAGGAATGGCTAAACAAATCAAATTAGTTAAATTTTGTTTTGGTGGATCAAGATATTATTTTTGCTATAGCTAGTTGCCATTCTTTGTAAAAATACCGAAAAAGATGGCATGTGAACAATTTTAACAGGGTTTGAAGTTTGAACCCAAGCTATCACCAGTAGAGAGTGTGTTATACTTCAGCTTCAAGTACAGTGTCAATATCTGTATCTATTACCACATAACGTACTACATATAAACATAAAACAGCTAATTTAAATTTAGCAACAGAAATTACAAAAATTACTTTAACTAGATCCTTAGAGTCTACATTTTTTATGCCCATGCAGCCAGTTGCCAACCTAGAGAGTATCTCATGAATACATCGTTTTATTATATTTGTCCTTTTCATAACCATGTAAATAATTACTATGATAACAACATTCTTGACATGTAAATGTCAAAAATAATTTAGTGTTATTAACTCTAGTCAGATTCCCTAAAAAATACATAATATAATTCATATAGGATAAGTCCAATTCTTCGTTATCTTCATCCATAACACGTCTTATTTTCATTCAAAGCCACCTAGTACTTAGTCTCTCCCATATTTCTACCCCTTTGCACACATTTATTCCAAATTTCTTACCTTTCAATTTTAGTCTGACCATTTTAATTTTAGTCTCTACATGTGTATTATTAATCCAATATAAAATTTATTTACATCGAATTGCAATGTGTCGTAAGTCATAAGTCCTAACATGAAAGCTTACTTACATAAACAAACCCAGAAAATTTTAAACCCCAAAGGATGATTTTAAGCTAAAAAAAGTTGATATATTGCCTCAAGTAAAATATGATACCTTATCGGTGCAAATAAAATACTGGCTTCCATTGGTATTAGTTCTCTTATTAGCCATGCCACAACTCCAGGTTCCACATGAGTCACTGCCAAAAAAGATTGGCAGTAAGGATATTTCATTATTTTGGAACTACAGTAAGAATTAAATTCAATAATTACTTCACCAAAATAAGATAATGAAGCTAAGGAACTATCGACTGATTTAAAAAAAGAAGCTAAGCAAGCCTAAAGTTCTATAACCACTCAACGAATTAATTATTTATTTTATTTTAAAAAAAAACTTCATCAAGCAATGAAACAAGAAAGACGGATTCACATGTTCCTCAAAATTATCGTGGAATTATCAATATAATTCCTTTCAATTATTAACTCACATTGAGCTAGAAGAATTTACCTACAGTCTGATGAAGACGTGATGATTTTGAGAAGAGGCGAGTTCAGATGCGATGATTGGAGGTTAGATCGGCAGAAAAAACACAAAAAATAGGGTTTTGGGGGCGAAGGCGATGAGGAGAGTTACTTCAATGTTAAGTTGGAGTAAGAGCAATGCGCGGGATGCAAAAAAAAATTTTCGCTCTATATTTCATTTTATCAGACAAGGTGAACTATAGCGTGCCACATCGATCTTTTTAAAGCCTACGCAATTTATAATTGCAAGATCACTCCAAATGCCATCCTGCTTTGTCATCGTTTATGGATTTTCTTGTAGTGTACGCCAAGAGCGACATATGAAGACGCCCACTTGGATGATCAGAGTCTAAAAATAGGCAATTAAACAACTTCGCCATTACATCACAACAGACGGAATAAAAAAAAGAAAAGAACTCCTATAGCTAGCTTGCCTCTTGCACGTCTTTGGAAGCTTATTCGTCTAAAGAAGAACCTGGAAACCTCAACTGTCATACTACTCAAAATCAATTAAGCACCCGAGAGTTTAAGGGGAAAACATAAACTTCGATTCAGACAAAAAGCCTGGTATGAATAATAACCTACCATCTCAAACCATTTAGATATCGAGTGAGACCATGCCGCTTGGTGGAATGAGTTTTGCCCTCACTAGTATCTTGCCCAAAAAATTTATAATAACCATATATTGTGCTCCTGCATCCACAATGGTTAGAAACATACCAATTTAAAATATCATAATGATATGTAAACAAGAAAAATCATGGATTTCCCATCCCCCTTCATTTGACCATCTGTCTTAGTTATAGTTTCTAAAGTCACTATTAATCTATTAGTTTTCCTGGGCTGACTAATAACCTATTCAAAGTTTATGGACTATCTGTCAAGTTTCATAGTTTTCATGGAATCACTAAGAACCTATTGGCCCCTGTCAATAACTTCTTCCAATTATTTCTTGGGTTCTCCCTGAACCTATTGTTATCTCCAATAACTTCTTTTATATCATAGTTTTCATGGGTTAAGTATGAACCTATTGATCTCTGTCAATAACTTTATCCAGATATAGTTTTCATAGGATCACTACGAACCTATTGGCTCCTGCCAACAACTCTTTCCGAACATAGTTTTCATGGGTTTACTATGAACCTGTCTAAACTGATAACCTCTTGATCAGTCTTTGGGCATCCTATGTTTTGGTCTACCTGACCTCCTTGATGCAACTCTACTCATTCAGGAGTTAACTCAATTTATATTCACTACTCGGTCAACCTAGCTGGTTATTTTTCCCTTTCTCCCCAAAATATAATTATGGATCCATTATATAGTGAATATATTTATAGAAGAAGCATATACAATAACATAACAATGCCACCAGTTATGGTTTAATATCCTTGAAATCATTTACACATGAAACTTGGTTAATCCCTTTAACCCATTATTTTTGTTAAGGATAACTTCTTCAAAAACTCCAAAATAAAAAACCATTTCAAAACACTTTTATATTGCCATGAGTTTCCCTTTAAAAATGAGAATGGGTACTTTATTTTGAAACCTAAGGCTTTCAAAACCTTAGACCTTTACTGTCGAAACCATTAGAATATATCTTTCGAAAGCATTCAAATCTTCTTTTTAAAACACTTAAACATATGCCTTTCGAACACTTTAAAATATCTCTTTTGAAAGCATCAAAACTTTCCTTTCGAAACCATCAAAACATTCCTTTCGAAAGTTATTAAAGCATATCTTTCCAACTTATAGAAGCATAGCTTCGAAATCATTTGAAAGTACCTCTTTCGCAACCATTGGTGTCACATCCCTAAATTTTCGACTTTCGAAAATTCAACATCGATATTCACTTTATCGACTGCCGAGCCATCGAATGCCGGAAACTCCAATAGTGAGGGTTTTAAGAAAAAGAAAAAGTAGAAGAAGAAGGAGATAGAAGAAAAAGAGAAGAAAGAAAGAAGAAGAACAACAAAAAAACATCTGAACGACATCAATAGAAACACAGAACAGAGACAATATCAAAATCTCACATATCGCAGCGGAACAATATACAATAGATAATTACTAGTCTTTTAAAACAAAGAACTATATCATTTTATACATACATCAATCATCAGAGTCAATAAACAACAATGGACAGTTATATAACTTGTCCTCATACAGAATACACAGCGGAATAAATATATCAGATACAAGTACTACGTCTCGCCATCCAGCTTATCTCCAAAGCTCCAGAATATCCAGAATATCCTGATAATATAACTCTAGACTGCCCGTGTGGAAATTTGTGGGCACCCAGAGTTTAGAAGGGAAACAATAAACTCCGAGTCAGTCATGGTGACTGGTGTGAGATCGTAAAACAGTTATTCTTTAAAATAAACAACAGGATAATTTTAAAGTCAATTCGAAATGCTTTTGGAAAATGAAACTACCATAAGACCTCCCACCACACACACAATGCAAACGCAGACTTGGAGGAGATTTCTTCTTATGATAGTCAAAGATGCTTACTACGCAAAATCAAATTCTTTTTGATATTATTATTAGTGCATAGTGTAGAAATCATTTTCGAAAGTAGAATATAAATCTTAGCCAGCATAGGTACCATTATAGTATGCTTACTATAGCTGCCATATTAGATGGCAGGTTCTACAACTAAAACCGTACAAGTCACGTATTGTTTCTTTGGATTTCCAACAAATGGTCAGGCAAAGGAACTTCCTATCCACGATGGGTACGTCCCTGGAATAGACGACCCGAGAAATAACCTAACATTACGGTTAGATCTCTGCCAACACAAGGCCGGGTTACCTCTGCAAAAATAGGTAACTACTGACACGCGTATGCCATCCCCCGATCGTCACCGATCTTCCCGAGGATCCCCGATTCGCAACAAACCACATAGATAAAAATAATGCAGTAACCACAGAGGTTAAGTATCTGGGCTCCATACCATGATACCACCTTTATCCAGAAGGAATGACATACACTAAGGGGCGCTACTCCCTAGAACCTTGCTGCATTCGTCCTGTTTCGACCATTTCCGGGGTGTGAGGCTCGACGAAGTCTCGTCCACAAAGCTACGCTTTCTTAAAAAGCCCTGCTTCGGGTCAACAAAATGATCAACCTATGATCACAAAGATATAAGATCAAACAAATGATCATATCACAAATGATCAAACACTGATCATTTCACAGCAACACTCAGTATGCCACGTTACCAAATTGGGATATATCGCTGATAAATTTCAACTACATGACCTCTGAGCTCGTACGTCTCAGAGAAGGGTGTTAAGCTAAGAGAATAAATTCTCCGCCACCAACAGAAATGTATTTGAAAGAAATCAGCTTTATATCTCAAATTGTAACGTCAGACACACAATCCATACAAGTCTGTTCCGGGATCGAACAGAACCGAAGGCACTTCTCACGAAGCCCTTGCATTTCCAGATAAATTTCTAATCACGTCAGGACTTCCCGTCACTAAGGGTGATAAAAACCTCTAAATCGAAGATCAGTCGATGTAGAGTAACTCGACGGTAATCCTTCCGTTTTCAAAAATATCCGGTCTTCAACACCGGTCTTCGAATGCAATTCATAACGACGTATCACATATTCGGAATGGGTTATACGACCCCATGGTCCTTTCCCGGCTAACCCGAATAGTGAGCGTTTATTCAAAAATAAGTGTGGCATTCAAATTCATCCAATTCACAACAAATACCTATCTAAAGGTAAATATCGATAGTCGATTATTTAACTATCAATAAAGATGCGCAACATCATCAGATTCCAAATAATTTTCCCAAATTATTTATCTTCAAAAATATCTTTACTAGATATAAAATTTCCACACTTAAAAATAAATCAATGTTTATTTTTAAACAACTTCCCATTTCTTTTTATAAATTCCATAGTGAATTTATATTTCAAAAATATCTTCTGATATACGATTTTCAAATCGTTTTCAATATTCAATTTCAATTTATCTTTACAAAGATAAAATCTCAAAACGTTCATTTCATATTGGAAAAGCATTTCCATACTTATTTAAAAATAAGTATTTCACAAATCATTTATTTTCAACACTTAGAAAATATTCGATATACTTAAATCAAATTAAGTATATATTCATTCTTTAAGGAAATCATAAATTTCAACATCTCTTTGAGTCAAAACGAATGTTGCGTAAAACATCGTTACGACGACTCGAAATCACTAGTATAGGGATTCGGATTTAGATAGATATATAAATCCCAATACTACATCAAAACATTTCCCTTCGGAAATCATTTACTATAACAATAGTGTTATAGTCCACCATTTCCTTAAATTTCTCGAAAACGTCTATTTCAACAAGAACTGCGGAAATCTATGCTTTCGATTCATAATACATTTAAAACATCTTTAAAATGTTTAACTTCATTTCAAATATCACTTTCCCAAAACCATATCTATTTTACTTAACAATATATTCACTGTCCAAAATCGTGAATATAATTTACTTAACCCAATTTCAATCTTTTCCACCCATTTTTATTTCAATAAAAATTCGCTATCCAAAATCGCGAATATATCTTCTTTGATAATCTTCTATATTTAATTTATCAAATTCAATCGATTTCGAATTTATAAACACGGTTATAAATTCCATTTCTATTTATAAAAACTTCAGTTTATAAATCTTCTTTATTTACCAATTCAATTCACAATTCAATTTATGTACCACAATCCAGATTATAAGTTAAATACTTATAATTTCATTTATTTACAAAGATCATTCTTTTAAAACTTTACAACTGTAAAATTTACCCTTTTATAAACCCATTTTAACGTCATTTCCAAATACTACATCAATTACAGATTGATTTCCAAAATTTTATCATTTCTAAATAATTTTCCTTATTCCTTCCAATTTATTCAATATTCTATTTTTAAAAGAATTCTTCAATTTGAAATCATTTCTACATTGATTTCCCAAGTTATTTCAATTCATAAATTTAATTTCTAATTGGACTTCCAACTTATTTCATTTTAAACAAATTCCTTTGAAGAGAATAAATTTCTTTGTCTCTTTCAATCTATTTAAAAATCCAAATTTAAATTAAATTCTTCAATTTATAATCACTGTTTTATGAAATTCATTTATTTAGCAATTTCACTTTATTCTGGAATTTATTCCATAAGGTTATAAAAATTAACTTTTTATACTTTAAAAATTCCTTTCTTCAAAATTATTAAATTTCTAAAATTGATTCATTTAGAAATTTCTATTTTGATTTCAAAAATCCAATTTCGTATATCTTGGAATCCAATGATATCAAACATCCATTCGGCCAATTTTTATTTTCGAACAATTCCCAATCATCAATATCATCGATCGTATCAATATAATCATTCACAGGATTATCATATCACAAGAAAATAAATTCACAACAATATTGAGGGGTCCAGTTGGATCCCTCCAACCTGTTTCCCTGCATCCAAAGATGTTAGCACAATACCAATTCCGCTCCAGTACGGAATTATCGCGGTATATAGGTTTTTTATAAATCCGCTTACTAACGGCGCAATAGGGTCTCATCCGCTATACGAGGCGGGAAATCATCAATCCAATATATACATATGCCAATATGTATATATTGCTATATATAGATATATCCTAAAATATCTAATATCACATCCAATCATCAAATAAATCAATAACTGTAAAATCCACTTTTCAATCGAGTGAGAAAAATCTCACCTTCGCTTTTAATTTGCCATCCATTTCCATTCCAGATTGATTTTCTTGACTAGACCTTGTATAAAACAATTTTATACAGTTTATTAATATTTTAAATCAATCGAATAATAAATTTCCATTTGACAATTTTATTTTTTTTAAATTCACCAGTAATTTTATTTTAAACCAAATTTCTTTTAATAAATTTGCTTAACTAGAAATTAAATTTAAAACTAATTTCTCCTTTAAAAATTTAACTAAAATTTTACCTTTCAAAACTAAATTTAATATATCAACCATAACTATATTTTTCCCTTCTGCATATTTTATTTCATAACTGTCTATATATAAAATTTTCCAATCCATACATATATATTTAAAATAAAACATGACTTTACTGTAATATATTTTTTTACTGTGTATATAAATATATGCATACGAACTTTATAAAGAAAATTCTCACCGCACTTCGTCGCGCCGCCTCCTGAGATTCGCGAAACCCTAGCCCTCGATTCGTCGAGCTTCCATCGCCAGTCGTCCTTAAGTTGCGCTCGTCGATCGCCTGACCCACCAACATCGTCGCTGCCTTGGTTCGAACTCGCGAAGGTCGCCTCTAATCTCTTCATGCTCAGTCGAGCCCCCCTGTCGACTATGCGACAACCATCTAGCGAGCGCCCCCTCCCCTTGAATACGAGCCCAGCGACGCCACCTTCACCTGCCGCCGCCCAACCACCCACTCCCACTCGAGTGCGCGTTCGCCTCGATTCGCGACGCCCATACGAGCTCGCGATTTGATTTAGGAGCTGTCGATTAAATTTGAGGGAGGCAATTGTTTTCACGTTTCGAACGAATGATTTTGTTTTCGCCCTTTTCATTTTATCTCCGCGCAATCTTGAACGAGGAAGTTCGGTCCCTTTTTGCACGATTTCGAACTGATAAAAGAGTGGAGGGGAGTATTTGAATTTGGAAGGGAATGGGTGGCATGATGCGTTCGTGATTTCTGCGTGATTGTTGGCGTGAGTTAAGGGAAGACGACGTGCTAATGTTACCCCATTTAAATTTTAAATTTAAATTCAATTCAATTTGATTCCGACGCGTTTTTGTGTCGTATTCTCACCCAACAACTCCGAACGATACGAAATTTGAAACCCGTCAATAATACAATATTCCGGACCCAATGGAACTGGTTTCGTCGAATTCCGAGAATGCGCCTCGGACGGCTATTTTTAAATATCGATACGAACGATATAAATTCCAGAACTGAACAAAACAGTCTGAAATTAAATTCTGAAGCTTCCGTTATCTTTAGTATCATTAAAAATAAAATTTCTAAGCTTTCAAAATAATTTTCTTCAACTTAAAATTGAAGATTCAAATTTTTATTCAACTTACAATAGATTAAATATTATAATAAAATCGCCAGATTCAAATTTAAATCGGGGATTCAAATCAAATTATCGTTCGAATATTTAAAATAAATTAAATATTCTCAATTTAATTTGTTCGAAATCCAGGGTCGTTACAAACTTCCCTCCTTAAAAGAATTTCGTCCTCGAAATTACAAGTCAGGAAAAGTGGTCCTTAACTCGTCTACTATTTTTCAACATCCAATAGTTTTATCAATTTATCAGAACAAATCTTCCTACTAAAGATTCGTTATCCTTCAACTAAATTTCTAACTTCAATTTTTTTTTAAGTTTCAAACAACATTGTTTAACTTCTAAATTCAAATTCGAGTTTAAATTCAAATTTTAACTTTCAAAATTTCTCAAAAATTTTCTAACACCCTAAATTTCCGAAAAATTTCGCCAGCGTCTCCTTTGCGCGGCTAATACGGTACGACTACAAAACGTCCCCACGGACTCTCAGATTTCAAAAAGAAAAAGAAAAAGCCAAGCGGCTAGAGAGAAATCATCAAAAACTCATATTATAATTCAAATACGTACCTTTTGTCGAGCAATTCAAATTTATCTTTGAAATCAAAATTTCCAATTCCTTTATACCTGTATATCCTACTAGCCATAATATCTAGTTGCATATATTCAAACATTTTGCAAATTTCACTACAAAAATTTCAATACAAACTGCTTATACCATTTTTAGTTCACTATTGAAGTTACATTCGTTTTTTAAACAAAATGAATTCATATCCATTCAATTTTTTTTTTTTTTTTATTTCGAATTTCATTTGAATTACATTTCACATTTCAATTTCTCATTCGAATTCAATTCACTATTTTGGTTTATAACCACTTATCTTAAACTGAATTTCCAATAACATATGAATTTTTTATCCACCTTTAAATTTTCATTATTCAATTCAATTCATTTGCTTACGAATTCGAAATGAATTTTCAACTTTCAATTTCATTTTCTAGCACTTGCAATCGCAGTTTATTCATTCATTCTCTAATTCATTCGTTTTCACTTTGAATTTCATTCTAATCAAAATTCAAATATTCTATAAGTTATTAACTTATTAATATTTCGTAAGTATTTTAAATAGGATTCCAGAGTCGTTTCCACTTTTTCAAAACCATTTTGAAAACAATTCAAATTATCCTTTTGAATTTCCAAACAAAACCCAAATTTCAAACAA
Source organism: Allium fistulosum (assembly GCA_030737815.1). Taxonomy (NCBI): domain Eukaryota; kingdom Viridiplantae; phylum Streptophyta; class Magnoliopsida; order Asparagales; family Amaryllidaceae; genus Allium; species Allium fistulosum. The sequence continues at coordinate 620,057,970 of CM060906.1, forward strand.
CTTTCCATTTAAAATAATTTGGTAGCAATTTCTCTTTTGGAAACCCGAAAATGAACACCGGTGATGCCGCGGTCATCATCGAAGTTATTTTCCAGCGACCGAAAAGAGTTTAGAGCTTTTCATTTCTCCAAAATACTTTTCAAAACCCTTGAAATCCATTTTCAAATCAAAAAGATTTAAACTTTCCAAATCTCCAAAATTTTCAAACTCCTTTCAAAACATTTCCAAAAACTTCTCTGGAATTCCGTTTCAAATTACAAATCACATTTATAATTTATATTCTCAAATTTCATTTTACATGAATTTATTTCTTAACTTTGGAGTTACGATTTCAATTTCTTATCCAGTTTCATATAATGATAACATCTCAACATTATCACTTTCCTAACATCCATGCAACCATATACTGTAATAATTTATAGAAAATGATTTCTTTTCTATACAAAAATAGTTTTGGGTAAAATTATCTCATATACCCTATTTAAAACAATACTGTGCCGAATTGTTCTATTCGAGTGTTTAGAGATCCCTATCAATGATCGTTAATTACTCGTATTGACCAGAATCCATATACCACTCAACAAATCAATCATCACAATATAAAACAACTTTATATTCAAATAACAAATACGCGCTCATATCTATTATTACACTCAACTCATTCTAGAGTACTACTGACTCTATCTCTAATGAGTAACACCCAACAGAGCAGGGTTGTCGCTTAACCATATGCTCTGATACCACTTTGTCACATCCCTAAATTTTCGACTTTCGAAAATTCAACATCGATATTCACTTTATCGACTGCCGAGCCATCGAATGCCGGAAACTCCAATAGTGAGGGTTTTAAGAAAAAGAAAAAGTAGAAGAAGAAGGAGATAGAAGAAAAAGAGAAGAAAGAAAGAAGAAGAACAACAAAAAAACATCTGAACGACATCAATAGAAACACAGAACAGAGACAATATCAAAATCTCACATATCGCAGCGGAACAATATACAATAGATAATTACTAGTCTTTTAAAACAAAGAACTATATCATTTTATACATACATCAATCATCAGAGTCAATAAACAACAATGGACAGTTATATAACTTGTCCTCATACAGAATACACAGCGGAATAAATATATCAGATACAAGTACTACGTCTCGCCATCCAGCTTATCTCCAAAGCTCCAGAATATCCAGAATATCCTGATAATATAACTCTAGACTGCCCGTGTGGAAATTTGTGGGCACCCAGAGTTTAGAAGGGAAACAATAAACTCCGAGTCAGTCATGGTGACTGGTGTGAGATCGTAAAACAGTTATTCTTTAAAATAAACAACAGGATAATTTTAAAGTCAATTCGAAATGCTTTTGGAAAATGAAACTACCATAAGACCTCCCACCACACACACAATGCAAACGCAGACTTGGAGGAGATTTCTTCTTATGATAGTCAAAGATGCTTACTACGCAAAATCAAATTCTTTTTGATATTATTATTAGTGCATAGTGTAGAAATCATTTTCGAAAGTAGAATATAAATCTTAGCCAGCATAGGTACCATTATAGTATGCTTACTATAGCTGCCATATTAGATGGCAGGTTCTACAACTAAAACCGTACAAGTCACGTATTGTTTCTTTGGATTTCCAACAAATGGTCAGGCAAAGGAACTTCCTATCCACGATGGGTACGTCCCTGGAATAGACGACCCGAGAAATAACCTAACATTACGGTTAGATCTCTGCCAACACAAGGCCGGGTTACCTCTGCAAAAATAGGTAACTACTGACACGCGTATGCCATCCCCCGATCGTCACCGATCTTCCCGAGGATCCCCGATTCGCAACAAACCACATAGATAAAAATAATGCAGTAACCACAGAGGTTAAGTATCTGGGCTCCATACCATGATACCACCTTTATCCAGAAGGAATGACATACACTAAGGGGCGCTACTCCCTAGAACCTTGCTGCATTCGTCCTGTTTCGACCATTTCCGGGGTGTGAGGCTCGACGAAGTCTCGTCCACAAAGCTACGCTTTCTTAAAAAGCCCTGCTTCGGGTCAACAAAATGATCAACCTATGATCACAAAGATATAAGATCAAACAAATGATCATATCACAAATGATCAAACACTGATCATTTCACAGCAACACTCAGTATGCCACGTTACCAAATTGGGATATATCGCTGATAAATTTCAACTACATGACCTCTGAGCTCGTACGTCTCAGAGAAGGGTGTTAAGCTAAGAGAATAAATTCTCCGCCACCAACAGAAATGTATTTGAAAGAAATCAGCTTTATATCTCAAATTGTAACGTCAGACACACAATCCATACAAGTCTGTTCCGGGATCGAACAGAACCGAAGGCACTTCTCACGAAGCCCTTGCATTTCCAGATAAATTTCTAATCACGTCAGGACTTCCCGTCACTAAGGGTGATAAAAACCTCTAAATCGAAGATCAGTCGATGTAGAGTAACTCGACGGTAATCCTTCCGTTTTCAAAAATATCCGGTCTTCAACACCGGTCTTCGAATGCAATTCATAACGACGTATCACATATTCGGAATGGGTTATACGACCCCATGGTCCTTTCCCGGCTAACCCGAATAGTGAGCGTTTATTCAAAAATAAGTGTGGCATTCAAATTCATCCAATTCACAACAAATACCTATCTAAAGGTAAATATCGATAGTCGATTATTTAACTATCAATAAAGATGCGCAACATCATCAGATTCCAAATAATTTTCCCAAATTATTTATCTTCAAAAATATCTTTACTAGATATAAAATTTCCACACTTAAAAATAAATCAATGTTTATTTTTAAACAACTTCCCATTTCTTTTTATAAATTCCATAGTGAATTTATATTTCAAAAATATCTTCTGATATACGATTTTCAAATCGTTTTCAATATTCAATTTCAATTTATCTTTACAAAGATAAAATCTCAAAACGTTCATTTCATATTGGAAAAGCATTTCCATACTTATTTAAAAATAAGTATTTCACAAATCATTTATTTTCAACACTTAGAAAATATTCGATATACTTAAATCAAATTAAGTATATATTCATTCTTTAAGGAAATCATAAATTTCAACATCTCTTTGAGTCAAAACGAATGTTGCGTAAAACATCGTTACGACGACTCGAAATCACTAGTATAGGGATTCGGATTTAGATAGATATATAAATCCCAATACTACATCAAAACATTTCCCTTCGGAAATCATTTACTATAACAATAGTGTTATAGTCCACCATTTCCTTAAATTTCTCGAAAACGTCTATTTCAACAAGAACTGCGGAAATCTATGCTTTCGATTCATAATACATTTAAAACATCTTTAAAATGTTTAACTTCATTTCAAATATCACTTTCCCAAAACCATATCTATTTTACTTAACAATATATTCACTGTCCAAAATCGTGAATATAATTTACTTAACCCAATTTCAATCTTTTCCACCCATTTTTATTTCAATAAAAATTCGCTATCCAAAATCGCGAATATATCTTCTTTGATAATCTTCTATATTTAATTTATCAAATTCAATCGATTTCGAATTTATAAACACGGTTATAAATTCCATTTCTATTTATAAAAACTTCAGTTTATAAATCTTCTTTATTTACCAATTCAATTCACAATTCAATTTATGTACCACAATCCAGATTATAAGTTAAATACTTATAATTTCATTTATTTACAAAGATCATTCTTTTAAAACTTTACAACTGTAAAATTTACCCTTTTATAAACCCATTTTAACGTCATTTCCAAATACTACATCAATTACAGATTGATTTCCAAAATTTTATCATTTCTAAATAATTTTCCTTATTCCTTCCAATTTATTCAATATTCTATTTTTAAAAGAATTCTTCAATTTGAAATCATTTCTACATTGATTTCCCAAGTTATTTCAATTCATAAATTTAATTTCTAATTGGACTTCCAACTTATTTCATTTTAAACAAATTCCTTTGAAGAGAATAAATTTCTTTGTCTCTTTCAATCTATTTAAAAATCCAAATTTAAATTAAATTCTTCAATTTATAATCACTGTTTTATGAAATTCATTTATTTAGCAATTTCACTTTATTCTGGAATTTATTCCATAAGGTTATAAAAATTAACTTTTTATACTTTAAAAATTCCTTTCTTCAAAATTATTAAATTTCTAAAATTGATTCATTTAGAAATTTCTATTTTGATTTCAAAAATCCAATTTCGTATATCTTGGAATCCAATGATATCAAACATCCATTCGGCCAATTTTTATTTTCGAACAATTCCCAATCATCAATATCATCGATCGTATCAATATAATCATTCACAGGATTATCATATCACAAGAAAATAAATTCACAACAATATTGAGGGGTCCAGTTGGATCCCTCCAACCTGTTTCCCTGCATCCAAAGATGTTAGCACAATACCAATTCCGCTCCAGTACGGAATTATCGCGGTATATAGGTTTTTTATAAATCCGCTTACTAACGGCGCAATAGGGTCTCATCCGCTATACGAGGCGGGAAATCATCAATCCAATATATACATATGCCAATATGTATATATTGCTATATATAGATATATCCTAAAATATCTAATATCACATCCAATCATCAAATAAATCAATAACTGTAAAATCCACTTTTCAATCGAGTGAGAAAAATCTCACCTTCGCTTTTAATTTGCCATCCATTTCCATTCCAGATTGATTTTCTTGACTAGACCTTGTATAAAACAATTTTATACAGTTTATTAATATTTTAAATCAATCGAATAATAAATTTCCATTTGACAATTTTATTTTTTTTAAATTCACCAGTAATTTTATTTTAAACCAAATTTCTTTTAATAAATTTGCTTAACTAGAAATTAAATTTAAAACTAATTTCTCCTTTAAAAATTTAACTAAAATTTTACCTTTCAAAACTAAATTTAATATATCAACCATAACTATATTTTTCCCTTCTGCATATTTTATTTCATAACTGTCTATATATAAAATTTTCCAATCCATACATATATATTTAAAATAAAACATGACTTTACTGTAATATATTTTTTTACTGTGTATATAAATATATGCATACGAACTTTATAAAGAAAATTCTCACCGCACTTCGTCGCGCCGCCTCCTGAGATTCGCGAAACCCTAGCCCTCGATTCGTCGAGCTTCCATCGCCAGTCGTCCTTAAGTTGCGCTCGTCGATCGCCTGACCCACCAACATCGTCGCTGCCTTGGTTCGAACTCGCGAAGGTCGCCTCTAATCTCTTCATGCTCAGTCGAGCCCCCCTGTCGACTATGCGACAACCATCTAGCGAGCGCCCCCTCCCCTTGAATACGAGCCCAGCGACGCCACCTTCACCTGCCGCCGCCCAACCACCCACTCCCACTCGAGTGCGCGTTCGCCTCGATTCGCGACGCCCATACGAGCTCGCGATTTGATTTAGGAGCTGTCGATTAAATTTGAGGGAGGCAATTGTTTTCACGTTTCGAACGAATGATTTTGTTTTCGCCCTTTTCATTTTATCTCCGCGCAATCTTGAACGAGGAAGTTCGGTCCCTTTTTGCACGATTTCGAACTGATAAAAGAGTGGAGGGGAGTATTTGAATTTGGAAGGGAATGGGTGGCATGATGCGTTCGTGATTTCTGCGTGATTGTTGGCGTGAGTTAAGGGAAGACGACGTGCTAATGTTACCCCATTTAAATTTTAAATTTAAATTCAATTCAATTTGATTCCGACGCGTTTTTGTGTCGTATTCTCACCCAACAACTCCGAACGATACGAAATTTGAAACCCGTCAATAATACAATATTCCGGACCCAATGGAACTGGTTTCGTCGAATTCCGAGAATGCGCCTCGGACGGCTATTTTTAAATATCGATACGAACGATATAAATTCCAGAACTGAACAAAACAGTCTGAAATTAAATTCTGAAGCTTCCGTTATCTTTAGTATCATTAAAAATAAAATTTCTAAGCTTTCAAAATAATTTTCTTCAACTTAAAATTGAAGATTCAAATTTTTATTCAACTTACAATAGATTAAATATTATAATAAAATCGCCAGATTCAAATTTAAATCGGGGATTCAAATCAAATTATCGTTCGAATATTTAAAATAAATTAAATATTCTCAATTTAATTTGTTCGAAATCCAGGGTCGTTACAATTGGGTTTAATCTTAAATATAACTTTTGGGTCAAAGTGAAGCGAAAGTACCCCTTTCAAAACATTTAACCTTAAAATAAAAGAGTTTGGAGAAAACAGATGGCTTCGGAACCATCCTTTCGAAAGCTTTAATCTTTTAAGTAAGACAATTGGAAGGATAGCTTCGAAAAACCTTTCGAAGCCATTGCCTTTGAAAACTTTAGTTTAAATGGCTACTAGAGCCCTTTCGAAAGCATTGGGAAGCAGCTTTATATTTCAAAAAACAAAGGCTTACCTTTCGAAATCATTGAAAACTTCAACCTATTGGTAAGGTATGAAGACGGCAGCAAGGTTTCGACTTGGTTCAAAACTACCCTTTCAAAAGCTTCTCTTTAAGACATAATATACGGCAACTCACTTGAAAGCTACCCTTTAAACAAAGAGGCGGCAACAACTTCGGAAGATATATAAAAGTAATTCGACCCTTTCGAAAGCATCCATTAAAAGCAAGGCAAGCGGCGTCTCTTTTGAAAGCAAAACAAAGACCTTCGAAAGCTATTTAAAATGGCCTCGACCCCTTCGAAAGCACGGTTTCAACTTTATACCTTCCACCTTTCTCCAATCAACTATGTACCAAAGCATTGATACCATGTGTATTGCTTTTGACTTGGTTGGGGCGGAGGTATGGGGTCGAAAGGTTGCTACTGGCAGTGGCGAAACAATACATTTGTACAAAACTGTTTTGTTGCCTTTTTAAGTAAATGCTTTTTAACTAACTTGCCTATTTGTAAAAATATAATTGGTTGCAATAATATTTACCAAAATCTTTTCAAAAGGACTACCGAATTCATCCTGAATTAATTAAAAATAATTTACAAAGTAGCATTTCCCTTAAGCAAAATAATTAAGACATTTAAGTCCTCCAACTTAAGTAATTTAATTTACATAGTAAATTACTTAGAAAAAGTCCCCAAGAATCATCATAATTCACTTTTACTATGTTATCTAACATATATAAATTTCGGACCCAAAATTCTTTATATAACAGCCGAAATAAATTTTAAACCCAATTATTTATTTCTTCCTTCAAAAATTCATAATAAATTATCCATAGCATAGATAATTATGAAAATTTAAAACCATTTCCAAAATAATGTTTTACATAACATATTAAATCCTTATGGCATTCGAAATCCAATATATACGATTTTAACCTTAAAATCGAATAAAACATTTATGAAACATACTTGTTTGAATCAGTCATATCATGTTATCCAAGCATATCGTAATTATAATCATCATAAAGGTTTTAAATTTAAAATCCGAAATCAAATGCACTTTAAAAAATGAAAATGAGATGGTTTTGATTATTATTCACCTTGCTTTGGATAAGGAACTTGAGATTTTATCTTGCTTAATTCTCCTTGCTTGATTCCTTAGCTTTTAATTGATTTTTCTCCTCTTTTCTCCTAGGTTATGGCCAACTTGAGCTCTTTGGTTTATGTTTTAGAATTATGAACTTGTGAAAATGAAAAATGGGAATAAAGGTTTAGGGGTTAAGGGTTATGGTGGACGGTTATTCCCCATAATACCCTTGCCTTATTCTCTTATTAGTTAACTTATGAAACCATTTCTATAAACTCCTTTTAATTTTATTTAATTAAGCACGGTCTCTATTTAATTTCCAAATCTCAATCCCCTTATCACTCTAATCTTTACATTATTCTATTTAAATTTCTAATTTAATCTCATGAATAATGTTATTTAAAATTAGGGTTGTTACAGGCTCCCCTCCTTAAGAATTTCGTCCTCGAAATTCAGTAAGGACTAAATACTAAGCATAGCTATCATTTGTAACTTCTCCTAACTACCATACTAGCCTACCTGACTGGCAATAATCTATATAAAGCAAATATAGAATATACCCTCACAGCAGATCGGGATAAGTATCTCTAATCATGTCTTCTGTCTCCCAAGTACAGTCCTTCTCATTGTCACTCCACTGAACTTTCACCAACTTGACTGTCTTGTTCCTTAACTTCTTTTCATCTCTCGCTACAACCCGAACTGGTTGTCAAACAAAAGTCAAATTCGGTTCTACTATCAAATCTTCCAACCCTGTCGGAGGAATAGTAGTCTCTAGATTATGCATATATTTACGAATACGAGATACAAGAAACACATTATGGGCACCTGTCATACTGCTCGGCAACTCTACTCTATACGCGAGCTTCTCGATCCTCTCTATAATTAGGAATGAACCGACATATCTCGGTGCCAGTTTCCCTGACTTTCCGGACCGTACCACACCCTTCATCGGTGATACTTTAATGAAGACTCTATCTCCAACTGAGAATTCTAGATCCTTATGCCTCTTATCTGTGTAACTTTTTTGTCTAGACAGAGCTCCCTACATCCTTTCTTGGTTTAACTCAATCTTCTCCATCGCCTCTCTAACCAGATTTGGACCCAAGACTAATCTGTCTCCAGTCTCCAACCAACATGCTGGTGATTTGCATGGCCTTCCATACAAAGCTTCAAAAGGCGCCATTCCAATACTAGTCTGGTAACTGTTACTATAGGAAAACTCTACCAAGTTAGGTGATCTTCCCAAGATCCACTACACAAGCTCTTAACAAATCCTCGAGTACCTTATTGACTCTCTCTGTCCGCCCACCCGTCTGAGGGTGATACACAGCACTCATCTTAAGCTTGGTACCTAACATCTCATGTAGGCTCTTCTATAATTCACTAGTACACAAAGCATCTCTATCACTGACTATACTACTAGGAATTCCATGCAGCCTAACTATGTTCTTCATGAACAACTTAGCTAAAACAGGTGTCGTCCTGGTTGATTGAACTGGAATGAAATGGGCACTCTTAGTCAACCTGTCCACTATGACCCATATACTTTCATTTCCTTTATTTGACCTTGGCAACCCGTCTATAAAATTCATAGATATCGAATCCCATTTCCAAATTGGAATCTCCAAAGGTTGAAGCAATCCACTCGGCTTCTAATGTTCGACCTTCACTTGTTGACAGTTCGCACATTGCCTAACCCACAAGCCAACATCCTTCTTCATACCTTCCCAATAGAAGCTCCTCTTCATATCTAGATACATCTTGGTTCCTCCGGGACGGGTTGTAAATTTAGATCGATGACATTCCCTAAGAACTTCTTTCCTTAAGTCCTCAACATTCGAAACACAACCGTCCTTTCTTTCTCAACCATGCCCTCTGGTCAAGACCAAAATCCTTTAAATCATCGATCTCTGATCCAACCTCAAGCCTTCTAACCTTCTCGGCTAATAATGGATCCTCTTTCTGCTTAGAATCAATTCTTTCGATCAACACTGGTCGAACTTCCAAATAGGACAACATGGCGGAGCTCTGACTAGAACTAGTAGTCGATCTTAATTGCACACTACAAGTTGTCAAAGCTTCTAAACCTCTTCATTCTGCCAACATAGCTAACGCCACATTCTAATGTTTTCTGCTAAGAGCATCCGCTACTTTATTTCCTTTCCTAGGTGTATACTTTATACCAAAATCATAAGGTGCTAAAAACTCCAGCCACCTCTGCTGTCTCATATTCACCTCTTACTGAGAGAATAAATATCTTAAGGACTTATGTTCTATGTATAGCTTAAATCTCTCCCCTAAGAGATAGTGTTTCCATATGTTCAATGCAAAGATCGCCACCGTCAACTCTAAATCATAAGTAGGATATCTCACCTCATGCGGTCTATGCTGTCATGAAGTGTAGGCAATGACTTTACCCTTCTGCATTAGCACAGCTCCTAGTCCGGTTTCGCATGCATCGTTATACACCATTAACCCTTGATTTTCGTCTGGAACCACTAACACAGGTGCGTTGGTCAACAAATGCTTTATCTTAAAGAACACTTCCTTACATTTGTCAGACCAAATAATCTTCACGTCCTTCCTGGTTAACTTAGTCAAAGGCGCTGCTATCCGTTAGAAATCCTTAATGAATCTCCGGTAATAGCCAGCGAGTCCAAGAAAACTTCTAATCTCAGTCATCGTCTCTGGTCTCTTCCAATTATTAACACCTTCGATCTTATCTAGATCAACTGATAAACCCTTCTCCAAAACCACGTAACCAAGAAACTTGACCTCTTTCTTCAAGAAATAACACTTGGAAAACTTTGCATTCAGCTGATGGTGCCTTAGCGTCTCAAGCACTACTCTTAGATGATCTTCATGCTTGCTTTCATCTTTAGAGTATACTAAAATGTCATCTATAAATAACAATACGATCCTATCCAAGTACTCTCGGAAAACTCGGTTCATCAAATCTATGAAGAAAGCTGGTGCATTTGTTAACCCATATGACATAACTAACCACTCGTACAAACCATACCTAGTCTGAAACGCTGTCGACGGAATACTGTCCTCTGCCACTCTTAACTGATGGAAACCGTCACCAAATCTAATTGGGAAAATATTCTGGCTTCACACAACTGATTAAATTGGTCATCGATTCTCGGCAAAGGATACTTATTCTTGATCGTCTTCTCGTTCAACTTACGATAGTCGATGCACAACCTCAACGACCCACCTGGTTTCTTCACAAATACCGCGGCCGCACCCTAAGGCAAACTGCTTGATCTAATAAAATTTCCCCCTTCTAGATCCACTAGTTGCACCTTCAATTCCTTCATCTCGGTCGGTGTCATACTGCTAGGCGGTCTACTTACAAGTTCTGCTCTTGGTACACGATGTATCTGAAACTCAACAGCTCATTTCGGTGGTAATCATGTAACTGGTTCAAAATCATCTGCAAATTCTCTTGCTACACGAACCTGACTTAACTCTTCTTCTACGTCCATAGCACTCAATAGAGTATAAGCACTCCAGTCAGAATCCTCCACTGAGAATATAATTTGGTTGTGACTATCAGGATGTCTCAGTGATATTTCCCTATCTTGGCAAATTATCATAGCCTCATATTTACCCAACCAATCCATACCCAAAATGATTCCAAAGTATATGAAATCAAAAACATACAAACTATATGCAAATTTTTGACCTAACAAATCAAGTTTTAACTTGTCACATCTCATTCCCAGAGTTGCATACCTTCCTATCGGATTCGCAAATCTTAAGGAAGTAACAAGATATGTGGGTTCAAAACATAACCTATCAACCGAACACTGAGATATAAATTAATGCGATGCATCGGTTTCAAATAGTACGCTAAATGGTATACTCTAAATCAAAAGCATACATTCCATCATAGTCTTTCCCTTCTCAGCAGCATTTGGCTTAGTAGATGATGGCCTCATAGTAAAGACTTTCCCCTTGTCTGCCCTGGCTGGTTCTTGACACTGATTCTTATAATGCCTAACCTGGTCGCAGTTAAAGCACTTCACACCCTTCTTGTCTACGACCTTTTTTCCCATGCCAGTTCGGCATTCATGAGTATAATGACCCTTCTGATCGCACTTAAATTAAACCAGATTAGCCTTTGCCTTCTTAGCAGTTTCTTCCTTTTGGGTTCCTTTCTTCTTGAAGAACTTCCTCTTCTTGCCAAGAGGAATTTGGGTTTCAACTTGCTTCTCCTTCCCATAAATAGCAAGCATCTTCTCATGTCGGATTTCCATTTCCATAACAACATTACAAGGATCACAAAGATGTGGCAAGGTCGCACTAGCAATCTCGGGTCTTAATCCCCGAATAAACTTCTCATTCCTCTTGATGACGGTGTCAATGGTAGCATATCCATATCTGGATAACTCATCAAACTTCATGGCATACTCAATCACCAACATTTCGCCTTGCACCAAATCCATGAACTTCCTCAACAATGACAACTTGGCAACTTCAGACAGAAACCATTCTTCGAATCTCCTTCAAAATTCTGCCCAAGTCAATTCTTCCTTGAGAACTCAAGTAGTGACACCATTCTACCAATGAAGCGCTGCTCCCTACAACTACCTAGAGGCTAATTTCCTCTTCTGCTCATCGTTTAATCCTATTTAAGCGAAGATCCTTTCACAATGCAAAAGCCAGTTCTCCACTTCTATAGCATACTTCGTTCCCAAAAACGGCTTCCCACCAAGACAGGTATAATCTCTGCTCAACTTAGCGTAGTTGTTGCTAATTGGAGCCACATGATTAGCTCCTCCCACATTCCCAGCTAGCCCAGCAGCCGCCTCAGCTTGCATCAGATTAACGAAGAACTGATACATCATCCCCTATCTACTGGCGGATTTCCAGCACCTACGTTAGCATCTACATTTTGATTAGCATTTGCCAGTGGACCCTGGTTTCTTCTGTTGGGTTGAACGTTTCCATTTGTTGTGGTGCTTCCTCCACCCAAATTTCCTCCTCGGTTTCCTGCCTCCATATCTTCCTTTCTCATAAATCTGCATACGAGCCTTAGTAAGATATAGAAGAACGGTCTAAGAGAGAGGGGAATACATACTTATATATATATATATATATATATATATCAATTACAAGAACGTTGCTACAACGTTAACCCAACCCCGATCTTATTTTATGATTCATTGGATTATGTTTTGAGAAGTCTTTTTAAGTTTGAATTTTTTTTAAGTTTTCATAAACCTATGCTATAATACCAACTTGTAACATCCCCCACTTGAAGGCCCAAACTAACGGTTACGGATGTTGCAATCATCCATGGTTATTAATTCTCGGTGACCAAATGCGGTATGTTAGATACATTGATATAATAGAAACACATGGATATGAAAAAAAATTAAAACCCTTAAATAAATTTCTCATTCCATTTCAATTATATTTCAAATTCATTACATAATCCCAAATTTGAGAACCACGTTCAAAGAAAATATAATTATTACAAACTACGCCAAGAGCGACATATGAAGATGCCCCCTTAGATGATCAGAGTCTAAACATAGGCAATTAAACAACTTTTCCTATACATCACAACACAGCGGAATCAAAAAAAACTCCTAATAGCTAGCTTGCCTCCTGCACATCTTCGAAGCTTATTCGTCTAAAGGAGAACTTGAAAACCTCAACTCTCAAACTACTCAAAATCGATTAAGCACCCAAGAGTTTAAGGGGAAAACATAAACTTTGAGTCAGAAAAAAATCCTGGTATAAATAATAACCCTACCATCTCGAACCATTTAGATATCTAGTGAGACCACGCCGCTTAGCGGAACGGGTTTTCCCCTCACTAGTATCTTGCCCAAAAATTTATAATAACCATATACTGTGCTCTTGCATCCACAATGGTTAAAAACATAAATATCATGATGATATGGAAACAAGCAAAATATCCTGGATTTCCCATCCCCATTCATTTGACTATCTGTCTCAGTTATAGTTTCTAGGGTCATTATTAACCTATTAGTTTTCTTGGGTTGACTACTAACCTATTCAAAGCTTATGCACTATCTGTCCAATTTCATAGTTTTCATGGGATCACTAAGAACCTATTGGCCCCTGCCTATAACTTCATCCAATTATTTCATGGGTACTCCCTGAACCTATTGGTATGTCCAATAACTTCTCTTATATCATAGTTTTCATGGGTTGACTATGAACCTATTGATCTCTGTCAATAACTTTATCCAAATATAGTTTTCATGGGATCTCTACAAACCTATTAGCTCCTGCCAACAACTCTTTCCAAACGTAGTTTTCTTGGGTTTACTATGAACCTGTCTAAACTAACAACCTCTTGATCAGTCTTTGGGCTTCTTATGTTCTGGTCTACTTGACCTCCTGGATGAAACTCTACTCATTCAGGAGTTAACTCAATTTATATTCACTGTTGGGTCAACCTAGCTGGTTATTCTATCCTTTCTCCCAAAAATACAATTATGGGTCCATTACATAGTGAATATATTTATAGAAGAAGCTAATACAATAACATAACAATGCCAACATTTATGGTTTTATATCCTTGAAATCATGTCCACATGAAATTTGGTTAATCACTTTAACCCATTATTTTTATCAAGGAAAGGTTCTTCAAAAACTCCAAAATTAAAAACCATTTCAAAACTCTTTTATATTGCCATGGGTTTCCCTCTAAAAATGAGATTGGGTTCTTTGTTTTGAAAACTAAGGCTTTCGAAACCTTAGACCTTTACTTTCAAAACCATTAGAATATATCTTTCAAAAGCATTCAAATCTTCTTTTCAAAACACTTAAACATACGACTTTCAAAATATCTCTTTCGAAAGCATCAAACCCTTCCTTTTGAAACCATCAAAACATTCCTTTCGAAAGTTATTAAAGCATATCTTTCCGGTTTAAAGAAGCATAGCTTTGAAACCATTTGAAAGTACCTCTTTCGCAACCATTGGGTTTAATCTTAAATATAACTTTTGAGTCAAAGTGAACATAAGCGAAAGTACCCCTTTCGAAACATTTAACCTTCAAATAAAAGAGTTTGGGAAAAACATACGGCTTCGGAACCATCCTTTCGAAAGCTTTAATCTTTTAAGTAAGACAATTGGAAGGATTACTTCAAAACACCTTTCGAAGCCTTTGCCTTCGAAACCTTTAGTTTATATGGCTACTAGAGCACTTTCGAAAGCATTGGGAAGCGGCTTTATATTTATAAAAACAAAGGATTACCTTTCGAACTCATTGAAAACTTCAACCTATTCGAATGGTATGAAGACGGTAGCAAGGTTTCGACTTGGTTCAAAACTACCCTTTCGAAAGATTCTCTTTAAAACATAATATACGACAACTCATTAGAAAGCTACCCTTTAAACAAAGAGGCGGCAACCCCTTCGGAAGATATATAAAAGTAATTCAACCCTTTCAAAAGCATCCATTAAGAGCAAGGCAAGCGTTGTCTCTTTTAAAAGAAAAACAAAGACCTTCGAAAGCTATTTAAAATGGCATCGACCCCTTCGAAAGCACATTTTTGACTCTATACCTTCCGCCTTTCCCCAATCCACTACGTTCCAAAGCATCGATACACTATGTATTGGTTTTGACTTTGTTGGGGATGGAGGTATTGGGTCGAAAGGTTGCTACTGGAAGTGGCAAACAAAACATCTGTACAAAACTATTATGTTGCCTTTTTAAGTAAATGCTATTCAACTAACTTGCCTATTTGTAAAATATAATTGGTTGCCATAATCTTTACCAAAATATTTTCTAAAGGACTGTCGAATTCATCCAGAATTAATTAAAAATAATTTACAAAGTAGCCTTTCCTTTAAACAAAACAATTAAAACATTTAAGTCCTCCAACTTAAGTAATTTAATTTACATAGTAAATTACTTAGGAAAAATCCCTAAAAATCATCATAATTCACTTTTACTATGTTATATAATATATATAAATTTCGGACCTAAATATCCTTTATATAACAGCCGAAATAAATTTTAAACCCAATTATTTATTTCTTCCTTCAAAAATTCATAATAAATTATCAATAGCTTGGATAATTACAAAAATTTAAACCCATCTCCAAAATAATTTTTACATAACATATTAAATCCTCATGGCATTCGAAATTCAATATATATGATTTTAACCTTAAAATCGAATAAAATATTTATCAAACATACTTGTTTAAATAAACCATATCATGTAATTCAAGCATATCATCATTAAAATCATCATAAAGGTTTTAAACTTAAAACCCAAAATTAAAATGAGATGGTTTTTATTATTATTCACCTTGCTTTGGATAAGGAACTTGAGATTTGATCTTGCTTAATTCTCCTTGCTTGATTCCTTAGCTTTTAATTGATTTTTCTCCTCTTTTCCCCTAGGTTATGGCCGGCTTGAGCTCTTTGGTTTATGTTTTAGAATTATGAACTTGTTAAAATGAAAAATGGGAATAACGGTTTAGGGGTTAAGGGTTATGGTGGACGGCTATTCCCCATAATACCCTTGCCTTATTCTCTTATTAGTTAACTTATGAAACCATTTCCATAAACTCCTTCTTGTAATTTTATTTAATTAAGCACAACCTCTATTTAATTTCCAAATCTCAATCTCTTTATTACTCTAATTTTTACATTATTCTATTTAATTTATCTAATTAAATCTCCTAAATAATATTATTTAAATAAGGGGTGTTACAGATATTATGTATCTATTCAATTTGATCCGATCATATATATTTGTATTCCTTTGTGTTTATTCTGTAATCTATGATTCTGTGATTTGTATTTATTATATATTATTCGGGACTATTATTTTAGCCACCATAGTTTTTTTTCACCCTAGATTGCATATGTCGATTCCACTTGTGATGAAAATCAATATACAACATACTAATCGATGTATCGATGCTCGCTTAAAATAAAATTCATGGATGGTCGCTCTTAACCAACCCTATCCTCTACACCAGCAGAGGATATTGCTATGTAATATCCTTTGTTGGTATGGGCCTTGGGTGGGGCGTCACACATCTACTCAACGGGAAGTTGTTACTAGAGGAGTGTTTAATAAGATGATCCGTGAACTTAACCAGAAGATGGCAAATAGCCAGAAAGCTCTTATGGGTAAGATGGATGCATTCTAACCTTGCAACCACCTACAACAAGAAGAGTTAGAAGAGAAACTTCTCCTGCAATAGAACAAGTACTCTTTGGTTTCTAGCCTAAAAAGAAGAGATGTAAAGTAAAAGTAGAAGATCGGAGTCATCGAAGCTGTAGAAGGACCTGTAGGGGGAAATAGAAGTGCTCTCCCCACAAGAAAACAACTCGGTACCGACCTAAATATCACACTTAACGATGCTTAGAAGGGAGATGCATTGTTAATTTCTAACTATGACGACGACATGCAACTGGATGATGGTGATGATAGGTTGAATACTTGTGTTAACGATCAAAACGCTAGGACTGGAGTTCAAACTACTACGGCAAGAACAACTGGATGTCAACGGAACTCTGCAAGAGTGGTTCTCTCGGATAATGGAGAATCTAGACTCAGCCGGCAAGCCAAGATCGTTTGTGGAGCCAAACACTCATTGCACCCCCTAACAGTTGTCCTACAAATTACCATGCCAATGAGGAGTACATCACCGATACGGTCAAATGGTTGGTGGAGGAAAGCAAAGGCAGGAAAGATGTAGACTGGGGTTTCGCACCAAGCAGAGCTCCACTTACTAAAAATGTTATGAGAGAAGAATATCCATGGAAGTTCAACATGCCGACAATGCCATTCTACAATGGAAATACTGATCCTAGACAACACTTACTCAAATACGAATGGCAAATGGATGGAGCACGAGCTACGGATGCTGTTCACTGTAATTATTTCCCAATCTTCTTGGAAGGAGTCGCTTCCATGTGATTTACTAAGCTCGCACTGAAGTCTATTTCTACTTTTGACGAATTAGCTAAGAAATTCCTAAAGTAGTCCGGGCTCCATGCCGCCCGACCAAACAACATGATGTCCCTATCTAGCCTATCTCAAGGACCCAAGGAGTCTCTAAAAGTTTTCTTGAATCGATTCAACATCGATATTACAGAAGTTAGAAATCTAAAGGAGGATCTTGTATTTATGGCTTTGGTCCGGGGCATTCACCGAGATACAGATTTTGGTAGGCGGTTAAAGATGAACCAACCCACTACCATAGAAGAATTTCACCAAAAGACGAATCAATTCCTGCGGCTGGAAGAATCAGGACTAGCCGAATGAGAGGTTCGTTGTGAACAATCGAAGGAAGTAATCCAGAGCAACGATGAAGTAAACATTGGAAACTCTGGTAATTAGTAGAAAAGAAGTCAAAACTCTGGTGTGATACCTGGAGAATATATACCTTGCTACTCAGAAAACTGAGCAATATGAGAAGCCACCCAAGAGGGAAGCGATGGAGCAGGAGAACCGTTCTAGGAAGTACTGTTGCTACCACAAAATCATGGGTATAACACCAATGAATGCAGACACTTGAGGAATCTAGGAGTCGATAAAGAATAACAAACTCCAGTAGTATGCTAGGGAACAACAAAATGACATAGAAACTGCAAGACCCAAGGGTCTAACTACTCAAGGAAAACTACCTGGACCCAACGGATAGGGCATAAGTGAGCTGATGAATGACTGGTTATCAAATAACTTTTAAGCTAGCCGGTCACCCAGGAATGAAGCCACAACCTAAAACAATATTGTCTCATTCATCATTATCTAATTTCCTTTTGCAAATAAGCCTCCCAGGGAAACTTGGGGCATTGTAAATAGGTAGGACTTGACATTTCTTTTACTCATTAATCAACTCCATTTCTTGAACCAATGGAACCATGTTCTTGCAAGCAAAATTCCTGTGTTATGCAACCGGTAGCACAACAGAGAAAATGCTCCTCTGCCCTCGAATAACGGATGGGGAGTGTAACGACCCTGAATTTTGAACAATTTAAATTGAGAATATTTAATTAATTTTAAATATTTGAACGATGATTTGACTTGAATTTCAAATTATCAGAATGAATTGGCGATTAAATTTTTGAATTTAATCTATTGGAAATTGAATAAAGTTTGAATCTTCGATTTTGAGCCGGTTAAAAATAATTTAAAGGCTTAGAAAATTCATATTGATAATACTGAAGACAATAGAAACTTCAGAATTGAATTTGAAAGCGATTTGTTCAGTTTCGAGATTATATCGTTTAAATTGAAAATAAGAATAGTCTCCCGAGGCACAGTCTCGGAATTTAACGAAACCAGTTTCATTGGGTCCGTAATATTGAATTATTACCGGATTTCAATTTTCGTATTTATCAGAATTGTTTTGTGAATATATGGCGTATAAACGCGTATAAAATTAAATTGAATTCAATTTGAATTTCGGTGATAACCGGGGTTTTCGCATCGATTTGATATCATTGTTAAACGATTTCTCTGCTAGTTAATTGCTTATAGGAGCTTCGATTCGAATTGGAATTCGTTTAATAAAAATTGTTGTTGGAATTTTTGAATCGGTTAGAATTCTTTTGGAAGAAAACAAGAAAAAAATTGTTAAAGGGTTTTGGGCTTTAAATTTTATCTCGGCCCATTCATTTCGTTTAAAACCCTATACCCGATCCCTTTCTCATTTCATTCGTAAACCTAAAACCTAAATCGAAGAAAGAAAAAAAATGGTGGCGTCTTCAAAATTAGGGCTTGTAATTTTCGAGCGCCGATTCTCGTTCGTTCTTTCGATGCTTGCTAGGGCTTCAGCTTCGCTCCTCCGTTCGTTCGCGAATTAGGGCTTTTCAAAATCAGAGTGCCATGATCTGGATTATCTCAATCGAACGAACCCTCGTCAGCCGATGGTCTTCTTGGAGCTTGCATCGTCTGCCTCGATTCGTAAACAAGGTGAGTGATTTTATATCACTCACATCTAATTTAAAGTTTAATGTTTACTAGCTTG
Source organism: Allium fistulosum (assembly GCA_030737815.1). Taxonomy (NCBI): domain Eukaryota; kingdom Viridiplantae; phylum Streptophyta; class Magnoliopsida; order Asparagales; family Amaryllidaceae; genus Allium; species Allium fistulosum. Next base: position 620,077,502 of record CM060906.1, read on the forward strand.
TTTTAATGCGTGAATTTCGTTGCTTGATTTCTGGGCTATCAATGCTTTGAATTTTTGATGATTTTGTTTGTTTTGGACTTCGGCCATTCGATTTTGTGTAGATGCTTGAGATGATTTTACTGTGATGATTTCTTTAATTTTGCTAATCATCTTTAACTTGATTGTTCAATATTTTGACCTGCTGTTCGATTATTAAAAGAAAAAAAAATCAGTTGAATTCTTGCTTTTGAAATGATTGGATATCACCACAGTTTCGAAATTAAATGATTATATTGGAATGTTGTTGAGGATTTTTGATTGTGTTTTGACGATTCACTGTGGCACTTGCTTGTTCATCTGGGTTTTGTTTTGCCTGTATTTGGATCTCGGTTGTATGGTGTTACTGCATATCACATAGAGTTGCTTCTTTGAAATGAGACTGGTATGTCACTGTCTCGGTTAGTTCACTTGTTGTACATTGTGATTTCATTCGCTCCCTGAACTGGTTTGACAATTTGCTGTTTCATGCCTTGCTAAATTCGGATGGAACCGATAGTGTCTTCGCATAGGTGCATACATACATTTGTATGTGTGTATGCATGTATCGTTGAAGCTGCATTTGTGTTGTCACCGCATACTTTGTTTGCATATCTTGTGTCTCGGCTGCAGCGTGTTCATTAGTTTGCACAATGCATTGTGTTGCACTGTATATCCCAGCGTGCTTCAGTATTCATTGATCTTTGACTTTGGCCACTTTGTTGATTTTAAACTAGTGACTTGGGTTTTGACTGCGGTGATGATTTCAGAATATCACTGCACATTTTTTTTTAAAAGTTTCTGGAATCAAAATAAAATAAAATATGAACATGCAAATTTCATTCCAGCTTCAAAGGGGATCTCTGCATTTTTTTTAATGTGAGTAAACACACTGAACCCATTCATATGTTTTGATATTTGAGTTGATGCTTGGAATGTATGTGTTTAGTTGATAACTATGTCAGTATGCTTGCATGGATGTTTAGCATAAATATGACTTAAATTGATATTTAAGCTGTGATATATGCTTTATGACTGTGAATTGTGTGTTGTATGTTATATGTATATAGATGACTGTATGAATGTTACAACCAGAAAACATATTAAATCTGAATACATTTTAAATCTGAAAAGAGAAAAATTTGCTCTGTTCAAACTGAATATAAAGTGAGAACTCCTGTTTCTTTACTTAAGCATAAATTTGTTGCTTGATTGATGATTGAAAACAAGCATGTAGTTAGTAAAATCATAAATATAAAAAAACTTAAGTAAGGTTATGAAGTGCATGCTTGTTTCTTGTGATAAAGATTGTATGGTGTATATGAGTATAGATTACTGTTTTATGGTTAATGTTTAGGATGAATGCTTCAGAGTTTGTTGTAAAAAAAATGTTGGTATAGATAATCAAATTGCCTACATGTTTATTTATAGATCTGTGAAGGGTTATATATGTCTGTAAAAGATGTGTCTGCCTCTGTTAGGTTCAACTCTTGAAAACAATGATAATAATGTAATCTCTTCTTATGTAATCAAAAATAAGTTATATTCTTTAAATGGGAAAGGACTGTAACTATATAACATCAATTTTTAAAAAGATTCCCGAGTGTTTAAGTTAAGTGTGTACTTTCCTCCTTTTCGATTGACTTTACTGAGTCTCTGGATGGTTCATTTCCACTCACTGTCACACTGAACTTGATTCAGTTGTACATTTGTTCATCAAGTCTCCCCTTTGCACTATCCTTTGTTGCTCACCATGTTTAATTTGCATCTTGTTTTGTATCCTTTTTGAGCTCGAGTTGCTTCGTTATGACCCTTGCGTATGTGACTCAGTTCACTGTGCATTCATTGTTTGCCATATTGAGTTCACTGCATTTTCATTTATGCGTCCCTAAGCTGTTGCACTTGCAGTGTATTGAATTGTCTGCACTTTGTCCTGTTTACTCAAGCTTGTTATTCGAGTTGATGTACATATAGTTGCATGGCCTGATCCACTGTCGAGTTCATTCGCCTTTGCCTATTGTGCTCGAGTCTGATACCTTTTTAAGTCTGATCTATTAGTCTGCAGTTCCATGTTGTCACCCCTATTTCATTTTGTTCTTGCACATTGTCACTACATTTGTTAAGGCTTGGTCATTGAGTATCACTGCATACTGCATGTCGCCATTCCGGCTGTTGCAGATCCATCAGGGTCATTTTGATTTGAGTTGCATCTTTATTTGTAGTACTTGAGTATTTGATTGCAATGAGCATTGAACTGCATTTATTCGTGTACATATATGCACTGCATGCATGTATCTAGTTTCATTTGTTTAATTGTGGCTTTGACCCATGCTGTTGATATTTGTTAATTGATGTTATGGACTCACTTTGACATTTGAACTGGTTATATACTTGGTGCTACTATTGCACATGCTTCACTATGTACTTTGTTTTCAATTCAGCTATATTGCATGTTCTATAAGTTGATTCTGGATGTTCATGCGAATGTTGTGTGAACTGAGATTGTAATCTGTTATGACATTCATATGCTTTGATATTTTCGTTGATGCCCCAGTCAACCACTTGAGTTGGATCTGATTCGGATTTGACCTTGTGCACTTGAGTTGGCGAGGCAGTGCACATGTGTATACGTGTGTACTGCAGCCACTCAGTATTGATTTTAATTTATATTTCTTTGTTTTGATTGATTGATCTTTTGCGCATTTCATATGTTGTATTGGCGAGGCCGTACACGCATGCGTGTACGGCAGCCAATCGAGTCTTGATGGGCTTTAAAGTGACAATTTCAATTGTTTTAAATTGATTTAGTCGATTTGATAAATTGTTTATTTATCTCTGTTGATGATTTAAATCTGCTGATTTATTGTTAACACTGTTTAGTGTTAAAATTTTCGTTATCCGATTTCTTTGTTAAAAGAATTGGATAGACGGGAATTATTGTGACCGTCGTCTATTTAAATTATTACTGCCTATATGCACTCATAAACTGGTTTGAATTAGACTGACCTGTGTATTATTTTCTTTTGAATATAATACTCGGGTCAGACCAAGTATTTTTACAGCTTGAAGATTTTCGAGCAGCGAAGTTAGAGAGAGAGTAAAGAATCATTTATTTCGAGAAAATTGTATTTTAAATATTCCGCTGTATTAGTATTAAATTGTATAAACTCTGATGTATTATAAAAAGATTTATAGTAATGAAATAAATTCTCATTGTTTTAATTCAGTGTTATTATTCTGTGTTTCTGTGGCTGATTCTGTTTAAACCTTATAAACTAAATAACAATTCGTCTTTTTGAACGTTTCGAGTTGGTTTAATTACCGACTGGAGGCGGTCAAAAGGGGGAATGTTACAGAGTGGTATCAGAGCTTTGGTTTACACAAAGCTTAGTTTATGATGTTTAATATGAATAGTTACTAGAAACACTTTAAAAAGAGAACGTTTTTCAAATCCAAAGAAGTATAAAATTGTTTTTGAAAATAAAGATTTTTAACCTAAGAAAAGTTAAATTGAATTGAATTAGTATGAATAAATATACGATTTGAAATTTAACTAAAGGAAAGTTAAATAAATTGAACTTGATTTGATAAATTATTGAGATGAAAAGTTAAACTTGAAAGATAAGTGATTATATAATATGAATCAGAAAGTTTAAAATTAATAAGTTGTATAACTTATAAAATGAGAAAATTTAAGTAAAACCAATTGTTAAAATGGTTAAACAGTTTTGTTAAGTGAAACAAAATCTAAATTTTGAATGTGATATGAATTTGACTTTAGTAAAGTTAAATAAAATAGAATATCAAATAGATTTGAGACGAACTTAAGTTATGGTGAAAATAAATGCAAGTGAAGATAAATGAAACATGGCTTAAGTAATGTTGAATCAAATTGAATTTGATATCAAAATGAATTGATAAAGTGAAGTAATGAATATGAATTTGAGTTATATAAAGGAAATTCAACTTTAATTGTAAAAGTGAATTAGTGAATATGGTGAGTATAAGAATTCAATCAGAATTGGAATATAAACCAATTGAAATTAAGTATGTTGAACCAAATTGAATGTAAGCAAAGTAAATAAATTTGGTTAAGTTGAATGTGCATTGGTTGCTAGTTGATTGTATGGAAATTCATTAAGTATTAATGAAATTGAATTAATGGAAATTGGAAGCTATGTAAATTGAATTCAAATTGAACGGTAAGAAATCTAAATAGAACCAAATTTGATTTGAATTGAAAGCAAACTGACTTGAATATAAATTAGTGAAAGTAAACTAATTGAATATGAATGAATGTTAGTAAAATCCAATGTGAATGAATCAAATGCGGTTAGATTGAAAACCAAGTCGATGAATGATTTATTAAAGAACTAGTAGATTATCTTGGAAATGGAAAATTGACAAATTATATAATAGTTTAAATTGGAAATTTTGAATTATTATAAACGGCTTATATTGAAGATTTGAAAAGATTGATATTATATTGGAATTTTAAAATGATTTGTATAAGTGTTAAAAGTGAAATATTAATGGATTTCATAAGTGAATGGAAATTACAGAATTAAAATTGTGAAGTTATAAAATGAATCGAAGTTGCGAAATAAAAGAAATTATAAGTAATTTACTTATAGATTAAATTCTGATATAAAATTGAGTTATAAAGGAATTGGTTAATAAAGCAATTTTTATGAATTGAAATCTTTATAAATAAGAATAGAATTTATAAACGATGTTTATAAATTCGAAACTGACTTATTTTTGATAAGTAAATTCTTATAGCTTGTTAAAAGTAGTATATTCACAATTTTGGACCGTGAATATATTATTGAATGAAATGGACATGTTTGGGAAAGTGATATTTTAAAACGAAGTTAATTGTTTTAAAGATGTTTTAAAAGGCATTGAATATCGAAACCATAGATTTCAACATTCATTGTTGAAATAGACGTTTTCGAATATAAGGAAATGGTGGACTATAACACTGTTGTTATAGTAAATGATTTCCGAAAGGAAATGTTTTGTATAGTATTGGGATTTATACATCTATCTAAATTTCGAATCCCTATACTAGTGATTTTGAGTTGTCGTAACGATGTTTTACGTAACATTCGTTTTAACTCAAATGAATATGTGAAAGAGAATGATTTCCTTAAAGATGAAATATATACTTGATTTTGATTTAAGTATATCGAATATTTTCAAATGTTGAAAATAAATGGATTTGTGAATTACTTATTTTTAAATAAGTATGGAAATGTTTTTCCAAAGATGAAATGTTGTGAATATATTCCGTAAGGGATAAATGATTTGAAATTCATTTTTGAAGTCGAAGTTGAAAAGTTGAATGAGAAATTTGAACAATTAGTTCAATTTGAAATTTTTCAAAAAGATTGAATCGTTAAGTTAAAATTGAGTTTAACTTCGACATCAAAGACAATATAAGTTGAGCTTTGAATTTCAGATGATGATTTGGATTGTATGTCTAACATTGTGAATTGATGACATAGCAATTGATCTCTATTAAATATATATCTGTTGGTGGCGGAGAATTTATTCTCTTAGCTTAACACCCTTCTCTGAGACGTACGAGCTCAGAGGTTATATATCGATAGACATCAATTCTGTGTTGAGAATTGACGATGTGATGTGTAATTCAAATCGAATGTGAAAGTCGATAATGAATGGAATTATGAATATGAATTAGGTTTGAGATAACCTTAAATTTCCAAATCGACTTAGAGGAAGATTTTGAAATCCTCTATTTTGTTATGAATATGGAATATGTAAGTTTTAGAACTTATATATATGAATGCGGTAAATTTGAAACCGTTAGTTTAGAAAGACATTGTTATGGAAATCTTATGTATGTTTACATAAATGTTATATGTACGAAATGTGAAATGAAAGTACTACATATATGATATTATGTTTTCTAAACTGAGGATGTGGAAAAGTACCTTCCATTTATTATTTGAGAAGGTTTTGGAACTCTCGATGAGTGTCCATTTGAAATTCGTAGCTACGTAGAATTTTAGTCAGAGTGACTATTTGAATCGGAAATCCTTCGCGATAGTTCATCGCGATGAGATTAGATTTGATTGATCATTAGCGTAATTTGAGGGGCGAGATGCCCACAGTTACAAGCGATTCCACTGGGATAGTGGCGCAACCGCCGAGTAAACTGCAATCTAATGCCAGGCGAAATTTGAGGGGCGTGATGCCTACAGACACGAGCGATTCTACTGGGATAGTAGCGTAACCGCCGTGTGTACTGCAATCTATGGCGACAACCATGGCGAAATTTAAGAGATGAGAAATCTACAGCCACAAGCGACTCTACTGGGATAGTAGCGTAACCGCCGGGTGAAACTGTAATCCATGGGGGAACGTGCTTTCCATATCCATTTTTAAAAGAATTTTTAAAAGTATTTTCACTGGGAATTGAAGCAAGTATATTTAGTACTTGGAGATTTTTAGACCTGCGCCTGGCCAGCGTATGTCTAATGTCCGTGAGAACGAAGATGGACTTGTTAAATTTCGAGTTAGCAAGTATTTTCAAACTGTAAATAGCAAATCAATAGTTGAAATTAAAATTACAAAATTCCGACTTAATGAACTAAGGAAGAGGATCTTTGTAATGTTTTGAAAGTCCACAGCTTTGGAAGAGATAATTATATAAATCTCTAATGTGAAGAATTTTAAGTTTGAATCTGAGTTGTAAATTAAAAATGTTAGTAAAATACTTTTGGGTTTTGATTTTAGAAATCAATGATTGTAGAAATCAATGAACAAAAGAGAAGATAAACAAAACTAGTGAGATTGAACAAATGAAATGAATCCTATATTCAATTATTTGTAATAAGTTTCAGGCTTAGTAAAAAAATTGTGTAGAGTATAAATATCGATGAAATTTTAACAACTTTTCCTTTTCGTGGACGAAAAGTTTTTAAGGAGGGGAGTTTGTAACGACCCTGAATTTTGAACAATTTAAATTGAGAATATTTAATTAATTTTAAATATTTGAACGATGATTTGACTTGAATTTCAAATTATCAGAATGAATTGGCGATTAAATTTTTGAATTTAATCTATTGGAAATTGAATAAAATTTGAATCTTCGATTTTGAGCCGGTTAAAAATAATTTAAAGGCTTAGAAAATTCATATTGATAATACTGAAGACAATAGAAACTTCAGAATTGAATTTGAAAGCGATTTGTTCAGTTTCGAGATTATATCGTTTAAATTGAAAATAAGAATAGTCTCCCGAGGCACAGTCTCAGAATTTAACGAAACCAGTTTCATTGGGTCCGTAATATTGAATTATTACCGGATTTCAATTTTCGTATTTATCAGAATTGTTTTGTGAATATATGGCGTATAAACGCGTATAAAATTAAATTGAATTCAATTTGAATTTCGGTGATAACCGGGGTTTTCGCATCGATTTGATATCATTGTTAAACGATTTCTCTGCTAGTTAATTGCTTATAGGAGCTTCGATTCGAATTGGAATTCGTTTAATAAAAATTGTTGTTGGAATTTTTGAATCGGTTAGAATTCTTTTGGAAGAAAACAAGAAAAAAATTGTTAAAGGGTTTTGGGCTTTAAAATTTTATCTCGGCCCATTCATTTCGTTTAAAACCCTATACCCGATCCCTTTCTCATTTCATTCGTAAACCTAAAACCTAAATCGAAGAAAGAAAAAAAATGGTGGCGTCTTCAAAATTAGGGCTTGTAATTTTCGAGCGCCGATTCTCGTTCGTTCTTTCGATGCTTGCTAGGGCTTCAGCTTCGCTCCTCCGTTCGTTCGCGAATTAGGGCTTTTCAAAATCAGAGTGCCATGATCTGGATTATCTCAATCGAACGAAGCCTCGTCAGCCGATGGTCTTCTTGGAGCTTGCATCGTCTGCCTCGATTCGTAAACAAGGTGAGTGATTTTATATCACTCACATCTAATTTAAAGTTTAATGTTTACTAGCTTGTTTTAATGCGTGAATTTCGTTGCTTGATTTCTGGGCTATCAGTGCTTTGAATTTTTGATGATTTTGTTTGTTTTGGGCTTCGGCCATTCGATTTTGTGTAGATGCTTGAGATGATTTTACTGTGATGATTTCTTTAATTTTGCTAATCATCTTTAACTTGATTGTTCAATATTTTGACCTGCTGTTCGATTATTAAAAGAAAAAAAAATCAGTTGAATTCTTGCTTTTGAAATGATTGGATATCACCACAGTTTCGAAATTAAATGATTATATTGGAATGTTGTTGAGGATTTTTGATTGTGTTTTGACGATTCACTGTGGCACTTGCTTGTTTATCTGGGTTTTGTTTTGCCTGTATTTGGATCTCGGTTGTATGGTGTTACTGCATATCACATAGAGTTGCTTCTTTGAAATGAGACCGGTATGTCACTGTCTCGGTTAGTTCACTTGTTGTACATTGTGATTTCATTCGCTCCCTGAACTGGTTTGACAATTTGCTGTTTCATGCCTTGCTAAATTCGGATGGAACCGATAGTGTCTTCGCATAGGTGCATACATACATTTGTATGTGTGTATGCATGTATCGTTGAAGCTGCATTTGTGTTGTCACCGCATACTTTGTTTGCATATCTTGTGTCTCGCCTGCAGCGTGTTCATTAGTTTGCACAATGCATTGTGTTGCACTGTATATCCCAGCGTGCTTCAGTATTCATTGATCTTTGACTTTGGCCACTTTGTTGATTTTAAACTAGTGACTTGGGTTTTGACTGCGGTGATGATTTCAGAATATCACTGCACATTTTTTTTTAAAAGTTTCTGGAATCAAAATAAAATAAAATATGAACATGCAAATTTCATTCCAGCTTCAAAGGGGATCTCTGCATTTTTTTTAATGTGAGTAAACACACTGAACCCATTCATATGTTTTGATATTTGAGTTGATGCTTGGAATGTATGTGTTTAGTTGATAACTATGTCAGTATGCTTGCATGGATGTTTAGCATAAATATGACTTAAATTGATATTTAAGCTGTGATATATGCTTTATGACTGTGAATTGTGTGTTGTATGTTATATGTATATAGATGACTGTATGAATGTTACAACCAGAAAACATATTAAATCTGAATACATTTTAAATCTGAAAAGAGAAAAATTTGCTCTGTTCAAACTGAATATAAAGTGAGAACTCCTGTTTCTTTACTTAAGCATAAATTTGTTGCTTGATTGATGATTGAAAACAAGCATGTAGTTAGTAAAATCATAAATATAAAAAAACTTAAGTAAGGTTATGAAGTGCATGCTTGTTTCTTGTGATAAAGATTGTATGGTGTATATGAGTATAGATTACTGTTTTATGGTTAATGTTTAGGATGAATGCTTCAGAGTTTGTTGTAAAAAAAATGTTGGTATAGATAATCAAATTGCCTACATGTTTATTTATAGATCTGTGAAGGGTTATATATGTCTGTAAAAGATGTGTCTGCCTCTGTTAGGTTCAACTCTTGAAAACAATGATAATAATGTAATCTCTTCTTATGTAATCAAAAATAAGTTATATTCTTTAAATGGGAAAGGACTGTAACTATATAACATCAATTTTTAAAAAGATTCCCGAGTGTTTAAGTTAAGTGTGTACTTTCCTCCTTTTCGATTGACTTTACTGAGTCTCTGGATGGTTCATTTCCACTCACTGTCACACTGAACTTGATTCAGTTGTACATTTGTTCATCAAGTCTCCCCTTTGCACTATCCTTTGTTGCTCACCATGTTTTAATTTGCATCTTGTTTTGTATCCTTTTTGAGCTCGAGTTGCTTCGTTATGACCCTTGCGTATGTGACTCAGTTCACTGTGCATTCATTGTTTGCCATATTGAGTTCACTGCATTTTCATTTATGCGTCCCTAACCTGTTGCACTTGCAGTGTATTGAATTGTCTGCACTTTGTCCTGTTTACTCAAGCTTGTTATTCGAGTTGATGTACATATAGTTGCATGGCCTGATCCACTGTCGAGTTCATTCGCCTTTGCCTATTGTGCTCGAGTCTGATACCTTTTTAAGTCTGATCTATTAGTCTGCAGTTCCATGTTGTCACCCCTATTTCATTTTGTTCTTGCACATTGTCACTACATTTGTTAAGGCTTGGTCATTGAGTATCACTGCATACTGCATGTCGCCATTCCGGCTGTTGCAGATCCATCAGGGTCATTTTGATTTGAGTTGCATCTTTATTTGTAGTACTTGAGTATTTGATTGCAATGAGCATTGAACTGCATTTATTCGTGTACATATATGCACTGCATGCATGTATCTAGTTTCATTTGTTTAATTGTGGCTTTGACCCATGCTGTTGATATTTGTTAATTGATGTTATGGACTCACTTTGACATTTGAACTGGTTATATACTTGCTGCTACTATTGCACATGCTTCACTATGTACTTTGTTTTCAATTCAGCTATATTGCATGTTCTATAAGTTGATTCTGGATGTTCATGCGAATGTTGTGTGAACTGAGATTGTAATCTGTTATGACATTCATATGCTTTGATATTTTCGTTGATGCCCCAGTCAACCACTTGAGTTGGATCTGATTCGGATTTGACCTTGTGCACTTGAGTTGGCGAGGCAGTGCACATGTGTATACGTGTGTACTGCAGCCACTCAGTATTGATTTTAATTTATATTTCTTTGTTTTGATTGATTGATCTTTTGCGCATTTCATATGTTGTATTGGCGAGGCCGTACACGCATGCGTGTACGGCAGCCAATCGAGTCTTGATGGGCTTTAAAGTGACAATTTCAATTGTTTTAAATTGATTTAGTCGATTTGATAAATTGTTTATTTATCTCTGTTGATGATTTAAATCTGCTGATTTATTGTTAACACTGTTTAGTGTTAAAATTTTCGTTATCCGATTTCTTTGTTAAAAGAATTGGATAGACGGGAATTATTGTGACCGTCGTCTATTTAAATTATTACTGCCTATATGCACTCATAAACTGGTTTGAATTAGACTGACCTGTGTATTATTTTCTTTTGAATATAATACTCGGGTCAGACCGAGTATTTTTACAGCTTGAAGATTTTCGAGCAGCGAAGTTAGAGAGAGAGTAAAGAATCATTTATTTCGAGAAAATTGTATTTTAAATATTCCGCTGTATTAGTATTAAATTGTATAAACTCTGATGTATTATAAAAAGATTTATAGTAATGAAATAAATTCTCATTGTTTTAATTTAGTGTTATTATTCTGTGTTTCTGTGGCTGATTCTGTTTAAACCTTATAAACTAAATAACAATTCGTCTTTTGGAACGTTTCGAGTTGGTTTAATTACCGACTGGAGGCGGTCAAAAGGGGGAATGTTACAGGGAGTGTAGAACACTAGATCGACGGGTTGTATTGATCCTCAACCTTCTGAAAACCTGCGTTGTCCCAAGTCTGTCAACGTCGGAAAGGTTTAAATCGCCGGAACGACGAGTTGTATCGATCCTCGACCTATTGAAAACCAATGTTGTCCCAAGACTGGCAATGTCGGGAAGGTCTATACCGCTGGATCGACAGGTCATGTAACTACCCGCATATTTTACAATTATATATTTAAAAGTTTTATTTAAATATAGCATCATCTATTGAATTTAAAGTATGAAATGTGACTTTTTGTAAACAGTCGAATCTGGACTCGAGACCACTTCCATTGAGTTCAAAACGACGTTTACAACTTTTTTGAGTATAAACATTGATATGTTTGGAGTTGATTAGGATTTTGGTATTTTCATTTGGGCATTGGGTTTGGTTCTAGCCCACTAACCCAATAAGAGAACCCAAACTTCTCTACCAAATACCCTAACTCCTCTACTCTTCATTCATTCTACTCCTCATTTCCTAACACTTAAGCTAAAGAGAAAATGAGGGAAAAGATGGGAAATTAAAATTCCTAAGCCCTAGATTCTTAGGAAATTCAAATTCAAGTTCTAAATCAAAGAGAAGCCTAGGTAAGCATCCTCTTCATCTTCTCCATCTCAATCTCTCTTCAATTTTCAGAAATTCCTATAACCTAACTTAGGAAATTTATTCCATTTGATAATAGATTGAAGATTCTAGAGGTGTTGTTGAAGAGAAATCAGTCTTCGCTTGTTTCAGAGCTTCTCATTTCTATATTTGGGTTTAAATGTGAGTTCTTGAACTCACATCTATGTCTATAGCTTTCATTGTTGTTAGGTATGAATTCCCAACATCTATTTCATGATTCAATTGCTTTTAATTTGGATTGGTTTGGTGAATTTTTTGATTTTGTTATTTTGAAGTCAAAATCTATGAAAATCCTACTATGGATGTTTGGACATGTTGTTTGGAGTGTATTGAAGAGCTTATAGGGCTGGGTTGTCGGTTGGCATAAATCCCTAGCCACCATCGCTCATCCGATCGCTTCCGAATCGATTTGGCCATTAATGGCGTAGGCTGATTTTTGCCCTGAGCTTCAGCTCAGACGTCTGGGATAACACTCAGACATTTGGGCCATCGAAATAAAAATTCAAGATGTACAGCTCAGACGTTTGAGGTTATTCCCAAACGTCTGGGCGATCTGGAAGAAAATTTCCAGATTCTCAGCTCAGACGTCTGGGAAAACCACTAGACGTCTGGTGCTGTTTAATTCAGCCAATTTGCTTAATTTCTAGTGGATTTCCGTTTTATCGATTTTTGTTGATCCGGTTGGTTGTTGTCATTTATTATCGACTTTGATGACTTCTTCTTTGGATTTTTGGGAATATCCATTTGATGGATTTTATATCGATTTCTATGGTTTTGATTCACGTCGTCGAATGTGAATTTTTGGTGATAGATTGTTTTTACAATCATTTCTGTGATTTTTCACTTTAAAAATCAAAGGTATCTATACTAGTAGTAAATACTCAAACTCTTTCACAAAAACGAATTCAACACTACTTTTAAATACAAAGCTCGTTTTTAAAACCGTTTTCCAATCTATTAGTATATACAAACCTTTACCTCATTCGTACGAGAAATCCAACTAAACGACTTAGCAAAACAAGTGGTATGAAACGCTTGCGTTTACTTCGTTGGTTAATTTTTAGACTTGTTCGATTGAAATCTTGTGACAATTTTCGTGTGGAAATCTACAATTTGTTCGTAAATATTTAAGTTAAGCCAGTGATTATGGGACATGAAGCTAAACTCATCTATTTGCTAGCTTGGTGTATTTTACACTTTTATTGATCTATGATGATCATTTTATGGTTTAGACTAGCGATATGCGATGTCCCTTTGTCCGCGTGGGGGACTATACCCCGTTTTGGTGAGCTTCGTCTCATTTTTTGTAGGCTAGCGACCTATGTGTTTTATTTGAGTTCGGTTCATCGGGCGTACCGTTGTACTACGTCGTTGTTCCGACTTATTTGAGTTTTAGGTTCCTCGGGCGTACCGTTGTACTACGTCGTTGCACCGGCTCTATGGGTTAGCGACTCATGTGACAGCGTCCCGATTGTGATACACGTGTTGGTGAGTTTTCATGCTCCCGTTTGTGATAGGCCTCCCCCTTTTTTGTTTTTTTTGGATTTCTAATTGATGATTTCTAGAATTTGTGTTTCACCAATTTTTGTGATTTGTATTGATAAGCCCTATCAATATTTGTAGTTTGGTGAATAAAAATATAGAATATGACATTCTTTTTGGTGTTTGAGGAGATTTGAGATATTGTATGATTTTTGTTGTTATTATATATTTGTTATATCTCTTATCCTAGCTCATCTTATCTGATATTTATAGCTATACTAATTCGTTTATTATTTTTCTTCTTAAATAATACTCGGGTCAGACCGGAGTGTTTTAGGTGCTTCCACTTGACTTCTTAGCAGGGACTAGCTTCTGACTTTTGGCTAACTACTTTAGATTAGTAGTTTTTGTTTTTATACATTCGAGGTAGAGACTCTTTGATGTACACATATTCTTTTGTCTAGCACTTGTACCTATTCTTTTGTGATGTAGTGGATCTTGTATGACCACTACTTTGATGTACACTTCTATGTGTTATATTCATATCTGTTTCCGCCTTTGTGATATGAATATTTGTGACTGATTTATGTTATAATTATTTTATATTTGTTTCCGAAGGCCACATAGCCACTGTGTAGTAGCTTTGAGTTTGTATTTGATATGTCTGATTTCCTCTTGAAATGAAATGCATGACATACTATCTGACATATCGGTACTCGCACAAAGCAATTACACAGATGGTCGCTCCTCAACAGCCTTATTCTTCGTACTAATTGACAGCATTACCCAGTAGTGTCCTTAGTTAGTGTGAGTATAGAGGTGGGGCGTCACAGCTTTGTATCAAAGCCAAACTTCGGAACAATGTAGAATAATCTATCAAGGATCATTGTCCTAAGTATCTCTTAGGAATGGTGCCTTACGATTTAACTCGAGTCTTAGGACCCATTCTATCCTATTTTCTTTTATGATGCCTTGTTTTATTAGTCAAGTTTGTTTGATATTCATTCTGAGAATAACCTTTTTCCTCTTCTTTCTTTCTTTCCTAAAGAAGAGAAATGGTTAGACCTGGCCGTCCCAACGCCGATCAATCTAGTGCTACTCCTCAGGATGGCGTATTCATGTCTGCCCAACAGCTTTTGGATCTTGTAAAGATTGCCTAAGCTGCCGGACCCATTCCTGAGCCTACACATCCTAAATCTTGGTTTGCAAATTTGTGCAGTGATTATACCAATTTTGGTGGAAGGCCATTTACGGGTTCCGAAAGCGTTATAGAAGTCCAAGCTTAGCTTAGAACAGGCGATCGCATCTTTTCTCGTATGAATCTTATGGATCTATATCGAGTCCAAGTGGCTTCTAGCATGCTCCAAGAGAGAGCATTAGATTGGTATGAGCTTTTGATTTTGGAAATTATTGAAGCAGATCTAACTTGGGAGCAATTTCGGGAAAGGTTCGAGTTGAAGTTTGTGCCGGAAGCTGAAAAGTAACTTTAGCTCGATGCTTTATTGACCTTGTTCAAGGTGAATCTTCTGTGACCAACTATGTCGCATCTTTTGAATCCCTCTCTAAATAAGGGGTTGAGTATATTAATACCCCATTGAAGAAAAATCAGAGGTTTATATATGGGTTGAATAAGAACCTCAAAAAGCCTTTACTTCTGAAACTAGAAGTTTCTTTCGATCAGCTTGTAGATATCGCTCTTCGACTTAAGGAGACCGATAAAGAGAGTGATGTTGAAGTTGTGGGTGCCAAACAGAACTTCAACATCGACAAGAAGAGGCCTATTAATTTCAAACCTAATCCTAACAAGAAAGTGAAGCAAGCAACTTCAGTAGCAAAGACTCTTACCCCTAATCGTGGAGAATGCTACAATTGTGGTTCTAAGGACCACTATACAAATAGGTGTTCGAAAACCCTTTATTGTCATTATTGCAAAAGTCCGGGTCATCTTATATCTTCATGTCCCAAACTTCAAAACAATAAAGAGGGAAAGCTAAATGTTGTGCAAGCCCCTAGTAACACTTCTCTTGGTCAAGGTATTTCTCATTCTGTCCTTTATGGCATTATTATGTTTCGTGATCATCCTATTAGAGTTCTGTTTGATACGGGTGCATCTCACTCTTTTATATCAAAGGAACTTGTTGATAGTTTGTCTTTAAATGTTATGGGCTTGATGACTTCATTGAGAATTGTGAATCCGGTTGGTGGATCCACAACACTCAGTTTATTTAGTAAAGATGTCGAGATTATTTTATGTGATTATGCTTTCCATGCCGATTTGCATGTTATGCGTTACTTAGGTTTTGGAATGATTTTGGGAATGGAATGGCTTAATCGTTATGAAGCCCATATCCTATGTCCCGAGAAGACTATCCATCTTCGACATCCCCAATCTGTTAAGAAGATTTATATTGTTCTTAAAGATTCAGGTTCCAATTCGGTAGCCTCCTTATATTCTCTAAATCCACATGATGACGATAATGATGATGGGGAAGATGTCATTTCCCTCATTCACGTTGTTCGTGAATTTCCCGATATATTTGAGCCCGTCTTAGGATTACCACCTAAACGAGCAATTGAGTTCAGAATTAATCTAATCCCTGGAGCTCTACCTATCACTCATCCTCCTTATCGTATGTCCAATAAGGAAAATGAGGAGATGCGTAAAAAATTATCTGAATTCGAAGCAAAATAGTTTATTCATTCTAGTTCCTCTCCATGGGGAGCTTCGGCTATCTTTGTGAAGAAATCCGATGGTACACTTAGGCTATGCGTTGACTACTGCAAGCTTAATGATCTCACCATCAAGAATAAATATCCCTTACCTTGGATTGATGATCTATTCGATCAACTTAGCGGTGCTAGAGTCTTTCCACAGTTAGACTTAGCAACCGGTTTTCATCAACTTCAAATTACAGAGGATAGTATTCCTTTGACGTCGTTCTATGCTCGTTATGGATCTTATGAATGGCTTGTTATGCCATTTGGTTTAACGAATGCTCCAGCTTATTTCGTTGACCTTATGAATCGAGTTTTCAAAGACTTCCTTGATCGATTTGTTCTCATCTTTATCGATGATATTTTTGTTTATTCTAAAACCGGGAAGAGCATTAAAACATCTTTGGATTGTGTTGGAAACTCTTAGGAGCAATCAATTGAAAGCAAAATTTGCTAAGTGCCACTTTTGGAAATCCCGTGTGAAATTTTTAGGACATATTATTTCTGAATCCGGAATTTCCGTGGATCCTTCAAAGATTGAGGCGATTCAAAATTGGAAGAGACCGGAGAGTGTGACAGAAATTCGTTGCTTTCTTGGATTGGCGGGCTATTACCGTCGGTTCATAAAAGACTTTTCTAAAATTTCCGTACCTCTTACTAGTTTGAAAAAAAAGGGAGTTAAGTACATTTGGTCAGACAAATGTGAAGCTGCTTTTCAGAAATTAAAAGAACACCTTTCCGATGCTCCTATTCTTGTGATTCCCGAAGGGAACCAAGACTTTATTATTTATACCGATGCTAGTCGTGTTGGTTTGGGAGCCATTCTCATGCAAAGGGAGCGTGTTATCGCTTATGCTTCTAAGCAATTAAAGCATGCCGAGACTAGATATGCCACTCATGATTTAGAGCTCGCAGCTATTGTTTTCGCTCTTAGAATTTGGCGTCATCATCTTTTGGGAGAGAAATTTGTTCTCTACACCGATCATAAATCTTTGAAGTATTTATTTTCTCAAAAGGAACTTAATTTGCGTTAACAACGTTGGCTCAAATTCCTTGCATCTTACGATTTTGATATTCTTTATACTCCTGGAAAGGGAAATCGTGTTGCTGATGCCCTTAGTCGTAAGCAACAAGCGGTTGTTTCAATGATGATATCCGAATGGAATGATCTCGAGACTTTGTCTACTTGTGAGATTCGAGACCGTGAATCCAATTCGTGTTCGTCTCTTGTTTTATGTAGCCTTAAGGCTCATCCATCTCTTTTAGATTGCATTCTTGAAGCTCAAAAGCAAGATCCCGAATTGGCTCATCTTAGCCAAAGTTGTAGGGATAAAAATGACATTGATGGTCTGAAAGACTTTGAAATCGATGCTCGTGGGGGCATTTGAAAATTTAATAGACTTATCGTGCCAAATATTTGTGGTCTTCGTAAAGACATTTTAGAAGATTCTCATCGTTCAAAATTTACCATTCATCCCGGTAGTAGTAAAATGTATGCGGACATGAAGCGACTTTATTATTTGGATGGAATGAAATCAGATATTGCTAACTTCATTAAGCGTTGCATGACTTGCCAACTCGTTAAAGCCGAGCATCGAAGGCCCGATGGGGTATTGCAACCTTTGGACATTCCAATTTGGAAGTGGGATCAAGTCTCCATGGACTTTATTGACGGTCTTCCCCATTCTCGTTCGGGTCATGGGTGATTGTAAATAGACTTACAAAATCCGCCCATTTTATTCCTGTTCGGTCCAATCGGGTCGTACCTCTTTTGGCCAAACTCTATGTCAAAGAAATTGTTAAATTGCATGGAGTTATTACTTCTATTGTTAGCGATCGTGATCCATTATTTACTAGTGGATTTTGGAAGGGTCTTCAAAAAGCTTTCAGAATGAAGCTTAATTTTAGCACCGCTTATCATCCTCAATCCGATGGACAAACCGAGCGTGTGAATCAAACTCTTGAAGATCTCCTTCGTGCATGTGTTCTTGATTTTGGTGGGAGTTGGAAAGATCATATTTCCTTTGTCGAGTTTTCTTATAATAACATCTTCCAATCTAGTATAGATATGACACCTTTCGAGGAACTCTACGGAACGCCATGTCGATCTCCTTTGTGTTGGCTTGAAGCCGGTGAGAAGCTGGTTTTAGGTCCAGATTTTATTCGTGATGCCACAGAAAGATTGACCTTCTTCGTCATAGGATGAAAGAAGCTCAGAGTAGACAAAAATCCTATGTCGTTAACCGAAGAAGGAATTTGGAATTTTCTGTGGGAGATTTGGTATTCATTCGTGTTTCACCTATGAAGGGTGTTGTGCGTTTCAGTCGATCGGGAAAGTTAGCACCTCGATATATTGTCCCATTTCCCATCACCGAACGCATTGGTTCCATGGGTTATCGCCTTTCATTATCGGTTCAATTTTCTGCTATTCATGACGTATTTCACGTTTCTCGATTACGAAAATGCTTTAGAGATTCCGATTCTATTCTTGAGCCTGGTGTTATTGAAGAAATTGAAGTTTCACCTAATTTGACTTATGAGCAACATCTTATTCATATCATTGCTACGGAGGTTAAACGCCTTCGTAATAAAGATGTTCCACTTGTGAAAAATCAATGGTCCGCAAATCCTAAGGATTGTTCTTGGGAATCCAGAGAATTCATCGAGCGAACACATCCGGACTTACTCTCTCGTGCTCCTTAAGGTGAACTTCTCACTTCAAAATTTTCTTTTGTGTTGTTATGCCTTAGAGTGATTGTTATTCTTTATTTTCTTCTTAAGTATTGCGAGGACGCAATTTTTTTAAGGAGGGGAGTCTATAACAACCCACATATTTTACGATTATATATTTAAATGTTTTATTTAAATATAGCATCGTTTGTTGAATTTAAAGTCCAAAATGTGATATTTTTGTAAACAGTCGAATCTGGACTCGAGACCACTTCCATTGAGTTCAAAACAACGTTTACAACTTTTTTGAGTATAAACATTGATATGTTTGGAGTTGATTAGGATTTTGGTATTTTCATTTGGGCTTTGGGTTTGGTTCTAGCCCACTAACCCAATAAGAGAACCCAAACTTCTCTACCAAATACCCTAACTCCTCTACTCTTCATTCATTCTACTCATTTCCTAACACTCAATCTAAAGAGAAAAATGGGGGAAATTAAAATTCCTAAGCCCTAGATTCTTAGGAAATTCAAATTCAAGTTCTAAAATCAAAGAGAAGCCTATGTAAGCATCCTCTTCATCTTCTCCATCTCAATCTCTCTTCAATTTTCAGATAATCCTATAACCTAACTTAGGAAATTCATTTCATTTGATAATAGATTGAAGATTCTAGAGGTGTTGTTGAAGAGAAAAAATCTTAGCTTGTTTTAGAGCTTCTCATTTCTATATTTGGGTTTAAAGGTGAGTTCTTGAATTCACATCTATGTCTATAGCTTTCATTGTTGTTAGGTATGAATTCCTAACATTTATTTCATGATTCAATTGCTTTTGAATTGGATTGGTTTGGTGAATTTTTCGATTTTGGTATTTTGAAGTCAAAATCTATAAAAAATCCTACTATGGATGTTTGGACATGTTGTTTGGAGTGTATTGAAGAGCTTATAGTGCTGGGTTGTCGTTTGGCATAAATCCCTAGCTACCATCGCTCATCCAATCGCATCCGAACCGATTTGGCCATTAATGGCCTAGGCTGATTTTTTCTCTAAGCTTCAGCTCAGACGTCTGTGATAACACTCAAACGTCTGGGCCAACGGAATAAAAATTCCAGATGTACAGCTCAGACGTCTGAGGTTATTCCCAGACGTTTAAGCGATCTGGAAGAAAATTTCCAGATTCTCAACTCAGACGTCTGGGAAAACCACTAGACGTCTGGTGCTGTTTAATTCAGCCAATTTGCCTAATATTTAGTGGATTTCCGTTTATCGATTTTTGTTGATCCGGTTGGTTGTTGTCATTTATTATCGACTTTGATGACTTCTTCTTTGGATTTTTGGGAATATCCATTTGATGGATTTGATATCGATTTCTATGGTTTTGATTCACGTCGTCGAATGTGAATTTTTGGTTATAGATTGTTTTTACAATCATTTCTATGATTTGTCACTTTAAAAATACAAAGGTTTCTATACTAGTAGTAAATACTCAAATTCTTTCACAAAAATGATTTCAACACTACTTTTAAATACAAAGCTCGTTTTTAAAACTGTTTTCCAATCTATTAGTATATACAAACCTTTACCTCATTCGTACGAGAAATCTAATTATACGACTTAGCAAAATAAGTGGTATGAAACGCTTGCGTTTACTTCGTCAGTTAATTCTTAGAATTGTTCGATTGAAGTCTTATGATAATTTTCGAGTGGAAATCTACAATTTGTTCGTAAATATTTAAGTTAAGCCAGTGGTTATGGGACATGAAGATAAACTTATCTATTTACTAGCTTGGTGTATTTTACACTTTTATTAATCTATTATGATCATTTTATGGTTTAGACTAGCGATATGCGATGTCTCTTTGTCCACGTGGGGGACTGTACCCCGTTTTGTTGAGCTTCGTCTCATTTTTTGTAGGCTAGCGACCTATGTGTTTTATTTGAGTTCGGTTCATCGGGCGTACCATTGTACTACGTTGTTGTTCCGGCTTATTTGAGTTTCAGGTTCCTCAGGCGTATCGTTGTACTACGTCGTTGCACCGGCTTTATGGATTAGCGACTCATGGGATAGCGTCCCGTTTGTGATACACATGTTGGTGAGTTTTCATGCTCCCGTTTGTGATAGGCCTTCGCCTTTTTTGTGATTTCTGGATTTCTAATTGATGATTTCTAGAATTTGTGTTTCACCAATTTTTGTGATATGTATTGATAAGCCCTGTCAATATTTGTAGTTTGGTGAATAAAAATAAAGAATATGACATTCTTTTTGGTGTTTGAGGAGATTTGAGATATTGTATGATTTTTGTTGTTATCATATATATTTGTTATATCTCTTATCCTATCTCACCTTATCTGATATTTATAGCTAGACCGATCCGTTATTATTTTTCTTCTGAAATAATATTCGGGTCAGACCGGAGTGTTTCAGGTGCTTCCACTTGACTTCTTAGCAGTGACTTGCTTCTGACTTTTGGCTAACTACTTTAGCTTAGTAGTTTTTGTTTTTATACATTCGAGATAGAGACTCTTTGATGTATACATATTTTTTGTCTAGCACTTGTACCTATTCTTTTGTGATGTATTGGATCTTGTATGACCACTACTTTGATGTACACTTCTATGTGTTATATTCATATCTGTTTCCACCTTTGTGATATGAATATCTGTGACTGATTTATGTTATACTTATTTTATATTTGTTTCCGAAGGCCACATAGCCACTGTGTAGTAGCTTTGAGTTTGTATTTGATATGTCAGATTTCCTCCTGAAATGAAATGCAGGACATACTATCTGACATTTCGGTACTCGCACAAAGCAATTACACAGATGGTCGCTCCTCAACTGTCTTATTCTTCGTACTAATTGATGGCATTACCCAGCAGTGTCCTTGGTTAGTGTGAGTAAAGAGGTGAGGCATCACAGGTCATATCAATCCCTAACCTTTTGTGAATCAGCATTGTCCCGAGACTGGCAATGTCGATAAGACCTAAACCGCTGGATCGACAAGTAATTTCAATCCTCAACCTTTTGAGAACCAGAATTGTCCTAAGATTGGCAACATCGGGAAGGTCTAAACTGTCGGATCGATGGGTCTTATTGATCCTCAACCTTCTGAGAACCGACGTTGTCCTAAGACCAACAACGTTTGGAAGGTCTAAACCGCTAGATCGATGAGTCATATTGAACTTCAGCCTTTTGAGAACTGGCGTTGTACCAAGACTGGAATGTCGAGAAGGTCCAAACCATTGAATCGACCGTGAAAACCGATCCCTACCTTCTAAGAACCGGTGTTGCTCCTGTAATGTCGGAAAGGCCCAAAACCGCTAAGTCAACGGGAAAAATCGACTTGAACCACTAGATTGATGGGGAAAATCGATCCCAACCTTCTGAGAAACGACGTTGCTCTGGTAATGTCGGAAAGGCTTAAAACCATCGAGTTGATGGGGAAAATCGGTTCAAACTACCATATTGATGGGGAAAATCAATCCCTGCTTTTTGAGAGTCGGTGTTGCTCTGACAATGTCGGAAAGGCCCAAAACGTCCAAGTTGATAAGGAAAATCGACTCAAATAGCTGGATCGATGGGGAAAATACATCCCAACCTTCTATGAATAGGCGTTGCTCTAGCAACATCGGGAAGGTTCAAAATTGCCAAGTCGATAGGGAAAATCGACTCAAACTGCTAGGTCGATAGTGAAAATCGATCCCTGCCTTTTGTGAACCAACGTTGCTTCGGCAATGTCGAGAAGGTTCAAAGCCGCCGAGTCAATGGGGAAAATCAACTGAAACTACCGGAACGACGGTGAAAATCGGTCCCTGCTTTTTAAGTACCGATGTTGCTCCAGTAATGTCGGGACACTCCAAACCACCGAGTGAACTAAAAAATTGACTGAAAATCTCTTTGAACTTGACATTGTCTAGAGATAGGCGATAACAAAAGGAATTAACCAAGACACAAAGTTAGGCAACGTCAAAGAAAAATCCAAGGAGTTGGCCCGTTCATGTATAATTTTCGGGGCTAGAAACTGGTGCACGGCTAGGATCTCAACATTGAACTTGGAAGAATTTGTTATGAAGAAAGATGACGTCGACACATCTTTATGATCACATATCCAAGCTGACATTGGCTGATGATGTCAACTTGGTAAAATTTGAATGCATCCTAGGAATTGGCAGCATTAAAAATATAATGCTTGGAATCAAGCAATAGAGTTAGCAATTCTCGAAGATAGGAACTATCATACAGATCAGACTAGGGCAATCGAATGAATTGTTCCAAATATCCGATCTTCCATTGATGCCTAAATTCTAACATCCAGCCATATGGACAGAGGCACATCTGCTGACACTTGGTCGAAAAGTACCCGACCGAGCCCGAAATAGAATAGCCATAGAGTTGGCTGAAATTGCAAGACCAATTGCACAAAACAAAGTATTTTGGTAGATAGAAACAAACTAGGGCAATAAATATACTAAAGAAATTGCAGGAATATTATTTACATGCACAGAGTTGCGATAAATAAACCTATTGCATAGAAACAGAAGTATATAATACATGAAATTGCAGTATAAGCAATCATGTGATATTCACAAATAGTCAAGCATTAGTAGGCATAGTACATAAAACACAAAAAATACACAGAATAGAGATTACAAAGGAAAAGCTAGTCTTTCATTACTTATAATCCTTTTATGTACAGAAAAATTACAGGGGTCGTACCCGCACAATCTCAACCTACTTAAAGCTAAAGGACAAAAATACAGACTTGATCACAACAAAAACACACAAAAAAATGGCTTAGTTGTCCTATCCTGTTAGGACTTCTACTTCTTGTCCCCTTGACTGCCTTTACCATCCTGTAACACCCTAGAATTTTGGTAACATTATTTAGAATTTTTAATTAGTTAAATTAAATAAAATAATGTGTTGATTAGGGGATTGAGATTTGATTTTAATTAGGGTAGCCGTGCCATTTAATAATGAACTAAAAAGAAGAGTTTAATACGAAATAGGAGAGGGGTAAAATAAGAAAGAGGCCATTCTTATATCCTCCAAACCTTGGCCGTGTATTAGAATACACATTCATTTCATTTTCAAAAAATTTATAACTTAAGGCCGGCCACCATTAACAACGAAAAGAGGAAGAAAAGGAAGAACGAAGCTAATTCAAATCAAATCCATTCATATCTCAATCTCTATAATCTCTAAAGCTAAGGTGAATAATGTTTAGATCTCATTTTTGATTGTGTTTTCAGTTTTAATATGAATTCTGGATATTTCGCAATGATTTTCCATGTTTTTGAATGATAGAATGAATACATGTACTTTTTGATGAATTATGGTTATTTATATTGAATTTATGATGCATTTTAAGGTGAAAACCTGAAAAATGACATCCAAATGCCTTGCGAATTTTTATGAAGGTCATAAATATTATTTTGGAGATGGGTTTCAATTTTCAGATTTTTCTGAATTTTAGAGGAATTAAAATGAATTTTTTGTTGGGTTATAAATTAATTACAGGTAAATAATTAATTGTTTGGATCTGAAATTTTTATATGTTAGAAAACATATATAATGTGATTTTCTGGAATTTTTCTTGATTTTTTCTAAGTATTTTAATGGTTATATAAAATTATTTAAGGTATGAGACTTAAATGTTTTATATGATTTAAAGAGGAGAAGGGGCATTTTACAAAATAATTTAAATAATTAAATCTGGGAAAGTCGGCAGCACTTTTGAAAAATGGCAGTACTTTTTATTGGTAAAGAAAGAGGCAATCAATCACAATTAGACACGTAAAGTAGGTTAGGTGAAAAGAACTATTTGCTACATGTTTTCCACTGTTTCGTCTCTTTCGACACCGGGTTCCGCCTTCATACTATCACCTCCGACACAGTCAAAACCAATGCATATGGTATCAGGCAACTGGTACGTAATGAATTGGACGTGGGCGAAAGGTGTAGGGTAGAAACCATGGGGTTCTGATAGGGTTGAAGCTTTGTTTTGATTTTAAAAGAAAAATGCGCCTACTTGCTTTTGACTAAATGGCTTTCGACTAAGTAGCTTTCGACTCAGTTAGCTTTCGACTTAGTTAGCTTTCGACTGGTTTTAAATGGATTTAAAGGAAAATGGTTTCGATTGGGTTGCACTTTTGTTTTAAATAATTGCTTTCGACTGAGTCGAAGCCTTTAGCTGCCACCTCCTACCTTTTGACCCAGATGGTTTCGAAAGGATTGTTTTGCTTTTCTAAAAACCTGGTCACCTCTCCAGTGCTTTCGAAGGGATAGTTTCGACACCATCACTTCATTACTTAGGAAATAATTTCAAAGCAGATACTTTCGACTTAAATGTTTTAAAGGACCCTTTTTCTAAAGTGAAGTAAAACCCAAATGGTTTTGAAAGAGATAGTTTCAAAGGGTTTCGAAATAGAAACTTTCGACTTTAATGGTTTTGATCGAAATAGTTTTCAAAGGTTTCGAAGGCATAAATTTTTGAATGGTTTCGAAAGGTTTCCACATGTTTTAAATTAAACCCAAAGTGCTTTCGAAAGGATTGAGTTTTGACTGTTTCGAAAGGTTTTAAGAATGGTTTTAAAAGAGGTGGTTCCCCAGGGTTTTGAAAGGATTGAAGGAAAAGGTATTTTCCCTATGTTTTAGAAAGGCTATATTTAAAGGTATTAAAGAGGGATGTCTAAATGTTTTAAAGCTTTCGAAGGAAAGACTTTTATTAGTTTCGAAAAAGTGGTTTTCAATGGTTTCGAAAGGTAAGATTTGGCATTTTGGCCTAGATTAAGTAAAAGGTTTTACTTGGTTTCAAAGGGGTTACCTTCAAGGGTTTCAAATGGGTTGTTTAAAGGTTTAAACAAAGGTTACGAACATGTTAAATAGGCAGAATAGCCTAAGTGTTTTCAAGTTAAAAAGGACTTTAACTTATTTTTAAAGGATAGCTAATCCTTATTAAAATTCATCAACATTATTTTGAGTAAAGTGTATATATTATACCAAAATGGCTTAGAGTAAAGCTAAAGATATATTTTCCTTGTATAGAGTAAAGCTAAAGATATATTTATATAAATATATGATTTGAAGGACTAAATCATTTTGAAAAGGTTTTCAAGGAAAATTTAAAGGGTAGTTAACCCGAAGAAAATGATTCGGACAGTTAGTCCATTTTGCAAGCAGTCGGCCTAGATTTCGGACAGTTAGTTCAATTTGCGGGCAGTCAGCCCAGTTTTATGAATAGATAGTTCATTTTAGCATAACGGACTTGCTATTACGTATGGACAGCTAGTTCACATATTACTGGTTTTTACGGAAAAATAGTCCATTTATTTAGCATAACGGATATGACTAGTTTGATATAATCTGTTTGATTAACCAGTTTGGTTGCAGGAAAGGATTACAAAATATATGTTTTGAAAAGGATATTAGTGAGGGGAAACCCGTTTCGCTAAGCGGCATGGTCTCACTTAATATCAGTAAACCGAGATGTAACAGAATTATTCACACCAGGCTTTGTGTCTGACTCGAAGTTTTGTTTCTCCTTAAACTCTCGGGTACTTAAAATTGATTTGATTAGGCTGAGGGTTGAGGTTTTGAAGTTTTAGTCTTTTGGCGAATAAAGCTTCTAGAGATGAGCAGGTGGTTGACGGATAGCTATTTAGGAGTTTCATTTTGATTCCACTGTGTATATTAAGTCAGTTATGACTATATTGCTTTGATCAACCATGGGGGCATCGTCATATGTCGCTCTTGGCGTATTTTTGTAATGATATATTTAATCATCGCCTGGGAAATGATATGGGATTATGTAACATGGATATGAATTATTGTTTTGAAATACAATCAACAAAATGATGTTTTTTGAAAATCTGTGATTTTGTTCATATTCATGTGCTTCTGATATTATGGATACCATTATCATTATCGTATTTTGTCACTAGAAGTTAATACAATGGATTACTATAGCACTGTAGCTAGCATCTGTAGCGCTTAGCTTTTGGCCTCCAGATACGGGACGTTACAACTTGGTATCAGAGCATGGTTTATGAAAAAATTTAAACTAAAAATGATTTTTAAAACATAATCCTAAGGCATTAAAGTAAAATTGGGGTATGTGATAACACTATAGTAACGTACTTGTATTTGCTATATATACGTAAACGCTTTATCTCTAGTCTCCTATCCTTGTTAGGTTATTTTCTATATCTCATGAGGTTTGAATACATATATGGAAGGTAGAAGAGGAAGAGTTAACCCAGGAGGGGAGGGCACTGAAGGGAATGCCAGACCTAGTACAAGGAGGACCCAAGGTCAGGCACAAGCATAGAATGTAGGTGCTGAAGTCTCGTAGGTTGGAATAGAAGCTATGTATCAGTTTTTCATGAATATGATGCAAGCATGAGTTGCAGCTAGAGTGTTAGGAGGAGATGCTGCAAGGGCAGGAGTTTCGGAAGTTCTGGTGGTTAACCATCATGCTAAGCCGAGCGGAGATTACACTAAGCTTGGAGGGAAGCCTTTTCTGGAGACAGAGGATGCTATTGAGGTAGAGAATTGATTGTTGCACTGTGAAAGAATCTTTGTAGATTTATGGCTCAATGATGAGCAGAAGAGGAGGCTTGCTTCTAGACAGCTTCAAGGAATAGCTATGCTTTGGTGGAACATGTGACAGCTGGTGTGGATGAGGAAACTTTATCATGGGTAGATTTCAAGGAGAGATTCCAAGAGAGGTTTGTGTCTGCAATGGCACAGTCAGCTCAGTTCAGAAAGTTCGCTAAGTTAGAGTTGGGAGAGATGTCTGTTCTGGAATATGCTAGAAAGTTTGAGGAGTTGGCCAAATATGGTTATGCATCAGTAGATACTGTGATGAAGAGGAATGAGAATTTTATCAGGGGGTTAAGCCTGAGTTAGCCAGGGCTACATTACCTCATATTAGAGATCCTTCTGACTTTGTAATGGAGATGGCCTTAAGGCATGAGGAGATTCTTGATTCTCTAGAGAAGAGTAAGGTTAAAGAAGTCCAGGTTGGGCAGAATCAGAAGTGGAAGTTCTTTCCTAATAAAGGTGCTCAGAAGGGTGGATTAGCTAAGAAGGGGAAGTCTGAGATTGTCTGTTTCAAGTGCGACAAGAAAGGGCACTTTGCTAATGAGTTTCGTGCTGGAAAGGCGAAGGATGTGGCTGGAAAGAAGGGTCTCAGGTGCTTCAATTATGACCAGATTGGCCATTATAAGAGCCAGTGCAAGGAGCCCGCTAAGGATGGAAAAGGCAAGGTGTATGCATTGGAGCCTGCAACTTCTAAGCCAACAGCTTAGGAAAAAAGAAAAGCAGTTTTGGGAGGTACGCTTCAGATTCATGGTATGTCTGTTAGCCTTCTATTTGATACTGGTGCATCGCATTCTTTTATATCTAGATGTTCTTCTAGATAAGCTTAACCTAGAACCCACATATTTAGTTACTTCCTTACAGGTTGCGAATCTAATAGGAGGGTATGCAACTCTAGGGTTGAGGTGTGACTAGTTAGAGTTTGAAATGTTAGGTCATACTTTTGTTTGCAGTTTGCATGTGTTTGATTTTGTGGGGTTTGGAATTATTCTTGGTATGGATTGGTTAAGTGAGTACGATGCTAGGATATTTTGCCAAGATAGGAAAATATCTCTTAGACGCCCTGATTGTAGTGGTCGGATTGTTTATACCGTAGAAGGTTCTAGTGGTGAGATGTATGCTTTGTTGGGTGTTATGGAATCAGATGATGAGTTGAGCCGAGTTTTCATGGTTAGAGAATCCGCAGATGTTTTTAGTGGGATTGCCACCGAAACGAGCCATTGAGTTTCAGATTAATTTGGTTTCGGGAGTAGAACCGGTGAGTAGGCCGCCAAGCAGGATGACTCCTACACAGATGAGGGAGTTGAAGGTGCAGTTGGTAGATTTAGAAGGCAAGAGCTTTATCAGGCCGAGTAGTTGGCCTTGGAGTGCAGCAGTAGTGTTTGCTAAGAAGCCGAATGGATTGTTAAGGCTATGTATCGATTATCGTAATTTGAATGAGAGGACGATAAAGAATCGATATCTATTGCCGAGGATTGACGATTTGTTCAACCAATTGAGTGGAGCTAAGGTATTCTCACAGTTGGATTTAGCGACAAGTTTCCATCAACTCAGGGTAGTAGAGGATTGTATACCTTTGATGCCATTTAGGACCAGATATGGGTCGTACGAATGGTTAGTTATGCCGTTCGGACTAATGAATGCGTCAGCTTTCTTTGTGGATTTGATGAACCGGGTTTTTCGAGAGCACTTGGATAGGTTCGTATTAGTTTTCATAGATGATATCTTGATTTACTCTAAGGATGAAAGACAGCATGAAGTTCATCTTAAAGTGGTGCTTGAGACGCTGAGGCAGCATTAGCTAAAGGCGAAGTTTTCGAAGTGTCATTTCTGGAAGAAGGAAGTGAAGTTTCTTGGTCATGTAGTCTCAAAGGAAGGGTTGTCAGTAGATCGGACTAAGATTGAAGTAGTGAATAGTTGGAAGAGACCCGAGACAGTGCCGGAGATAAAGAGTTTCCATAGGTTAGTTGGTTATTATTGGAGGTTTATTAAGGATTTTTCACGGATAGCGGCACCAATTACCAAGCTAACAAGAAAGGATGTGAAGTTTGTGTAGACCAATAAGTGTGAGGAAGCATTCCAGAGTTTGAAACACTTATTGACCCATTCACCTATGTTGGTTGTTTCAGAGGGGAATCAAGATTTGGTGGTTTATACTGATACGTGTGGAACAGGATTAAGAGCCGTGCTAATGTAGAGAGGTAAAGTGATTGCCTATGCTTCTAAACAGTTTAGACCGCACGAGGTCAGGTATCCGACGCATGATTTAGAATTGGCTGCAGGTATTTTTTTTTCTTTGAAGGTGTGGAGACATTACCTTTTGTGTGAGTGGTTTGAGTTATATACAGATCATAAGTCATAGAAGTATTTGTTCTCTCAGAAGGAGCTGAACATAAGATAGCAGAGGTGATTAGAGTTTATTGCCGCTTATGATTTTGGGATTGAGTACACACCGGGGAAAGGAAACAAGGTTGCAGATGCACTTAGCAGGAAACATCAGAATGAAGTGTTAGCGATGATTGCTGAGTGGAAAGATTTGGAAGCATTAGCAGATTGCAGAGTGCAGTGGAGATCTGAGGCTGGGTCTAGAGGAGATACAGTTGTATTATCTTGTTTAGAAGTTCGATCAGTGATAATCGAAAGGTTGATTCTAAACAGGAAGAAGATCCAGTGTTAGCTGAACTGATCAGGAAGTTAAGAGATGTAACTGAGAGCGATGACTTGAAAGATTTCAGTCTTGACCAGAATGGGAGGTTAAGAAAGAAAGGAAGATTATGTGTTCCGAGTGTAGGAAACATAAGGAAAGAAGTCTTGGAGGAATGCCATCATTCAAAGTTCTCAATTCATCCAGGAGATACTAAGATGTATCAGGATATGAAGAGGAGTTTCTTCTGGGAAGGTATGAAGTTGGATATTAGTTTATGTGTAAAGCAGTGCTTGATTTGCCAACAGGCAAAGGCGGAACACAAAAAGCCAAGTGGGTTGCTTCAGCCCTTGGATATTCCAGTCTGAAAGTGGGATTCTATTTCTATCGATTTCATTGACAGGTTGCCAAGGTTGAATAGGGAAAATGATAGTATATGGGTCATAGTGGATAGGTTGACTAAGAGTGCACATTTCATTCCGGTTAAGTCCACCAGAACGACACCTATTTTAGCAAAGTTGTTGATGAGGAATGTGGTTAGACTACATGGAATTCCTAGTAGCATAGTTAGTGATAGAGATTCCTTATTCACTAGCGAGTTCTGGAAGAGTATACAGGAAGTTTTGGGAACCAAGCTCAAGATGAGTACCGCTTACCATCCATAGACAGATGGGCAAACGGAAAGAGTTAACAAAATCTTGGAAGATTTGTTAAGAACTTGTGTTCTAGATTTCGGGGGATCATGGGAAGACCATCTGCATTTAGTCGAGGGTTCGTATAACAATAGTTATCAGACTAGTATTGGGATGGTACCGTTTGAAGCTTTGTATGGAAGGCCATGCAAATCTCCCGTATGTTGGTTAGAG
This sequence comes from Allium fistulosum, assembly GCA_030737815.1. Classification (NCBI taxonomy): domain Eukaryota; kingdom Viridiplantae; phylum Streptophyta; class Magnoliopsida; order Asparagales; family Amaryllidaceae; genus Allium; species Allium fistulosum. Next base: position 620,108,512 of record CM060906.1, read on the forward strand.
ACCGGGGATAGGTTGGTTCTTGGTCCAGATTTGGTCAGAGAAGCTGTAGAAAAGATTGAGGTCATTTGGGCTAGAATGAAGGAGGCTCAATCTAGGCAGAAGAGTTCTTAGTTGGAGACCATATTTTCATCAATGTATCACCAATGAAGGGTATCATTAGGTTTGGGAAATCAGGAAAGTTAGCACCGAGATTCGTTTGACCTTTTCCTATTGTTGAGAGGAATGGGAAACTCGCGTATAGAGTTGAGTTACCGAGCAGTTTGACAGGAGTCCACGATGTTTTCCATGTTTCTCATCTCAGGAAGTGTGTTAAAGACTCGGAGATTGCTATTGCACCGACTATGCTAGATGATTTAGTGGTAGAACCAGATTTGACTATAGTGAGGAAGCCAGTTCACATTGTTGCGAGAGATGAGAAGAGGCTTAGAACCAAGATGATCAAGTTAGTCAAAGTCCAATGGAGCGACGATGACAGGGACTGTACTTGGGAGATTGAGAGCAGAATTAGATATACTTATCTTGACTTGTTTGATGGTATGTTTTACCTTCTTGTTTGATTTGTTGTGTACCTTATCGTAATTTCGGGGACGAAATTCTTTAAGGAGGGGAGTATGTAACACCCCATATTTTTGGTAACATTATTTAGAATATTTAGATAGTTAAATTAAATTAAATAATGTGTTGACTAGAGATAGAGAATTGATTTTAATTAGGGGTAGCCGTGCCATTTAACAATGAACTAAAAAGAAGAGTTTAATACGAAATAGGAGAGGGGTAAAATAGGAAAGAGGCCATTCCTATATCCTCCAAACCTTGGCCGTGTATTAGAATACACATTCATTTCATTTTCAAAAATTTTATAACTTAAGGCTGGCCACCATTAACAAGGAAAAGAGGAAGAAAAGCAAGAAAGAAGCTAATTCAAGTCAAATCCATTCATATCTCAATCTCCATAATCTCTAAAGCTAAGGTGAATAATGTTTACATCTCATCTTTGATTTTGATTTCGGTTTTAACATGAATTTCAAATATTTTGCAATGATTTGTCATGTTTTTGAATGATAGAATGAATATATATACTTGTTGATGAATTATGGTTATTCATATCGAATTTATGATATGTTTTAAGGTGAAACCCTATAAAATAATATCCAAATGCCTTGCAAATTTTTACGAAGGTCATAAATATTATTTTGGAGATGGGTTTCAATTTTTAGATTTTTCTGAATTTTCGTGGAATTAAAATGAATTTTCTAGTGGAGAAAATGGTATTTTTGGTTATAAATTAATTACGGATAAATAATTAATTATTTGGGTCTAAAATTTTTATATATTAGAAAACATATATAATGTGATTTTCTAGAATTTTTCTTGATTTTTCCTAAGTGTTTTAATGGTTATATAAAATTATTTAAGGTATGGAACTTAAATGTTTTATATGATTTAAAGAGGAGAAGGGGCATTTTGCAAAATAATTTAAATTATTAAATCTGGGAAAGTCTATAGCACTTTTGAAAAATGGCAGTAATTTTTATTGGTAAAGAAAGAGGCAACCAATCACAATTAGACACTTAAAGCAGGTTAGGTGAAAAGAACTATTTGCTACATGTTTTCCATTGTTTCGTCCCTTTCAGCACCGGGTTCCGCCTCCATACTATCGCAACTGACACGATCGAAACCAATGCATATGGTATCAGGCAATTGGTATGTAATGAATGGGATGTGTGTGAAAGGTATAGGGTCGAAACCATGGGGTTCCGAAAGGGTTGAAGCTTTGTTTTGATTTTAAAAGAAAAATGCGCCTGCTTGCTTTCGACTCGGTTAGCTTTCGACTAGGTTTAAATGGATTTAAAGGAAAATGGTTTCGATTGGGTTGCACTTTTGTTTTAAATAATTGCTTTCGACCGAGTCGAAGCCTTTAGCTGTCGCTTCCTATCTTTCGACCCAGATGGTTTCGCAAGGATTGTTTTGTTTTTCTAAAAATCTAGCCACCTCTCCAATGCTTTCGAAGGGATGATTTTGACACCATCACTTCTTTACTTAGGAAATGGTTTCGATGTAGGTGCTTTCGACTTACATATTTTAAAGGACCTTTTTTCTAAAGTGAAGTAAAACCCAAATGGTTTCGAAAGAGATAGTTTCAAAGGGTTTCAAAACAGAAGCTTTCGACTTTAATGGTTTCGACCGAAACAGTTTTCAAAGGTTTCGAAGGGATATATTTTTGAATGGTTTCGAAAGGTTTCCACATGTTTTAAATTGAACTCAAAGTGCTTTTGGCAGGATTGAGTTTTGACTGTTTCGAAAGGTTTTAAAGAATGGTTTTGAAAGGGGTGGTTCCCTAAGGTTTCGAAAGGGTTGAAGGAAAAGGTTTTTTCCCTATGTTTTCGAAAGGCTATATTTAAAGGTTTTAAAGAGGGATGTCTAAATGTTTTAAAGCTTTCGAAGGAAAGACTTTTATGGTTTCTAAAGAGTGGTTTTCAGTAGTTTCGAAAGGTAAGATTTGGCATTTCGGCCTAGATTAAGTAAAAGGTTTTACTTGGTTTCGAAGGGGTTACCTTCAAGGGTTTCGAATGGGTTGTTTAAAGCTTTAAACAAAGGTTTTGAACATGTTAAATAGGCCGAATAGCCTAAGTGTTTTCAAGTTAAAAAGGACTTTAACTTATTTTTAAAGGATAGCCAATCCTTATTGAAATTCATCAATATTATTTTGAGTAAAGTGTATATATCATGGCAAAAGGGCTTAGAGTAAAGCTAAAGATATATTTTCCTTGCATATATATGATTTGAAGGACTAAATCATTTTGGAAATGTTTTCAACGAAAATTTAAAGGGTAGTTAACTCTAAGAAAATGATTTGGACAGTTCAGCCACTTTGATTCGGACAGTTGGTCCATTTTGCAGGCAGTCGGCCTAGATTTCGGACAGTTGGTCCAGTTTGCGGGCAGTTAGCCCAGTTTTACGAACAGATAGTTCATTTGTAGCATAACAGACCTTGCTATTATGTGTGGGCAGATAGTTCACATATTACTTGTTTTTACGGACAAATAATCCATTTATTTAGCATAACGGATATTGTTGTTTTGATATAATCAGTTTTTTTAACCAGTTTGGTTGTAGGAAAGGATTGTAAAATATATGTTTTGAAAAGGATATTCGTGAGGGGAAACCCGTTCCGCTAAGCGGCATGGTCTCACTTAATATCACTAAACTGAGATGTTTCAAAATTGTTCACACCAGGCTTTATGTCTGACTCGTAATTTTTGTTTCCCCTTACGCTCTCGGGTACTCAAAATTGATTTGAGTAGGCTGAGGGTTGAGGTTTTTAGGTTTTAGTCTTTTGGCGAATAAAGCTTCCGGAGATAAGAAGGTGGCTGACAGATTGCTATTTATGGAGTTTCATTTTGATTCCGTTGTGTATATTAAGTCAGTTATGACTATATTGCTTTGATCAACGAAGGAGGCATCGTCATCTGTCACTCTTGGCGTATTTTTGTAATGATATATTTAATCATTGCCTGGGAAACGTTATGGGATTATATAACATGGATATGAATTATTGTTTTGAAATATAATCAAAAAAATGATGTTTTTTGAAAATATGTGATTTTGTTCATATTCATGTGCTTCTGATATTATGAATACCATTATCATTGCCGTATTTTGTCACCAGTAGTTAATACTATGGATGACTGCAGCATCTGTAGCGCTTAGCTTTTGGCCTCCAGATACGGGATGTTACACATCCTTAACTGAATGGGTTGTGAGCTATTTTCTCCCTTTGGGTTCCTTACCAAGTGGAGTGCTACCTTCTGAATGAGCGAACTCTTCACCAGCAGTAGAATCGGCCTCCCCGGACTTGACGGCAGGGTCATCAGTGTGCTTTGGTGGCCTGACCTTGGTAGTGGGAACTTTTTGATGGGAACTTGTAAGTTTGAAGATGCAGGCTTAGTAATCATAGGTTCTTTCTTCACTTAAATCTTCTCCATGTCCTTTCTCAACTTCTTTGCCATTGTTTCTTCCTTGGTCAGATGGGAAGCACCCGTGATAAAAACATCCTCCTTCTGAGAGACAAAAATGTTTTCCAAGCTCTCTAAAGTGGAGATCTTGGAACTAGGACCCGGGCTGGAACTGGAAACATGAACGGGTACAGAAAACCCCACGGAGATGGTGTTGACGCAGTAAAGATCGCCTCAGTCCCTGAACCATGTGTAGCTAGAGAAGGAGGAGGCGATTGAGGTTGACCTACAAGTTGGCAAACATATTGATAAAGTTTAATGATGGATTCTCGTGAGAATTGAAGCTTCTTGAAGATAGGAGAAACAAAGATATACCTATAGCATGATCCTGTTGGGATACGACAAATTCACCTGCTTCGATCCTAAGCTCCTCATGCTGGACCATAATAGGAGGAATGTATTGTTTGTGGTGAGTACCCGTTAATGAAGCTGGAAGAACGTGAGAAGTTGCGGAGCTAACTCCCGTAGAAGCAGGAATGATTGCTGCCGGCTCTTGAGATTTTGAAGCTGAAGTTTCACCTTGACCCAGAGAGCTCGGGTAGCAAGTGCTTTGGCAGCATCAGTAGCATCTTTAGCTAGAATAGCCTTTCCAGTGGAGAGAGCTTCGATATCTTCAGCATTGCAGCATCGGCAGCATCTTTTGCTAGAATAGACTTTCCAGTGGAGAGAGATTCGATAACTTCAACATTGAGATAAGCTGCGATCAGTTCTTCTTCGGAGTGATTGTCTTCTGCTTGCACAATTCTATGTAACACTTCTTCCTAAGTGCCAGCAAGCGCCTCAGGATAATCATTGCCAAGCCATCTCAGATTCTTGAACATGACTACATTAGTGTAAAAGTACGACATGTTAACATTAAGCTCAATCAAGATTTTTGTCTTCTCATCTCAAAGCTCTTTGAAATCCTACTTAGAAATTGCAATTTCAAGACCAACGGCTTTTGTCGGTGGATAACTACTCCTTTTCATTGGCAAGTTTTTAAACCTCCTCATGAAGATTGGTAAGTTTGGTAGCTTGCTTTGATATAGTCTGGTCTCGAGCTTGGATAATTCATCTTTTTGAGTAAGTACTTATGCCATTTCGTTGGCCTGTATGTTGAACTCTGCACCCTTAGTAAGATCAACTTTCAGCTCATTTCTCATCACGATTTCAGCGCAGCTGTGGGCAAGCTTTACCTCATCCATCAGTGCGCTCCTTCTACTTCAAAGTGAGGTCTCTCTCCGGTAACCTTAATCAAATCAACCTTCCTCTCTTTCATCATTCGCTCAAAAGCAGCTCTTTCAGATTCGAAGGATTGAACACTGGTATAGTTGATCTTATTTGCCTCGAAAAGAGTGGTGCAAACTTTCTTCCACTTATACCCTTGGTCGATGCCCTGCTCGACGATCTTTAGATTTTACATCACCACCTATTTTGGTGTATCAAAGATATCCTGGTCGAATTTGACGCCATGTAAAAAGAGGTGTTGAAATGCATCATGCAAGTGTGAAGGAACAGGCAGAATAGTAAAGAATGAGCAGGAACTCCTTTGAAAGTAGGCGCGACCATTGAAATTATAGCTAAAGCGGCTGGAATTTGTTGAGTTAAAGAAGCAGAGCCGGTGTATGATATGGAACGTTGGTAGAAATAAGCCCATCGTGCTTCGAGGAGTCTCTTGAGCGCTTAGAAGGGTCGCGAGATAGCTCAACATCAGTTTCCCTCTTCCTTCTCTCCTTCTCCCTCTCCTTATCTGTCTCCTTACCAGCCTTGCGAGCTTCGCCATACTCCTGGTCTTTCCTCCTTTGCTTTTCTTTCTTAGACTCGTAGCTGCAAGGTTGATGAGGATCGGGAGTTTAGCCTCTGTACGCACTAGCGTGGTAGGAGAACTTCTCATAATAACCAAAGCCCATAGAACCTAAAACAAGGAAGAAAATAGTATTAATATATGAATTTCGAAGAAAAATCAATGCAAGAATGAGTGTTTGTGATCCTAGTGAAGTGTATGGTGGCAATGGCCCCTTAAATATTCTACCAACCATATTGGCAAGGAATTAAAGTTGGGGTCTCTTCACCTTCACTTACAAAGCTTATTGGCAAAAGAGAGAATTCTGAACCGACATCCTCCAAAATGTCGCTAACGGTGAATTTGATCTCTCCAATGTCACTTAAGCCAAAGAAGATGTTGATAATAGGGCGAGATCGGGGCAAAAAACTCTGGCATCCTCTTCCTCCTCGACCATGTGATAACCTCCATACACCACCGGCACCCAACATACATATGATAGTGTGCTCCTGACGTGCTGGGCTAATGTAGAACGATCATCAAGGTTTTAAAATGAAATAAACATCACAGAACCTATCGTATATCTCACAGTGCATGTAATAAAATATAATATACATCATAGATATAAAATAGGAGTCATAGTAATAACTAAGTGATATAAATATCAGAGTATAGATTCATAGAGTTATACAATAGGTAATAGTTCATACAACGGAAATAAACCCAAATAGCTATCTCATAATAATAATACACAAACATTGCCAAGCCTACACAGTGTTACACTTTGGAATAAGCATAGAAATCCATATATAATAGAGATACCTCCATCCAGCTCATCCTCTGCACAGCTACTGCATCGCATCTAGACCTGCTATCTAGTCTACCCATTTAAGAGTACCTGAAATAATAAGAAGCAAAACATAGAACCTTGAGTCAAACAACAGTCTGGTCTGAGCAGTAAATGAATCTCAAAATACTATACAAGTCGATATAGTAAGGAACAGAGGTATACGAATCAAACCTGACCTATCCCTGGAACCAAAGAGTAAGCACATAACGAACATAATATGCTACTCTACAAATACAATAAAGGTACAATGCAAACCAAGTGTGATGACAGGTGTCCAGGTACCCCTATCTCCAATACTTATCTACAATGACATCCCTGGAGTGATAAACTATGGAAGGAAAATCAAGACAACCATAGCATCCATCAAACAATCCCCACTGTCACTTAGTGTGCTATGGATATATGATAACTCGTATGACCTTTTGTAACGACCCGTAAATTTCAACCGTTTTAATAACGTAATTAGTTGAAATTTTGCGAAATTTTAAACGATAAAATTTCGAAATAAAAATTTTATATTTGGAATACGTCTAGTTAAACATAGCAACTGGTAAATTTTCGTCCAAAAATATGAAAGTTTATTTCGTGCGTAAATTCACTTCAATTCAATCAGTTAAAAAGTAATGAAAATAAAATGTTTCCGAAACCTAAATATTTTTACATAGAAAAATTCTAAACCATCTTCTGAGCAAGATGTCAGTTCGTCATTTTTCCAAATTCGGACATCTATTGCTCCGTCGTTCTTATTTTCTGCAAAATAGCAGCATTCTGGTACCGATATCGATTTTTATCGGACGATCGTACCACTGACTTCTATATACCGTTTTGATCGTCTCGTCGTGCTAATATCCACAATATATTTATATCTGTGTTTAGTTATCCGGTACGCGACGAACCGTGCAACGTTTCACTGTATCGTTACGTTTTGATCCATTTGAATTCCTTGTGTCCATTCATTATCTCGTGTGAATCAAACAGCCATCCACCATTAATAATTTTAACTTTTGGCTTTTACAATTCATTGGTTTCAATTGTTTACCCGGTCGCATTGAAAAAGAACTTTGTATACTTTTATTTTATTTCTTTTCCTCTTTGTCTCCAAACTGAAAACTGTTGCTCTCCTCCACTTCCAAATCTCAGCCGCATCCTTCCCTCGCGTCAAACCGACTGCAGCTCTCCACCTCCCCTCCTTTTGCCGTGACAACCCATCTCATCCATTGTCGAAATTACTCGACCTTCCTCTCCACCAAACGTCGGAACTTCACTGCGTAAGCCACCCCATGCCTACCATTAGCCGAGACGTGAAACCGCCTACCACCGTCCGCAACACACGCCGGCCTTCACCTCAGTGACAGCCATCCTAGACTCCGCCCATCACCTTGCAGCCGATCCTCTCTGTTTTTTTTTTAAAAAAAAAAGTAAGTTATGTGTATTTATAATTTATATATTTTAAAGAATATTAAGTTTCATGCATTTATATTGTAGCTTATAGCTTACAAATGTTATACGTATACAACCTATATATATGAGATGTATAAATATTCACGCTTGCTGTTTTCAATCTACCAAGTCTGCTTACTTGTAGTTTCCTTCACTTTGCATTATTGTTCATACTCTCTTTATATATATAAGAATATATATCAAAGCCTGTACCTATTTTGATTTGATTTTTTTTTGTAGCTTGCATGCATTTATATTGTTGCATATGCATAGTCTGGGTATTTACATTTACCTGCATATTATATTTAGTTGGTATTATATATTGGGTATGCACAAATATGTTAGTCTGCAAATCATACATTTTTCAATACATGTTTTGATTTTAAATATAAAATATTGTATATAGATATGTTATTTAAATAGGTATAATATAATAGGTATTTGATATTGTTCATCTTATAGTTTTTATAAACGTTTTTCAAAACTATGTATATTTCTACTGTTGATTACATGCGTAAGTTAGCTTATATATAAAGTTGGGTTTTGAGATTTTTACCTTGATATGCATATGCGTATTCTATTTTATAACAGAAAATTGAGACTTATCTATATAACATGATGATATACTAGGATATTGACTTGTTACTGTGACACCAAATTTCCAGATAAGCAAATACAAGCACATCAAACCATAATCAACACAACAAAACCCAGCTCCTATCTATATATAAAAAACCATACAGATACCTTTGCAATTCAAACAAAACATCTCTTCTCTCATTTCATAAGAAAAGATCAATGGCCATCCGAAAGAAAGAAATCCTCAAAAACATCATCAAAAAATACAGAAAGTTCACCACTAAAACACTCTCTTACAGTCTTATAACCATTTCAAACAAAGAAAACGAAAGAATGATACCAAAAGACGTCCCGAAAGGCCATTTGGTAGTATACCTAGGCAAAGAGCTGAAGAGGTTCGTTATACACATTTCGTGTCTCAATCATCCTTTGTTAGAGCCCTGCTCGATCAAGCGAGACGTTTATGGGTTCAGTTCGGGTTCAAAATTGTGCATTCCTAGCGATGAATTATATACGATATATAAATGTATAAAAATTTTGCTTTAAAGTGTTTGCTTATATTATGAAAACTAAAGCATATCAACTATGGTTTTAATGCATATATAGTACGCACAAAATTTCAGATATGCGTCATATATTTTCTTTCTGGGATTGTAACTATTGTCTAAAAAAATTTGTGGCTTAGTACCAGCTATGTATAGGTATATATATTAACTAGTATACTTCGGCCAGTTGCATTGCTTTACAAGACATTTATTTTATTAATCTATATAATTGGTTTTAAGGGTGGGCTTTAAATTTTTTTTTTTTATAATAATTATATACATAAAGTTACGTATGTTTATGTTTTACAATAGCTTTATATATATTCAAACCGGTTATTATATGATATGATGCAAGTATGTATGTATACATATTAGTTTAAAAGCCAGTTGTATATATGTATTATGTGTGAGTTATATATTGTTATATAAAATAAAATAAAATAAAATACAGTTATCATTCTGATTTACTCATACCGTGAATGAGATACTAGATATAGTATATATATGCAACGTTTATGTCGCACCAGGTCCATCCTACCTTTGCTGTATGTTTCACAAATTTAAGCACCTTAATATTTTATATATTGTATTGGGGTATATATATATAAATATTTATTCTCAAAAATATATTATGATCATATGTTTGATTTTATATATGTGTTTTATTTAACAAATGATTTTGAAAATACATATAATATAGAATGTGTTCGTATTTAGGATATAATTATATACATACATATAGTTATACAGTTATATATATGTGTTCACTTATGCTATTTATCATCATCGATCCGTTCTGATTTTATTTCGTCAATTTCTTATCCTTCAGTTTGTCCGTCGTATTCGTGCCGATTGGCTTTGCTTGGATTCATAATTCGATTTCGAGATCCGTATCAGTGTGCGTATCCATGTCATCTTCTAGTCTTTCTAGCCTCGAAAGGTGAGCACTCACTCACGATTAACGTTTCTTGTATTTATTAGATTTGATTTCAATTGAAACGACAATTGAAATATGCTGCTATCAGTTAAATGCACTGTTATATATGTTATTAACTGTATCAGTTTACCTGTGACACCTGACACCATTATCTGTTAATTATTTATGCGATGAAAATACAGTTTGGCTGATAATTGATTGATTGTTGATGTTTATATTGGACGTTAAATTGTTAATGTTAAAATGATAAATAGTATGAAATTGAACTTGATATAGGATAATTAAATGTTAAATTTGATTAACTGACATTTGTATAATACGACCCCTTTAACTGTTGAATTTATTGACACGTAGAATAGTGTTAACTATACCTTGAACCGTTGAATTGTATTTTGTTTAAACTGATGATGTATGAAATTGTAAATAGATGACAAGTGAAAACCGTAATGTAATAATCTTTAATCTACATGAAATGATAGTGTAGATTCTAGAAATAATTTTATTAATTCGTACAAATAACAATGCGAATTAATACGGTTATTTCGGGATTATTTGAATTGATTATTGGATTGTTATTGTTTGTTGTTATTGCTTGTTTATTTACTTTGACACCATCCCAGTTATCACACTGCAAGTTCCCTTTACTATGCTTGATTTTGAATTGAATTGGAATCGGGTTGAAATGATAAATACCCAAAATTGAATTTTGACCTAGGATAGAAAATTAAATAAAACCCGATTGGTCAATAATTTGATTTAAAAATAAAACGAAGATTTTATTTGAATAAAGATATGGTTTTGAAAAGAAGTTGGAAATTGAATCTTAATGAAATTTAAATGTGAATATTTAATATTCTGAAATGAAATATTAATAAAGTAATTGATGGAAGAATGTTGTTTAATTTGAGAAATTATTGAATTAAGTTTGAAATTATTAAACTTTGGAATGATTTAATAATTAAGTTTGAAATTGTAATTAAGTTCAAAATTATTAAACTTTGAAATTATTTAATAATTAGGTTATGAATTATTTAATAATTAAATAAGATTGAATTATTTAATGATTAAATTGAATTGAATTCTTTGATAAGAGAAATTGAACCTTTGAATAAGTGAAGTTTATTTCGTAAATAATTGAAATTGAATTTCTTTATTAAGTAAGTTTTGGAAAAATTATTTAAGAAAGTAAATAAGTGAAATTGAATTTCTTTAATAAGAAATAAAATGAGATTTATTGAAATTAATGTAAGACTTGAAATTTAAAGAATTTGATTTGATGAATTTAATTTAATTAAATTAGTAAGTTTTGATATAATGAAGTTGAATTTAAATAATGGATTTAATGAATTGGAAGTTTAATAGAAATTGTTTTGAATGATAAATTAATTTAACGATATTGAATGAAATTGATAAATGAATTTAAATTGATTTGAATGTTAAATTAAATTAATTTAAATGTTTTCGAAATGAAACTTATATTCGAACTTGAGTTAATATTTGGATTGTTTAAATAGAAATTGAATTTGAATTATAGGATTTTGAAATGAATTTGGTAGTTGAAACGTAAATTTTGGAAATCGGTTTTGAAAGACAAATGAAATGTTGGTTTTCGAATTGAAAATGAAATTGATTTGGTTTTGAAATAAATAAACGACCAATCGGTGTAATAATTACGAAAGTTATTAAAGAGACCGGAATTCGGTTATGGATATACTCTCTATCTAAACCGGAAACCACTTTAATAACTACACGCGGAGTGATGATCCAGAATGAAGTGGTTGGAATGATGTTCGTGCTGACTGAAGAAAGAGAACGATAATGGATAACCTTGACACTTGTGTCAAATTGGAAATGACTAAAACAGGAGCTGTGCCGGGCCAATGGAGGATTGATACCTCAAGTGGACACACTTCTTCGAACTACTTATACTTATTGTCGATTGGTGCACCCTTGATTTTGGGAGTGTTGTCTCACGGTGTTGCGGGCGCTGCGGCGTTGCGTTCTCACCAGCCCGGATCAGGCGAACGGTAGTATCACTACCTTGGGTATAGCCTCATGTGCCTTGTCATACTTGTATTCCATTTATGCGCGACCACTACGAATTTGTTTTGTACCTTGAGTATTTGGATTGCCCTCTGGTGACTTCCGGTTTTGGGGAAACTACGGTCTTGTATATGCTTGTGGGAATAAAAATGTGTTAAGGGTGGAATGGGCCATGACTTAACGCTATTTTGATATCTTTATATTACTGATAGACATTATCTACTTATCGTACACTACTACATAGTAGATAGTTTAACGGATCCTTAAAGGATGGTTATTCCAAACATCCTTTGAGTTACTTGTATTTCAATTGCTATTTCACTTGAGTTGGATTTATTAATATAAGAATGTTAATCCTGACTCGAGTGTCTTGTGTTTTTGCTTTACGCTCGGGTCAGACTGAGTGGTTCAGCTTTCGAGACTCACCTTTGGAGTTGGAGCTTCGCTTGGAGGTCCAGCTATCTATCCAGCTTTCAGTATTCGATGATTCCAGTGATGTATTCTGATTTGTATCTGATGTATCATATTACTCTTCCGTTGTATCTGGTTTAACTCTGATGTAACTTATATATTTATATAGTAGCTTCATGAACTACTATCTCTTTTATTTCCGCTGCACTTATTACTCTGTGTCTGTGATATGTGATTATTTATTTACTGTATATGTTCAGTTTTGCCAAATTTAAATTAACAACGCGGTATTTTGAGCAATTCAACTCCGGCATGAGTGTCTACCTTTACACTTATAATGGATGCGAATGGTCCAAAATGGCGGGTCGTTACAGTTGGTATCAGAGCTTTGGTAGCTCTAGGCAAAACTCAACATGTAGGGTAAATGTATTTACGGAATCACTCTCATTCGAGTTTCAATCTCTTCCTTTTAACTCAATTCCTTTGAATTTTCGGAACGTCCCTCGGTTCCGAAATTTATTCTCGTCTCTCACTATTCGTCTTCTTTTAATTCCGAAGTATCCCATAAACTTCACTTCGAATGATATCTATAATAGATCGGCGGTCTCGCCAATCTTCGAATGATTCATAAAGGAGCAAAACTCCTTTACAATAGACATCGATTTACCGGAGATTACTGTATCCTCGGTTTACGATGCTATCTATCTCCTACTATACCTGAATTCTATTTCTTGAGATCGAATGTCGATTTACCTCGAAATTCCGCATCGATCTTATTCTTGAAGTTACGGACGACCCGGTTAAGGTTGCCCGTGAATTAAATAAACTCATCCATCTCCTGATTGTGGTAATCGAATTATTTTATCTTCTGTTCAAACTTATTTTCGAATCAAAATTCTCTTTGATTTGAGTCCATCAAATTTGAATCTCTGTCTTTGCTTTGAAATCTATTCTTATATAGTCGAGCGAGGAAGTGTAATTGTAAATTAACATTTAAAATGTTTAAAATATATTGTGTTGTTTGAGTTGTTGATGTTGATTTGAGTTTCCGATCGATACGTCTGATCAACGCTATCGATAGGATTTCCAAAACACTTGAATAGAGCAAACTGACACAATATTATTTTCAAATTGGTAAATGGAATAAATTTGTTGATTATATTGTAAAAATATAAGTTAAAATTTTTTTTGGAATTTAATTAGTTAATTAAATTGTTGTTGAAATGATAATATTTGATTATCATTTATTGTTCTAAATAAATGTATAAATACGGTTTATAAATTGATTTGGAATTTGAAAGGAATTTAAATAAAAATTTGAGAATTTAATTTCCGGTGATTTCGAACTTTGTTTTAAAATTTTAAAGTATATATTATTGAAAGTATTTTCGAATAGAAATCGTTTCAAAGGATTAAAAAAAAAATGTTGAAATCATTGCTCTTCTCTTTGTCGCTGGAAAATAATTTCGGTGATGGCGGCCGCATCATCGACATTCATTTTCGAGTTTCGAAGTGGAGATACTATTCCGTAGCTTTGCTACGGTTTTGTTTTGAAAATATTTTGATTTGAATTTCTTTAGTATAATTAGGTTTATATATATATATGGGTAGCTTATTTTAAAATTTAATTTGATTTGATATAGATGTTATATATATTTCTAAAGTGTTTAAAGTTAATCGGAAATCTAATTCTTAAATTTGGTTAAAGGATGATTTTAATTATAAATAAAACCAAAATTTAGAATAAATATTTAAACTTGAATAATTGAATTGGGAAAATTTTATTTGTATATTGTTCAACTGCATTCTAATACAACTTACCTAAATCATACAGAAGTTAAATATGTAATTGGATAATATATAAGATAAATTGAATTTATAAATAAAATTTGAGTGTTTATAATAAATGTTATACACTAAATTTTGATTATAAAGATGTTAATAGAGTTAGATAGGATAATTAGTAAACTCAGTTAATAATCAAATAAAGTTGTTTTGAAAGAATTAATAAATTGAAATTTGATCAACATATGAAAACACCTTGAATTTAAAAGAAATTAATAGATGTAAATTAATTTAAATCGAAACTTCTATGGTTTAAATTAATTTATATGGGTTAAATATATGTGATAAGATATATTAAGTGAAATAAAATTTATAATAATTTGGAATTAAAGGATTTAATATGTTAAAAATAAAATATGATTATAATAAAGGACTATTCAAATTTGTGGTTTTAGAAATTGTAAATTTAAGATAATTGGATAATAAGATAATGAATTTAGAAATAGTTAATATTGATTTTGTGAAATCAAATGGATTAAATAAATTATTGAATATCAATTAATTTGAATTTGAATTTATATGGTTTAAAGTAATGGTTATTTTGTATTTCAAATCTGTTTTCTTTCTGGTTGTTTCTATTCCCCTACCTCGTTCCTTTTCGGGGACGAAAAGTTTTGAGTGGGGGAGAGTGTAACGACCCGTAAATTTCAACCGTTTTAATAACGTAATTAGTTGAAATTTTGCGAAATTTTAAACGATAAAATTTCGAAATAAAAATTTTATATTTGGAATACGTCTAGTTAAACATAGCAACTGGTAAATTTTCGTCCAAAAATATGAAAGTTTATTTCGCGCGTAAATTCACTTCAATTCAATCAGTTAAAAAGTAATGAAAATAAAATGTTTCCGAAACCTAAATATTTTTACATAGAAAAATTCTAAACCATCTTCTGAGCAAGATGTCAGTTCGTCATTTTTCCAAATTCGGACATCTATTGCTCCGTCGTTCTTATTTTCTGCAAAATAGCAGCATTCTGGTACCGATATCGATTTTTATCGGACGATCGTACCACTGACTTCTATATACCATTTTGATCATCTCGTCGTGCTAATATCCACAATATATTTATATCTGTGTTTAGTTATCCGGTACGCGACGAACCGTGCAACGTTTCACTGTATCGTTACGTTTTGATCCATTTGAATTCCTTGTGTCCATTCATTATCTCGTGTGAATCAAACAGCCATCCACCATTAATAATTTTAACTTTTGGCTTTTACAATTCATTGGTTTCAATTGTTTACCCGGTCGCATTGAAAAAGAACTTTGTATACTTTTATTTTATTTCTTTTCCTCTTTGTCTCCAAACTGAAAACTGTTGCTCTCCTCCACTTCCAAATCTCAGCCGCATCCTTCCCTCGCGTCAAACCGACTGCAGCTCTCCACCTCCCCTCCTTTTGCCGTGACAACCCATCTCATCCATTGTCGAAATTACTCGACCTTCCTCTCCACCAAACGTCGGAACTTCACTGCGTAAGCCACCCCATGCCTACCATTAGCCGAGACGTGAAACCGCCTACCACCGTCCGCAACACACGCCGGCCTTCACCTCAGTGACAGCCATCCTAGACTCCGCCCATCACCTTGCAGCCGATCCTCTCTGTTTTTTTTTTAAAAAAAAAAGTAAGTTATGTGTATTTATAATTTATATATTTTAAAGAATATTAAGTTTCATGCATTTATATTGTAGCTTATAGCTTACAAATGTTATACGTATACAACCTATATATATGAGATGTATAAATATTCACGCTTGCTGTTTTCAATCTACCAAGTCTGCTTACTTGTAGTTTCCTTCACTTTGCATTATTGTTCATACTCTCTTTATATATATAAGAATATATATCAAAGCCTGTACCTATTTTGATTTGATTTTTTTTTGTAGCTTGCATGCATTTATATTGTTGCATATGCATAGTCTGGGTATTTACATTTACCTGCATATTATATTTAGTTGGTATTATATATTGGGTATGCACAAATATGTTAGTCTGCAAATCATACATTTTTCAATACATGTTTTGATTTTAAATATAAAATATTGTATATAGATATGTTATTTAAATAGGTATAATATAATAGGTATTTGATATTGTTCATCTTATAGTTTTTATAAACGTTTTTCAAAACTATGTATATTTCTACTGTTGATTACATGCGTAAGTTAGCTTATATATAAAGTTGGGTTTTGAGATTTTTACCTTGATATGCATATGCGTATTCTATTTTATAACAGAAAATTGAGACTTATCTATATAACATGATGATATACTAGGATATTGACTTGTTACTGTGACACCAAATTTCCAGATAAGCAAATACAAGCACATCAAACCATAATCAACACAACAAAACCCAGCTCCTATCTATATATAAAAAACCATACAGATACCTTTGCAATTCAAACAAAACATCTCTTCTCTCATTTCATAAGAAAAGATCAATGGCCATCCGAAAGAAAGAAATCCTCAAAAACATCATCAAAAAATACAGAAAGTTCACCACTAAAACACTCTCTTACAGTCTTATAACCATTTCAAACAAAGAAAACGAAAGAATGATACCAAAAGACGTCCCGAAAGGCCATTTGGTAGTATACCTAGGCAAAGAGCTGAAGAGGTTCGTTATACACATTTCGTGTCTCAATCATCCTTTGTTAGAGCCCTGCTCGATCAAGCGAGACGTTTATGGGTTCAGTTCGGGTTCAAAATTGTGCATTCCTAGCGATGAATTATATACGATATATAAATGTATAAAAATTTTGCTTTAAAGTGTTTGCTTATATTATGAAAACTAAAGCATATCAACTATGGTTTTAATGCATATATAGTACGCACAAAATTTCAGATATGCGTCATATATTTTCTTTCTGGGATTGTAACTATTGTCTAAAAAAATTTGTGGCTTAGTACCAGCTATGTATAGGTATATATATTAACTAGTATACTTCGGCCAGTTGCATTGCTTTACAAGACATTTATTTTATTAATCTATATAATTGGTTTTAAGGGTGGGCTTTAAAATTTTTTTTTTATAATAATTATATACATAAAGTTACGTATGTTTATGTTTTACAATAGCTTTATATATATTCAAACCGGTTATTATATGATATGATGCAAGTATGTATGTATACATATTAGTTTAAAAGCCAGTTGTATATATGTATTATGTGTGAGTTATATATTGTTATATAAAATAAAATAAAATAAAATACAGTTATCATTCTGATTTACTCATACCGTGAATGAGATACTAGATATAGTATATATATGCAACGTTTATGTCGCACCAGGTCCATCCTACCTTTGCTGTATGTTTCACAAATTTAAGCACCTTAATATTTTATATATTGTATTGGGGTATATATATAAATATTTATTCTCAAAAATATATTATGATCATATGTTTGATTTTATATATGTGTTTTATTTAACAAATGATTTTGAAAATACATATAATATAGAATGTGTTCGTATTTAGGATATAATTATATACATACATATAGTTATACAGTTATATATATGTGTTCACTTATGCTATTTATCATCATCGATCCGTTCTGATTTTATTTCGTCAATTTCTTATCCTTCAGTTTGTCCGTCGTATTCGTGCCGATTGGCTTTGCTTGGATTCATAATTCGATTTCGAGATCCGTATCAGTGTGCGTATCCATGTCATCTTCTAGTCTTTCTAGCCTCGAAAGGTGAGCACTCACTCACGATTAACGTTTCTTGTATTTATTAGATTTGATTTCAATTGAAACGACAATTGAAATATGCTGCTATCAGTTAAATGCACTGTTATATATGTTATTAACTGTATCAGTTTACCTGTGACACCTGACACCATTATCTGTTAATTATTTATGCGATGAAAATACAGTTTGGCTGATAATTGATTGATTGTTGATGTTTATATTGGACGTTAAATTGTTAATGTTAAAATGATAAATAGTATGAAATTGAACTTGATATAGGATAATTAAATGTTAAATTTGATTAACTGACATTTGTATAATACGACCCCTTTAACTGTTGAATTTATTGACACGTAGAATAGTGTTAACTATACCTTGAACCGTTGAATTGTATTTTGTTTAAATTGATGATGTATGAAATTGTAAATAGATGACAAGTGAAAACCGTAATGTAATAATCTTTAATCTACATGAAATGATAGTGTAGATTCTAGAAATAATTTTATTAATTCGTACAAATAACAATGCGAATTAATACGGTTATTTCGGGATTATTTGAATTGATTATTGGATTGTTATTGTTTGTTGTTATTGCTTGTTTATTTACTTTGACACCATCCCAGTTATCACACTGCAAGTTCCCTTTACTATGCTTGATTTTGAATTGAATTGGAATCGGGTTGAAATGATAAATACCCAAAATTGAATTTTGACCTAGGATAGAAAATTAAATAAAACCCGATTGGTCAATAATTTGATTTAAAAATAAAACGAAGATTTTATTTGAATAAAGATATGGTTTTGAAAAGAAGTTGGAAATTGAATCTTAATGAAATTTAAATGTGAATATTTAATATTCTGAAATGAAATATTAATAAAGTAATTGATGGAAGAATGTTGTTTAATTTGAGAAATTATTGAATTAAGTTTGAAATTATTAAACTTTGGAATGATTTAATAATTAAGTTTGAAATTGTAATTAAGTTCAAAATTATTAAACTTTGAAATTATTTAATAATTAGGTTATGAATTATTTAATAATTAAATAAGATTGAATTATTTAATGATTAAATTGAATTGAATTCTTTGATAAGAGAAATTGAACCTTTGAATAAGTGAAGTTTATTTCGTAAATAATTGAAATTGAATTTCTTTATTAAGTAAGTTTTGGAAAAATTATTTAAGAAAGTAAATAAGTGAAATTGAATTTCTTTAATAAGAAATAAAATGAGATTTATTGAAATTAATGTAAGACTTGAAATTTAAAGAATTTGATTTGATGAATTTAATTTAATTAAATTAGTAAGTTTTGATATAATGAAGTTGAATTTAAATAATGGATTTAATGAATTGGAAGTTTAATAGAAATTGTTTTGAATGATAAATTAATTTAACGATATTGAATGAAATTGATAAATGAATTTAAATTGATTTGAATGTTAAATTAAATTAATTTAAATGTTTTCGAAATGAAACTTATATTCGAACTTGAGTTAATATTTGGATTATTTAAATAGAAATTGAATTTGAATTATAGGATTTTGAAATGAATTTGGTAGTTGAAACGTAAATTTTGGAAATCGGTTTTGAAAGACAAATGAAATGTTGGTTTTCGAATTGAAAATGAAATTGATTTGGTTTTGAAATAAATAAACGACCAATCGGTGTAATAATTACGAAAGTTATTAAAGAGACCGGAATTCGGTTATGGATATACTCTCTATCTAAACCGGAAACCACTTTAATAACTACACGCGGAGTGATGATCCAGAATGAAGTGGTTGGAATGATGTTCGTGCTGACTGAAGAAAGAGAACGATAATGGATAACCTTGACACTTGTGTCAAATTGGAAATGACTAAAACAGGAGCTGTGCCGGGCCAATGGAGGATTGATACCTCAAGTGGACACACTTCTTCGAACTACTTATACTTATTGTCGATTGGTGCACCCTTGATTTTGGGAGTGTTGTCTCACGGTGTTGCGGGCGCTGCGGCGTTGCGTTCTCACTAGCCCGGATCAGGCGAACGGTAGTATCACTACCTTGGGTATAGCCTCATGTGCCTTGTCATACTTGTATTCCATTTATGCGCGACCACTACGAATTTGTTTTGTACCTTGAGTATATGGATTGCCCTTTGGTGACTTCCGGTTTTGGGGAAACTACGGTCTTGTATATGCTTGTGGGAATAAAAATGTGTTAAGGGTGGAATGGGCCATGACTTAACGCTATTTTGATATCTTTATATTACTGATAGACATTATCTACTTATCGTACACTACTACATAGTAGATAGTTTAACGGATCCTTAAAGGATGGTTATTCCAAACATCCTTTGAGTTACTTGTATTTCAATTGCTATTTCACTTGAGTTGGATTTATTAATATAAGAATGTTAATCCTGACTCGAGTGTCTTGTGTTTTTGCTTTACGCTCGGGTCAGACTGAGTGGTTCAGCTTTCGAGACTCACCTTTGGAGTTGGAGCTTCGCTTGGAGGTCCAGCTATCTATCCAGCTTTCAGTATTCGATGATTCCAGTGATGTATTCTGATTTGTATCTGATGTATCATATTACTCTTCCGTTGTATCTGGTTTAACTCTGATGTAACTTATATATTTATATAGTAGCTTCATGAACTACTATCTCTTTTATTTCCGCTGCACTTATTACTCTGTGTCTGTGATCTGTGATTATTTATTTACTGTATATGTTCAGTTTTGCCAAATTTAAATTAACAACGCGGTATTTTGAGCAATTCAACTCCGGCATGAGTGTCTACCTTTACACTTATAATGGATGCGAATGGTCCAAAATGGCGGGTCGTTACACCTTTCAACTACCAAGGACTAATGGAAATCCTAGTTTTTAGTGTACTCTCTTTAGCTCGAAGCTAATAATAGAAACATTCAACTGGTCCAAGTTACATGGATCCATTCAACCGATCTGAGGTAGCCTTTCAAAGTACCCATGAGCATCCTCACAACATCCCTTCTTTGAAAACACTCTGGGTATCAACGATCTCTTAGCATGCATACCTGAGCCCTTTCCTTGCTCCATCCAATTTTCATTATTCTCGATGAACCAGTCAACATTCCTCCACTCCACGATAGAACAATTCAACCATTCTAGCCATGAGTCACCTTTCTTAGAACCCACCCTTTCATGGATAATCACGACCCCATGCAACATCAAGCCGCCATCATCGGAACCTAACTCCTTTCATCGTCAAGTTGTCACCAAAGTCCTAACACCATCATCTTGCTACCATGTTGCCATCAAACTCTAAGTGAACAAATAAACAACTTCAGCACGACCCGCAAAGCCTTTACTTCCCCTCTTGGAAGTTTCACTCCAATCCAATCAATATAAATAACTTTGTACCAAAAAATAATAGCTAGGCATCGAGCTATATACTTAACCAATTTTGGTTAATTCTACTTCCCTGGTTCTAGTACTTCATTCCCCAAGTGCTTTAGATCCCGACCCATCCTTCAAAATAGCTCAACATCAACTTAAAGCCATGGTTTCCAAGTTCTGGAAATAGCTCGGCATAGTACAAATTCCTTAGCCATTTTCTTGCATATTGCTCATGTCCATCTCCTTTAGACCTTCCCCACCGAGCCATCAACTCCCCGATCTATTTTGGCCAAAGAAAATAACTTGATACAGAGCTATAATAACTTGGTATCAACCTATTTCCTTAACCTCATTCTTGCTACGACTTGTAAGACTCCTCCCATACTCCAGAACCCCTCCTCTAAGTTTAATCCAATTTTGACCATCTTTACCTTCGATTTGTCGGATTCGCCAACCTATTCTCCAACTACCTAAAACACTAGCAAACAGTGCAACATACAATCATAGAAAGCCATGCACATATGTCCATTCATACAAGCGATACATAAGAATGTGATCACCAAGCAAATCTTGATCTAAATATAACTTTTACTCTAGTATCTGCATATGAATACAAGGGATTGCAATACCATTTAAATACCATTTTAAGCCTTTTTGTCCATAAACATGTATAAAAGTGTGATTAAGGTTAGAAAATGTTATATGGTCAAAGTCGTGTTAAAAACATCATTTTAACTATACAAACATGCATAGAGTGAGAGGTCAAGAACCACTCACCAAATACCCAAAATATCAATTTTTCTTCTTAGATCTAAAGTAGACAGCAAAGAAGATGAACCCAAATTAGCAAAAGATGATAATCTGAAGCTTTCCTATGTTAATCACCCCTCTAATCAATGATTTGGCTAAGACTAGTAAGGAAAATGTGTGATTTTTGATGAAATAAGGTTAATGGAGGTTTAGAGATATTTTAGGGAAGATGGAAATGACGTAGGTCAGTTCATACCACCTCCCCTTAGCACACTTTTCGAGGTGGGTTAATGGGCCTAAGCATGGGCTTAGTTGATTACCTATTATAACTGGTCAGCAGTAGCTAAAACTTAAAACGGTTATAACTTTCAAACAATAAGTCCGTTTTTTTATTATGACCACTCTATAAAATGAGAAACCATCATACTGAAGCAATAGAAGTAGTTTGAGATCCTAATTCGGCTCATATCAAAAGGTATGATCTAAACAAGATTTCAAGGGTGAAAATGGTCGCATAGAATTTCGGTAAAAATCATGGACGTGGAAAATGTCCTTAAGAGTCATTTTCCAAAATTTTAGAGTCATATGACCTCATACAAATAAAATAAAAATATTTTATGATCCTCTGATACCTAAAACACGGGCTCCCCACTCTACCTTTAGGAATTTTGCTCCTAAAATCACCAAATAAATTAAACATGATTACACCACATGCCTAACAATCATATGCAACCATTATACATATCAAACAAGCAACCATACAACCATAATGTAGGTAATCCTATCCTAGCATGCGAGGTACTAAACTACCCTATATGATATCAAAAGTGAAAGCAAATGCGATAAACAGTGGGCCTTACCATACAAAGAACTCTGGATGAGTGGTCCTCATCTCTCCTCGGTTTCCCATATGCAATCGTCTTTACCTTCGCCCTATTGAACCTTCACTAACTCCACCGTCTTCCTCGCAAGCTGTTTTGTATCGCGTTCGACAATACGAATTAGCTTATGAGGTTTCGAAGCTACTAGTTCAATCTTAGTATCATCTAGTTGGTCTGGTGTAATCGTCATGCATGAGTCGTGCACAAACTTCCACAAGTGAGAAACATAGAAGACATTGTGCACACCCGCCATCTTCTAAGGAAAGTCGACCTTATATGTAACGACCCCGAATTTTAATTACATTTAAATCGATAATTAAATGAATTTTTGAATTAAAATTGTGAAATTAAATGATAAAGTGATGCGAGTTTCCCCGAATTAAAATAAATTTGGTATAAATCATTTAAATTTAAAAATATTGTAAATATTTTATATATGTGAATATATATGTATTTGAGCATATATGAGTAAATTTGAAATTATAAATAATATATATGTATATACATTTGATTTGAATTTAAGTTATAAACAAATGGTTTAATAATTAATGATAATAATAAATATTAAAATTGATGGTTAATAATAATTTGAATTTATAAATTAAATACAAGACAATAAATATTAAAGTAAAATAAATAATTGAGTTATAAATAGAGATGAATAAATAAAAGATAAGTTATAAAATACAAATTAAATACATTGAATAAAATCTAGCAACAAAATTAAAATAGAAATAAATATTTTAAAGTGAAATGAAATACAAAGTAGAAACAAAAAATATATATATAGGTAAGTGTAGACCGGGAAGAAAAATGATCAAGCAAAGGAAACAAATATATACATATGGGAGCTTATAAACAAGACAAGTATGAACAAGACTAAAGAAAACAAATGGGTAAGTGTAAACTAAAACAAGTCAGCAAATATAAAGTTGAAACATAAAGGACTTAAGTAATAAATGCAAGCCATTACATATCATCTCAGCCGAAACAAGAATCATATCAACCTCCACTTAAAAGTACTAGAGGAAAAAAAATATGGCAAACATAAAAAAATATA
This sequence comes from Allium fistulosum, assembly GCA_030737815.1. Taxonomy (NCBI): domain Eukaryota; kingdom Viridiplantae; phylum Streptophyta; class Magnoliopsida; order Asparagales; family Amaryllidaceae; genus Allium; species Allium fistulosum. The sequence continues at coordinate 620,132,691 of CM060906.1, forward strand.
ACATTACACTATATTGTACAATAAAAATGTGCATCCTGTAAACTCATTTTTTTATCAAGTCTTCCTCATTTCAAAATTCGTTTCAGTTGCCTCCATTAAAACTGAGGAACTAAAGTAAACACCATTTTATACTTAAACAAAATTCAAACATCAACGAACAACAATACAACTGCATATAACCAAAGATCAAAAAGTGAAGATTTCAGCTAGCAAATTCAAACCAAGATTCCAACTTTACAAATTTTAAAAGCCTGTTCATCAAGCAAACTCTGTTTCTTCTGAGAAAAGCAAGGTGAGTAACATTTTGTTTTAAAAACTTTAAAAATAGGATTTTGTGAGTAAACAACTTAAAGAAATTTAAGGATATTTGATTGTTGCTTGTATTATCTGAGTTTGGGATTTCTTATTTATGCATACACAAGTATATATCTTCTCTGTGTATAAATATTAGAAGTGTACAGGACTGTTTATGTGAAAAACTTCCCTGTACTCTAGTTTCAGAGCAATTGGTTTGATCAAAAATCAATATCTACTTGATTGATCCTTGTTAGGCCTTGGTTTCAAAAGCAAAAAAGCTTGTGTAAGTGTTAGTTATTATAAAAAAAAGATTTTATGAAGTATAAAGTTACACAGGAGGAAAAATAAGATTTTTACTAATGGAACTTTAAAACATGGAAATTTCGAATTCAACAAAACATCGATTCATGTATGTAGCTTGAATCCTTACTTAAAGCTATGATTTTTAAGATGTATTTGGTGATTTTTAGTGGGTTGTTGTAATAGCGGTTCAGAGATGATCAAAATGGGTATTTTGGCCAATTGCCGGCGAAATGATGAACTGGAGGTGTCGGTCGGGGTTATGCAAGGAGGTGGACGAGCCTACGGTGGTGGTGGGAAAAATAGGCGGAGGTAGCATCGATGACGATGGCGACGGCGGCAAAGGATTTTCTTATGTAAACCTAATTTTTTGTGGCGTTCGAACAATTGATCGTTGCGACCTCCACAGTACGTCAAGTGGCGCGAGGCTCTGGGTGGCAATGGTTCGGTGGGTGACGAAGCCATGGCTGGAAGCTCGCGGCGTCAGGTGATGGATGTTGCGTCGGCGAGGGGAATTTTTGGGTCGATGTCTGTACAAAGGCGATCGAGCTATGCTCGATTTTGAACGAGGACGTGATCGAGTGGTTCATCGATTCAAGATCGATGTTGAGGTCAATTGCAACTTGCTGGAAGTCTCGTCGACCATCGAAGTGACGTCGAGGAACGGTGCATGTACACGGCAAGGTTTGGGTGTCGGTGTTGAGCGCGAGAGGGTGACTCGAGTTTCAACTCGAGAAAGAAGGGGTCGGTATCGGGTAGAACGCGGGAAATCTTGAGCCTGGAACGAAATATTTAAGTTTAAAACACTAAAGCTAAAAAAATGAAGAAGAAAGGAAGCAGGGACGACTAAGGGAAAAGGGTGAAGTGCATGGGGACAAACCCGAGGTACCTGGGATTTTGCTCGGTATAGTGCTATCTTGAAACCTTTGAAGTTAGTAAAATATACAAGTTTGTCTAAATGTAAAATGAATGCTTTGAATTTTAATACGTCGTAACGTCATAAAAAGGCTAAGAAGTTTTAAATCTAAAGTTTAGAACAAATCTAAATTTAATTAAGAATAACAACGAATTGATTAAGTAACTAAATTAAGTAAGCAGTAAATAAATAATGGGTAATTAAACTATTACTAATAATGGAAGTATTAAGTGATAATTAATTAAGATAGTTAAATTGAATTTCAAAGGTAATTAAGAAATGGTTATCTAAATGTTTAAATTTAATTGATAAATAAATTAATGATTTATGTATCAAATAGTGATAAATACTTAAAAGAACAAATTAATTAAATATAAGTTGATTTAACCAATTAAACTATACATTGATGAATTATAAGTAAGAATTAACTAATAAAATTTGAAAAGAGGATTTATTTCAATTAATTTGAAATTAACTTATGATAATTAACCCAGATTAATAATCGATACATCTGATTCAAATTAATCAGTTGATTAATAAATTCACTTGTGAATGTTTGAATTGTATTGAATGATTGAATTGTTGGATATTCTGATCTGTGATGCTGTGAGATATATTCTGATTTGTGTATGATCCATACTGTAGTTCATATTTATCTGGGATAAATGTAATTAATTTCTGTAATATATATATTTGTGATCTGTGAATGAAAGATAAGCGTTATAGTTTATACCGCTTATCAACTATATTCTTGTATTTTGATCTGTGATGACTGATGATGTGGTTGCACTATTGTGTTAAAACCCGGACTACACCATACACACACAAATATGGATTTCACGAGGAAATCAGTTAAGTCACAGATGATTTAAATTAATATTTTTGAAATTGTAATTTTTAATTTCAATTGATTTTGGAAATGAATTTGGATTAAATGCTAAAGCTTTTGAAAATGAGTTTTTAAGAGAAAAGTTATTTTAATAACTTGGTAAAGCTTTCAAATTTTAAATAATTCAATTTGAATTCAAATTTGGAATTGAATTCCATGATTAGAAATTATGGTTAAAAATGTGTTTATATGAAGTTAAACCATTTTAAATATTGGTTTGAGAATTTGGTTTAACCCAAGAACCTTAACTCGTATAAATGAATCAGATTTCCAAAATGAAAACTAATTGTTTTCAAATGATAAAAGCTTTCAGATAAGAAATGAAATTCCAGTATAATTAAAGGAATTTCAAGATTGAATTGAAAAATGGTTTTCCAAGTTATGAATGAATTCTTTTTGAAAGCTATGAATTAAATCTATTTATTTTTAACAGATTTAAAATGATGGTTTGTTTAAACCATTTGAAATGGAATTGTTTTGAAAGCTATAAGTTAAATCTTTGTTTTAAAGATTTAATGAGTTAATCCAATTGAAATGGAAATTAATTTGGAACATCTGTGAATGAATCTTTTGTTTAAAAGATTAAAGTGTGGAAATTGTTTAAACCATTGAAGGTTGTTAAAATGAATCTTTTTGTTTAAAGATTTGAAAATGGTAATTTGTTAAACCATTTGAAAGAAAGATTTTGGGTAATAAGTTGTGACTTAACTAAAATCCCAATATTCATATATTTTTAAAATATTACGCTCACTATTCGGGTTAGCCGGGAAAAGACCTTTGTGTCACATAACCCATTCTGAATAAGTGATACGTCGTATATGGATGGCATTTGAAGACCGGTGATGAAGACCGGGTATTTGTGAAAACAATAGGACAACCTTCGATTGTCTCTGCACCGAGTAGCTACGGTATAGAGATTTCCTAAGTGATGGGAAATCCGATCGGGATTGTGAATACCCGGATTGCAAGGGCTTCTTCGAAAGTGCCTTCGGTTCTGTTCGAACCCGGAACAGACTTGTATGGTTACATGTCTGACATTACACTTTGAGATATAAAGCAGATTTCTTTCAAATACATTTTTGTTGGTGGCGGAGAATTTATTCTCTTAACTTAACACCCTTCTCTGAGACGTACGAGCTCAGAGGTTATGTAGTTGAAGGTTATCAGTGATATATTCCCAATTTGGTAATGTGGCATGCTGAGTGTTGCTGTGTGTTGATCATTTATTGATCATTTATGATCAAAGCATGGCTTTGTGAAAAAGCGTAGCTTTATGGACGAGACCTCGTCGGACCTCACACCCCGGAAATGGTCGAAATAGGAAAGATGCGGCAAGGTTTCAGGGGTAGCTTCCCTAGGGTATGACCATTCCTTCTGGAAAAGGGTAGTATCATGGTATGGAGCCCAGATACTTACTCATGTGGACACACTATATTTATTACTGTGTGATGTTGGTTATCGAGAGCTCTCGGATAAAGGTCCCAAAGGACCGGGGGTGGCATATCTCAGGTTTACTACCCGGGAAGGGGGTAACCGGCCTTGTGTTGGCAGAGAGCAGGTTGTCTCTCGGAGCGTCCTGCCAGAGGCGTTCCTACGTGGCATAGGAAGTTCCTTAGCCTGACCATTTGTTGGAAAATCCAAAGAAACAATACGAACCTTGTACGATTTTAGTTGTATAACCTGCTATGGAATGTGGCGGTAACCTGCTATTGAACATAGTAGCTATAGTAGGCATAGTGTGAAATGCCTATGTTGGCTAAGATTAATATTATACTTTCGAAATGTTTCTGCACTATGCACTAATAATAATAGCAAATCAAAAGAGTTTTCTTGCGTAGTAAGCATGTTTGACTATCATAAGAAGAAATCTCCTCCAATTCTGCGTTTGCATTGTTTGTGTGGCGGGAGGTCTTATGGTAGTTTCATTTTCCAAAAGCATTGCGGTTTTCAATGTTTAAATTCTTTTGTGATTGTTTAAAGATAAACTGTTTTTATTGCTCACACCAGTTCCATGACTGACTCAGAGTTTATTGTTCCTTTCCTAAACTCTGGGTGCTCATAATTTTCCACACGAGCAGTCTAGAGTTGGGTTTTTCAAATATTCAAGTTAGTAGATTATCTGGAGCTAGTCAGTCCTTGGACGACTGACCTTGCTTTCCGCTAGCTATGGATTGAAGCATTCTATTGGAGATGTTCTATCTGCTGCTGGTGTTATCTATTTTCTTTCCGTTGCTATTTCTTGTATCATATCTCTAATGTATATTGATATCTGTTGTATCATTCTGTTGTATCATATTGTATCAGATTTTTGTATCTGTCATTGTATGAATGTTATATATATTGATATACTCTTTTTCTTCTGCTGTGTTGTTATACTTAATGGTGTTATAAGCTCCGGCAAGCCAAATTCGGCGTTTGAATCTGCGGCATTTTGAGTACAAGTGAAGTACGGGTGCCGATTTTCGAAGGCCGAGTTTTTGGACTGTTACATTATATGTTAGGTTCTCAATCCGCTCTGTTACCGGAAAAGGACCTACAAATCTCGGTGTCAACTTCCCCTTACTAGCGAATCAAATAGCATTCTTCAAGGGAGAAATCTTCAAAAACACCATATCGCCTGCTGGAGAATTCTAAATCTCTACATCTCCTATTAGCATAGCACTTCTGCCTATCCTGAGTAGCTTTCATTCGTAATCGAACGATCACTATCTTCTACGAGGTTTCTTCGATCATATCTGGCCCAAGTATCGGTTTCTCACCTGCTTCCCACCAACACAAAGGGGTGTTACATGGTCGGCCATATAGTACTTCATACGGTGCCATACTGATACTAGACCGATAGCTATCATTGTACGTCAACTCCACCAAATGCAGATGTTCACCCAACAAGCCTCTGAAATCAAGTACGCAAGCCCGAAGGAGATCCTCCAATATACGATTCACTCTCTCGGTCTGTCCATCCATTTGCGGGTGATAAGCTGTACTGAGATGCAGTTCGGTACCCAATGCCTCTTGTAACTTCTTTCAGAACCAACTAGTGAATAACGGATCTTGGTCGCTCACGATGCTCTTTGGCACACCATGAAATCATACAACCCCTTTCACTTACAACACGACCAGTTTGGCTGCCTTCTTACTTGTCTTGATGAGTATAAATCAAACGCTCTTCATTAACCGATCGACTATGACCCAGATACTACCGTACCCTACTCGAGTCCTTGGATATCCATTGATACTTGCTCCCACTTCCATTCGGGAATTTCAAGTGGTTGCAACAACCCACTTAGCTTCTTTTGCGCTGCCTTCACCAACTAGGAGTTCATACATTTCGAGATGAATGTCTCGACATCCTTCTTCATCCCCTCCCAATAATAAGTTAGCTTCATATCATGATATATTTTATTATCATCGGGATGTATGGTCAACCTAAATGGAGGCACTCTCGTAGCACCCCATCTCATATTCATCATCATTGGAAACAAACAGTCTCCCATCCTTACGGAGCCAACCTTCTCGGTCGAGTCTGTATTGCTTCATATCTTCAGACTCTATATCTCCTTATATTTTCGCTATAATCTCTGCTAATCTAGCATCTTGCCTCTGACTATTACCGATCCTCTCAATCAGAGTAGACCTGATAGTTAAACTTGCCAACATCTTTGGTCTAACTCGCAATGGGGTCTAAAGTCGTAGCCAGCAATATACTCTAACTATTTCCACTCCATAAACATTGCTTCCAAACTGGCATGTCTTCTACTCAATGCATCTGCGACCGTGTATAAGAAATGTTGAAATCATAGGAGGCCAAGGATTCCTACCATCGTTGTTGGCGAAGGTTAAGATCCTTTTGGAAGAAAAGGTACTTTTAGGATTTATGACCTGTGAACAGCTCGAACCTTTCTCCTAATATGTAGTGCCTTCAAATCTTTAAAACAAACACTATAGCCACCAACTTCAAATCATGAGTTGGATACTTCCTCTGATAAGTTTCAACTGTCGACTAGTGTAGGCGGTAACTTTTCCCTTTTACATCAATACTGCACCTAATCTAGTATCACATGCATCTTTGTATACGGTCAGCTCTTCGTTCCAACTCATAATGGCCAATACTGGTGCACTCATCAACCTCTCTTTTAGACTTACAAATGAATGCTTAGCCTTTACGTCCCTAACAAAAGTCTGATTTTTCTACATCAAATTGGTCAACGGTGCTGCTATCTTCGAGAAGTCCTTGATAAAGCATCTATAATATCCCACAAATCCTAGAAAATTCCTCATATCCGTGGCATTCTTAAGTTGGTTCAATCTTGAATCATTGCCATCTTATGAGGATCTACTATGATGCTCTGCTTTAAGGTGACATGATCCAAGAATCTCACTTCCCTTCTCCAGAAGTGGCATTTTGAAAACTTCGCTTTCAACTTGTGCTTCTTCAACACTTCAAGCACAATCCTCGAGTGTGTCTTGTGTTCCTCTTCTATCATAGAATAGATCAAAATATCATCCCAAAACACAAGCATGAACTTTTTTAGGTGATCCCCAAAGATACAGTTCAAGAGATCAACAAAGTATGCCAGAGCATTGGTTTGTCGAAACGGCATATCCAACCACCCGTAGAAACCAGACTTCATATGAAACGCAATGATCAGCACACTCTCCTTCGCTACTCTCAACTGGTTAAATCATGTCGCAAGATCTAATTGAGAGAACATTTCACATCATTGAGCTGATCAAACAAGTCATCAATATGTTGGAGTGAATACTTGTTCTTCTTCATCATCTTATTCAGCTCATGGTAATCTGCACACAAACTTAGAGAGCCATTCACCTTAGTGGCGAATACTATGGGTGCACCCCACTCGGATATACTTGTACAAATGAACCCCTTCTTCAATGGGTCATTTACTTGCACCTCCAACTCCTTTTGCCCTTTGGGTGCCATATGCCTCAAAGGCATAACTATTGGCCCGACATTCTTCACTAAGTCTATCCGAAACTTAATCTCTCTATGCGGTGATAGTCCAGTCACTGTTAGAACCTCTATTCTATGGTTTCAATGATAACAACTATATAGTCATACACATACAATATATTCCATCTATTTGCAGGTAAAAGTTTTCAGAATTCACATTATCAAGACTTGAAGACGATCAGTAGAAGAGAAGAATCATTAGTATTAGAGAAGCTATTATAGTGTGTTATAGTCATAGATAGATGGCTTGTAAAATCTCCTTTAGTAGTTTTCACACAACATTGCACATCACAGTTTTTATAAACCTTTCACTGTTTCAAATAAGTTAACTGCAGAAGTTAACAGGCATCAGACGTCTGTCCATATATGCCAGACGTCTAACTCTGTTCGCTGTTTTAAAAATATATATTAACAGGAATCAAACGTCTGTTCATATATACCAGACGTCTGAATCTGTTCTCTGTTTAAAAATATATATTAAAACAGATGTTTGTGCTGGGTAACGGATTTAAACTATGAACAGGAACTTTTTTCATTCTAATGGTTGCATATATATCTCTTTAACGCATCCCTTCTTCCTCAAAGATTGCAACCCTTAGACTGAATAGAACATACTAAAAGATGTTACTCTTCAAGAAAACTCTTCAACATCTATAAATATGTAAAGATTTTGAGAAACAAATAACTTGAATTTTATGAATCTCATATTTTAATCTTTGCTTACTCTGATTTCTAAAAGCAATGAATATATTAGTTTTATCACTTCCTAAAAGCAAAGTTTCACATACACATACTACTCAAAGGAGATTATAGGAAGATTTGTACTGAGCAGTCAAAATCAGTATTACTAAGAACACATACTTGTCAAGAAAAGATTTTTGTATCAAGCCTATTCCTCCGGGCAAAGCGAGGGTTGTTTACTAGTTATGGCCGAAGGGAAGCTTCGAGACTGGACGTAGGACGGGAGGTTCGAACCAGTATAAAAACTATGGTGTGGTTGTTTCTTTACTTTTATTTACTTTACTCTTCCAGTTATAAGTTGGCTATTTATTACACTTGCATATTAGATATAAATACACGATCCATACACACTTTCAATTGGTATCTGAGCATGGTTATTTCAAGTTATAGTAACATGTAATTGAAACATTTTTAATATTGCAAGTACATTTCAAGAAGGTCAATCCACTACACGTCCTCCACTATAAATTGTATCTAATTATGCTTCTACACGTATGCGTATTTTTATGGAAGCTAATGGTCTAGAAATTTAGCAAGCAACACAAGCTAGATATGAAGCACCAAACACAGACATTAGTACTTGGACAGATGCTCAAAAGAACACAGCAACAAATAATGCTAAAACCATGAATGTTCTATTCTGTTCACTTGAAAAAAATGAATTTTCATGTGTCATGTTGTACACTACTGCATATGATATATGGTGTACGTTACAAATCACTCATGAAGGCACAAACAAAGTTAAACAAACAAAGATTTCCACATTACAAAATCAATTTTCTTCATTTAAAATGAAAGCAAATGAATCTATTGGTGATATGTATGCTAGATTTCAAACTATTCAACATGATCTTATGGCACTTGGAGTCAAATTTACAAATTTTGATTTAGTTACATGCATCTTAAATTCCTTAACTAATAAATGGGAATGAAAAGTGTTGTCCATTGAAGAGGCTAATGATCTACCTCAACTAAAAGTTGAAGAATTAATAGGAAATTTGATGTCGTACGAAGAAAATTTGCTGGCAAGAAAAGAACAAAATAATGAAAAGAAAAATATAGCTTTTCAAGTCAACGATAATGATTTAGACTTAGATGAAGATAAGATAATATTTATTGCTAAAAACTACAACAAGTTCAAGAAATTAAAAAAGATGACGAGATCCCAAAATGGAGGAAATTAAAATTCATTCAACCAAACTTCAATCAAATGCTTTGGATGTGGCAAGTTCGGAAAGAAACAATGACCAGAACTCAATAATGACAAAAAGAATAGCAAGTTCGAGAAATTCAAGAAAAGAAAACGGGCTTTTCAAGTAACTTGGGATGACTCAGATTCGTCTTCATCATCAGATAGTGACAACAATAGTGATTCTGAGCAAGCAAATGTATGCTTCATGGCAAACACTGAGGAGGTATGTCCCGAGATTACTTATAATGAAATTTTAGAACTTAGCATGGAACTAGATGACAAATATAGAGAATTTAAAAAGTTAAATAAATAATATGTTGCTAAAATTAATCGTATGGAGCTTGAAATAGGATTATTAAAAGATGAGATAACCATTCTAGAAGAAGAATTAGAAACCGCACGAGAAAAATAAAAAATCTATCTAGTCAAAATGATTCTTTGTTATGTGAAATAGGAAAAGTTAAACTAGAAAATGATGATATTATAAAAGAAAACATTGTATTGAAGGATAATCTAGAAGCATCAAAATCCAAAATTTCCAATCTTAAAAATGAGTTAGATAAGATTACAAATAATATTTCAAAATTCATTAAAGGAAAGCAGAATTTGGATAATTTGATCAAAATTCTAAACCATCTGGAAATCGAAATGGATTAGGTTTCAAGAAAACTTCAAAACATAGAAACTATAGCTTGCTATATAAAAGGTTCAAGAAGTCTCATACTGGAGAAAATGATTCTAACTCTAAAATAATTAAAATATGGATTCCAAAATCTGGTAGCAAATTAATTAGAAAAAAACACATAGATAACTATTTGAAAAGTGTTGTTCATAATAAGAATTACTCTTTTAAAGGTCCCAAACCCTCTTGGGTATGGCAACCTTCACTTTCTAACATTTAGGACCCTAACAAAGGAAGTGGGTACCGATTAAACTATTTTTATCTTGCAGGTTTCCCAAAGGAAAATCTAATAACAAGGAGAAATGGATACTTGATAGCGGATGCTCCAAACATATGACTAGAAATGCACAAATTTTATCGAATATAACATACAAAGATGGTGGTACTATAACCTTCAGAGATAATCTACAAGGATTTGTCATTGGAATTGGAGATGTCATAAATGTTGGTATGTCAACTTCATCTGTTATTACAAATGTTCTTTTAGTTGAAAATCTAAAACATAACCTTTTAAGCATTAGTCAACTTTGTGACAAAGGATTCAAAATTTATTTTGAGAAAAATAAATGCAACATATTTGATTAAAACAAAAAATGATCTTTGAAGGTTTAAGAAAAATAAACATCTATGTCCTAAATATAAAATTTAATAACTCCAACGATTTATGCCAATCTGCGGTTTTTAATGATCCATGGATATGGCACAAACAGTTGTGTCACATAAACTTTAGGTTTTTAAACAAATTGCCTAAACATGATTTGGTTAGAGGCCTTCCTAAAATAAACTATAAAGTTAAAAATTTATGTGATGCGTGTCAATATGGAAAATTAAAAAAGAGTTCTTTTAAATCTAAAAAGGAAATTTCTACCAAACAACCTTTAGAATTATTACATCTTGATTTATTTGGACCTACTCAAGTACGTTCAATAAATCATAACAAGTATGTATTTGTTATTGTAGTGGACTTTTAAGATATACATGGACACTGTTTTTAAAACATAAGAGTGATACATTTGAGATGTTTAATTTTTTTGCTAAAAGAATTAAAAACTTAATGAATCTTAAAATAAAGAATATAAGAAGTGATCATGAAGGTGAATTCGAAAACGAGACTTTTGAAAATTTTTGTAACAAAAAGGGAATTGCACATAATTTTTTATTTCCTCGAACACCACAACAAAATGGTGTTGTAGAAAAGAAAAAATCGTATACCCAAGAATGTACATGAACTATGCTTAACAGTAGTAATCTACCAAAGAATTTTTAGGCAGAAGCTGTAGCTACTGCTTGTTATGTATTGAATCGTGTCACATTACGTCCTTTAACCAAAAATACCTGTTATGAAATGTTTTTGATGAAAAACAGACAATATCATACTTTCAAATATTTTATGCTAACTACTAAAGATAATCTTGGAAAATTTGATTCAAAAGCCGACGAAGGGATCTTTGTCGGATACTCAGATCGTAGCAAAGCTTATAGGGTATTTAATAAACGTATTAATACTATAGAAGAAAGTCTACATGTTTCTTTTGACAAAAAAATTTCCAATAGCAAAAATAGTGATGATGATGAAATTTAAACAAAACCATCTGAAAATAACACAGTTGTACATAACAATAATGAGAATATTGTTGACAATGATATTACATTAAGATCGCCACCTCGTATTTTGAAAGACCATCCAATTAACGATGTAATTGGTGATTTAAATAAAAAAGTTTCTACCAGACATCAATTAAATTAAATGAGTCACGTTACATTCATTTCAAATTTTGAACCTAAAAATTATAATGAAGCATCGAATGACGAGTCATGGATTATGGCGATGCAAGAAGAACTCAATCAATTCGAAAGAAATGAAGTATGGGAACTTGTACCGAGACCTACGGATCAATCCGTAATCGGGACAAAATGGGTTTATAAAAATAAAACCGATGAAAATGGAAACATTGTTCGTAACAAAGCAAGGTTAGTAGCACAAGGGTATAATCAAGAGGAAGGCATTGACTATAAATGTTTACTATGAACAAACGTTTGCTCCAGTCGCACGTCTTGAAACCATCCGAATGTTACTTGCTTTTGCATGTCATCATAACTTTAGACTTTTTCAAATGGACGTAAAAAGTGCTTTTCTAAATGGTTTTATAAAAGAACAGGTTTATGTTGAGCAGCCTCCGTTGTTCATACATGAAAAATTACCTGAACATGTATATAAACTAAAAAAAGCTTTGTATAGTTTAAAACAAGCACCTCGTGCTTGGTATGATAGACTAAAAACTCATTTAATAAATTCTAGATCTCAAATTGGAAAAATAGATACAACCTTGTTTATAAAAAGAGATCATAATGATATTTTGGTTGTTCAAATATATGTAGATGAAATAATATTTGGATCAACAAATGATAAGTTATGTAATGATTTTGCAGATATCATGAAAAATGAATTTGAAATGTCCCATATAGGAGAATTAAATTTTTCTTAGGATTGCAGTTAAACGGTTAGAAAATGGCATTTTTATAAATCAGGAAAAATATTGTCATAATTTTTTTAAACGTTTTGGAATGGAGAAAACATCTAGTAAACCAACGCCTATGAACATCAGTACCCATTTAGATAAAGATGAAAACGGAAAGGGTTTTGATCAAAAATTATTTCGAAGTATAATAGGATCACTATTATAATTAATGGCTAGTAGACCCAATATCATGATGAGTGTATGTTTGTGTGCAAGATTTCAAGCACGACCTAAAGATTCACACTATCGAGCAGTTAAACGTATTTTACGCTACTTAACCAACACTAAGATTTAGGTCTTCTCTATCTTTAAGGCAGCACTTTCAAACTCATATCATATAGTGATGTAGATTTCGATGGTTGCAAAACTGATAGAAAAAGTACAAGTGGCACATGTCACTTTATCTGTTAATCTCTAGTCTCTTGGTTTAGTAAAAAAAACAGAATTGTGTATCACTTTCAACCTGTGAAGTAGAATATAGTTCTGCTGCATTAGCTTACGCTCAAGTAATATATATGCAACAAACACTTAAAGACTTTGGAAAAATAATAAACAGATCTCCAATATATTACGATAATACTAGTGCTATAAACTTATCCAAAAATCCAATTAATCATTCTCGGATAAAACATATAGATATTCGTCACCATTTCTTAAGACATAATGTTGAGAAAGAAATAATAACTCTAGAATTTGTAAATACCGAAAATCAAATAGCTGATATTTTTACAAAACCACTCACTACAACAAAAACACCCTTTAATAGCGTTTAAAAAACGCTATTAGAAGCTATTATAGCATTTTTTCTTACGCTGTATATTAACATGTTGTATTGTAATAGGTCAGTGACCTATAACAGCAACATACAAAAAGCTATAAGAGACGCTATGGACAAGGACATTTCATAGCGTTTTATGAGTGCTGTAAACATGACTTTTAATAGCCTTGGAAAGTCGATATGAAGTGAAACTATAGCGTTTTCATGACTGCTATAGTACATTATATATATAAGTACAGCTACTTTCTATAGCGGTTTGCTGTCTTTTATTGCGTTGTTTTTTTGTTATGAAAATTGTTTATAGCACTATCATAATGCTGTAGTATATAAAACTAGAAAAAACAACATTTCCATAGCACAGTTAAAACTAGAATAAGATTCAGGATCTGAAACCAATAAAGTGTGCATTGACCTAAAAGATCCAATGAAAGTTGTTAAAATTGGGACTTATCTTCACCCTAGATTCCTAGAGGAATTGACATCGTTCCTTCAGAATATCTTAGATTTACTTGCTTAGTCTTACGATGGCTTGGTTGGAATTGACCATTAAGTAATTTTTCAACGATACCAACATACAGAAACTAAAAAATACCAACATACAAATCAAAGCTTACTGTTTTCAATGCTTCAGCTTCTTCAGCGATGCCTGCTAGAGATTCTTCAACGATGCCGGCTACTTCTTCTTCAACGACGCCTGATACAGCTTCTTCAAGGATGCGTGGAGAGTTAGAGCAATAGGCGAGAGCTTCAGGCGTGGATAGTTGTGGAGAGTCATGAGTTGGGGATCGAATTTCTCTGGGCTTTTATGAGATGGAGATTGAATTTGAGGGGGTCGTGGTTGAAGGATGAATTTAGGTTTAGAGCGGGATCGTTTTTTGGGGAGAACGAAATAGCCAAATTTAGGCGGGCAGGAATAAGAAGACCGCGAAGTAATTTTCTTGTCTAATTAACTACGGCTGAACGCGTTATCAATTAAATAAGAAAAGGGATTAGCATCAAATGACAGCAAGCCAATTTACTGTGCAATCCCTACTTGCTATTAAATCAACATTTTGTTGTAGTGACTAAGTGAACAAATTTTATTAAGTTAAGATGTTAACTAGGTATTATGTCATTACATGATTTATAATTCAATATTAAAGTTTAAATTTGAAAATAAATTTTTTAATAAAACAAAAAAATGGGAGATGATGGCACTCGAACTCCGCAGTCATGGGAGGAAGACGCATGTCTTTCCAATGTTCTATTATGTTTATTGAATTCAAACCATACATATCTTCAATTTTACTAGCAGTCATAATTCCTTTTCTCTTCACCTTTCGTTTTTTTGGAAACTTCTGAGGATTATTAACCTTAAATCAATATTCTTAACATAGACTATAAACTAAGTATATATACTTAATCAAAATTGTACTCAACTCGTATACAAACTTTAAACAAGATCAAATTTCTAAAAAATATCAAACAATGTCTTTTGATCACGATTCTACTTACTCCGCTATTGACTATGCCTCCCCATCATCCGGCAGTACTTATGTCTCTCCCATAAAAGTAACTCCTGCATCATCTCCATCCCTCAACATCATCGCATCACCAACTTACCATACTAGCTTCTCTCCAAAAGGTAAGAAAGCTAAACATTCAATCGACCTAAAATCATCATCTCTCTTGGATAAAGTCGATGAGATTCATCACTATCAACAAGAGATGATAGGGGTTCAACGAGAAATGTATTATGAACAACACTGTCAAGGAGCACATTTAAACTTTCTTGAAAAATGTATTCTTGCAATATGTAATCATTCACCAACGAAAGATTGCATACATCAAAGGTCTCCACATTTACGAGAAACTCCTCCAAGAGCACACAAGATCATCCCATAGAACCTATGGGGAGAAGGAACATCAAACACCGAACACAGTTCTGTTCATCCATATTGGTCTCCTCTTAAGCCATCATCCGAGCAGACAAAAGTCGAACCAAATTCATGGGAGAAATAGAACTACCATTCTCATGATTCGTCTGCTGACAACTAAAGAAATCTTTCGTTAATGATGGACGTTTAATATATATTAAGTAAGCATGTATATTCGTGTATAATCGTTTGTAATTTTTTCCCTATTAAATATTCAATTTTTATACCAGAATACGTAGAAAAAAAATAAATATACAAATCAGACGTCTGAAAATGTATACAGACGTCTGACTACAGGTATGGGAAAATTTTGGTTTTCAACTCAGACGTCTAATAAAACTACCGAACATCTGAAGATATGCTCTAAAAAATTTAGACCTTCAGTACAGACGTCTGACAATGATCCTAGACATATGTTTAAGCGTTTTATAATTTTAAATGCTTCAGCACAGACATATGAAGGAATGATCAGCCGTTTGAAAAATCTCTCTGGGAAAATTATTTTTTCAACACAGACGTCTGAGTCTACATCCAAACATCTATCCAACCATTATGTCTCAAAATTGAACCCGTTCAGACGTTTGATCTTTATATACAGACGTTTGGCAACCACCTGAACACATACCTTTTCATCGGCCTATATATTATCTCTTCCATCTTTCATTTTTTCTACCGTTTCACTCTCTCCAAAACTTAAAACCCTAATTCCCAAATTCGATTTTCTCTTTCCAATTCCCAATCAATGGCTCCAAAATCAAAAGCTCCCATTGCTAAAAGTAAGAAAGCTACTGCAGGCCAGAGCTCTCAACCTTCCGCTCAACAATTCGTCACGGAACATCACATTGAAGAATGGATTGTCGAAAAAGATCATGGAAAGCAAAAACTACAAGAATTGGAGAAAAATCTTCTTCACTCTGGTCCGTTCTATCCCATTTGTCGTTTCATTCATCATGATGCTATTGATTTAACTGAAGGTGCTAATATCTATCACCTCATAAACTATGATGATAATGCTGGGAAGAAAGATCAACTAGCGGTATTCCTCTTTCTCATTAATTTATGCTCCTTAAAATTTTGGAATCCTACAGAAGCAAAAAATTGGATTTGGACAAGTGTTTATGGAACAATAATAAAATTTAATATTGAAATGTTTGGTCAAATTCTTAATTGTTCTTATATGGGAATTCGATTACAAGATGTTCCCGATACATGATATGCCCCAAGAGATGTTGTTACTCATCTTATTTGGGAAGATGATATGCAGAAATTAAAAACATCTAGTTTTCATCCAAAAGCTCGACTACTTAACCTTATGCTCATCAACACAGTCATCCCTAGGTTAAGGAGTCATGAACAAGTATACGAAGATGATCATAAAGCTTTGTATGCTATATTTGGTCATATTAAGGTCAATTGGGCACAATATATTTTCAAGCAAATTAAAAGCTTTTGGATGCCTACACGTCGAAGCATCATCTATGATCCTTATATAATTAGAATTCTACGGTCATTTGGAATCCCTTCATATCTCTCTCAATATGAAGAAATTTCCATCAAAGAAAGTGGCAATAGATTTCTCTCTTTAATGCATCTTCTTGAAACTCTGCCAAGTATAACTCCTTTCCCCCAGTATCATCAACCACGACAACAACAACTACCTACAACTTGACCTTCCTAATCTGCAAGAGCTTCAGAAACTACAGAGTATTACTTTGATTCAGAAATACAAGAAGCCAGAATTGCAACTGGACCAGGAGAAAACTATCGAGATGTTGCACTTCAAAACCAACATCTTCTCTCTTGAAACCAAAAAGCATTAGAAAAAAAGAGGACTCGCTTAGAACGTTCCTTTTCTACTAGTATGACCGAAGTAGAAAAGACGTTAGAAAAGGTCATTTCAACCTTGGGAAAAGTCATAAGAAAGGTACGGAGTCGATCATCATCACGGTCTTCATCTTCTCCATCCCCGACACCGCCGCTACAGGTACTTCTACCGGGACGTTCTTCAGGCGTAGGCCCGTCAGGTGAACCAACACCACAATCTCGTCTTGATAAGGCACCAATCAACTTTGACACTGAAGGAAGCGAAGATATATCTTGGCCCCCACAAAACCCTCCGCACTATAGTTATTATGCATCATTTCAAGGTCTCTCTATACGAGAGGATGAGGAGTATAATGATCAGTCTCAGTGGCAACAAGGCGGATATGATGAAGATACATCTACTTACTGGGGTTACTTCAACTATCAGTGAGTTCTCTTCTATTTTTTTTACTCATGTAGGTTTTATGCATCTCTGTTTCATTTCCTGAAAACAATTTTTTTTGTATAACTATGAAAAATATTATCTAGGATTCTGTGCAAACTTATGCTCTTTGTGTTACTTACAAATTTCGTTATTGCTGTATCTCTTTTTGATAATGAAAAAGGGGAGAGATATCATATTACATGTATATAGGGGGAGGAATGACATTCAGGGGGAGTTATATGCCTTTTTAATAAGTGATTGTATAGTTGTCATCATCAAAAGGGGGAGAATGTTAGAACGTCTATTCTATGGTTTCAATGACAAC
This sequence comes from Allium fistulosum, assembly GCA_030737815.1. Classification (NCBI taxonomy): domain Eukaryota; kingdom Viridiplantae; phylum Streptophyta; class Magnoliopsida; order Asparagales; family Amaryllidaceae; genus Allium; species Allium fistulosum. The sequence goes on from CM060906.1 coordinate 620,150,466, forward strand.
AACTATACAATCATACACATACAATATATTCCATCTATTTGTAGGTAAAAGCTTTTAGCATTCACATTATCAAGACTAGAAGACGATCAGTAGAAGAGAAGAATAATTGGTATTAGAGAAGCTATTATAGTGTGTTATAGTCATAGATAGATGGTTTGTAAAATCTCCTTTAGTAGTTTTCACACAACATTGCACATCACAGTTTTTATAAATCTTTCACTGTTTCAAATAAGTTAACTGCAGAAGTTAACAGGCATTAGACGTCTGTCCATATATGCCAGACGTCTAACTCTGTTCGTTGTTTAAAAAAAATATTAACAGGCATCAAACGTCTGTTCATATATACCAGACGTCTGAATTTGTTCTCTGTTTAAAAATATATATTAAAACAGACGTCTGAAATTTATGGGCAGATGTTTGTGCTGGGTAATGGATTTAAACTATGAACAGACACTTCTTTAATTCTAATGGTTGCATCTATATCTCTTCAATGCATCTCTTCTTCCTCAAAGATTGCAACCCTTAGACTAAAATAGAACATACTAAAGGATGTTACTCCTCAAGAAAACTCTTCAACATCTATAAATATGTAAAGATTTTGATAAACAAATAAATTGAATTTTCTAAATCTCATATTTTTACTCTTTGCTTACTCTGATTTCTAAAAGCAATGAATATATTAGTTTTATCACTTCCTAAAAGCAAAGTTTCACATACACATACTACTCAAAGGAGATTATAGGAAGATTTGTACTGAGCAGTCAAATCAGTATTACTAAGAACACATACTTGTCAAGAAAAGATTTTTGTATTAAGCCTATTCCTCCGGGCAAAGCGAGGGTTGTTTACTAGTTATGGCCGAAGGGGAGCTTCGGGACTGGACGTAGGACGGGAGGTTTGAACCAGTATAAAAACTCTGGTGTGCCTGTTTCTTTACTTTTATTTACTTTACTCTTTCAGTTATAAGTTGGCTATTTATTACACTTGCATATTAGATATAAATATACGATCCATACACACTTTCAGTTACTTCCCTAAGCACATTCGGATACTCTCTAACGATAGGCATAGATGAAAATCCATCATATGGAGTCTCAAGCGAATATAGAAAGCTAACCATAACCCCATTCTTTGGCAGGCAACCAATCACTACCGTCTGCATCTCCATAGCCCCAATCATCATGAACAGCCTCTCATATTCCGCAACTATTGCATACTTCCATAGCTAGTCCATTCCCAAGATAATCCTGAACCCAATGAAATTTAACAAAAAAATCACAAACAAAAGAGCATCCATGACTACATAAGGTCAAACCATGACAAACCTTGCATAGGCCAGTGGAGCCTCCAATAAGGTTCGTTACAATAAATGGTCGGTCAACTGTTTTAGGTTTCAATCCTAGCATATCTACCAAATCACTAGATATGAAGGAATGTGAAGCCCCTGTATCGAAGAAAACACGTATGGGAACATCGAAAATGGAAAGCATACCTTGAATAACAACGCGCTTCCTCTTCTATTTTTCCCAGGGAGCACTCGACGAAGTCGGAACAACGTCCAAAGCATATGCCTTTACAACCTATTTCTACGAGTGTCCCGGACAAATTTTCAATATATATCCGGTTTTCCACGTTATAACACTTCTTCTTCCCATCATATTTGTACTCTCTAATTAGGTGACCCTTGTCTCCACAGCCATAACAAATAAGATCCCATTTAGTCTTCATTTGAGTGTTCTTTCCCTAAGACTGCTTCCTCTTTCCATTCCATTTCTACTTACCTCCACCGCTTTGTTAAGGTTTTAGCTCCTCCTTAGCAACAAAAGTTGATTTGGAATTTGGGTATAAACTCTCCTGGCGAAGAGCTTTCCCGACAAGTCTTTCGAATGGCTCAGCGATTTGACTAACCACTTATCCCCCAAGTAGTTGTCCAAACCCATAATGAACATCTCGTTCTTTCTCACTAGAGTGTCAATGAAAGACATCCTATGCTTCGACAAAGCATCAAACTCAGCAATATATTCAAAGGAAAACATATCTCCCTGCTTTAAATCTGCAAATTTCCTTAAAATCACTGACTTTTGAGCAGCCAGAACTAACTTCTCTTCAAACCTGGCCTTGAACTGGTCCTCAAGTGTAGCAATAGTAATGGCATTCCACCTGTTCGTGGCCCACCCTTAAAGCTATTTAAAGGCCAGCTTCCTCTTCATGGCATCATCTATTTCCATATCACCAAGGAACGCTCTCGGGTATCCAACCAATCCTGCACTTCGATGGCCAACCCTATTCCAAGGAATGGTTTTCCTCCCAAGGTGGAGTAATCTTTGCAAAACTTGGCAAATTCAGCTCTCGGCGCCTGCACTTGAGCATCAGCACCAACTGCAACATTTGGAGCGGCCACTTGGGCATTTTGAAGCATGTTCGCCATTATCACATTTAACATAGCTTGCAAGTCAGGGTTAGTAGCCTCTGAGCCCACTACTTCCACAACTCCGGAGATGAAATTCCTTACAGCGTTTCTTTTTGGCCGGCTCAATCTTGATATATAACAAGAATGATTAGTCTCTCAAAAAGAAAACTATATCAATGGTACTCGTGTGTGCATGCAGCTTATATACTACTGGATAGTTTTGAAAATCAAAATATTTAACAAGCACACACTCTCTCACATATATATTCTTGATCCAATCTATGGTGGTAACTCCTTTCCTATCTCTACTGGACAACGGTATCAACTTAGGTCAATCGTGTAACCTAGGCTCTGATACCAAATGTGATAACTTCCCTACAACACCTGCACCCAATATACATAAGATAGTGTATTGCTGAAGTGCCCGATTGATGTAGAATGAACATCATGGTTTTAAAATGAAATAAACATCACAGAACCTTTCGTATATCTCACAGCACATGGAATAAAATATAGTACACATCATAGATATAAAATGGGAATGACAGTAATAAATAAGTGATCCAAATATCAAAGTATAGATTCACAGAGTTATACAACGAGTAATAGAGTTTATACAATGGAAATAAACTCAAACAACTGTCTCATAATAATAATATGCAAACACTGACAAACCTACACGGTGTTGCATATCAGAATAAGCATAGAAATCCATATATAATACAAGATAGCTCCTTCCAACTCATCCTCTGCTAAGCTACTGCATCGTACCTAGACTTGCTATCTAGTTTACTCATTTAAGATTAACTGAGATAATAAGAAGCAAGGCATAAAACTTCGAGTCGGACAACAGTCTAGTCTGAGCGGTATATGAATTTCAAAATACTATATAAGTCAATATAGTAAGCAATAAAGGTATACAAATCATACCGGACTTGTCTCCACAACCAAAGAGTTAGAGCATAACTACCATGATATGCTACTATACAAATACAATTAAGGTACACTGCAAACCAAGTATGATAACGGGTGCCCAAGTATCCCCATCTCCAATACCGTTCTACAATGACCTCCCTAGAGTGATAAACTTAGGAAGGAAAATCAAGACAACCACAACATCCATCAAACAATCCTCACTATCATGCAATGTGCTTTGGATATATGGTAACTCGTATGACCTTTCAACTACCGGGAACTAATGGAAATCCTAGTTTTCAGTGTACTCTCTTTAGCATGAACCTAATACTAGACCCATTCAACCGGTCCAAGGTACACATATGCGTTCAACCGATCTGAGGTAGCCTTTCAAAGTACCCATAAGTGTCCTCACAATACCATTGCTTTGAGTACATCAAAAAACAGTCCGAGTATCAATGATCCCTTAGCATGCGCATTCAAGCCCTTTTCTTGCTCCATCTAATTTCCATTATTCTTGATGAACCATTCAACATTCCTCCACTCTACGATAGAACCATTCAACCATTCTATCTATGGGTCACCTTTCTTAGAACCCGTCCTTTCATGGATAATCAAGACTTCATTCAACATTGACCCGCTATCGTCGGAACATATCTCCTTTCACCATCAAGTTATCATCAATGTCCTGAAACCATCATCGTGCTACCATGTCACCATTAAACTCTAAGCGAACAAATAACCACCTTCAGCATGACCTGTAGAGCCTCTACTTCCCCTTCCGGAAGTTTCACACTAATCCCATCAATATAAATAACTCGGTGCCAAGCTATAATAGCTTGGCACCTAGCTATATACATAACCAATTTTGGTTAAGTCTCCTTCCCTGGTTCTAGTACTTCATTCCCTAAGTGCTTTGGACCCTAACCCATCCTTCAAAATAGCTCAGCATCCACTTAAAGCCACATTTTCCAAGTTTTAGAAATAGCTTGGCATAGTACCCAGTCCTTAGCCATTTCCTTGCATCTTGCTCTTGTCCATCTCCTTTAGACCTTCCCCACCGAGCCATCAACTCGCCGACCTATTTTGGCCAAAAAAATAACTCAACATCGAGCTATAATAACTTGGTACCGACTTATTTCCTTCACACCATTTTTGCTACGACTTGTAACTCAGACTCCTCCGATCATCCATAACCCCTCCTCCAAGTTTCATCCAATTTTGACCATCTTTATCTTCGATTTGTCTGATTCACCAACCCATTCTCCAACCATCTAAAACACTAGCAACAACATCAAAGCATATCCTACAATCATCGAAAGCCATTCATATACATCCATTTATACAAGCAATACATAAAATTGTGATAATCAAGCAAATCTTAATCTAGATCTAACTTGTACATTAGTATATGCATAAGAATACAAGGGATTGCAAAACCATTTGAAAACCATTTTTAAGCCTATAAAAATTTGTCCATAAACATTTATAAAAGTGTGATTAAGGTTAGAAAATGCTTTACGGTCAAAATCATGTAAAAACATCATTTTTAACTATATAAACATGCACAGTAGAGTGAGTGGTCAAGAACCACTCACCAAATACACAAAATACCAATTTTTCTCCTTAGATTTGAAGTAGACAGCGAAGGAGATGAACCCAAATCGAGAAAAAAAATGATAACCTAAAGCTTTCATATGCTAATCACCCTTCTAATCAATGATTTGGCTAAGATTAGTAAGGAAAATATGCGATTTTTGATGAAATTAGGTTAAAGGAGGTTGAGAGCTATTTTGGGGAAGATGAAAATGAATTAGATCAGTTCCTACAGTCTCTCCTTAGCACAATTTTCGAGATGGGTTAATGGACCTAAGCACGGCTTAGTTAACTATCCATTATAACTGGCTAGGAGCAGCCAAACTTAAAACACTTGAAACTTTCAAACGATAAGTCTGTTTTTCTATTATGACCACTCTACGGAATTAGAAACCATCATCCTAAAACAATGGAAGTGGTTTAAGTCCCTAATTCAGCTCCAATCGGAAGTTATAATCCGAACAAGATTTTCAAGGTGAAATTGGTTACATAGAAATTCGGTAAAACTCATAGTCATGGAAAATGTCCCTAAGAGTCACTTCCAAAATTTTATAGTCATACGACCTCATATGAATAAAATAAAAATATTTTACTATCCTTCGATACGTAAAACATGGGTCGTCACATACCACTTCCTTTCCTTCTCTCCTTGGGAATCCCTTATCTTCCTTTGGGATTGGAGCCATCCTTATACCTTCATCTCTATCACATGGAATGTCAGCTTTGGTAGGCTTTACAAGCTCTCTCATTAATAGCCTCTCCACATGAAATGCACCGGAAGGACCCGCAACTTCCCCTTGAACATTCTCGTTGGAGCTACAAGCAGGGACAGGAGAACGGGTATCAACCCTGGAGACTTAGCAATGGTGAATCTGCCATGGCAAAGCAAACCACACCGTCATATATTGTCATTTGTCAGAAGGAATGTGATAGCGTGTTGGTTGAGGCTAACTGCCTTCAGAGCATTGAATGTTCTCTCGTGCTCCTCCCTATCGTTAAGAGCCACGATGCCTACGAGGAAACACACATCAAGTTAGAAACTTAGGAATTCTACCATAAGAGAAATAAGGAAAGGAAGCGTAAATCCGGAGAGCCAAAACCGATTGAAACCATGCGGGCATCGCATGAAAAAATATTCGTTCTTGAAGCTAGAACGTTTGTTGTGAACCCTTTCAATCACTTTACATCCCTTCCAAGCCTCTATAATCAGATAGGATGGGGAATCCCACCTTTTCTTGAAATGTAGAAGATAAGCTGGCTCATCGAATCTCGACTGTCGGTTGAGTCTATTCATAAAAAGGACGTACAAGAATTTAGAAGAGAATAACAGTTTAGGCGGACTTGGAACGGAACTAGTCCAATTTCTTGCAGCACCATCATTAGAAAGGATTGAATGGCGGGACGACATCGCCCAAACACATATACTAATTGCATTATGTGATGTCCAGTGGGGGATGGTGAGCGAATTCAGCCTTTTTTGATGGACGGACGTCATCCTCAGGGATGCCATGTTGAAGACATATGTTTCGGAGTGCCTTGCAGTTAGGGTTGAAGACACCTGCTATGGAGGGTTGTTCAAGATTCTCAATCCCGGAGGAAGCTGACCAACTATCAGCTCAACTGGAACTATTTGACTTTGGTATTCGGGAGTTCCAGTATGGCATTCCCCGACAAGAATAGATGACAAAGCAAGAGCTGTAGAAGATCCAATTTTGAGAGGAGTAGACGTTCCTTTGTCGAACTTAAGATGGGGTGGCCGACGAGTCATTTTAAACAATAAAACTTAACATTCAACACAGTCAGGTATATTTTATTTTGAATTATGAACCCAAGTGAGCAACGCCCAAAATGCAAAGGATGTCGGCGTGTGTTGAGCAAGATTCTGAGCATTGATCGAGGCAAGTGCAGTGTGTTAATCTATGCAGTATGAGTCTAATGTCCCATACACCACGAACGGGCCATCCTGTTAGATAGCCCGCTTGTGCTAGAAAAAGGAGCCACTCCATACTTCGACATTATATTTTGTAACTTACCCGTTATCGATGAATAATCGATAATAGAGCCACTATCCAAAGCGACATGGAAAACTTTTCTTTTCAGGATCATTGGAAGTGTAGAAATGGCAAAAGCAATACAATGGAATCATCAACTACCTCTAGTTTTGGAATAAATCATCGCATTGGAACTCAAATGATGATAGAGACTCGGCTAAATTCTTGAAGAGAGACAGCTGAAGCTAGAAAATAGGACTTATCTCCGGAACCATGTGCATTTAACCCGATCTAAACTTAGCTTCATCACAGATCAAACACACCTAAAATTCAACCATCTCCCTTCAAATTGCAATCAACCAAGTCCCATTGCCATCATGAACCAACCATCGCCAACCTTAATTCAAGACAAGTCAGGGCTAGGGCTTTGGATTGGATCGTACCCGAGCCCAATAGGCAACAGATGTGGAGGCAGCGGCACTTCTGGAAGGCGGCGGTAGGTGTGCGACGGTGGCAATAGGCTGACGGCGATGGTAGCAGCACGCAGAGGGCGACGACGACATGGATTTTGGTCAGATCAAAGGCAAGTAGCTCGGGTGGAAGACCTAAATAACTTGGGTGCAAAGTGATAGAGGAATAAAGAGTGAACTCAAAAAGTTTCTAAGTGTTGGAATAAATAAGTTAGGGGAAAGCCATTTAACTCGGTACCGAGTTAAATAACTCGATACCGGGTTATTTTCCTCCCCTAATAATGCCTTGAAAGCATCGCAAAGGATTTCTATGCCAGCCTAAATTGCAAGAAAGTCTCTGGAGTGAAAATTACATCGGTAATGCAGGGAAATGGAATTTCCATTGTAACTAAGATGAATAGATAACAGAAAATCGGCTAAGTGAAAGAAACGTCTTGAGATAGCATTTAAATGATCAACCAGAATTCACAAGATTGTAGTCCAGGATTTGTCTCGATCTAGAGCATGCTTTATTTTCAACGAAAGCATACTCTATGGAGCAAGCGTTGACCAGGTTTCGAACTAAGCAGAAACCAACGGAGGTTAGAACATCGAGAAAATGAAGAAATGACACGAAATCTTAGAGGCACACTTAGATGAAGCATAGAAATATCCCATAGAAATTTCAACCAAAAATAAGTTAAGTAAGTAACTCAGCCCACAGTTATTTGGCTCTGAGGCCAAGTCATTTTAACCCTCTAGAATGCCTCTCCAACTTCATGTGGCCTATAATTCACCCTTTCCACTCGTGTCCAAGTGTTTCCCAGAGTTTGGATGACCAATTTCAAAGATTGAAGACGAGAAAGAACAAATAGCAGAATAAATCAAGTGATGATGGAACGATCGCTGGAATAAACCCACAATCGATGAAAACAACACGCAACACATCAGTTTGGACTAAGGAAGGAAGTGCAAAAGAGTTCGAGTTATTTCCAGCTACGGAAATAACTCTACACCGAGTCAGATGACTTCGTACTGAGTTATTTCTATAACTCAGTGGACCCACCTGTAATGACCCTAAAATAAAATAAAATAAAATAAAATGATATATATTTATAGAAAATTCTGAGATATATATATATATAAGTATATATATTGCATTTAAAACAGAAAAGAATTTGGCAATAAATAAAATTGCATGGGAGCTTCTGTTTGATAAAATGCAAGGAATTAAGGTAATTAAGAAAGGAATTGGAACTCAAAAATAAGTATAGCTTTATGTCCAAAGAATTATGTAAATATATACAAATGGGGTGTTTTCTGTTTTATATAAAGGTAGAATAAAAATTAAATTAATAAAAAGGTCTATAAGTCTTATAGTTGTGCTAAAAATAATTAGCATAATATATGTGATTTTTATTTAAATATAGAAGGAGTTACTGATCTAACAAAGAGGCAGAAATATACATATGTATACATACAAAATCAAATAAAAATATCCATATCTTATTTATTTCAAGCAAATAATATGAGGGAATAATTTTAATAAGGTATGTTAGTATGCATGATTGAATGGAGGTAATAGATAGGTAGAAAATACAAAGGAGATTTTCAGATTCCTTAAACTTATAAAAAGAAATGAATAAAGGATCACATGCATATGGCATGAACAAAATAGAAACATGAAAATAGCATGCAGTGTTTAAAATGTTCAACTCCCGAAATAACCAATTAAAGTAACCTGATGTGTGCATTTCCCATTTAGGACCACACAGGAATGAGATGTATGCATGAATAGCTAAGGGTATTAGGAGAATTACCCATTTTCTTAAACCCTAGAATGGATTTATAAATAACTGCACATAGCCAAAACCATCACTCTCTCGGGATCAAAAACAAAATAAAATAAACAAGGAAGAAACACTAGCTTGAGGCTTTGGGGGATTTGCTGTTCTAAGAAATTAAGGAAGTAAAAGGAAAAACATTATGTGAGTATTTATCCTTTGTATGCAATGGCATTAAGTCCTATTGCAGGCAGCCTAGAATATTATGAGACATTTAAATCTCTGAATTAATTTTGTTATGGGTGATATGGATGTTTGTTTATGCATTTTTTTTGTTTGTTTGGAGTATTAATCTGTAAGTGGGCTTTTGGTGTTAACATGATTGGAGCATTCTTGTTCTATCTTAGTATCATTAAACATGGATATAGATTAAACAGGGGAACATGGGGTTGAATCAGAAAAATATACAAGCAGTTATATCTTTCTGAAATATGAATGAAAGAAAAACTAAATTGGTCACTTGGGAGTAGTCAATGATTTGCTTACTTCAGGTGGAAGCAAGTATATGCATGGTGCAACTGCACCCTGAGGCCTTTGTGTGTTGGAATAATTTAAACAACCTGAGAGTTTCCTTCACAATGCATACATAGTATTCATTTGACAAGGAGTTAAAGACCATAAAATAAATGGGGACATGGGTTTAAAAATCTGGGTTATAAATATCCAGATATGGTGTTAATTTAATCAAGTTAAACTTGTTCATTGATTAGTTGCTGGGTGAAAATTTGGAGTATAAAACCTGGGTTTATTTATCTAGATTTGGGGAGAATAAATCAAGAATTATACATATGTTTATCTTTACTGTTTGCTGTGTATTTGTTTGAATAGATGAATGTGTTTTTTTGTATTACCTTGTATGAACCAAAACATGCTAAGTATAAACATCTGTTAAACTAGGAAGGCACTGCAAGATTATGTTTTAAAATTATGAATATGTATACAAAATTGATAAATGCTCATACCAGTGAAAACTGACCCTTTTGGTTGCCCTTGCAATCATCTGGGTGTCTCAAAAATTCTTTGGGGCAGCTAAATGATTTGCTTGCAGGAAATTGAAGTTGGCTTGATGAGTAGTGTTTGTACCAAAAATGGGCACAACACTCTTCGGAAGTTTTTGAAGAGATAAAAGTGAAGAATGAAAATTAAAACTGTGGATTATCTAACAAAAACTCCAAATAACAGAAAGTAAATTGCAAAGACAAGCGATTTAGAGTGGTTCGGCGTTTTGCCTACGTCCACTATGAAGTTTGATGATTTTATTGCTCGATACTTGAAGGTTGCAGTAGTTTATAATGTAATACAACTGAATTTCTAAGTTAAGTCTCAATCTAAAGCAGCGGCGGTGTTCTGGAGTAGATCTGGCAGAATCTGGGCGCTCTTCAGTACTTAGAATTCTCCGACCCCTTTTCTGAATGACCAGGGGCTCTATTTATAGGTGTATGAGGCTGATATTTCGCCTAAAATTCGGGGAGACCAGTTCTGGCACGTGAGGGGGCCCACATGCCCGCTCTTTGGAAATCCGGGCCCACTTTGGGATCGATTCGACCCTTGCTTCAAATCGATCAAGATTTGCTCCGATTGAGCTGAAATTTGGCATGGACATTCCTTAGGTTGACAGTTAGCTCCTGTCCAAATTTCATAGCATCTGGACTTGTAGATCTCGAGATATGATTGATTCAAGATTTCATTTCCGGTTGACATGCTCCCTTCGAATCGATGCTTTTCGCGCTCCAGGAATGGATTCGAAGTAGAGCAACTTCATGGATTCGAAGCACTCCATCTTGATGGATTCGAAGTAGAGCAACTTCATGGATTCGAAGCACTCCATCTTGATGGATTCGAAGGAAGGCATCTTGATGGATTCGAAGGAAGGGATCCTGATGGATTCGAAGCACTCCATCTTGATGGATTCGAAGGAAGGCATCCTGATGGTTTCGAAGCACTCCATCTTGATGGATTCGAAGGAAGGCATCTTGATGGATTCGAAGCACTCCATCTTGATGGATCGAAGGAAGGCATCCTGATGGTTTCGAAGCACTCCATCTTGATGGATTCGAAGGAAGGCATCTTGATGGATTCGAAGCAAGGTCACTGGATGGATTCGAAGCACAGTGACACCTATGGATTCGAAGCAAGGTCACTGGATGGATTCGAAGCACAGTGACACCTATGGATTCGAAGCAAGGGAAACTTGATGGATACGGAGTGTGGCCACATTGATGGATACGAAATTGGGCTCACTGATGGATACGAAAACATGGCCTTTCCCTTCAACTTGCATCCATCATAACTTGAGCATATGAACTCGGATTGACTTGAAACTTGGAACGTTGGCTCTCATAGCTTTTCTAGTCATGTCTTATCAATTATAGCTCAATCTGGTCTCTGACAAAATTCATCGATATCCATGGTAGACCTATGTGCACTAGATGTCCATAACGAGCGACTCTAGGTTTCTGATCAATTCCTTGGTATCTCGGCCTTGCCAAAAGGCGGGATAACATTTGCCCCCCAAAGTACGTCTTGTGGAAACATGACGTGCTTTGAAAAGCTGCAATTTCTCTCTGAACAATTATCATATCTTTCGTTGAAAGTTGTACTCTGTATTGCTGTAACTGACTGCTGTGTGATAGTGATCAGCTGCTTACTGTCGGATTCACGACGAGATGAGCATTTGATCCTCGTGAATGTCAAAGATCAAATATTAGTCAGACATATATGCATATATGTGTCATCTTGACTTTTGTTAGCGTTGCGTGGTTGCAAGTCGTTGCTGTTCAGTTTGTTATCGAAGTCCGCATCGATCCTCTCCTGAATCGACTTGAGATTCGAGTTAAAACATCGCTTTGATGATTGTCTATGATTATGTAGTGCATTGTTGTAATTGAGTGTCGATTGCTAGCGATTTGTTGTTCACTGTTGTAATTGCCATGAGGTAAGCATTCAATCCCTGTAAATTTTAAAAATTGAATGTTAGTTTGTCATACATGTACGCATGTTAACCTGGCCCCCGTTAACGTTTGCACGTTCACGAGTCGTTGTCAAGTTCTTTAGTTTTTGTTTGGATTGAGTTTCATATTGTAACGACCCGTAAATTTCAACCGTTTTAATAACGTAATTAGTTGAAATTTTGTGAAATTTTAAACGATAAAATTTTGAAATAGAAATTTAATATTTGGAATACGTCTAGTTAAACATAGCAACTGGTAAATTTTCGTCCGAAAATATGAAAGTTTATTTCGCGCGTAAATTCACTTCAATTTAATCAGTAAAAAAGCGATGAAAATAAATGTTTCCGAAACCTAAATATTTTTACATAGAAAAATTCTAAACCATCTTCTGAACAAGATGTCAGTTCGTCATTTTTCCAAATTCGGACGTCTATTGCTCCGTCGTTCTTATTTTCTACAAAATAGCAGTATTCTGGTACCGATATCGACTTTTATCGGATGATCATACCACTGATATCTATATACCGTTTTGATCGTCCCGTCGTGTTGATCTGTACGGTATATTCAGTTGTGTGCTTCGGTTTTGACACGTCGGTGAAACCGTGAAACAATTTGCCGTATCGGTTCCATATTCGAATTTTGTACCCATTATCTTTTAAATTGCCAACTGGTATAATTTTAAATAGCCATTAGCATTTATGACTTCTGCACATACAACCGTTGGCTTTTGTATTTTCCTAGATTGGTTTACTTGGGACGTTCCATTTCTTTTGGCTTTCTAGTTCCCAATACTAGATCTATTTGCTGTCACTTTCTCTTTTTCCCTTCTCTGTTACTCTCTTCCTCTCACTTTAAAATTTTGCATGTAGAATTACATTCTCATTTTCATCTACCCTTGCCTGCTCGTTCTCAATGGCTTCCCCCATCGGCCAGTTTCTTCTCCACCATTAGCCAAAGCAAGCCCACGCCCATCCCATCTTGCTCTGCCGTTCTTACCCCGCATGGCCTCACCTCCAACGCAACCACCTACCGCCTCTCAGCTTTTACCGTCGCCGACTTCATTATTCGACCTTGCTTCCAACACCGCTCACCACAACATGGTCACCGTTTATCCACCTGAACCACCACCATTTCCCGACCATCTCCTCATCCCCTTCTCCAACCCCGTCCAGACCTCGCCCAAGCCATGAAACTTCGACCAATAACCCATCACGTCAAACCAGCCCGCAACCGAGACCCGACTCGACATCATCTTCACGTCACCGCTCCAGCTCGGCCTCACGTCCCCCTCTGCCACCAGCAGCGAGCCGCGCCCAGCGCCCTCCTCCACTCTCAGCCACCGCTTCAATTTCCCCCACCTCCGCCACGACCCAAAACCAAGCAAGCCCTTCCCCACCTCTTCCCCTGACCGCGCCTAGCATCCCACCATGTGGCCACCGCGTCAGCCCCGCACTCCACCACCCCAGGCGTAGCCATTCGCCACCTTCTCCCCTCCTTCGTTGAAACGGTAAGTATACACATAAGGTTTTGTATATATATCTATACTTGCTGTTTTATACGTACGTTGTTTATCTAATAAATAATTTTGCTAAGTTATGTTTAAAGGGGAATATATGTATATATTTTACTTATTAAGTTTGGTTGTATTCTAAGATTTAGATATGCTGTCTATCTATGAATTTACAAAGGTTATACATATAGTATGTCTGTTGATTTTTCTATGCATGTATATTAGTTTATTAAGTTGTTCATAAATATAAATATAAGTGGGTCTGTAAAGTTTTAATGTTTAATCTTATAAAAGTTTATTTTTAACCAACTTGTTTTGTACTTTTGGTCTGTGGTGTCTTATTTTTCCAGAGAAGTTACCTGTTACAAAGTTTTATTAGTATGTCCTATAGCATATATTATGTATAATATGTATTACATTAGATCTGAGTTGTTAAAGTACTAACTATATATATCTTATAAGAGTGGGATATAATTTTGTTTATAACAGCATTATATTATATGATTAGTTATATTTAAATATTATATAGTTAAATATAGGTATGTACATCCTATGTACCAAAGTATATAGTTATATTCCCTGTTTAAATGTTTTATTGTGAAGTGTGTGCGTATTTATTTACTCATTTGTTTAAAATTTTGATATGTTGATATGTTGTTTATATGGGTTTTATTTAAAACAATGCTTTTGAAATATGTATATGTATTTAAAATTAATATGCGTTCGAATCTAGAACATGATTTTAGTTATATATAACTTAGCTACTGAAATAATGACATCCCGTCCAAATTGTGTATCAATCTAATTTGATTTGATTTCATCGATTTCTGTCAGCTTTGATCGTTGAATTCGTGCCGATTGTTTTGCTTGGATTCGTAACTCAATCTCTATGTCTGTATCAGTGTGCGTATCCGCGTCATCTTCTCGTGCATCTCTAGCCTCGAAAGGTGAGCACTCACTCACGATTAACGTTCTTTTATTTATTAAATTTGATTTCAATTGAAACGACAATTGAAATATACTGCTGTTAGTTAATTACACTGTTATATATGCTATTGCCTGTATCAGTTCACCTGTGACATCTGACACCATTATCTGTTAATTATTTATGCGATGATAATACAGTTTGGCTGAAATTGATTGATTGTTGATGTTTATATTGGACGTTAAATTGTTAATGTTAAAATGATAAACAGTATGAAATTGAACTTGATATAGGATAATTAAATGTTAAATTTGATTAACTGACACTTGTATAATATGACCCCTTTAACCGTTAAATTTATTAACACGTAGGATTTGTTTAATTACATTTTGAACCACTGAATGTATGTTGTTAAATTGATGATGTATGAAATTGTAAATTGAATGACAAGTGAAAACCGTAATGTAATAATCTTTAATCTACATGAAATGATAGTGTAGATTCTAGAGATAATTATATTAATTCGTACAAATAACAATGCGAATTAATACGGTTATTTCGAGATTATTTGAATTGATTATTGGATTGATATTGTTCGTTGTTATTGCTTGTTTATTTTACTTTGACACCATCCCAGTTATCACACTGCAAGTTCCCTTTGATATGTTTTGATTTTGAATTGAATTGGAATCGGGTTGAAATGATAAATACCCAAAAATTTAACTTTGACCTAGGATAGAAAATTAAATAAAAACCCGATTGGTCAATAATTTGATTTAAAAATAAATGAAGATTTTATTTGAATAAAGAATATGGTTTTGAAATGAAGTTGAAATTTGAATTTTTGATGAAAGGAAAATGGTAATATTTAATAATCTGAAACAAAAGATTAACAATGTAATCAATGAAAGAATGTTGTTTAATTTGAGAAATGATTGAGTTAAGTTTGAAATGATTTAATAATTAAGTTTGAAATTATAATTAAGTTTGAAATTATTAAACTTTGAAATTATTTAATAATTAAGTTTTGAACTATTTAATAATGAATTATTAAATGATTAAATTGAATTGAAATTCTTTAATAAGTGAAATTGAACTTTTGAATAAGTGAATTTTACTTCGTAAATAATTGAAATTGAGTTTCTTTATTAAGTAAGTTTGGAAAATTATTTAAGAAGTAAATAAGTGAAATTGAATTTCTTTAACAAGAAATAAAATGTGATAATTTTGGAATTAATGTAAGACTTGTAATTGAAAGAACTGATTTGACGAATTTAATTTAATTCAAAATTGTAAGTTTTGATATAATGAAGTTGAACTTAAATAATGGATTTAATGAATTGGAAGTTTAATAGAAATTGTTTGAATGATAAATTTACTTAACGAATATTAAATGAAATCGATAAATGAGTTTAAATTGATTTGAATGTTAAATAGAATTTATTTAAATGATTTCGGAATGAAACTTATATACGAACTTGAATCAATATTTGAATTGTTTAAATAGAAATTGAAATTGAATTATAAGATTTTGAAACGGAAAATTGGAAGTTTTGAAACGAAAATTTGGAAATTGTTTTAGAAAGACAAATGAAATGTTGATTTACGAATTCTATTTGAAATTGAAATTGATTTGGTTTTTGAAATATATAAACGACCAATCGGTGTAATAATTACGAAAGTTATTAAAGAGACCGGGATCGGTAATGGATATACTCTCTATCTGAACCGAAACCACTTTAATAACTATACGCGGAGTGTTGATCCAGAACGAAGTGGATGGTTGGTGAACGCGTTGACTGAAGAAAGAGAACGATTTTGGATGACCCCTGACATGACTAAAACAGGAGCCGCGCCGGGCCATTGAGGTTCGCTACCTCTAGCGGACACACTTCTTCGATACCTTATCTATTACTTTTGTGATTCGATTTGGGTGCACCCCTTGATTTGGGAGTGTTGTTTCGCGGTGTTGGGATAGTAGCTGCTATGCCCAACATCAGTCCGGATCACGCAACTACTAGTATCCTAGTTGGTATCGCCTCATGTACCTTGTCATACTGATTATCCTATTCGCGACCACTACGATTTTGATTTGTACCTTTAGTATATGTATTGCCCTCTGGTGACTTCCGGTTTTGGGGAAACTACGGTCTTGTATATGCTTTTGGGAATTAAACAGGTTAAGAGGTGTATGGGCCCTGCTTAACCCTATTTTGATATCTTATTATTACTGATAGACATTATCTATTTAGCGTACATTACTACCTAGTAGATAGTTTAACGGATCCTTAAAGGATGGTTATTCCAAACATCCTTTGAGTTACTTGTATTTCAATTGCTATTTCACTTGAGTTGGATTTATTAATATAAGAATGTTAATCCTGACTCGAGTGTCTTGTGTTTTTGCTTTACGCTCGGGTCAGACTGAGTGATCCAGTATTCGAGACTCACCATTGGAGTTGGAGCTTTGCTTGAAGATCCAGCCATCTATTCTGCTTTCAGTATTCGATGATTCCAGTGATGTATTCTGATTTGTATCTGATGTATCGTATTACTCTTCTGTTGTAAACTCTGATGTATTTTATATATTCATATAGTAGCTTCATGAACTACTATCTCTTTTATTTCCGCTGCATTTATTACTCTGTGTCTGTGATCTGTGATTATATCTATTTACTGTATATGTTCAGTTTTGCCAAATTTAAATTAACAACGCGGTATTTTGAGCAATTCAACTCCGGCATGAGTGTCTACCTATACACTTATAATGGACGCGAATGGTCCAAAATGGCGGGTCGTTACAGTTGGTATCAGAGCTTTGGTAGCTCTAGGCAAAACTCAACATGTAGGGTAAATGTATTTACAGAATCACTTTCATTTCGAGTTTCAATCTCTTCCTTTTTGATTCGATTCCTTTGAATTTTGGAACGTTTCCCTCGGTTCCGAAATTCATTCGTGTCCTTCACTATTCATCTTCTTTCAAATTCTGGAGCACCCCATAACTCCATTTCGAATGATATCTATAATAGATCGGCGGTCTCGCCAATCTTCAAATGATTCGTAAAGGAGTTAAACTCCTTTATAATAGACATCGATTTACCGGAGATTTCTGTATCCTCGGTTTACGATGCTATCTATCTCCTGCTATATCTGAATTCTATTTCTTGAGATCAAATGTCGATTTACCTCGGAATTCTACACCGATCTCATTCTTGAAGTCGCGGTCGATCCAGTTAAGTTTGCCCGCGATTTACATAAACTTATCAATCTTCCTACTTTGCTATTAATCATCATATCTTGTTTCGAACTTATCTTCGAATCAAATTTCTCTTTGATTTAAGTCCATCAAATTTGAAACCCTATCCTTATTTTGAAAATTCATCCCTGTATCGTCGAGCAAAGAAGTGTATTTGTAAATTTATATAAAAATGTTTTATATATTGTGTTGTTTGAGTTGTTGATGTTGATTTGGGTTTCCGATCGATTCGTCTGATCAACGCTATCGATAGGATTTCCAAAACACTTGAACAGAGCAAACTGACACAATATTATTTTCAAATTTGGAAAATGATATAAATTTGTTGATTATATTGTAAAAATATAAGTTAAAATTTTCTGGAATTTAATAGGTTAATTAAATTGTTTGTTTGAAATGATAATATTTGATTATCATTTATTGTTCTAAATGAATTTATAATTATGGTTTATAAATTGATTTGGAATTTGAAATGAATTAAATTCAGAAATTTGAGAATTTAGTTTCCGGTGATTTCGGACTTTGTTTTTTAAATTTTAAAGTATATATTATTGAAAGTATTTTCAAATAGAAATCGTTTTCAAAGAATTTTAAAATGTTGAAATCAGTACTCTTCTCTTTGTCGCTGGAAAATAATTTCGGTGATGGCGGCCGCATCATCGACATTCATTTTCGAGTTTCGAAGTGGAGAAATCATTCTGTAGCTTTGCTACGGTTTTGTTTTGAGGAAAAAGTAAATATATATTTTGATTTGAATTTCTTCGGTATATTTTGATTCACATATATATAGGTACCTTATTTCAAAATTTAATTTGATTTGATATAAATATATTATATATATCTCTAAATTTTGTTAAAGGATGATTTAATTATAAATAAAACCAAAATTTGGAATAAAATATTTAAACTTGAATAATTGAATTGGGAAAATTTTATTTGTATATTGTTCAACTGCATTCTAATACAACTTACCTAAATCGTTCAGAAGTTGAATATGTAATTGGATAATATATAAGATAAATTGAATTTATAAATAAAATTTGAGTGTTTATAATAAATGTTATACACTAAAATTTTGATTATAAAGATGTTACTAGAGTTAGATAGAATAATAAATAAACTCAGTTAATAATGAAATAAATTTGTTTTGAAAGAATTAATAAATTGAAATTTGATCAACATATGAAAATACCTTGAGTTTAAAAGCAATTAGTAAATATAAATTAATTTAAATCGAAACTTTTATGTTTTAAATTAATTTATATGGGTTAAATATATGTGAGTAAATATATTAAGTAGAATAAATTTGACAGTAATTTGGAATAAAGAAGAATTTAAAATTGTTAAAGAAAATATGATTATAATAAAAGACTATTCAAATTTATGGTTTTAGAAATTATAAATTGAAGATAGTTGGATAATAATGATAATGAATTTAGAAATAGTTGAGATTGATTTTAGTGAAATCAAATGGATTAAATCAATTATTGAATATCAATTAATTTAAATTTGAATTTATATGGTTTAAATTAATTGTTATTTTGTATTTCAAATCTGTTTTCTTTCTGGTTGTTTCTATTCTCCTACCTCGTTCCTTTTCGAGGACGAAAAGTTTTGAGTGGGGGAGAGTGTAACGACCCGTAAATTTCAACCGTTTTAATAACGTAATTAGTTGAAATTTTGTGAAATTTTAAACGATAAAATTTTGAAATAGAAATTTAATATTTGGAATACGTCTAGTTAAACATAGCAACTGGTAAATTTTCGTCCGAAAATATGAAAGTTTATTTCGCGCGTAAATTCACTTCAATTTAATCAGTTAAAAAGCGATGAAAATAAAATGTTTCCGAAACCTAAATATTTTTACATAGAAAAATTCTAAACCATCTTCTGAACAAGATGTCAGTTCGTCATTTTTCCAAATTCGGACGTCTATTGCTCCGTCGTTCTTATTTTCTACAAAATAGCAGTATTCTGGTACCGATATCGACTTTTATCGGATGATCATACCACTGATATCTATATACCATTTTGATCGTCCCGTCGTGCTGATCTGTACGGTATATTCAGTTGTGTGCTTCGGTTTTGACACGTCGGTGAAACCGTGAAACAATTTGCCGTATCGGTTCCATATTCGAATTTTGTACCCATTATCTTTTAAATTGACAACTGGTATAATTTTAAATAGCCATTAGCATTTATGACTTCTGCACATACAACCGTTGGCTTTTGTATTTTCCCAGATTGGTTTACTTGGGACGTTCCATTTCTTTTGGCTTTCTAGTTCCCAATACTAGATCTATTTGCTGTCACTTTCTCTTTTTCCCTTCTCTGTTACTCTCTTCCTCTCCTCTTTAAAATTTTGCATGTAGAATTACATTCTCATTTTCATCTACCCTTGCCTGCTCGTTCTCAATGGCTTCCCCCGTCGGCCAGTTTCTTCTTCACCATTAGCCAAAGCAAGCCCACGCCCATCCCATCTTGCTCTGCCGTTCTTACCCCGCATGGCCTCACCTCCAACGCAACCACCTACCGCCTCTCAGCTTTTACCGTCGCCGACTTCATTATTCGACCTTGCTTCCAACACCGCTCACCACAACATGGTCACCGTTTATCCACCTGAACCACCACCATTTCCCGACCATCTCCTCATCCCCTTCTCCAACCCCGTCCAGACCTCGCCCAAGCCATGAAACTTCGACCAATAACCCATCACGTCAAACCAGCCCGCAACCGAGACCCGACTCGACATCATCTTCACGTCACCGCTCCAGCTCGGCCTCACGTCCCCCTCTGCCACCAGCAGCGAGCCGCGCCCAGCGCCCTCCTCCACTCTCAGCCACCGCTTCAATTTCCCCCACCTCCGCCACGACCCAAAACCAAGCAAGCCCTTCCCCACCTCTTCCCCTGACCGCGCCTAGCATCCCACCATGTGGCCACCGCGTCAGCCCCGCACTCCACCACCCCAGGCGTAGCCATTCGCCACCTTCTCCCCTCCTTCGTTGAAACGGTAAGTATACACATAAGGTTTTGTATATATATCTATACTTGCTGTTTTATATGTACGTTGTTTATCTAATAAATAATTTTGCTAAGTTATGTTTAAAGGGGAATATATGTATATATTTTACTTATTAAGTTTGGTTGTATTCTAAGATTTAGATATGCTGTCTATCTATGAATTTACAAAGGTTATACATATAGTATGTCTGTTGATTTTTCTATGCATGTATATTAGTTTATTAAGTTGTTCATAAATATAAATATAAGTGGGTCTGTAAAGTTTTAATGTTTAATCTTATAAAAGTTTATTTTTAACCAACTTGTTTTGTACTTTTGGTCTGTGGTGTCTTATTTTTCCAGAGAAGTTACCTGTTACAAAGTTTTATTAGTATGTCCTATAGCATATATTATGTATAATATGTATTACATTAGATCTGAGTTGTTAAAGTACTAACTATATATATCTTATAAGAGTGGGATATAATTTTGTTTATAACAGCATTATATTATATGATTAGTTATATTTAAATATTATATAGTTAAATATAGGTATGTACATCCTATGTACCAAAGTATATAGTTATATTCCCTGTTTAAATGTTTTATTGTGAAGTGTGTGCGTATTTATTTACTCATTTGTTTAAAATTTTGATATGTTGATATGTTGTTTATATGGGTTTTATTTAAAACAATGCTTTTGAAATATGTATATGTATTTAAAATTAATATGTGTTCGAATCTAGAACATGATTTTAGTTATATATAACTTAGCTACTGAAATAATGACATCCCGTCCAAATTGTGTATCAATCTAATTTGATTTGATTTCATCGATTTCTGTCAGCTTTGATCGTTGAATTCGTGCCGATTGTTTTGCTTGGATTCGTAACTCAATCTCTATGTCTGTATCAGTGTGCGTATCCGCGTCATCTTCTCGTGCATCTCTAGCCTCGAAAGGTGAGCACTCACTCACGATTAACGTTCTTTTATTTATTAAATTTGATTTCAATTGAAACGACAATTGAAATATACTGCTGTTAGTTAATTACACTGTTGTATATGCTATTGCCTGTATCAGTTCACCTGTGACATCTGACACCATTATCTGTTAATTATTTATGCGATGATAATACAGTTTGGCTGAAATTGATTGATTGTTGATGTTTATATTGGACGTTAAATTGTTAATGTTAAAATGATAAACAGTATGAAATTGAACTTGATATAGGATAATTAAATGTTAAATTTGATTAACTGACACTTGTATAATATGACCCCTTTAACCGTTAAATTTATTAACACGTAGGATTTGTTTAATTACATTTTGAACCACTGAATGTATGTTGTTAAATTGATGATGTATGAAATTGTAAATTGAATGACAAGTGAAAACCGTAATGTAATAATCTTTAATCTACATGAAATGATAGTGTAGATTCTAGAGATAATTATATTAATTCGTACAAATAACAATGCGAATTAATACGGTTATTTCGAGATTATTTGAATTGATTATTGGATTGATATTGTTCGTTGTTATTGCTTGTTTATTTTACTTTGACACCATCCCAGTTATCACACTGCAAGTTCCCTTTGATATGTTTTGATTTTGAATTGAATTGGAATCGGGTTGAAATGATAAATACCCAAAAATTTAACTTTGACCTAGGATAGAAAATTAAATAAAAACCCGATTGGTCAATAATTTGATTTAAAAATAAACGAAGATTTTATTTGAATAAAGAATATGGTTTTGAAATGAAGTTGAAATTTGAATTTTTGATGAAAGGAAAATGGTAATATTTAATAATCTGAAACAAAAGATTAACAATGTAATCAATGAAAGAATGTTGTTTAATTTGAGAAATGATTGAGTTAAGTTTGAAATGATTTAATAATTAAGTTTGAAATTATAATTAAGTTTGAAATTATTAAACTTTGAAATTATTTAATAATTAAGTTTTGAACTATTTAATAATGAATTATTAAATGATTAAATTGAATTGAAATTCTTTAATAAGTGAAATTGAACTTTTGAATAAGTGAATTTTACTTCGTAAATAATTGAAATTGAGTTTCTTTATTAAGTAAGTTTGGAAAATTATTTAAGAAGTAAATAAGTGAAATTGAATTTCTTTAACAAGAAATAAAATGTGATAATTTTGGAATTAATGTAAGACTTGTAATTGAAAG
Organism: Allium fistulosum; assembly: GCA_030737815.1. NCBI lineage: Eukaryota > Viridiplantae > Streptophyta > Magnoliopsida > Asparagales > Amaryllidaceae > Allium > Allium fistulosum. The sequence goes on from CM060906.1 coordinate 620,173,509, forward strand.
AACTGATTTGACGAATTTAATTTAATTCAAAATTGTAAGTTTTGATATAATGAAGTTGAACTTAAATAATGGATTTAATGAATTGGAAGTTTAATAGAAATTGTTTGAATGATAAATTTACTTAACGAATATTAAATGAAATCGATAAATGAGTTTAAATTGATTTGAATGTTAAATAGAATTTATTTAAATGATTTCGGAATGAAACTTATATACGAACTTGAATCAATATTTGAATTGTTTAAATAGAAATTGAAATTGAATTATAAGATTTTGAAACGGAAAATTGGAAGTTTTGAAACGAAAATTTGGAAATTGTTTTAGAAAGACAAATGAAATGTTGATTTACGAATTCTATTTGAAATTGAAATTGATTTGGTTTTTGAAATATATAAACGACCAATCGGTGTAATAATTACGAAAGTTATTAAAGAGACCAGGATCGGTAATGGATATACTCTCTATCTGAACCGAAACCACTTTAATAACTATACGCGGAGTGTTGATCCAGAACGAAGTGGATGGTTGGTGAACGCGTTGACTGAAGAAAGAGAACGATTTTGGATGACCCCTGACATGACTAAAACAGGAGCCGCGCCGGGCCATTGAGGTTCGCTACCTCTAGCGGACACACTTCTTCGATACCTTATCTATTACTTTTGTGATTCGATTTGGGTGCACCCCTTGATTTGGGAGTGTTGTTTCGCGGTGTTGGGATAGTAGCTGCTATGCCCAACATCAGTCCGGATCACGCAACTACTAGTATCCTAGTTGGTATCGCCTCATGTACCTTGTCATACTGATTATCCTATTCGCGACCACTACGATTTTGATTTGTACCTTTAGTATATGTATTGCCCTCTGGTGACTTCCGGTTTTGGGGAAACTACGGTCTTGTATATGCTTTTGGGAATTAAACAGGTTAAGAGGTGTATGGGCCCTGCTTAACCCTATTTTGATATCTTATTATTACTGATAGACATTATCTATTTAGCGTACATTACTACCTAGTAGATAGTTTAACGGATCCTTAAAGGATGGTTATTCCAAACATCCTTTGAGTTACTTGTATTTCAATTGCTATTTCACTTGAGTTGGATTTATTAATATAAGAATGTTAATCCTGACTCGAGTGTCTTGTGTTTTTGCTTTACGCTCGGGTCAGACTGAGTGATCCAGTATTCGAGACTCACCATTGGAGTTGGAGCTTTGCTTGAAGATCCAGCCATCTATTCTGCTTTCAGTATTCGATGATTCCAGTGATGTATTCTGATTTGTATCTGATGTATCGTATTACTCTTCTGTTGTAAACTCTGATGTATTTTATATATTCATATAGTAGCTTCATGAACTACTATCTCTTTTATTTCCGCTGCATTTATTACTCTGTGTCTGTGATCTGTGATTATATCTATTTACTGTATATGTTCAGTTTTGCCAAATTTAAATTAACAACGCGGTATTTTGAGCAATTCAACTCCGGCATGAGTGTCTACCTATACACTTATAATGGACGCGAATGGTCCAAAATGGCGGGTCGTTACAGTTGGTATCAGAGCTTTGGTAGCTCTAGGCAAAACTCAACATGTAGGGTAAATGTATTTACAGAATCACTTTCATTTCGAGTTTCAATCTCTTCCTTTTTGATTCGATTCCTTTGAATTTTGGAACGTTTCCCTCGGTTCCGAAATTCATTCGTGTCCTTCACTATTCATCTTCTTTCAAATTCTGGAGCACCCCATAACTCCATTTCGAATGATATCTATAATAGATCGGCGGTCTCGCCAATCTTCAAATGATTCGTAAAGGAGTTAAACTCCTTTATAATAAACATCGATTTACCGGAGATTTCTGTATCCTCGGTTTACGATGCTATCTATCTCCTGCTATATCTGAATTCTATTTCTTGAGATCAAATGTCGATTTACCTCGGAATTCTACACCGATCTCATTCTTGAAGTCGCGGTCGATCCGGTTAAGTTTGCCCGCGATTTACATAAACTTATCAATCTTCCTACTTTGCTATTAATCATCATATCTTGTTTCGAACTTATCTTCGAATCAAATTTCTCTTTACGAATTGGAGCAGTTGCGATCGATACGAACAGAGCGCAGGCAAAGCAGATCGAGTCGAAGTGATCGATTCGAACGGAGCGATGCAAAGCAGATCGAGTCGAAATGATCGATTCGAACAGAACGATGCAAAGTTGATCGATTCGAAGTGATCGATACGAACAGGGATCGATCGAATCGATACGAACGGAGTGATGAGAAGCAGATCGATTCGAAGTGATCGATACAAACAGGGATCGATCGAATCGATACGAACAGAGCGATGCGAAGCAGATCGATTCGAAGTGATCGATACGAACAGAGTGATGAGAAGCAGATCGATTCGAAGTGATCGATACGAACATGGATCGATCGAATCGATACGAACGGAGCGATGCGAAGGTGATCGATTCGAAGTGATCGATACGAACAGAGTGATGAGAAGCAGATCGATTCGAAGTGATCGATACGAACAGGGATCGATCGAATCGATATGAACGGAGCGATGCGAAGCAGATCGATTCGAAGTGATCGATACGAACAGAGTGATGAGAAGCAGATCGATTCGAAGTGATCGATTCGAACTTTGGCATTTTTTCTGGATACGAAAATATGGGTATGGAATTCATGATGAATGTAGTTCCTCTTAGATCTGGAGCAATCTGAATAGAATAGAAGGAACCACTTATGAATCTGTGGATTATCTAACAAAAACTCCAAATAACAGAAAGTAAATTGCAAAGACAAGCAATTTAGAGTGGTTCGGAGTTTTGCCTACGTCCACTATGAAGTTTGATGATTTTATTGCTCGATACTTGAAGGTTACAGTTGTTTATAATGTAATACAACTGAATTTCTAAGTTAAGTCTCAATCTAAAGCAGCGGCGGTGTTCTGGAGTAGATCTGGCAGAATCTGGGCGCTCTTCAGTACTTAGAATTCTCCGACCCCTTTTCTGAATGACCAGGGGCTCTATTTATAGGTGTATGAGGCTGATATTTCGCCTAAAATTCGGGGAGACCAGTTCTGGCACGTGAGGGGGCCCACATGCCCGCTCTTTGGAAATCCGGGCCCACTTTGGGATCGATTCGACCCTTGCTTCGAATCGATCAAGATTTGCTCCGATTGAGCTGAAATTTGGCATGGACATTCCTTAGGTTGACAGTTAGCTCCTGTCCAAATTTCATAGCATCTGGACTTGTAGATCTCGAGATATGATCGATTCAAGATTTCATTTCCGGTTGACATGCTCCCTTCGAATCGATGCTTTTCGCGCTCCAGGAATGGATTCGAAGTAGAGCAACTTCATGGATTCGAAGCACTCCATCTTGATGGATTCGAAGTAGAGCAACTTCATGGATTCGAAGCACTCCATCTTGATGGATTCGAAGGAAGGCATCTTGATGGATTCGAAGGAAGGGATCCTGATGGATTCGAAGCACTCCATCTTGATGGATTCGAAGGAAGGCATCCTGATGGTTTCGAAGCACTCCATCTTGATGGATTCGAAGGAAGGCATCTTGATGGATTCGAAGCACTCCATCTTGATGGATCGAAGGAAGGCATCCTGATGGTATCGAAGCACTCCATCTTGATGGATTCGAAAGAAGGCATCTTGATGGATTCGAAGCAAGGTCACTGGATGGATTCGAAGCACAGTGACACCTATGGATTCGAAGCAAGGTCACTGGATGGATTCGAAGCACAGTGACACCTATGGATTCGAAGCAAGGGAAACTTGATGGATACGGAGTGTGGCCACATTGATGGATACGAAATTGGGCTCACTGATGGATACGAAAACATGGCCTTTCCCTTCAACTTGCATCCATCATAACTTGAGCATATGAACTCGGATTGACTTGAAACTTGGAACGTTGGCTCTCATAGCTTTTCTAGTCATGTCTTATCAATTATAGCTCAATCTGGTCTCAGACAAAATTCATCGATATCCATGGTAGACCTATGTGCACTAGATGTCCATAACGAGCGACTCTAGGTTTCTGATCAATTCCTTGGTATCTCGGCCTTGCCAAAAGGCGGGATAACAAGTAGAGAAGGCATTGGCTGCTAGAATAAATAAGAGAGACTTGTTTTTAAAATTTCAGATGCATTGTAATGAAATTACTAGACACATTTTATTTTATGTAATTGAAGTTACTTTTAGGAAACTTTTTAAGTATTTTGAGTTAAAGATATGTACTTAATCAAAACCTGTTATGAGTGATCATGGATGATGGTTGGTTAACTACAAATTTATTTTATGAATGTCTGATTTGGAGAAAATAAGGAGTTAGACATGTCATATGCATATGATATGGATATATATATATATATATATATATTTGAACTCTGATTTTTATTGCTTATGTTTTGCCTTATGGAAATTAAAAAGCTAAGGGGATTGATTTTTAATGAACACTCAAGATTTTAGTAGAAAAATCAAGTGAGATGAATTTGTGCATGGCAGGTAAGTGATACTTGCATATGCACGAATTCTGGAAATTTGTAAGTAATTGAGTATTTGAGTTTAACCTCTGAGAAAACTTGTCAACAATTTTAGACGTCTAAGATCAAATTAGACGTCTGTCATAAAAATTTAGACGTCTGAGATCTAATTTAGACGTCTGTCAACAAAAATTTAGATGTCTGAATTTAGTTCAAAATGTTTTCTACTCTCTGTTTAAAATTTAGACACTCTGAGATGTCTGTCATAAAAATTTAGACGTCTGAGATCTAATTTAGACGTCTGTCAACAAAAATTTAGATGTCTGAATTTAGTTCAAAATGTTTTCTACTCTCTGTTTAAAATTTAGACACTCTGAGACGTCTGTCATAAAAATTTAGACGTCTGAGATCGAATCTAGACGTCTGTCATAAAAATTTAGACGTCTGAACTGCTGATTTTGCCTAATTTGCCTATTTTCGAGTAAATTTCCAAGGTTTATCGATTTTTGTCAATCCAACTTATTGTTATTAATTATTATCAACTTTGATAACTATCATGAGATCAAGTAAATACTATTTTAGAGTTAAATAGAATTATCTAGGCAAGATAAATATATATAAGTGTTAGAATTTGTCAAAGTGCACCTATGGCGGTAGAACAAGACTTAGAAAAGAAATAAGTGGCTATGTCAATAGCTTGTATGGTAGTTTGATTTCTATTTGATTTAAATTCCCTCTGATAAAAAAAATATAATAATAATAAAGAAACAATTGTATATCATCAAATATACAATTGACTTAGTTTGTTTGTACACTGATATGATTATATTGGTAAAACCAGGGTCTTGGGAAAAATATTTGGAAATTATATAAACATTCAAATATAAAAGAATTGGGGTTTAGTGGTGAATGCCTCTTGTATAAAAAAAACTATGTGTTATAGAGTGAGGGTCACCACAGTTTGGTATCAGAGCCATGTTTTAAATAACATAGTAAATGTTGTTGTATGCATATGGATGTTTGAATGCATTGTTTGAATTGTTGGTGTTGAATGTTTTTGCTTTATGTCAAGAAATATATGTGTGTACATGTGACACATGCACAGTGTGCACAGAAATGAAAATGAACCAAGTAAAGACACCAAAAACTGATAGGGGTAAATAAACTAACATAACAATCATATTTATAGCATTATGGTAGGACCAAGGCATCACACAGGTGCAGGATCTTCACGTGAGCCACCTGTGATGAGCATGGAGGATTTTGTGATAGCTTTAAGGGATGGAATGGCACCAAGGCAAGACAATCCTCATGAAGAACTCTCCAAACTGCTTAAGACATGTACCACTTTGGGAGGAAAGGATTTTGAAGGTACTGAAGGAGCTATAGGTGTTCAAACTTGGATAAGAACTATGGAGAGGGTCTTCACAGATATGCAAATCAATGACCAAAGGAAGAGACAGATAGCTTCAAGGAAATTGAAGGGGGTTGCACTGGATTGGTGGGAAGTTGTGACAGCAGGAAGACAAGAGGATACCATCACTTGGAATAATTTCAAAGACATGCTTGAGGCCAGATTTGTCCCAGCATCTGCCAGGGCTACACTGCTTGAAGACTTTATTAGATTAAGGCAAGGAAGCATGAGTGTGAATGAATACACTCAGAAGTTTGAAGCATTATCCAAGTATGGACTGGTATTAATAGGGAATGCAGAAGAAAAGAATGCAAGGTACATTCAAGGCTTGAACCCTAGTTTGTCAAGGGCAATGTTGCCATACAAGGACAAAACTTTTGATCAAGTAATTGATCTAACTCTCTCATTTGAGCAACATGACACTGCAACAGAGAAATTCAGGAATATGAAGCTCAATAAGAAGAAGGGTGGCCAGAACAAAGTGCAACCTTATGACAAGAGAAATGTAAGTAAAGGAGTTAAGAAAGGGGAAGGAGCAATAGCACCTGAAAGCAAGAAATTCACTCATTGTTTTAATTGTGGAAAAGCTGGACATTATAGTAACCAATGCCCTGACCCTAAAATACCTAGAGGAGGCTGTTATAATTGTGGAAAGATGGGTCATCTCAAGAAGGATTACCCAGAAACCAATAGGGGAACAGCAAGGGTAGGAGCTTTGGCAGCAAATAACACTGGGAATGTTGGGCAACTTGAAGGTATAATTTTTATTCATACCCAACCCATATCAGTAATATATGACACTGGTGCCTCACATTCACTAATATCTTTGGAAATTGTAAAGAAGTTAACACTTGCTTGTGTTTCTATTGATCAGCCCTTAATTGTACACAGTCCCATAGGGAGTCATTGCATGTTGGGGATGAAGTGCATGGGTCTGAAATTAATTATAGGGGGTTATGAATTTAATTCAGATCTATACACCTTAAATTATCCTGGTATTGGGATTATTTTGGGGGTAGATTGGTTAATGAGCAATAAAGCAATTTTAAATTTAGAAAACCTTACTATTTCTTTGGAAACTAATGAAGGCAAAAGAATTACCATCTTAAGTGAAATAGCAAAGAATGCATGTTTTAATAAAATTTGGAGTATTAATGAAGTTCAAAAGGAATTAAAAGTAGAGGAAATCCCAGTAGTAAATGGATATATAGATGTGTTTGGAGAAGTAAAGGGAGTTCCTCAAAATAGACCAGTTGAATTTAAAATAAAATTAATGCCAGGAACAAATCCAATCATTAAGAAGCCTTATAGAATGGGTCCAAAAGAGTTGGTAGAATTAAAACATCAACTAGAAGAATTAGAAGAGAAAGGATTCATAAGATCAAGTAGTTCCAGTTGGGGTTCCCCAGTGCTTTTTGTTAAGAAACATGATGGAACAATGAGGTTGTGTGTGGACTATAGGGATTTAAACAAGGTAACTATTAAAAATAAGTACCCACTGCCTAGAATAGATGATCTATTTGATCAATTGCATGGGGCTAGAATATTTTCAAGGCTAGACTTAGCCTCTGGATTTCATCAGATGAAAGTTGCAGAGGAAAGCATTGAGTACACAGCCTTTAATACAAGGTATGGCCTTTATGAATTTCTAGTAATGCCATTTGGCTTGACCAATGCTCCCTCCTATTTTGTAGACTTGATGAATAGAATTTTTAGAGACTTTTTGGATAAGTTTGTCTTGGTATTTATAGATGACATATTAATTTATTCAAAGTCAGAAAATGATCATGCTATGCACCTACATTTAGTATTATCCAGAGTTAGAGAACATGAATTAAAAGCCAAGTATTCAAAGTGTGCATTTTGGCAGCAAGAAGTAAAATTCTTAGGACACATAGTGTCACAGTAGGGAGTAAGTGTAGATCCAAGCAAGGTCATTGCAGTTCAATCATGGAGTAGACCCAAAACAGTGACTGAGGTGAGGTCATTCTTAGGTTTGACAGGGTATTATAGGAGGTTCATCAAGGATTTTTCAAGAATAGCCGCACCAATGACAAGGCATTGGCTGCTAGAATAAATAAGAGAGACTTGTTTTTAAAATTTGCAGATGCATTGTAATGAAATTACTAGACACATTTTATTTTCTGTAATTGAAGTTACTTTTAGGAAACTTTTTAAGTATTTTGAGTTAAAGATATGTACTTAATCAAAACCTGTTATGAGTGATCATGGATGATGGTTGGTTAACTACAAATTTATTTTATGAATGTCTGATTTGGAGAAAATAAGGAGTTAGACATGTCATATGCATATGATATGGATATATATATATATATATATATATATTTGAACTCTGATTTTTATTGCTTATGTTTTGCCTTATGGAAATTAAAAAGCTAAGGGGATTGATTTTTAATGAACACTTAAGATTTTAGTAGAATATTCAAGTGAGATGAATTTGTGCATGGCAGGTAAGTGATACTTGCATATGCACGAATTCTAGAAATTTGTAAGTAATTGAGTATTTGAGTTTAACCTCTGAGAAAACTTGTCAACAATTTTAGACGTCTAAGATCAAATTAGACGTCTGTCATAAAAATTTAGACGTCTGAGATCTAATTTAGACGTCTGTCAACAAAAATTTAGATGTCTGAATTTAGTTCAAAATGTTTTCTACTCTCTGTTTAAAATTTAGACACTCTGAGACGTCTGTCATAAAAATTTAGACGTTTGAGATCTAATTTAGACGTCTGTCAACAAAAATTTAGATGTCTTAATTTAGTTCAAAATGTTTTCTACTCTCTGTTTAAAATTTAAACACTCTGAGACGTCTGTCATAAAAATTTAGACGTCTGAGATCGAATCTAGACGTCTGTCATAAAAATTTAGACGTTTGAACTGCTGATTTTGCCTAATTTGCCTATTTTCGAGTAAATTTCCAAGGTTTATCGATTTTTGTCAATCCAACTTATTGTTATTAATTATTATCAACTTTGATAACTATCATGAGATCAAGTAAATACTATTTTAGAGTTAAATAGAATTATCTAGGCAAGATAAATATATATAAGTGTTAGAATTTGTCAAAGTGCACCTATGGTAGTAGAACAAGACTTAGAAAAGAAATAAGTGGCTATGTCAATAGCTTGTATGGTAGTTTGATTTCTATTTGATTTAAATTCCCTCTGATAAAAAAATAATATAATAATAATAAAGAAACAATTGTATATCATCAAATATACAATTGACTTAGTTTGTTTGTACACTGATATGATTATATTGGTAAAACCAGGGTCTTGGGAAAAATATTTGGAAATTATATAAACATTCAAATATAAAAGAATTGGGGTTTAGTGGTCAATGCCTCTTGTATAAAAAAAAACTATGTGTTATAGAGTGAGGGTCACCACACCACCCCCCTTCCTGATTTTTCGTGTTACTTTGGGCCAATGTTTGGACTCTACTACAAGCAGCTTCTGACCTATCACACCTATTTTCCTATAAATACAAACCATAGAGTAACCAAAACAGGATCTCTTCCTGATCTCTTCTCTTCACTCTTGATCTGGGACTCTACTACTCTTCATCGTCTTCCTCCCTCACAATGGTCACCAAGGCAACTACTCTTGATAGTTCTAGATCTAAGAACTTGTCAACTTCTTGTACTTGTGGCTTGTAATCTCATACAAACTATCTCAAATCACAATCAATAAAACTATAAAGTGGACGTAGGCCAGAGATTGATGAAGCACTATAAGAATCTTGTGTATCCACTATTATTTTTCTTTTATTTTCAGTACTATTTGCTAGATTAGGTCTCACAGGTTTCCTACAACTCAATCTTGGGTATTGATCCATTTTTGGTGTCAACAGACTGCCTACGTACTCCTTTTAGGGGATCAAGTCCACGTAATTCTATTTCCTTCCCTTCTCCAACATCTAAATACTTATTAGTACATTGCAACCATAGCATCAATGCAACCACTACAACCATCATAACCAATGTATCAATGCACTAATGCAACCATCGCAACTATTGCAATCAATGTAACTCATATAACCATTGCAATTATCACAACCAGTGCAATCAATGTAATTAATGTAATCATTACAACTAGCACACCAAATGCAAATAGTAGAAGCAAAAAATAGTATTACTGCTCCTTCATCTCAAAAAAACCATCATATGGGGTAGCCACAACAATAATAGCATACAGTCATCAAACACCAACAATATCCAATGACAACCTCAATCCATTATATAAGAAAATCTCAACATAAATATACTAACATACATTATTGATTATCGACTACAATAATACATTGTCAGTGTAAATATAAATCATACGGTATATACTAATCACTCCACAATAGTAATACAATCATCAATATCATCAAATGTATACTAATCACTCCATAATAGTAATACAATCATCAATATCATCAAATGTATACTAATCTAATCAATATTAGTAACACAACATCCATCATCAAATAACCATAAATACCCATCGTCTAGCAGTAAAAATGGTAAAATATTGCATCCACATCCTAATGCGATTCCGTCATTATAAAACAAACATATCACATTTTACATCTATCCAAACATTGTATTTACAATAGTTATTTTCCCTTAAGTATAATATTTTTTACTATTGTTTATTACAAACACCTTTAATTATCTCAAAACAATAATCCTTTAAAATGATAAAATACTCTATAAATATTTCATTGTAATCTCATTACTTTAAATGTCTTAAAACATCGTAATTTAATCAAAAAGAGTAATTTAAACCATTAAATAACTTTCAAATTGACGTTATTAACTAACATTTAAATTAAAATTATTAATTAACACTGAAGTAAATGGTATTGATTAACATCATAATTAACGACATTGATTAGCATTCGGATTAGCGTTATTAATTAACATTCAAACTAATGTTATTCATTAACTTTCATATTAATATTAACACTTTTACCATTATTTAAATTAAAATATTAATGCACTAAACAAATCATTAAATCATTGATGTAGTAATTAAAGAATTAGTTGAAGCATTAATTTTCAGCGTACTTAAGATGATAGCTATTAATGGATAATTATATATATACACATAAATAGTGAAAAACAATTTACTAGCTTTACGAATATAATTGGCTAAAAAGGAGTAGGAAATACTTTTACTAAATAGGGAATTTACTAATCAAATCATATTAATTCTTTGCATGGCTGATGTTTAAAAAAATAGTTCCAACATAAATTGTCAACATAAGAATCAAATTTTGTTTCACCTAAATTATGTTGCAAGAATCTTCTCATGCATGTTCAAATTCTAGATAAAACATCCAAAATCACATTCAACACATGAACATGACAAACAAACCAATTATGACCATGATATTTCAAATTTTTTAAAAACAAACACATTCAATATAAATAAATATATATTGAAATCTATAATAAGTAAGAGATTGGTTGTAACAAACAGGCATTTGGCTCTAGAAAATTGACACTAATACGTTCAATGTATTGCGTGCCAAGCAATCGAATGCCAAAAAACCCGATTGTTAGGGAAAAAGAGAAGTAAGAAAGAAGAAAACTTAACAAAATAGAATCTCACAGCGAAACAAATAATCTATAATATACAATAAAGTTTTACATAAAGAAAAAAATGTAACATACATACATCAATCAGAGTACACAAACCTATTTCAGCTAGGACAGCTATAACAGCCCGTCCATACAACTGCTGATAAATACAACCAACAGACAACACAGTGGAACATAAAGAAACACGTAGATACGTCTTGGACCTCCAACTCGTCTCCTGAGCTCCAATGCATCCAATGCAATCAGTAAATATTCTCGGTCTGACCCAAGCATTGAAAGGGAAGAACGCCCTGATTAGTCTGATAAACCAGTTGAGAAAAACACACCTAAATGGAATTTAATGTTTATAAAAAACCTTTCAAATATGGGTACCTCGTAAGACCACGCCGCACATAAACACGGTTGGGTTTTTACCTTACGGTAACCAAAAAAATTTCTATATAAAATCCATTGATATTATAATAATGTCTAGGGGTCAAAGTAAAATATGAATATAGCTGAAATGCTTGCATCTCACATTTCAACATAGTCGGGTAGAACTAAATCCATAATGATCGTATTGGAGAATGGATTCCATAATATGACAAAGTAAGGAACTACCTTTCGATGGTACATCTCTAGATAAAATGCATCGGATCCTGACAAGAACATCTTATATCCCTACCACACAGGACTGGTCTACCACTTGACTAGTAATACCGAATATGATCGCCCCACTTTCGGCCCTGAAGCATACATGACTAGATAGTAATCGATCCAGATTTGGGATGACCATACCTTGATGGGAGCGACCCACATAGCCCTGCTGCATACCCAATTTTTGTCATTTTTAAGTTTTAAGGCTTGAGACTACGTTTTGCCTTTATATAGCACTTCCCACTTGGAATGTTACATTGCCTTCCAGTTGACGACACAATGTCGGAATTCATCCACACAAGTCGTTCAGGAGATGAACGAACCGAAGGCACTACTTTTACTACATCCATTTTGGAATCACCCTCAGGATTAGTAGCAAGTAGCCTTTGCAATTCAAAGAGCTCTGTCTTCAATTCCATCATCTTCAAGATGTCTTCACTTCGAAATGCTTGAGTTGGATCGAAGTGATTTTCGAATAACATATTTGATCTCGGTCTCTTTGAAATAACATTTAATAGTTTCCGGTAAACTCAACCTTGGTTCTTTGGGAAATAAACGGTCAAAGATAAGAGCGGAGATCACCTTTAACCATTAGAGGACGGATTTCCTTATCATTTGTTCTAGGAGAATGAAACATGATTTATATGCATAGTACAACATCGTCGGAGATGATTGTGCCATATAACTCACGTGTTTTTCGTAGATATTTCCAAAGTTACGTTTTGGGTCCCTATTTGACTGTCGGTTATTTAACTATCCATAAACACACATCCAAATCATGGATTTAATTCCGTAGGGAGAACCAACATTGGTTAAGCACGTAAGCAACCACTAGCCTCCTTGATAAACCTTTTCATTAATTAAATTCATCTTGTAAATACATGCACCAAAATACTTTTACAAAGATATATTCACAAATCCCTGTATTTTCAATACTTGGAAAATACCCATATACCTATCTCGACTATGTAAGTATATTCATAGAACGGAGGAAGATTTCTTTTTTACACAATTCTAAAACCATTTATAAACACCTTTATAGATTTCTAAAACCTATCATAAACTATTTTATAAATCTTTAAAAAACCATTTATAATGTCTCTAAATCATTTCTCAAATCATTTATAGACTCTTTATAAATCCATAAAACTAATTATAAAACACCTCTTATAAATCTATAAACCCATTTCTAAAATTCATTTATAAATATCTAACCATTTACAAAACTCCTTTACCTTGTAAATAATGTTCCTTTAATTCTTCAAACCATTTTATAAAACTTCTCTTATAAAACTCAAGTCTGTTTATAAACTCTATTTGTAAGTCTCGAAGACATTTATAAATAAATATCATTTACTTCAAAACACTATTATATAATAATAATTATTAACAATAAACATTATAAATAAATAATTATTAACTTTAAAACAACTTAAAATGAATAATTAGTAATTTCAAAACATTATTAAATAAACAATAATAAATAATCTTTACCATTATTATAAATAGTAATAATTTATTTCCAAAACATTATCAATAACTCATTATTATTTTTAGCAAAGCTAAGCGGGGTTGACTGGTCCCCTACCAGTTTATTGCAAACACAATAAAAGAAAATTTGCACCATAACATGCTATGGCATAAAGAAAAAAAGAAAAATGAGAAAAAGAAAAAATAGAGGAGCAGCAAGGAGACAAGCTAGTTCCAAAACCCTGTTATAAGACTTCCAAAACTATAAGAGCTGTATCTCACACCCACTCTAATAGTATTAACTATTTCATTCCACATCTCAATTTCATTTTTAATCTTTCCATTGAAGATTCTATCAATTTGTTTTGTCCATATCACTCTAATGAACTTTTTAAGAGCCAGCAGCAGCAACATACTCGTGTCATTCTTCCATCTGGTTGCCCTATATATATTGCACCATTCAATATTGCTGATTTTGGACCTGCTAACATGGCCGAGGATGATCATAAGCTTCTGCCATAAGCAATGCACAACCTTACAATTGAAAATAGGTGAAGATTTGACTCATGTTCATCATGACAATAACAACAAGAAGCGTCTATTGCCATACCCAGATTGTTTAGTCCGTCCTTGGTATTCAGGGCATTTCTTAGCACCTTCCATAAGAGGAAGTTGTCATTTTCTTTACAATGGTGGTTCCAAACTCTCTTCTTCCATGCAAAACGGGGCATTCCTGATCTATGGTTCAAACAATCGTATACTTTTGAAACATAATGTTCCATAAGATCAGCATACCACAAAATCTTATCGACTGTAACTGAAGGATAATGTTGCCTACTGATCTCATGCCATAGCTGACGAACGGTCTGGTTGCTTGAATAAGGCAAGGTGATTGTACCATCATAAATGAAGTCCTTTACTTTGGCATCACAAGGGATTTCAGTTTGGATTCTCTGATTATAGGACAATATTTTGCTTAGAACAAGCCCGCTCTTGGCCCAAGAATCGTTCCAGAAGCTTACGGTACCATCTGAAGAGGCTATGTGTTTTAGGAAAGGCAACATAATGGGCCTTAGGTTCAAGATGGATCTCCATGTCTAGCTGCAGCCTTGGGGGATTTCCATACTCCAAAATGATTTGTTGCGTAGGTTATATTTCTTTGTCCAAGTAACCCAAATATTGTTCTTAGAGTTTAGTAAGTTGTCAACATGGGCACTGAATGCTACCATGTTCCAAATTTTGATATTAATGATGCCAAGGTCACCTAGGTTCTTCTTTGTTTCAACTTTGCTGAAGCAATAGGCATGAGACTGGTTGAATGGATGCATCCATTCCAAAGGAAATTACACATTGCCTTTCTGATCATATGGATAAGCTTCTTGCAGAGGATGAATGTTCTACTCCAGTAGGTTGTATATGAGAGTATGACAGGTTTAATGAGGGTTAGTCTTCCAGCCTGTGAGAGGTATCTGCTAGCCCAACCATTCATGGATCTAGTAACCTTTTCATATAGGTGCATGCACTGGTTTGTGGTGATTTGGAGGAGGTCATGGGGATGCCAAGGTAAGATGATGATTCTGGAGCAAGGGGAAGGTGGCAGGTTTGCATTATGGCATGTGCAATAGAGGCAGGTACTCCTGCAATATGTATGGAGGACTTGTCATAGTTAATGGCAAGCCCACTAAATTTGTTGAATGTATTGAGAACATCCATGATGTTGTTGATAGATTGTGTAGTTGGTTTTTTGAATACTATAAGATCATCAGCAAACATGACTGCATAGATTAAGGGGTCTTTACATTTAGGGTGGGTAAGGATCCTATTGCAGGCAATCTATTTATTTATCATTGTTGTTAGAGCTTCCATGACAAGGATGAAAATGTATGAAGACATTGGGCAGCCTTGTCAGATTCTCTGCCTACTCTTGAAATATCCTGTAGTCATTCTATTGTGATTCAAGGAGAAGTTAACAGTAGAGATGCAGGTGTATATCCACGAGGCAAAATGGGATGGGAAGTTCATTTTGGCAAGCAGTCTGGAGATAGAGGTCCACTGAACAGTGTCATATGCTTTCCTTATATCAAGTTTTAACATGGCTCTTGGGCTTACAGAAGTTTTGTTGTAGTCTTTAAGAAGCTCATGGGTAAGGAACACATTGTCTAGGATGCTTCTCCCTTGCAAGAAAGCTGCTTGGTTAGGGGATATGAAGGAAGGAAGCATAGTCTTAAGCCTACTAGCAATGATTTTGGAGAGGCGTTTGTAGGTGGTATTGCAGCAGGAGATAGGTCTGAAGTCTGAAACATTGAGAGGATGGTTAGATTTGGGAATTAAAGCTATTTGGTTGCATTTACTCCTGATAGCATTTTATTGTGAGAAAAGAAGCTATTCACTTCTTTGAGGAGATCTTTTTTGATAATGTCCCAACAACTTGTAAAGAAATTTGCATTAAAACTGTCGGGTCCTCCACAAGATTCCATATTCATCTCAAAAATGCTTTGCTTTGTTTCATCATCATCCACCATGGCAGAAAGGTATGCAACATGCTCAGAGCTGAGGTAAGGTAGGTCCAGGTCATTGAGAATAGTAAGGTCAGGCTGGAAATCATCTGCATTCCCTAGGAGATTTGAGAAATAATCAAGGAAAGCATTATCAACCATCGTAGGAGTAGAGACAAAAATCCCAGATCGGTCGATTATGCTATGGATATGGGATTTTGAGTGTTTAAGTTTTAGGCTATCTTGAAATTTTTTTGAATTCCTGTCACCCTGAGCATTCCACTTAAGTCTGAGCTTCTGTCTTCTCATGTCATCCTCTAAATCTAATACTTTTTTATATTGATCTTGTAGTTTGTATTCAGTGTTGGCTAGATCGGTGTTACTTGGGTTTTGCATTGCTTGAGATCGAGCATTGGCCAAGCTAATCTCAAGTGTGGAGGATAGTAGGTCACCTTTGCCAAATCTGCTTCTTGCCCATGATCCAAGGGTTCCTTTTGTGTTCTTCGTCTTCTGCTGCAAAACAAACATAGGCATACCACTGTAGTTAGTGTTCCAAGCTTCTTTAACAATGTTCAAAAAATCAGGCTCTAAAGTCCAAACATTAAAAAATTTAAAAGAGGAATTTTTTCCATGCCGCCATTATCCAGGTGAATGATTTGGGGAGAGTGGTCAGAGAGAAGGGGAGTGGGGAGGAAGGTTGTCAAGGATGGCCAGGTGGTTAAGGATGGAAAGATACAAAAAGAGTGATCAATTTTACTGTATATTTGTCTTCCAGTCCAGCTCTTGTTATCCCATGAGTTTCTGGCTCCAGAAAAAGGAACATGAATGAGATTAGAGGAGTTTATTGAAGTGTTCAGTGGAGAGATTTACTTTAAGGTAACTGCATTTCCACTAATTCGATCATTTGTATTAAGGAGACAATTAAAATCCCCAGAGACAATCCAAGGATGGGAATTTTGGGCTAAATGGGGGAGGTAGTCATGAAGTTCTTGTCTGCTGGAAGCACTGTTATCAGCATATACTATGGATAAATACATGGAGGTGGATGTAGGGATGTGAAGAAGATGAGAGTGAATGAATTGTTTGTGTGAGAGAATTAGAGAGATTGTGTAGATGGTTGGGTTGAAGAGGATCGGGATTCTACCATAAGGGGCTTCATGAAGATTATGACAGGTTTGCTATGTAGGGTTGATGTAATGAGCTGCTTTAATGCTGAGGGTTAGGTTTAGTTTAGTTTCAAGGATAGCTATGAGGTGGAGATTGTGTTTGGAAATGATGGTTTTGACTTGGTTAAGTTTAGTTTCTAGATGGGCACCTCTTATATTCCACACACCCAAGGCTTGTGTCATTGAGGTAGACTGTTTTTAATGGATTTTTGGTTTGTCTTGCTTCTGGTTGCAAAAGAAGGGTTTCCACTAGAGTTTGGAAGGATTCTGGTGCTAAAGAAGATTTTGGAGATGTTCAGATCATTTTTGGATTTATTGCTTTGGAAGTTGTTTCCTTTGAATTTGGTAGACCCGACATATTTGGATTTGGAATGGGGATGGTGTGATTGGGAGGAGTTGGATTAGTTATGATTTTGCTTGGAGGATGGTGATACTAGATTAACAGAGGGATGGGGCATGTCTGAGAAACCTGGTGGTGGAAGAATGTAAATATTAAATAATTAACTTTATTATTATTAATTTCAAGCCATATTAATTTTTTAAATAATTAACTTTCCAAAATATTAAAATATTGATAAATAACTTTTAAAACAACATTAAATATAAATAAATAATCTTTAAAACAATATTAAATATAAATAATTTAAAAAAAAATATTAAATATAAATAAATAACTTAGAAAAGACAAATAAAAAGGTTGGAGCAAAATAGAAGTTAAGTCCTTTATAACAAAATATTCTAAAACCCAATTTCAGATTTAAAATCATTTCCTATCTCAAAAACCAACTCCAACTCAAATGGAAATTTATAGTATTTTTAAAATACTAATTTGAGGCCAATAGCTACCCAACGTTTAAACAATATTGATATTGATTTTCTATCACTATAGGGTTTAAGTTTGAGCATATAACAATGTCATAATCAATAGAGCTAATAATCAGGTTTAATATTCAATAATTCATATGACAGGAATATTATTGAAATTACAATCAATGATGGCGAGGAATCCTGTTGGATCCCTTCAACCTGTTTCCCTACATCACAAACTGTATATAATCATATAATATGGGTCATCCGCTACTAGGCGGGTATATAAAAATGTCATCCGTTCCAAGGGTGGAAATAAATCCAAACCAACTGATGAAGCACTAAATCATCCAAACATCCAATCATAATTTTTATCAATATATAATGTTATTGGTTAACCAAAAAGTGAGTTTAACTCATTGAAATTCTATTTATTGCCAAAGCATTCTGGTTCCATCTGAATTCATCTGAATTCGAATGACGTTCGAATTCAGCTTAAAATTCCACTAGCTCTAATCATCACCAATCCAATTCTATAATGTAGTGCTTGCAATACAAATCTAACGCGACTGACCGCGTTTGATTTGGACCTGAAACGAATAAGATATTTAATTTACAAATTTTATGAATTAAATAATATATAAATTCCTTAATCCAAATCATTAATTTTAAGTAACATTGTTTAATTTAAGAAACCGGCCCTAATTCCTCTCTCCCTCTCATAAGTGACTATCACCCAGGCCGCCACTTTACGACCATCTCCATGCCGCCTCAGGCCAGGCTAGCTCACCGCTTGACCAATGGAGCTTCGCCTCCCTCCGACAAACCTAACCCCACTGGCCTCGTCCACGTTATCCCCCAAATCTCGCCGGATAACCCAAGAATGCGGCCACGTTCATCTCAAAACTACCGCCTCCATAGTCCACCATTAGCTGCCGCCATGAGCCACTATCGATGATCTCCACAGTTGAATAAGTTCAACATGTCGATGTCGACATTTCTCTAGTTGGTGACGAGGCCTAAAAACGATCGGATTGGTCCCGATGAACACAAACCATTGGATGAGGAGATGATTTTGATTCAAAATTTTAAACTCTTTTATTTGTTATAGCTGATGATTTACAGAGGGGAAGAATTATGGTCTAGGCATGGGAAAGGTATGGATGAAGTGATGGAGTGGGTATGGATGTGGACATGTTAGGGTATACTTAAATTAATAAAATATCTGGCACCGTGTACCCAAAAATCTCGAACTTAAATCGAGGCGTGCCGCTTGGCGTTCTATACTAAGTAACCCTATTCCAAACTCAATGGAACTAGTTTCAAGACCTAATTCAATCATATACAGAAGTTAAAATTTCAAACCCAATCATATTATATTAATTTCTATAATTAATTTATATGCGTTTCGAACTCGTACGACCACACGGTGTGTCTGAAGGCTATTTTCACACGTTAGTTAAAACGAATTATTATTAAAACCATTTTATTCGCTTTTATTCAAATTTAAAGGTTTACTATCTTCATTTTAATTTAAATCAACTTTCGAAATCATTTTTATTCACATCAAATTCAAGACAACAATCCCAAATATTAAATTTAACCTTTCAATTATAAAACAAAATCTATGAATTTGAAATATAAGTTGTTTAATTTATAAAATTAACTTTTCAATATTTAAAATCAATTAAATATTTCAAATTCGAATGACTGAAATTCTAGGTCGGTAACCTTGTACCGCTCACTATACCTAATGAAAAATTTAGGAAATCCAATGATATAAATTCAAATAAAATTTCATTTTAAAGTATTGAACTAATCACTTCAAAAATAGGTTTACCTTAATCCATTTCAAAATAATGAAAAGTAGCACCGTTCTCAAATTCAATGAAGTCTCTCCTAAATTTCCAATAGATTAGCTTTGAATTTGTTGCAAAAAATCTCCAGGCCTTCCTTCCTTATGTTTTTTAAAAGTTATTTTCCTCAATTTATCAAGTTTTCATGTTTTTTTCCTTCTTATCACTCTTTCTCTAAAACTTCGTTTTTTTCCTTTTGTTTCTCTTATAGAGAATGAAATGAAAAATACAAGGAGGAAGATATTGTTTGGTGATACACACACATACATATGTTGTAAGGGTTTTGCTTCCTTATTTTATTAATTTATTTTCCCCTTTACAAGATCCTATCTATTCAAAATACTGATCTGATTACCTTATATGTACCATATTTAATTATATCCCATTCATGTATTTAAATTGATTCTCATTTTATACAGCCAAATTTAATTATGTGTAATTATTATAATACAATATCACCTATATTCAATTCTTCCTCGCCTAATTTATTTCCTTAACAAAAATATCTTTCATTCAAATGTTTATATTTTTGCTTTATATATACAACCGATTTTAATTACCTCTAATAGAGAATTAACCTACCAATGCCAATTAATGTAAAACTGATTGAGATCCCAAGCAACTGATTTCCAACAATGCTCATATAGTAAACTAATATGCATTCAAAGTTCAAATTTTTAATAAAATTCCATAATTAAGATATAAAGAATAAATATATACATACACACACACACATCCTTACACTGAATACACAACACAATCGAACATAAGCCCATAAGGGGAAACATAAGATATAGAATTTGAAGCATACAATCTTATTTGCTAGTTTCCCAAACAACACATGAAATCAATGCACAAACAAGTTACACACACACACACACACACACACACATATATTCATCAATTAGGAAACATGTCAATTAATGTGCAATTGATTGCTTGTATATGCAATTAATCTTCCATAATTTATGAAATTAATATACTACCAATTATATATATATATCAATTAAGATATATGGAATAAATTCATCGCATTGAATATACGTATATTTATATATCCATAATTACATATGAACATATTTTTCCTTATATAAATATACGTACATGTATGTGTATATTTTAAATGTACATTTTTACTACAAATTTTCTTTCCTATCTCTCATACACACGCACATGCACACACACACACATACATACATAAACACACACATTTCCCTCCATGAATATGTATAATTTTGTTAGTTTTCTGTAAAAATTCAAAAATTGTGCCATTAGCCAAGATCAAATCCATGATTTCTCCAAGTGAAGTCTACTCTCTTAAACAACTACACTAAACATGTTTTCTGTTTTCAAAATTAGAATATTGAAAATTATTGGTCATATATGCAAATCTTTTAGACTCATAAAGTCAATATCTTCTAAACTATAACTCCAAATCCTTCAAAATTATATATCAAACTGATCAGCTCGAGGAGACCTCCGCAATTGTTATAAATATAACACACAATTCTCCATTTTATTAAAAATTTATTTTTAATTATATTAATACCAACGGTGTCAAATTTGCGGGTCGTTAAAGGATGAGCTTTTGGTTCGATGTTAAGGGTATGGCAAATGATAGAGGGGTCTATGCCGATCATGTCAGTGTGGCCTCAGGGTAAACACATCCCTGCTCTATTTTAGGAAGCATGGAAGCTTATTCTTTATTTTTGGACTTGGTTCTGTGCCTATTTAGACACATTACTAGGGTCGTAGTTATAAATTGATATTAATTCAAGCGGAGTTGTCGAATATTGGGGTTTGAGTCTCCCATAAAGGGGTCGAGCGAGTTAGCATTAATTTCTTTCGTGCTTATTTCCAAATCAAATTGATCTAGCACATGTATCACCCGCTCCATGACTTCCTCGGCTGGGACGAAGATCCATGCTCAAGGCTCGGAGCTATGGTCGCCCCAAACTCTTATAGTTGAGTCCACAGCATTGTGAGTGAAGGAGTCGTGGTGTCTGACATTCTCGCTTGCCAACAAGGGTGAATCTGCTTATTCCATCTTGATATGAGCTCTGTTGCCTTATGTGGGTTGGCTAAGAAAAATTGCTCCCCACCAACGGGACTGTCTTCATGGCCCCTAGCACAAATAAGAGCGTTCAGCGGCT
Source organism: Allium fistulosum (assembly GCA_030737815.1). Taxonomy (NCBI): domain Eukaryota; kingdom Viridiplantae; phylum Streptophyta; class Magnoliopsida; order Asparagales; family Amaryllidaceae; genus Allium; species Allium fistulosum. The sequence continues at coordinate 620,195,618 of CM060906.1, forward strand.
CATGTGTTCTCTAATGGGCGGCAGTTGATGTTGATGCCTCTTCAATGATTTTGATGTTCAGGGCAGTCCTAGTATGAACAAGAGCATTGTATAACTCTCATGTTCTCTTAGGTTTACCACTGTTGAGTGTAGTTAGTTCCTATTGTAGCATAAAAAATCATTTTTTTCTTATTGTAGTTATATATTGCAGCAGTCTCTAGGGACCTACTGGTTGCTACGGACGCATCCTATGCCTCGCTTAATTGGAAATTCATTGCGAGTCTTTGATAGGCTAGAATAGTATCTAGATCCACCACTATCGATCAATCTATCAAGGTATTATATGCATATGGGTAGTCTGCTACCATAAAGTTTACCTGAATTTTGGCTAAGAGAAGTTCTTGACCGAATGTAACTACATGCATGGTCGCCTCCAGCGGTGCTATGCCAACACCCCAGAACCCATAAATGGTCTTTGTCAAAGGCGTGAGGTTGGAGGCGGGGAGCTTATTTTGTCGACTACTTATTTTGAAGTAACTGATCGGGTCGCAATATGTTAAATGAGTGAATTTTGAATTTTTTACCATTTTGGATCATTCTTAGGCCTATGAAGTATAATTGACTTTAGATCCAATCTAAAATATTTTAAATAAAATTTTATTTTATTCAATTTTTTTATAAAAATGTTTAATTTAATATGAATTTAATTATAATATTACAAATGTATCGAATACACTTATATGTCAAAAGTGCACGTGGAACATATAAATAGAGTTCAGGGTTAATGTGCACGTTTATAGGTGTTGGGATTACACAGCAACGGACATATTTATCCTTTTATACATGTATTTGTTGTCCATAATTTTATTTTAAAATTATACGCATATAACAATAAACCAATTTTGAAATAATAGTGATGATGATTACAAAATATTCAAGAACAATTTTGACTAATTCAATGTATTTTGAATGTGGAATAGCATCTTTTTAAACAAAATTGTTTTTTTACTCAGAAAATATCAAACTTAGATCTATAGTTTTATGCAAAATATCTATTTACAAATTTTGAATAAAATAAATAATATATATATAACTTATGTATTTATGAAATTTAATTTACATAATATATATATATATATATATATATATATGTACGTGTATATATGTATATAAATTTATAAATTTAATAACATTGAAATTAATATATAATTATACATTAAAATGTATTAATATTTATTTTTGGCCATAATATTTTAAAAAAATTAATTTTTCAAAACTAAATTCTGTACGGAACGTTTTATATATACATATATATTTATAAAATATATATGTATTTATATAAATTAAAATTTTGATTTTAAATTAACCGTAAATCTTTAATTTACAACAAAAATTGAAAAAATTGTTGAAATTATAATGTGATAAAAATTATTTTTTTACAAATTAAAAATATATAGTAATTGACATATGTGTATTTAATGTATTATGAAATTGTTTTAGCTAATTAAATTGGTTTCAAAATTCAAAATTACTCCTATGAATAAATAAAAACTTTGGCCAAAAATAAATTGTATTATAAAAACATCAAACTATTTGTTTATGAATCAATGTATGTCTATATGTATGTGTATTTATATGTATATGTGTGTGTATAATCAAACAACATATGCACATATAAATTGGTTGTAATATATTAGGGATCTAATCTTTATAATCATGGTTATGTGTGTGTGTGTGTGTATAATTGAATAGAAATAGAATGATTACCTAAAGAAGATGCTTATGACTTACACCTAGAATAAATAAAACAAACCCTTGATCTGATTGAACCACCTCTAGAAATTACAACGATCTAGAGATGAACACCACCTTTAATTTAATTTGATTTGATTTTATATCATTTTTCTCCTTAAAATTTCACCATGGCCTTCTATAACTCATGGCTAGAATGGGAGAAAGAATGCAGCAGAAGTTAATTATGTTGTGAGTGGTTTAAGTGGTATTAAGAAGTGGTAAAAGAGGAGATATTCTCTCCCTCTTTTACTTATTCTTTTCTTGCCATTTCAAATCCAATTTGAACTCTCTAAACCCCTCTCCTACACACCTATAGACGCCCATAACTAGGGCCTGGATAGACTTTCACCAATATCAAGTCCACTTAGCAAATAATCGAATTAAATCAAATTTAAATATTCATCGATATAGTAGATCAATACGTGTGAATATATGATTTTTATATATGCACTTGATTAAATACTAATGACATTCAAAATAAAATAAAATTTAATAATTAATAATCATAAATACTAATTAATTTACAACAATAATAAATTATAAATCGTATGGTTTTTCAAAGTATTCATCATTACGGTTGTGCGACTCAAAAATATAAATTTCGTCGGCGATTAATATCGAACAATTTGAATATCAAAGTTCACACATCATCCTAGCTAGTGGTATGACAGTTTGGCCGAAATTATCACTTACATATCTTTTTAGTAAAATTCAATCTTGCTATTTTAAGTGCTATTTGGTAGTAATGATAATTTATACCAATTCTCTTTGTCAAAACTATATCATTTTGGGACTCCTGGAATATGATTTTAGTCAAAATTCCAATATCGTCCACATTCAACTTGGTTAGTCTAAACACAAAGTCCATGCTACAATAATAACAATTATATTAACTGTACTGCTTTGGCCAAAGACTTTTGACTTTGAGTTGATTACAGTTGAATGTGCTACTAACATCGTATAACTATGGAGATAAATTCTCTATTGAATATTGTTCTACTTCCAATACTTCAACTCAGACCCAGCTATAGTCAATCGATGGATGTCATGTCATGTTTAACTATAATTAAAGTAGGGTCTCTACATTGAAATTCAATATTATTCTCAAGTCGGGAAAATGTGTAATATCATCACTTTGAGATTCTCTGTTTAACCTTAACTAATAGAAAGCTCTCGAGTGAATCATTCTATAGTTATCAAATAATTATCAATATGTAACCCCTAGATGCCTTAGCAGCCATTAATAATACACTAACCAATATTTGGAGAGTGATACGTACTATAGTCTCAACAGATGTATAGATATCCTGTCTTGAAATATCTTGACTAGGAATATTTAAAATAATCTGTTTTTTTAATAAGATAAATTTCTCATGATTACAACACATTGTAATTACTATCACATAACATGTCGTTTAAGGATTTTATTACTAATATATTTAAATTAAATAACTAATTAACATATCACAATATGACAAGTATATAATAGAAACAAAACACTTTATTTCGAATGAGATTTTATTATAGAGTTAATAATTTACAATAAATTATAGAATTGACCCTAGGGCATACATCTAACATTATCAATCTCTCACTTGTGCTTGTGCTCAATTATGAAATCTTATTCCCAATCCTCTAAATAGTTTTCTCGAATAGATCGAGCTAGTCCCTTAGTGAACAAGTATGCCATGTTTTTTTAATTATCTACTTAGTCAATAAACTCTCTCTGGTACTGATAAACTGTCTTTATCATGTGAATTTTTTTGGAATATGTTTCTCAACTTACAGTGAGCTATAGGTTCTTTTGTGATTTGTATCATGACATTATTATCATATAACAATGTTATGGGATTCTAAACAGTTTTTACTGCGGTTCTATTGAAGGTGATTTAACCTTTTTTGTTGAATCTGCCACAATCTTAATGTTTAGAGCATTTCCAATTTAATATTCCTTAACTAAGGTTTGAACATGAATTTAATATTGATATATTATACTCGATATCACTTATGAAGTTCGAGTTTGAATATGTTAGTCCTTGAGATGATGGTTTTGATGACAACAACCTTAGGACTTATTATAAAATATAAATACTAACGATATGGTTTAGATATATATGTATATGCAGAATATAAACATGCAGGTACCAAGAATGAAGACTGTACAGTATAGAGATACAAGACTGATGAATTTAAAGATCGTAGATATCAAGAATGAAGACCCATGAGTATCAAGAAATCAAGTTATCAAGAGTTCAAGATTTCAAACAGTACAGGATAATGTAGTCGGTCTAGAATTATGTTAAAACTTCTTGAAAGCACTTACATCTTTATTCGAAATTTATTCGTGGAATGGAATCCACTTCGAGCCTGTTAAAGGGATGGAACCCACGACAATATCTAGTGGAACATATAGTGGTCCTATTTTGATATCCACTAATTTTATAAAAATGTTTTTGAAAAATATATCTCTTGTTTTTTAAAATGTTTTCAAAACTTTCTTTTCAAAAAGACATCTCTCTTGTTTGAAATATTTTAGCCTCAAAACTATTTTTATCATTTTTAATATTTTGATTTCAAAATTGTCCTTGTTTTTAAACCATCTCTTGTTTTAAATATTTAGCTTTAAAATATTTATATACTCAGTTTTTAAATCACTTTATAGATTAAGATTATATATATTAAAAATTATTTTTTAAACTCTTTTATACGTTTGAACTATATTCAAATATATTTACAAAGTATAGAAATTGTTTTGAAAAATTATAGAAACCAATTTTAATAAGAAAATCAAAACATCAATTTTTGCCTTGAGCATGTTGACATACCTCAACCCCCCATGTCGACATGGTGTCCATTATTTTCAAATTTCAAATTTTCAAAAAAAGTGTCTATTCATCGTATCCTTTCATGAATAGATATGGCTGTTGCTCTACTACAAATACCAGTAAGTTCTAAACGAATTTTAACAAGTTTTTCATTTATTTTCTCTCCTCTTCATCTTCAACATTTATTCTAAAGAATCCTAAACTACACTCTGCCGAAATACCAAGTGAATCAAACTCTATTATCTCTTGTTTGATTCTCTACCACTCTCTCCATAAGATCTCAATGCTATTCAGAGTTATAGGATCTTTTGTAAATCAAACTATTGAGTAAAAGGTGCGGTTGAGCCTTGAAATCAATTGGGTATGATTGTAGCCTTGGAAATCAATTAGGTGATCTTGTAGCATGGTTAAATCAAGAGAGTTTCCCTGAACTCGAATACAGGAGGGTGTACCTCGTAGCCTTGAAACCGAGGGTGTAATCTGGGAGATTATTTTTGAAAAGAAATCTGTACGATTGTACGGGATTGGATGTAGGGTAACTTCGAACAATTATAAAATCCTGGTGTGTTCTTTCCTTTACTGCTTTTATTTAGTATTTGCATCTGATTTTGTGATTATATCTGTGTTTGTGAATTGCATTTGTTGGTGTTTAAATTGAATAAAATTCAAAAAGATTTAAAAAATCCATAAAACACTCTTCACCCCCCCCCTCTAGTGTTATTGCATCCTTAAGATCTGTAATCCGCATTTCTCACATTTGGTATCAGAGCAAGGTTTTCAAAGTTTTCATAATCTGAATTTTGAAAAGTTTTAAAATGGCTACCAACACTGGTTCTGTTAACACTATCACTAGTTCATTTGTAGAGGGTCAGTCTACCGCCAGACCACCACTTTTTAATGGCAGTAACTATGCATATTGGGCATGTAGAATGAAAATATATTTACAGCCAATAGGATTAGACACTTGGAATATCACACAAACTGAATATTCTGAACCCACAACTAGTTTTGCATAGTGGACTGCTGAGCAAAAGAATATTGGTCAAAATAATTCAAAAGCCATGAATATTTTATTTTGTTCACTTGATAGGATTGAATTCGATAGAGTATCTGTTTGTAAGTCTGCATATGATATCTGGAAAACTTTGCAAGTAACTCATGAAGGAACAAGCAAAGTCAAACAGACCAAAATATCCATACTCATAAATCAGTTTCAATTATTCAAAATGAATCCTAATGAGTCCATTTCAGATATGTATAGTAGATTTCAGGAAATTGTGCATTCTCTAATTTCATTGGGAAATTTTTTTCCGAAGAAGATCAAGTCAGAAAAATTCTAAATTCTCTTACTCCAGAGTGGGATCAGAAAACTCTTGCAATCGAAGAAGCAAATGATATCAGTACTTTAAAGATTGAAGAATTGATTGGAAATCTAATGTCGTTCGAAGTACAAATGCAAGGGAGAAGAGATAGCAAGGCATTCGAAAAGAAGTCAATTGCATTCAATACATTAACAGATGGATCAGACTCGGGAAGTGATGATGATGAAGAAATAGCTTTCATGACAAAGAATTTTAGGAAGTTTCTGAGATATAGAAAGATGAACAACTTCAAAAAGAATGATCACAAGAATTTTGGAAATTATAATGAAGTACCAAACCACATCAAATGTTTCAACTGTGACGAACCAGGCCATCTCAAAAGAGACTATCCGCATCCTGATAAGCAAAAGTTTCCTGCAAGCAATGATTATACAAAGAAAAGGAAAATAGCATATACTGCTACACTAGACGATTCAGGCTCAGATTCATCCTCAAGTGATGATGATCAGAAGATGGAAAATTCAATTATGTGCTTTATGACTATTCATGATTCCGATGATCTCGGAGATACGAATCTAGAAAAAGGTACATGTTTACAATATATTGGTTGAAATTTTTTGCTTGAAATTTTTTGCTTGAAATTGTTTGATTGTTTTTTGAAATTATGTGTTGTTTGAATTTTAAATTTTTTATTATTATGTTTATTTTTATTTTTATTATAATATATTTTTTATTAAAAGAATATTATTATATTACTCCAGAAAATATATAGACATTTAAAATAATATATGTATATAGATATTAAAGTATATAGGAAAATATAAGTCACATGAATTCTCTGACCCATGTCGACATGGCCCTACCCATGATGTCGACATCCCTGTCAAAAATCTAAAATTTGAATTTGAATTCAAATCTTTGAACTTCCCTCCACCTTTTCACCAAATTCAATATTTTGGAAAGGTACCTCTTGACCAGAGAACATGTATATTGAATATCTATTTATTTCCATTATCTTATCATACCTTTTCACTTTCATTTTAAAATTCAAACTCTCTTTCACTCTTTCAAACTTTCTACTCTCTTCAAAAATGGCTTCTTCAAGCACTCCATCCACAATGAGGCTGTCTAAAACCATTAAAGAGTATCTCTATAATGATCCGAAAGCAATCAAGCCTTATATAAGCTATGCTAATTTCGGAAAAAATCATACGGGAAAGTGTGTTATCTTTAGCGATTTCTCTACACATGAAATCAATACTCTTCTTGAAGAGAATCATATTCTTAGTCTTTTTGACAATTCTCAAAATGATTTTGTTTGTTACCCAAATCTTGTTAAAATGTTTTATGCGAATTTGAATCGCGGTTTTTATGAAAGAAATGAAAATGAAATTTGGAGTAGTGTTAAAGGTACTAAAATTGTTTAAAATTGAGAAATTTTGGGCAACATTCTTAATTGCAAGAATTCGCAAGAATTCGGGAATAGATCTTTCTACTTTTAATATTGATGAACATGATCGTAAGACATTTCATCACATTTTCAAAGGAGATGACAACTTTGAATTTAAAAATCATAACCTTCGTCTGAAAGCACGTATTCTCAATCTTCTTTTGCAACATACTATCACTCCTAGATCGGGAAATTTTAATAACCCAACTTTAAAAGTTTGTAAAGCTCTTTTTGTTATTTTTAGTCATTATGACATTAGTTGGGCACAAGTGATTATGGATGAACTTCGTCCTAAGAATTTGGAAATGGGTGAGAATACCTTGTATCATGGAATCTATCTCACTCGGATTTTTAATTATTTTGGCGTTGATTACAAAAAGGAAGAATTTGTTTCAAGAAAAGTGTTTAATCAAGCCAACATTTCTCTCATGAAAATTCCTTTCATATTTCAACAATATGAATCTCTTGCCGAAAAGGATGAAATATTGGCACATGAAGATATGGAGGAGGAAGATGAAGAAGAAGAAGAAGAAGAAGGGGATGAAATGGAAATTGAAGAAGATAATGAATAAACCTCCTTGGAAAGTATTGAATATCCTACCAATACTAACAATCCTTCCAACAAACTCTCCTCAAAAATCAAAAGATTATAGTGGAAAATCAACGGATTCTCAAAAGATCTATTAGTAAGAAATTGGATAAAATGTCCACTAATATGAATAAATTCTTTGCTAAAGTTGGTCGGAAACTTGGCTTATCATCATCATCTTCATCCTCTAGCACATTCTAAGAACTAGGTTGTGATGTATTAGTTTGTTTTGTGTAAGCTTGAATTTTTTTATCATATTATGAAATATCTTATGTATCATCTCATCTATGTATAAAAAATCATCTATCTAATGTTTTCCTACCATATCGTGTCTCTGCAATAAATGTTAGAATAGTATAAGGTTATATATATACATACTTATTCACAAAATAAATAAGACACATAAATTAACTAACCCATGTCTACATGCCTCTACCTCCCTATGTCGACATATAACAGTCAGATTTGGTTATTTTTAAATTTTGAAATTAAAATAACTAACTCGTGTCTGTTCATTTTAAACGAATTTCTGTCTATTTAAACACCTGTTTCTTCCATAAATTTGTAATCTTTTCATTTCTACTTATCTCTATTTGCATCTCTTCACTACTTATCAATAATGGCTTCCTCTTCTCAAACTCTAAGTGATAATCTTGAAGAAACTCTCAATTCATTCAAGAATATACTTGCTTTTATTCTCCGCAATCAAAGACATTTAGAACTAAGTCAAAAGCAGATGATAAAAGAACAAGAGAAGCATTTCGATGCCCTCCGTTGGATGATTTCTGCCATCAACAAAGATGATCTCGATGCAAATCCTGTAGGAACTTTGATTCAAGATAATGAAGATTGGGAAGTTATTAAAAAGGATCCTATCTTTGGAGAAGAAGGATGGGTTGAAGTTCCTAGAAATATTTGATCTCCTTATGGTTTGAATTGTTTGTTTTTTAATTGTGTGATTTGATTTGATTTGATTTGTTTAGAATTGATTTAGTTTGAATGGATTGTATAACATTATATTAAATATAGTATATATTTATTGGGATTAAGCTTTCATATTTGTCATTAACTCATGTTATTATATATATATATACACACTCCATCATAATTTGTCACAGGTACTTCAGTATAAGCCCAAGGGGGAGCTATATTAGTTTCGAATTAGTTTTTTGTTGATGACAAAGGGGGAGAAGTATAAAATAAAGTAGTTAGGCTTAGATTAAGGGGGAGTTATTAGTTTTAGAGGAGTTATAGTGAAGGTAAAGTATATTTTATAAACATAGGTTGTCATCATCAAAAAGGGGGAGATTTTTAGTCCTTGAGATGATGGTTTTGATAACAACAACCTTAGGACTTATTATAAATATAAATACTAACGTTATGGTTTAGATATATATGTATATGCAGAATATAAACATGCAGGTACCAAGAATGAAGACTGTACAGTATAGAGATATAAGACTGATGAATTTAAAGATCGAATATATCAAGATTGAAGACTCACGAGTATCAATAAATCAAGTTATCAAGAGTTCAAGATTTCAAATAGTCAAGATAATGTAGTCAGTCTAGAATTATGTTAAAACTTCTTGAAAACACTTACATATTTATTCAAAATTTATTCGTGGAATGGAATCCACTTCGAGCCTGTTAAAGGGATGAAACCCACGACAATATCTAGTGGAACATATAGTGGTCCTATTTTGATATCCACTAATTTTATAAAAATATTTTTCAAAAATATATCTCTTGTTTTTTAAAATGTTTTCAAAACTTTCTTTTCAAAAAGACATCTCTCTTGTTTGAAATATTTTAGCCTCAAAACTATTGTTATCATTTTTAATATTTTGATTTCAAAATCGTCCTTGTTTTTAAACCATCTCTTGTTTTAAATATTTAGCTTTAAAATATTTATATACTCAATTTTTAAATCACTTTATTGATTAGGATTATATATATTAAAAATTATTTTTTAAACTCTTTTATATGTTTAAACTATATTCAAATATATTTACAAAGTATAGAAATTGTTTTGACAAATTATAGAAACCAATTTTAATAAGAAAATCAAAACATCAATTTTTGCCTTGAGCATGTTGACATACCTCAACCCCCCATGTCAACATGGTGTCCATTATTTTCAAATTTCAAATTTTCAAAAGAAGCGTCTATTCGTCGTATCCTTTCATGAATAGATATGGATGTTGCTCTACTATAAATACCAGTAAGTTCTAAATGAATTTTAACAAGTTTTTCATTTATTTTCTCTCCTCTTCATCTTCCACATTTATTCTAAAGAATCCTAAACTATACTCTGCCAAAATACCAAGTGAATCAAACTCGATTATCTCTTGTTTGATTCTCTACCACTCTCTCCATAAGATCTCAGTGCTATTCAGAGTTATAGGATCTTTTGTAAATCAAATTGTTGAGTAAAAGGTGCATTTGAGCCTTGAAATCAATTGGGTGTGATTGTAGCCCCGAAATCAATTAGGTGATCTTGTAGCCTGGTTAAATCAAGAGAGTTGCCCTAAACTTGAATACAGGAGGATGTACCTCGTAGCCTTGAAACCGAGGGTGTAATCTGGGAGATTATTTTTTGAAAAGAAATCTGTACGATTGTACCGGACTGGATGTAGGGTAACTCCGAACCAGTATAAAATCTTGGCGTGTTCTTTCCTTTACTGCTTTTATTTAGTATTTGCATCTATGTCTGATTTTGTGATTGTATCTGTGTTTGTGAATTGCATTTGTTGGTGTTTAAATTGAATAAAATTCAAAAAGATTAAAAAAAATCCATAAAACACTATTGATGCAGGCCAGAATGAAGTCATAGGTCGAATACGACCTAACAAGTTCATAAGTCGAGACCGACCTAAGAAGAAGACCACCGAGTTAAGATTTGGTGATCAATGTTGGGAAAATGAAGTTCTAGGTCGCAACCGACTTATGGAAGGATGTTCGCGACCTAACGAAGCCGAGTTAAGATTTGGTGAGCAATGTTGGGAAAATGAAGTTCTAGGTCGCAACCGACTTATGGAAGGATGTTCGCGACCTAACGAAGGTGTTAAGTCGTCCCTGCGACTTAGTATAACTCGGCAACGACCTAGTGAAAACCCACGACTTAACGAAGCTGAAGGTATAAGTCGTCCACGACTTAGCGAAAGGCATGAAGAGGAAGCGAGTTACGACCTAGAAGAATTAACTCGTAAGTCGCGTGAAGATGTTGCCGTTGATTCTTCTGCGAGCTAATCTAAACCATTGATCTCCTTAAGTCGTTGATCTGGAATGCCGTATGTTCTTAAGTCGCTGAAGTTTGTAGCCGTAGATTGTATGCCGCTTTATCCTATGCCGTTGATTTAAGTCGCGAGAATCTTTAAGTCGCAAAGACTTTCTGAAGACGTTCATTTTAAGTCACGAAGCAATGTTGCCGTTGTTTTCTCTGCCGAGTTAATCTGGACCGTTGATTCCTTAAGTCGCTACTAAGTTGAGTTGCGTAGCATTGTTAAGTCGGCAACGACTTAAGTGGTTGTCTGTTTGTATTTTCTGTTTTTAAGTCGTATGTTTTGTAAGTCGTATGTCGTCTTTGTCATGAGTCGTTCTGTTTGTTAAGTCGCTGAAGGCAAATGTTGTAACTGTGGTCTTAAGTCACCACCGAGTCATGATAGGTCGTAGGTCGGAAGCTATAACTCGGAACCGACTTAGGAGATGTAAATTTTTGTTGTAATTTCGTGTGAGTTGTAATGTGCCTATAAATAGGCCGTGAGTCTCATTTGTAAAAGGTTGTTGAATATTGAATAAAATTCTCTTTTGTTAGCTTTGTGCTTTCAATTTCAATTGGTAGTCGAGTGTATCTCCTACCTCCACTTACGTCATTCGAGTGCGCTCGAATCATCGTTTGCTGAAGCCGATTCATGGAATCTTGTGCGCAAGATCAACGTTGAAGAATCGTAGATCTCTTTCCCGGTATCTTCGGATCAACGAGTCAGAGATAGCTAGAGTTCGGTATCTTCGGATCAACGAGTTCGGGCATTTCAGTATCCATCAATCCACAGATTGCTACTTTCATCGATTGAAGATCGTTTTGATTAATCCGCTGCACCAGTTTGGTATCAGAGCTTGTTCTAGCCAATCATAGCTAGATCGAGACTTGGAGCCTATTCATTTAGAAGTTGAAGTGATTTGCCGAGCTTGAAGTGAAGATTTGAGTTTGTGTTTATCACGGCCGAGAGTAAGAAGAGTTTGTTCGAAGATTGATTGATCGAAATTGAATTGGAGGCCGAAACTTTGTCCATCGTGTTCATCGCGATTTGCTACAAAGTGGAAGTTTTTGATCCATTTCATTTTGGATCAAAGTCCGAAAAGTGTTTGAATTTTGAAGTGTTGAAGTGTTTGTGAAGATTTCAAATGTGCCACCAAGAAGAGCCAATCGACATCAAAACGTTGAAACTTTGTATCGAAGAGAAGAAGCTGATGAGATGGAGCAAAGAATCAATGAGAACTTTGGTGAAAAGCTTAACGAAGGAATTGGCTGGTTAGAGAAGCTTATGACGGAGATGAATCAAAATCGGAGAAGGGTTTCACCTGAATCTAACCATGGGGGTAGTAGAGTCTCGCCACATTCCAATCGAGACCGAAGTGTTGAAAATGATCAAGGGCATGGGAGGAACGTGAATGGTCGTGAACGGAGGAATGTAGATAGAAGGGATGATGGTGGTAGACGAGAAGGTAGTAGAGATGTGGGTGGACGAGATAGACAACGATATACATCTGATTTTGAAGAGGAGTATGATGGTGGTAGTGTTCAAGGACAAGGACGAGGACAAGGAAGAAATCACTTTGAGTATGATCACAAATGGGAGTCGGGGATGAAGACGGAAATTCCTGAGTTCAAAGGTGGTATGCAAGCGGAGGAGTTTCTAGATTGGGTGGCCAATGTTGAAGAGATTTTTGACTTTAAAGAAGTTCCAGAACATCGTAGAGTGAAGTTGGTTGCTACAAGGTTAAGGGGTAGAGCTTTGGCATGGTGGCAGCAGACCAAACTTACACGTGATCGGATGGGAAAGTCAAATGTTGAATCTTGGGAGAAGATGAAGAAATTGATGAAAGCAACGTTCTTACCATACAATTATCAATCTTTGATGTATCAACGTTTGCAAAACTTGAGACAAGGGATGAAATCTGTGAATGACTATGCTGATGAATTCTATCAACTTATTGCTCGAAATGATATTATGGAGAAGGAAGAACAACTGACAGCTAGATTTGTTGGGGGACTACGAATGCAGATCCAGGATATGGTTAATATGTTTGATCCAAGATTTGTAGCGGAAGCACATCAGAAAGCGTTGGCTTGGGAGAAACAGGGACGATGGGGAAGTGGTGTGTTTACTAATTCTAACAATCAAGTGAAGGGTGTTGGTGGAAGTTCTAATGTTTCTAAACCTATCAGTAGACCAGTAGTGAAGGAGGCTGAGAAGACAAAGGTTAACAACGGTTTCAAATGTTACAATTGTCAGGAATTGGGTCACAAAAGTAATGAATGTCCAAAGCCGAAGAAGAGAGCTATGATAGCTGAGGTTGAGGATGAGGATGAAGAAGCTGAATACTCTAATTCTTTACCAGTTGAGGAGGAAGACTTGCTGTCAGGAGATGACGGGTACGCATTGATGATGAGGAGAAGTTGTTTAACACCGAAGCAAGAGGAGGAAAGTAGTTGGTTGAGGAACAATATCTTTCAATCTACATGCACCATTCTGGGAAGAGTTTGTAAATTTGTTATTGATGCTGGGAGTTGTGATAATATTATCTCTACAGAAGCGGTGAAGAAGTTGGAGTTGAAAATCGAGAAACATCCTAAACCGTACAAGTTAGCTTGGTTGAGGAAGGGTGGTGAAGTGAAAGTTGGACGTAGAGCTTGTGTGAAGTTTTCAATTGGAAAGAAATATAAAGACGAAATCTGGTGCGATGTGGTAGACATGGACGTTTGTCATTTGTTGCTGGGGAGACCGTGGCAGTATGATAGGGCCATGCAACATGATGGGCGTACCAACAGTTACAGTTTCATGTTTGAAGGCACAAAGATTACTCTAGTTCCAAAGAAGCGACAACAGGAGGAAAACAAGTTGGAGGAGATTGAAGAGCTCAAAACTTTGTTATCGTTGAAGGAGTTTGTGAAGGAAGTAGAGGAGGAACCTGAAATGTTTTTGTTAATTGGGCGAGAGAGCAGTGAAGAGGTTGAGATTCCAGAAGAAGTTAAACCAGTTTTGAAAGAATTTGACGATGTATTTCCAGAGGAGTTGCCAACAGAGTTGCCACCGTTGAGGGATATACAACATCAGATAGATCTTGTTCCAGGTGCTGTGTTGCCACACAGACCACATTATCGAATGAGTCCGAAGGAACATGAAGAGTTGCGGAGGCAAGTGGAAGAATTGCTTGAACAATGACGTGTGCAGGAGAGTTTAAGTCCTTGTGCTGTACCAGCTTTATTGGTACCCAAAAAGGATGGAACGTGGAGGATGTGCACTAACAGTCGAGCATTGAATAAGATTACGGTGAGATTTCCGATGCCGAGGCTTGATGACTTATTGGATCAAATAAGCGGAGCTACTGTATTTTCGAAGATTGATTTGAAGAGTGGATATCATCAAACTCGTATCAGACCAGGAGATGAGTGGAAGACTGCTTTTAAAACCAGGGAGGGTCTATACGAGTGGTTGGTCATGCCGTTTGGCTTATCAAATGCACCAAGTACTTTCATGAGGGTGATGAATCAGATTTTTAGACCGTTCATTGGGAAGTTTGTGGTGGTGTATTTCGATGATATTCTGATTTACAGTGGGAGTCCAGAGGAACATTTGAATCATCTTAGAGAAGTGCTGATGGTATTGCGACAAGAACAATTTTATGCTGCAATGAAGAAATGCGTGTTCATGACGCATAGTGTTTTATTTCTGGGGTATGTTGTATCGGAAGAAGGAATACAGGTTGACCAAAGTAAAGTCGAAGCGATTAGAGATTGGCCACAGCCCAAGACGATAACGGAAGTCCGTAGTTTTCACGGGTTGGCTTCATTTTATCGGAGGTTTATTCCACACTTTAGTAGTGTGATGGCACCTATTACGGATTGCATGAAGGGTAAACAGTTTGCATGGACTGAGGAAGCCGGGGTTGCTTTTAAGCGAATCAAAGAACTTTTGACGTCTGCACCAATTCTAATATTACCAGATTTTCAGTTAGTGTTTGAACTACATACTGATGCATCCAAGGTTGGAATTGGAGGAGTGTTGAGTCAGAAGGGACGTCCAATTGCATATTTCAGTGAGAAGTTGTCAGGAGCAAAGATGAGATACAGTACGTATGATGTGGAATTCTATGCTGTTGTACAATCTATTAAACACTGGAGACACTATCTATTTCAGAAGGAGTTTGTTCTGTATACTGATCATGAGGCATTGAAACACTTGCAAGGGCAAGACAAGATTTCAGCGAGACATGCATCGTGGATTGCATATCTGCAACAATTTACATTTGTTGTGAAACACAAGTCGGGAGTGACGAATCGTGTTGCGGATGCGTTGAGTAGAAGAAATCACTTGTTAACTACATTGAAGGTTGAAGTGACGGGGTTTGAAATATTGCCAGAATTATTGACCGATGATCCTTACTTTGCAAAATTTGTTGATAAAGTCAAGGAGGGAGAGACGGATGAGTTCGTGATGGTAGATGGTTTTCTTTTTAAAGGAAATCGATTGTGCATACCGGAGGGTAGTCTGAGAATGAAGATTATCAAGGAGTTACACGAAGAGGGACATGTTGGGAGAGACCGTACCTTACAGTTGATTTCACAGTCCTACTTTTGGCCATCGATGAGGAAAGAAGTGGAGAGATTTGTGGAGCGATGTCATATATGTCAGGTTTCGAAAGGAACTGCGACTAATGCTGGTTTATATATGCCGTTACCTGTACCAAATAAACCATGGGTTGATGTAAGTATGGACTTCGTGTTGGGATTGCTAAGAACACAGCGAGGAAATGATTCCATCTATGTGGTAGTGGATCGATTTTCGAAGATGGCACATTTTATTGCTTGTAAGAAGATGGCGGATGCTGTTCATGTTGCTCAGTTGTTTTTCAAAGAGATCTATCGACTTCATGGATTGCCAGAATCGATTGTGTCGGATAGGGATACTCGTTTTCTGAGTCATTTTTGGCTAAGTTTGTGGAAGATGGTGGGAACGAAGTTGAACTTTAGCAGTGCTTATCATCCGCAAACAGATGGACAGACTGAGGTGGTTAACAGATCATTGGGAAATTTGTTGAGATGTCTTGTTCAAGATAATCTGAAGAGTTGGGATGTGAAGTTATGCCAGGCAGAATTTGCTCATAATCATGCTGTGAATTGAAGTACTGGGTTCAGTCCATTCCAGATTGTCTATTCGAGCTTACCAAAAGGACCGTTGGATTTAACGGTGATACCACATTCAAAGAAGACAATTAAGAAAGCTGCTGATTTTGTTGAAGGGCTGACGGAATGTCATAAAATCGTTCAAGAACGATTAGAGAAAGCAAATGAGAAGTATAAACAATCTGCAGATTTGAAACGATGAAATGTTGAGTTTAATGAAGGAGATATGGTTTATGCAGTGTTAACAAAAGATCGTTTTCCGATAGCCGCTTACAATAAATTGAAAGCACGGAAAATTGGTCCGGTGGAAGTTGTGAAACAAATCAATGAAAATGCTTATAAATTGAAGCTGCCAAATGATGTGTACACGTCGGACGTATTCAACGTTAAGCATATCATACCATATCATGGAGAAGAGATTGTTGTGGATGAAGAAAGTACAAATTCGAGGACGAATTTCTTTCAACCTGGGGAGGATGATGCAGGCCAGAATGAAGTCATAGGTCGAATACGACCTAACAAGTTGATAAGTCGAGACCGACCTAAGAAGAAGACCACCGAGTTAAGATTTGGTGATCAATGTTGGGAAAATGAAGTTCTAGGTCGCAACCGACTTATGGAAGGATGTTCGCGACCTAACGAAGCCGAGTTAAGATTTGGTGAGCAATGTTGGGAAAATGAAGTTCTAGGTCGCAACCGACTTATGGAAGGATGTTCGCGACCTAACGAAGGTGTTAAGTCGTCCCAGCGACTTAGTATAACTCGGCAGCGACCTAGTGAAAACCCATGACTTAACGAAGCTGAAGGTATAAGTCGTCCACGACTTAGCGAAAGGCATGAAGAGGAAGCGAGTTACGACCTAGAAGAATTAACTCGTAAGTCGCGTGAAGATGTTGCCGTTGATTCTTCTGCGAGCTAATCTAAACCATTGATCTCCTTAAGTCGTTGATCTGGAATGCCGTATGTTCTTAAGTCGCTGAAGTTTGTAGCCGTAGATTGTATGCCGCTTTATCCTATGCCGTTGATTTAAGTCGCGAGAATCTTTAAGTCGCAAAGACTTTCTGAAGACGTTCATTTTAAGTCGCGAAGCAATGTTGCCGTTGTTTTCTCTGCCGAGTTAATCTGGACCGTTGATTCCTTAAGTCGCTACTAAGTTGAGTTGCGTAGCATTGTTAAGTCGGAAACGACTTAAGTGGTTGTCTGTTTGTATTTTCTGTTTTTAAGTCGTATGTTTTGTAAGTCGTATGTCGTCTTTGTCATGAGTCATTCTGTTTGTTAAGTCGCTGAAGGCAAATGTTGTAACTGTGGTCTTAAGTCGCCACCGAGTCATGATAGGTCGTAGGTCGGAAGCTATAACTCGGAACCGACTTAGGAGATGTAATTTTTTGTTGTAGTTTCGTGTGAGTTGTAATGTGCCTTTAAATAGGCCGTGAGTCTCATTTGTAAAAGGTTGTTGAATATTGAATAAAATTCTCTTTTGTTAGCTTTGTGCTTTCAATTTCAATTGGTAGTCGAGTGTATCTCCTACCTCCACTTACGTCATTCGAGTGCGCTCGAATCATCGTTTGCTGAAGCCGATTCACGGAATCTTGTGCGCAAGATCAACGTTGAAGAATCGTAGATCTCTTTCCCGGTATCTTCGGATCAACGAGTCAGAGATAGCTAGAGTTCGGTATCTTCGGATCAACGAGTTCGGGCATTTCAGTATCCATCAATCCACAGATTGCTACTTTCATCGATTGAAGATCGTTTTGATTAATCCGCTGCACCAACTATTTACCCCTCCTCTAGTGTTATTCCAGCCTTAAGATCCGTAATCCGCATTTCTCATAGAATATTCCTTCATAAGGGGTTCGTTGTTTCTATCAATAAGTCTCTAGTATTTTGCAAATATTCAAGAATACTCTTACCACAATTTAGCGATATTGATTCTGATTTTATACTCACTTAATGTACCAGTTACATGAGTGATTAGCGATATAGTAAGTATCATAGCATATATGATAATTCCTATTGCTAATGCCAAGGAATTTATCTCATGTGCTCCATATTAAATGTTTTAATTTGGTGTCTATGTATATCATATAGGATTATCTCAATATTCTTTTATGCTAATTATAAATAATGCGATTTTCAAATCCACTATCGAGTACTAAACAACCAAACTATATCAATTTTAATATGAGTACATCATGGATAATAAAAAATCTATTGGTTAATTATACTTTTTTAAATATTTTATTACCTTTAACATTCTTTCTCATAGACGTATGCTTCTTTTGCATTTTAACCAAAAATCAAACTATTTTATATTTATGTCAAAATACTTATTCAACCCTAATGCTTATCGAACGATACTTTTGTATCAATTCTCGGATCATATCTAAAAACCCACAAACTCGGTATCGCTCCTATTTGTTTTGATAGTTTGGTTCTTATAAGCAAATAGTATATTCTAAATCATTATTTAGAATTTCTGTTTCGATGTATAAGTGCCAAAACTCAAAGTCATACCAGGCGATAATTTTGCGTGTAAAAAAACTAAATTTATTCAAGCACGTCGGATAAAAAATATGTTATGTCAACTTAAACTATTGAAATTTACGTTGCTATTTATATTAACATTGCTTATTTTATTCCAAATGCAATCGTCTTCTTCTTAAGACGCATTCGTTGTCGATGGATTACAATTTTGAAAATCATAATTTTATAACATACTTGGAATCCATTCTGGATTTGCCTATCATGTCATATGGGAGAGTCAATACTCTTGGCTTATTAACCACTGAGGAAATTCTATTTTCTCGATGTTGACATGAAATCCACAGTTTTCTTTAATGTTCGAGAATCCTTATTAGATATTATAATGTGTTGGGTCTGTTTAGGCTTGGTTAATTTCATTTCATTCTTCATAATCGGTTTTATCTTTAGATTGTATCCAAATCCATTTTAGTACCGATAATTTCTAAATGAAATTCCTTCATCATGAATTTCGCGTTTCTCAAAACTACAATTGTTTCTCAATACAATGGAATAAGTATCCATAAAAAATTTATGAACTACCTTTATATGCGTATAAACTAATTTAGTTTTAGTGTAAGAAACTTTTATTCATATCATAATTCAGCCAACTAACATTGGTTTGTCCCAAACTCTTTTAGGTTGATCAACATAAGATCCCTCACAAGTAATTTTTCGCACAATACGTCAACTATTTAACCTAGGATATGTCGGGATTTCTTTTAAACCCTTATCTTGTATAGTCTCGTAAATTCTGCTTGAAGATGAGATTAATTTTATCCTCATGTACTACTCTTGAGTACATGACCTTATAGAAAGAAGTTAACTCAACTTCACCAATTATCAATTGTACTTTGTTAACAAAGTCTGATTACTCTTTATCGATACATTGTTATGTACAATAGGGAGTAGAAATTTTAAGATTGAATCTTTGTTCATTTTTAGGTACTTTTGGAACATTTTCCAATACAATCACATATTCGATCAAATTGAATTTTCTTATTTTCTTTCCATATTATGTTTTCTACTTTTGTTTTATATTTAATGAACTTATCATTAATATAGGACATGTATCAAATACACATACTCATTTCTTTTACAATTCATTTATGAATTTAACGAAGTGAATGGTTACATTTTGGTATTATTAGACTTATGATTACATACACCTATATATATTAATCTGAAGAATTCACCAATTGTTTTGTTGCTCCTACTGATTTTGTGATTTGCCCTTAATTGTTTGAGATACAATTCAACTGTACCATATCATTCATAATCATATGACAAAATAATTATTTCTAAAAGTTATGGCTTAGTCCATGATTGTAAAATAATTGTAAAATTACAGATACTTCCATATTTAATGCATCACCTTTGTTATGAAAACAAAACCATATTATAGTTTTATCTTACAACAAATATTCATTTTAAAATAAAATTATGTCTATTTTCTGTTAATGCTGAAAAAAATTATTTCATAATAATATTTGGTATAGTATGCTCCTACTATTTCCACCATTACTATAATAGTGTATGAAATACGAAGCTCCATTTAACCACTTAATGTGGACTATTTATTTCATTTGCTATAACTAGTTTACAATCGAGAGTTTTAATATCAAATATCTTAAACTCAAATAAAAATCTCATATAAATAATTTTCTATGTGAAAATACATTTTCAATAAAAAAATCAAATTTCTCATTTCATTAAGTATATATTGCTATTTTATAGAATTCTCGTCTCTAATGTCTCTTCATGAAGTAGAAGTGACCATTCACTTTATCACAACCATGCCTATGTTACATCCACGCTAGTACATTTGCTTTTCTGTTTAAATGGTCGAACCAATTAAGAGAAATCCTTCCTACAAGACCATAATGAACTCTTTACAAAAATACATTCGATCATCCTTGACACTTAAAAATATCGAATAAGTTTCACTTTAAATAAACTGATCAGACTGAAATTTCAGTGATCAAATTCTTAGGAACATTTAGTAGCTCTTGGTCTGCTGTTACATCTAACACAACTAGAACCTTATTGTAATCAATTATATTAAATATACGACCTCATATTATGGTTTACTTGCATATTTCGAATAAACTATCATCGAGGTTTCGTACATTATAAATTGTGACTATTCACCATATAACATTTATATGTGATCGAATATGGATCAAATATCCATATTATTGTATTGCTTTTAGAGAACGAAACTCAAAGAAGATAGTATATGGTTTTTTCAAATAAACACTTAAGTGACAAAGTACGAATGTTTTAGTAATTGTATAATTAGGCACTTACATAGGTCTTGAAGTGACAACAAGCCAAAAAAATATCGGTAAGTATGTATTTATATTTCTATATGAAATTTTTGTTCATTTGTATATTTTACCTAACAAATATTTTATCAATTATATTAGCTGCATAAATTTTTTAAAGTAAATTATCTTAACTTTTATAGCATCTATTCTAACAATATTAGAAAGGTTAAATGTGTTCATTTCATTTTTCTAATAAGGCTCCTACTAGATTTTTATGTTTCTCCAAAACGGAAGTGGAAACACAAAAACCTTTCAATGGATGTTAGGACTTGCTTGCCTTGGGATTCTAACCATGAGGAATATTAACAAAACATAGACCCACAAGTGATGGATAACAATTTATCAGTTGTATCACAAACAACTCCTGACCCATGGAGTTTGTTATCCCGCCTTTTGGCAAGGCCGTGACACCAAAAGGTTGACTGGAAAACTAAAGACAGTTCGTCGTTAAAGTTCGTTATACACTGTTTCACCATGGATATCAATGAATTTTGTCCGAGTCCGGATCAGGCTACAATTGATAAGACATGACAAGTAAAGCCATGCAAACCAACGTTCCAAGTTTGAAGTCAATCTGAGTTCGTACGCTCAAGATATCATCGATGCAAATTGGAGGAAATGACCTTGAGTTCGAATCCATAGGCAGAAACATGCGTTCGAATCCATCAAGCCAGAGTACTTCGAACCCACAGAGCTACTTCGCCTCGTAACCTTCAGATTGAACACCTTCGTATCCATCTGGGCTCGATGGTTCGTATCCATCACTCAAGCCCACGAAGACATCTTGCCTCGTACCCATCAGATACTCCGCTTCGAATCCATGAAGCTACTCCACTTCGTACCCATCAGATGCTCTGCTTCGAATCCATGCGAGGGTGGCGTGTTCGAATCCATAAAGTGCCTTCCTTCGACTCCATCGAAATGAATACCTTCTAACCCATCCTATTATGATGACTTCGAATCGATTGGCTGTAGCGTAACATAATTGATTCGAACGATCACACCTTCGAATCCATTCTCTAGAATCCACTAAGTCAAGGCAGCAGAAAAGGTGGAGTCGACCCAGTCGTCTCGGAGTGAAAAGTGGATCAACCCAGGAAATGCGCACCACGTCATCGCAAAGGCGCGAGAGGCCATCGAGTCAAGCCTATCGATTCGAACGAATCGAGTCGAAGCAAGCGTGTCAACCAGGAATGCAATCTTGAATCGATCATAACTTGAGATCTACAAGTCCAAATGCTATGAAATTTGGACAGTAACTTGAGCACATGTTGAAGAATGTTCACGCCAAATTTCAGCTCGATCGGACAATTTCTTGATCGATTCGAACCAAGGGTCGAATCGATCCCAAAGTGGGCCCAAATCTCCAGATTTCGGCCAGGTGGGCCCCCTCACGTACCAGAACTGGTCTCCCCTCAATTTAGGCGAAATATCAGCCTCCTACACCTATAAATAGAGCCCCTGGTCATTCAGAAAAGGGGTCGGATAATTCTAAGCACGAAAGAGCGCCCAGATTCTGCCAGATCTACTCCAGAACACCGCAGCTGCTTTAGATTGAGAATTAGCATATAATTTCAGTTGTACTACAGTATAAAGAATTGTAATCTTCAAGAATCGAGCAATAAAACCATCAAACTTCAGAGTGGACGTAGGCAAGATCGCCGAACCACTATAAATCTCGTGTCACTGTTCATTAATTTCTGGATTGTTGTTTGTTGCTTGCTTAGATCTGATATTTGTGTTTGGATATTGCTGATTTGTATTCATACACTGGTGCTTTCACAACACTTGGGGTTTGTGACCATTTTTGGTGCAAACACTTTGGTGCTTTCACCGAGAAGGACTAGCACCCGCTACACAAGATTTGAAAATTTGAAAGACAATGACTCGACAAACAAGTAGAAGGCAAAGAGCTGAGAGAAGTCAGCACGAAGGAAGTCAAGAGGCTTCCTCAGGAGCAAACCAAGCACCGATCTTCATCACCAGGGATGAGATGAAGACAATGATGAAGAGACAGGAGGAAATGATCCAGAATTTGCTTCAACAGATTGGGCAACTTGGAGCGCAAAATCAAGGAACAACCAGGGTCCAGAACGAAGCAGGACCATCCAACGCAGCGCCGGAGCTGGGGGGCACACACTTAGGACATGTTGATCCGAACACGGGAAGAGAGACAAGGACATCCGAGCAACCTGACAGCAATAGAGGGATGAACGCTCAGTCAGGGGGGCAAACACCTGAAAGCTCACACGGACTCGGGGGGCAGATCGAAGGTAGTGAACGAGGACTACAGCTTGGAGACAATGATAGATTGGCAGAGATGGTCAGGCGAGCCATGAGAGGAGGATTGGTAAACAGAGATCTTGAAGATGTGAACAGGAGTCCCTTTCTCCTGCGATTAGGTTGGCTAGGAACCCACCAGAATTCAAACTGCCAACAGTAGAAGGGTATGATGGGAGGACGGACCCTGCGGTCCATCTAACGAGGTATATAAGGCACATGGAAGTGCTGGGGGCATCACAGGAAGTCATGGCCCGGTGCTTCCCATTGTATTTGACAGACATAGCGGCTTTATGGTTCAGACAACTAGAGAGCGGCTCCATTGGGACATGGACCGATTTGATTGAGAAATTTATGAGGCAATTCAGAGTTCATATTTCGAGACCCAAGAATGTGATGAGTTTGGCAACGCTAAAGCAGAAAGCCGGGGAGTCTTTGAGGAATTTCTTGACGCGGTTCAATGCGGCAGCAGCATCGGTGTATCGGCCAGATGCATCCATGGTTATGATGGCAGCTGTGTCCGGAGTAGCTGATGGCACGGAATTCAAAAATTCATTAACTAAGGATCCGCCAATGGATCTAGGAGAATTCTATCATGAGGCAGAAAAGTTTTTAAGATTGGAAGACGCTAATGCTGAAAGAGAAGAAGGAGAGGGAATAGAAGTTTATGCACTTAAAGACAAAAAGCCTCTCGGAAATGATTCAGGCAAGGATAAAGGAAAACGAAAGGCTGAGGACAATGGTGACCGGTCAAAGCGACTGCGGAGAGAGCCACGATTCACCACTTATTCAGAGCTGAATGAGAGTTTGGAGCGAATCTACCAAGATACACGAGAGCAAATTCCCTACCGTAGGCCAATACGAAGGGATCCCACTGTTGACGAAAGGAAATCAGACAGATACTGCTTATTCCACGAACTGAATGGTCATAACAGTAACGACTGTAGACATCTGAAGGATGAGGTGGAAGGGCACATCAGGAACGGTATGCTACTTCAGTATGTGAGGAGGCGAGCTCCAGCGGTGGAGCCAGAGCGACCACCGTCTACATCAGCCAGGGGTGCCCCCGAGCCAGGACATCGTATGATTATCAATTAGTTGAAATTACGATGGACAAGTTGTAAACCTCTCACCAACACGGGTAAGTCATTTACACATGTGCGAGATCACGAACGGTCCATAGGCATGTTGTGAATGACTACTAACCCTATTGTTGTGGGAGTTTACACTTTGACATCCTTGCTTTGCTTTTGTTTCACCTTGGTTTGAATATTTGAACTTGATTTTGTTTAACATTTCTGCTAAAGACTTATTTTCAATGAAAAAATGCTACTTGTGATTTCATAACGGCTAAGCCACTTACACATGTACGGGATCACGAACGGTCCCTGGGCATGCTCTGAGATGGCGATAAACCGTTGCAAGAAACAATCCGGGGATTCACCCGAATGTGAAACCCGGTATTGATGATACTAAGTCCCTCCCCGGGCACACTCACTTCGCCACGAACGGCACCCGACCTCGAACGGTCACAATTCGATCGCGAACGATCGCACTTCGCCACAAACGGCACCCGACCGCGAACGGTCACAATTCGATCGCGAACGATCACACTTCGCCACGAACGCCACCCGACCTCGAACGGTCACAACTCGCCTCGAACGGCACCCCTCACCTCAAATGGCTTGATCACGAACGGTCGTCATTTGGGGCCATATAGAAATGCTAGATCGCGAACGGTCGCATCCCACCTGAAAATGGCTAGATCACGAACGGTCGTCATTTGGGGTCATACAAAAAATACTAGATCACGAACGGTCACAATTCACCTAATATGACATACGATCGCGAATGATCACATTTTGCCTCGTACGGCACACGATCGCGAACGATCACGTTCCTCTTTCCACGTCACCCGACCGCGAACGGTCATGATTCGTCTAGAACGACACCCGATCACGAACGGTCGCAACTCGTCTAGAACGACATCCGACTTCGAACAGTCACAATTCGTCTAGAACGACACCCGACCGTGAACGGTCCCATTTCTTTACTTGCAGCGAACGGCATCCGACCTCGAACGGTCCCATGTTACCTCAAATGACATACGCGAACGATCGTCATTCGTGGTCAGGGAAGACTCAAGTTCTTTGCAGGTCGATGATAGGATATGAACATCCAGTTTATGGAACTACAAAACACACCTTCCTAAAGCAAGGCATGTTTTGGGGGGCAAATGTTATCCCGCCTTTTGGCAAGGCCGTGACACCAAAAAGTTGACTGGAAAACTAAAGACAGTTCGTCGTTAAAGTTCGTTATACACTGTTTCACCATGGATATCAATGAATTTTGTCCGAGTCCGGATCAGGCTACAATTGATAAGACATGACAAGTAAAGCCATGCAAACCAACGTTCCAAGTTTGAAGTCAATCCGAGTTCGTACGCTCAAGATATCATCGATGCAAATTGGAGGAAATGACCTTGAGTTCGAATCCATAGGCAGAAACATGCGTTCGAATCCATCAAGCCAGAGTACTTCGAATCCACAGAGCTACTTTGCCTTGTAACCTTCAGATTGAACACCTTCGTATCCATCTGGGCTCGATGGTTCGTATCCATCACTCAAGCCCACTAAGACATCTTGCCTCGTACCCATCAGATACTCCGCTTCGAATCCATGAAGCTACTCCACTTCGTACCCATCAGATGCTCTGCTTCGAATCCATGCGAGGATGGCGTGTTCGAATCCATAAAGTGCCTTCCTTCAACTCCATCGAAATGAATACCTTCGAACCCATCCTATTATGATGACTTCGAATCGATTGGCTGTAGCGTAACATAATTGATTCGAACGATCACACCTTCGAATCCATTCTCTAGAATCCACTAAGTCAAGGCAGCAGAAAAGGTGGAGTCGACCCAGTCATCTCGGAGTGAAAAGTGGATCAACCCAGGAAATGTGCACCACGTCATCGCAAAGGCGCGAGAGGCCATCGAGTCGAGCCTATCGATTCGAACGAATCGAGTCGAAGCAAGCGTGTCAACCAGGAATGCAATCTTGAATCGATCATAACTTGAGATCTACAAGTCCAAATGCTATGAAATTTGGACAGTAGCTTGAGCACATGTTGAAGAATGTTCATGCCAAATTTCAGCTCGATCGGACAATTTCTTGATCGATTCGAACCAAGGGTCGAATCGATCCCAAAGTGGGCCCAAATCTCCAGATTTCGGCCAGGTGGGCCCCCTCACGTACCAGAACTGGTCTCCCCTCAATTTAGGCGAAATATTAGCCTCCTACACCTATAAATAGAGCCCCTGGTCATTCAGAAAAGGGGTCGGATAATTCTAAGCTCGAAAGAGCGCCCAGATTCTGCCAGATCTACTCCAAAACACCGCAGCTGCTTTAGATTGAGAATTAGCATATAATTTCAGTTGTACTACAGTATAAAGAATTGTAATCTTCAAGAATCGAGCAATAAAACCATCAAACTTCAGAGTGGACGTAGGCAAGATCGCCGAACCACTATAAATCTCGTGTCACTGTTCATTAATTTCTGGATTGTTGTTTGTTGCTTGCTTAGATCTGATATTTGTGTTTGGATATTGCTGATTTGTATTCATACACTGGTGCTTTCACAACACTTGGGGTTTGTGACCATTTTTGGTGCAAACAGAGTTTAGCCTAATCTCATCTCGATCTTGAGTACTATCAAAGAATTAAAAGGAGTCATTCACTCATACCTACATTTTTCGACGATCTAAGTATAAGTGCACATACCTTGAGGAATATCAACATATGTATTTTACATCCTCTATTTAATATATTAGTAGTAGTACACATAACATTTTTAGCTTGAGGAATATCAACAACTAAAGAGGATGCAAATAGTCTATTAATATATAAATGATAGAGGAGAACTCATATTAAAGAATCATAATTTTTAATATATATATATATATATTGAGGGATATTCATTTTTTTTGAAAGATAAGTTGGTTTTTTTAGCGGCCCGTCCACTTTTATTATCTAAATTTGTACAGGTGTGAGGCCAGGTGTGAGGCAAGAAGACCTCAGTAGCTTCGACACATATGCCTATAGAGTACTATCACATGACATGCTGCACAAGGAAATCTCACTTTCGACTCACATTACCAAACTTACAAGCACAATTGCACAATACAATTTGACTAAAACTCCTAACACAGTTGAAAATTTCAACTACTACAACAATAGACCAAACAAAAGCAGGCTACACATTACTTGCGCACAATGGTTGAAAGGAACACACAAGCTCTTGCAAAGCACGTCATATACCCCAAAAATACATTGAACCATAACGGCAAGAAAGAGCAGTGACCAACAATTTTTTTTCCAAAGCATCACCATTACAAAATAAAGTACAAGCAGAAAACTATGCACAACAATCACAAAATAGGCAGCAATAAGCTAGGGCAGAAGCTTGGTGAGAGAGAAAGGTACATGGGAGGTTTACCGAGGCCACCTTATAGCACCATAAGCATCATTAGGTTAAGTCACCTCCATCGCAAGGGCGATCCAACAAGTAAACAGATTTGAGACATGGAAAGAAATTGGCTGGCACAACTTCAATACCAAACTCAAACACCAAAACCACTATGATAGAACTCAAGATACTACCAAACTCTCCCAACGACCAAAATGGATAGAACCTGAAAAAACACCAGCTGTAACCCGACAGTGAAAACGTTAGATGCTGAAGTACATATGCAACTTCAAAATAGCTCAGCCCTATGAATTGATTTCAAAGATTCTGATAGAAGGGCAATGGGGATTTTAACATCGACATTTGATCTAAAATGATTGGGTAAGAAGATAGAGGATTCAAGATCGAGCTTGGGAGTATAGCAGAAGTAGGTAGATGGTAGACCGTATGACTTCTTGTGTGAACCATATTGCTTAATCTATATCAGAGTTTTTGATGCAAGGAGCCTTTTTTTTGAAATTGCTTACAAATAAAATTAGAAACGAGCAGTTTAATACAGAAGAATAATAGAAGTAAGGTTGTGATCAGGAAAAGAATGCTTCAGACAACAAATAAAGAAATAGAAAACAAGTAAAGAAAGGTGGTGAGAATGCAATGAACAGAAGCAATAGAAGAATAAGTAATGTTTATTTTATTATTCATAATCTGCTTTTCATAATATCACCACAACTGTATTTATAGGATTTTATACAACGACTATTTTTGACTTGATCAATTTCTCAGCACCTTCCTGTTGACAAATTCTTCCAAAATATATATGTGCAGGCATTGTGCACGTGTGCACGTGCACACACATGCACACTGTTTATCGACTAATTTTCTATCGAATTAGAAAACCATCGAAGAATTTCAAATTAAAATTTACCGCAAGCGCACGGCGTACTATTGATGTACGTGGCGAGTACGGGTTGATCCGCAGGGAATTGATGATTTTAAAAATTCTATTCAATCAAATTATACCAATTGGAATGAAAGCTAGAGAATTAGAAAATTAGCTAACTAACTAAAAGAAAAGAGATGCAAATATAAGAGTTAAATGACAATTTAGAGAATACATCCACTCTCTAGATCATCTAGTTCAACACATATGAAATCATGATCTCTCTTTTATGGTCATTAGTGCTTTAATTGATGTGCTTATCATAAATATGGCATATTTGTGCTATTGATTAGCCAACATAAGCCATCAAACTATAACACACCCCTTAAACCACTTACTAACTTTAATGAAACTTGACAATGAAATTGAAAATGAAATCTATTTTAAGTATGGCCTATTAACAATTGATTAGAAATATAGACCATCAAATTTTAATTTCAAATCACTTTCTTTTGCCATAATCATATTTTGATGAAGATGCAATTAGTGTTAGTGATTGTTTAAGCATAGCCTATTTGGTGTCAACAATATAGGCTATCAACTTCAAAGCAAAAACAACTAGTAAACCATTTCTATCATCATCATTAAGCACAAAAGAAGAGCATGAATTAACAAATATTTGAAGCTACATAATTAGAGGGCTTCATTACCCCTAAATTGAAGGGGTTTAGCCTCTCATATTTGTCATTTGATTAACAAATGTAGCTAGCAAAATGAAAGCAAAAGGAAAGGAAAATGAAAGCTAATGAAAAAGAGAACTAATCTAATTGCATAAAAAAAATCTACACTACTTGCATAAATAAACAAATCTACACTACAACATGAAAGGAAATATACAAGAAAAGAAAAAGAACATGTATTAAATTGCATAAAGAAAAAAAGGAATTACATAAGAGAAGAAATGGCTAAGTAGCCATGAAAAGAAAGAGAGCTTTGATTTATTTTCTAAGCTAAAAACTAACTAAAAGAGACTAAGGAAGGAAGGGGTTACATGAAACATAAAGGGTACTTATACATGTGTTAAACCCTAATTCATATTTTTGAGGAATGCCCAAAATACCCTTGAGAAAGTGTGGAGGCCAAGTAATCATTAGCTTCTACTACTCAAAATTTAAGTGTACATGAAGCCATTAATTCCATAAGCATGTGCATTAGCCTCTAATTTGTACATTAAGGTAGGTGGGTAGGTGGGGTCCTCCATGTTCTTCACTTTGAATTATTTCCATCTTCATTCCTTTGTATTCATTTTGTGCATGCATGTGTCTTCATGAAACAACTCCTATTTGAGATCAAATTCCTACACAAATATATATATATATATTTCCAATTAATTTTTCTCAAAGAAATATATGCACACAAATGACCGTTTTGCCCCTATATAAAGATGGATATGTGACAATTTGGAATTAATATGGATTTTGGTTAAAACAAGTTAAAATACCCAATATGATCATTTATTTAATTTAAATAGAATAAATATGGTGGTAAAAATATGCACATTTACGTGCACATCAAATACCCCCACACTTATCTTTTTATTCGTCCTCTAATGAACTAAAACTAAGATAAATCCGTTTTTGTAGGGAGCACGATTGCATTGAGCGTATGCAACAAGCCGTTAAACCTCTGGGTGTCCCCAGTAGGACGAGTGTTGTCTCGTGAGGGTTTTCAGCGGATACTACCCACAAAATTCAAATGCAGAATGAAAATATATACAAAATGCAAGATTTATTTATAAAGAGATGAATGCGAGTTTTTGGAAATATTTACAAATGAAAGATTTACTTTTAAATAGACACAAATAAGTTAAATATAAGTTTTTGTCATTATCTTGAAATTTAAGTCATTTACTCATCAAAACATCCAACAAAAATCAAGTTATCATAACAAATAGACTATAGTTTAACTCGTTATTTCGGTTGATAACACAGTGTAACTATGAAATGGATCCTTAGTTGATTATCAAAGTTTATCAAAGTGGTATTTTCATTTCAGTTCAATTATAAGTCAAATCAAATAAGTTAAAATAGTGCTTGGATTTCATTTTCTTACTCTCTCCATTTTTTTCTTTTGAAAATTTTATTTATATTAACAATATTTACATATGCCTAACTCAGATAAATTGAGGCCAGATATATTACCCATGCACTGCCTTGCGGACTGATGTGAGGGGAATACAGAGCGTGGCGAGTGAACACACAACTGTGAACACTTATTGACTGTAGGCGGTATTAGTAAAATAATTTTTATATACATACACCTAACTCAGATAAACTGAGACCAGATATACCGATCATGCACTGCCTTTCGGGCTTACGTGAGAAGGGTACAAAGCATGGCGAGTGAACATACGAGTGTGAACACATGACTCTAGGTGTAAAAAAAATATATACATATATACAAATGTTTTTTTTATACTTATATATTTTTTCTGTTTTTTTAAAGGGAGACAGTTTTGCAAAATCGTCTTAACACCATTTAACTTAGAAGACAAAAAAAATGTTATATCCTTTTATTTGAATTCACTACTTTTTAAATCAAAGATTTTCAATTAGGATATTTCATAATTAACACGTATGAACCTTCCTATATACTAGCTAAACCATCGTTATTTGTAATCAAACTTCATTTTTATTTTTGTTAAGATAAATAAATTTTCAAAAATTTCAATTTAATAAACCAAAACCATATATTTATCCTATAGTGTTTCTTTTAAAAACTAATCAAAATGCTTAAAAAAAACATTTGTTTTCTTTTTGAGATTTGTTTTTCAATTTTGGAAAGAAAAATTAAACTATGAAAAATCGAAAATGATGATGAGTCTCCCCCCACACTTGATTTTGACTGTGTCCCCACAGTCAACACAAGTGGAAGGAGAAAAATAAAAATAAAAACATGACCTTTATTTAAATGAAAATTAATGGTATTTACACGGGATCAGAAAGTATATCATCAAAAGGTAAATGAAATGGTCTTCCAAAGACCAATTCATTTGTCTCATCAAGTATGCGATACAGAGCTTAAGCTCAAAATACCAAATCGTAAAAGATTTCAAAGTTGAATGTTGATTTGGAAAAACGAATGTCGTTTTATTGAAAACTGTATGAGTTGTTTTATTTTCGATGATTTTCGGGGTTGATAGAATAATTGATTGAAATTCAAATTTATTATCACCGAATTGAAATTCAAATTTATCATTGAAAACTTCTTCAAAATTATTGATTTCAAAATCAGAATGGTGATGTAACTCTTCCCCATCAGACTTTGACAACTCGTTTTCAAAAAGTCCAAAGAAATCGTGTTCGTTAAATTCGTCTTCCTTTGTTTCATTATCAACAACTTCATTGCGTATCTCAAGTTCAAAATCCAAAGTTGTTGTATTCAAAATTTAGAAATCGAGAAAAGGAAGATCGGATTTTAAATTTGGTTCCACACCCACAAAAGAATTGAAATCCAACTCAATTACCGTTTTTTCAACAACTTCATTAAGGTCATCATTTTAAATTTCAAAAGTTGTTATTTGAAAATCGTCAATTTGGGTAAAAGATGGACTATCGTTTGACTCGTCACACGTTGGGATTTGATTTTGTTTTTCACATTGTTTCATATATGTTTCGAACAACAAATCCATGTGATTATTGTGAATTTCATTAATTTGCTCAACAAAGTCAAATTTGTAATTATTAACTTGAAAAATTCACTTTGAAGTTGTTGAGGACAAAAATTTTCAATCGTATCGTGGTCGAGATTATTTCCATTGCCAAAATTATTTGAAAAGTGGACCACATTTTCATTTTGATTTTGAAATTCATTTTGGAGTTCAAAATTGAATTGGCATGGGTTATACTCGAAATCGTTTGAATTTTGAAGTGAATTCAAATTTTGATTATTTTGAAAACTTTGAGTTGAATCATTGCACAAATATGAATTACACAAATCATTTATCATTTGATTTTATTGTGTAGAGATTCCAAGTAAAGAAGAAATGCTCTTTTCAAGATTTGAGGGTTGGTCATCGTTTTGAAAATTTTATGGTTCAAAATTTGAATCATTTAAATAATAGTTGTTGTTAAAATATCCATACGAATTTGGAGTGAAATTATATGGATTATATTGATTTACATAGCTATCGCAAAATTCATGTGAATATGGAAATTCAGACATTTTCAAGAATGTTTTTGGTTTTTTTATAAGGAAAAAAAATATTTGCAAACAAAATTTATTTTTCAAAAGGGAAATTGATTTTTGTTTTGTTTTTTGGTTTTTTCAAATTTTTTCTTTGTTTTTGAAAAGGTTTTATAATAATAAAAAAAAATTTGAATTTTTGTTTTTCTAAAATTTTTTTTTGGATTTTTAAAATTTCAAAGAAAAAGGATTTAAAATTTTCGAAGGAAAAGAAAATGGAATATTTACAATTTTTTTTTTTAGTTCTGAATTTTGAAATTTTTTTTCTTTTTAAATATGCATGAACTAATGCAACTAAATGAATGCAAGGGTTAATTACAAATGATTTATCCTAAGTTAACCAAAATTTTATAATCACACATTGTCTTAGATAAACAAGATAGTTCTTAGCCAGGTAACGGACAGGATTTATCGGTGTACCACGAATCACCGTAGCAATGCAGCCGAAGGTTTAAGTACCTTCAGAGGAACAACCACTATAATATTTACAAATCACCGTAATATTTATAAATAGTTATTACTCTGCCGTAGCCTAGACACCGAGAATTTAAATCGTTCAAAGAAGACAACTTGTCAATATACAATTAAGTGTTATCAAAACCGTTATTATTAATCAAAAATTAGGATGAAATGCAAAGCAGAAATTAAACGTGTATTAACAATGCAACTACGAATGGATTTTTGTTTTTTGTTTTCTGAATTTTTTTATGCAAATGCAAACAACCAACAATACAAGGCAAATAAAAACAATAGATAGGGGCTATATAAAAGCAGCAAAAAAAATTATAGCAAGCATGATAACCAATTTATTTTTTGGCAAGCGGGCTGTCTCCTTCCGCTTTGGCAACCTGAAATAAAAATAACAAGATATATACAAAAAAAATTCTTTTGTTTTGTTCTTTTTTTTAGAGAAAATAAAAACTAAAACAAATGAAAATCAAAACAAATGAAAATCAAAACAAATGAAACTAAAATAATTTGAAAACAAAATGGACTAAAACAAGATAAATACTCGTTCTATTTTTTTTAATGAAAGTAGAAAGAAAGAAGTCCTAAAATGAAAGAAAAATACAACACACTAGGACCAATTGAAAACAACTCACCTCTTTTTTTTAAAACAAAGAAAACTAAACAAAAATAAAAAAGGAAATAAGCTAAAAACCAAAAACAAATTATATTAAAGCATCAAGCCCGGCCCAAACCAATGTGTATCTCGTTTTCTTTCCTTTTTTCAAAATCGATTTTGGCCAAGCTTTTTTTTTATCAAAGGAGTCAAGTCTTATTTCTCACAAAAACAAACGTAAACATACACCGAAACCAAAATTAACAAATCAATTTCCTCCAATTTCAATGAAAGCCAAATTCATGTTCAAGTAGATCGAATTTCACCAAAAATTTGTTCGGATTTGGATACGGTGATGCGATGGAGTCGTGGTGTTGAGTCGAAAGTTCGATTGGCCGACGTTTGATGAAGGTCGCATGGCTGTTTGGGGGTTTCGATTGAAGGTTGAGGAGGATGCTGACACCGGTGATGGTTTTCAAGTGCTCGAAGAGGTTGCGATTTTTAGTAGAGGACTGGGTAGTGGAAGCGATTCGTGATTGCAGTAGTGATGACAAGTATGTAATGAATGTTTCAGATATGCGATCCTGGGAGCTTGAGCTTTGGTCGCAACTGAGTGTGGTGATGGTCTATGATGTATTGATGAGAGGCGAGGTTGGAGCTAGGAGTTGGGTATGGGTGATTGGGGAACTATGTATATGGACGTGGTTTGAGGCAACTAGTGGGAAGCAGTAGAAATGGTGACTGGTTGGATGTAGGTGATAGGCAGGGGATGTTGGAGAAGGTAGTGGTTTGGTGGATTGTGTCGTTGACTGTTGATGGTGGGTTAGTCAATGACTGATGCAGGAAGAGTGGAAGTTGAATGTTGTATCGGATAGATGTTTTGCACAGTGGAAAGTGAGGAGATGATCGAAGTGATGGCAGCAGTGATAGTCTTTGACAGTGAAGATGGTGAGGGTAGGTCAATGCAGGTGATATGGTGATGTATGTTGGTTGTGTATGGTTTTTGGTTCGAAGTAGATGGTCAGTAGATGGTGACTGAGCTGTTCGAAGTAGTGGGCAGATGGTTGATGAGTTGAGTGGTTGCCCTGATGTGCAGTGAAATGTAGTGAAGGTTTGTGGCAAGGGGAGATGTTGGAGATGAGGAGTAAAGCAGAGGGTTGCAGAGTCAGAGGTGGAGGTTATGGTGATGGAGAAGGTGTCTGGTGTATGTCGTATCAGCCAAGTGCAGGTATGTAAGGCTGGTGAAAGAGTTGTTAGTGGCAGAGAGGTTGATGTAATTGGTGATTGTGAAATTTTTATGGGAAGTCAGTGATGGTGGACCAGTTTCTAGGTTGTGAATGATTTATGGCAGTCGTCGTATGGTTTGGTTCAGGTAATGTGGAGTGTGGATGGTCACGGTGATAATTGGCTTTGGAATTGTTGTTGTAGTGTTGCACAGAGGCTTGTGAATGGAGAGGGTGGATTGTTGGAGTGATAAGCAGATTGTTGAGGAAGTGACAAGTGATGGTTGTTGGTGCAGTTTTGTTATGTTATGTTATGCAGGATGTTATGGAGTTCGGTGGGATTGTGATTTTAGAGGGGGAGTGCTAGTGTTTGAAGCACTGTGGTGTGATGTGTTGCACTGAAACTTGTTGAGGCTCAGGTATGTTGAAGTCTAGTGATGAAGTAGTGATTGTTCGGGCAGAAAGCAAGTGATGATCATGTTGTTAGAGTTATTTGTTGTTAAACTGAAGTGCGTATGATGAAGTATGTAAAGTAATGAGCAGTTTGTGATGTACTTATGAATTGTGAGAGGAAAAGAGGATGTGGTTGGAGATGAATATTGTGGAGGTGAATTTGGGTTGTGATATAGGAAGGCAGTGGAATAATGGTAATGGATGATGTGTTGTATTGCAATGTATTGAGGAGTTGTTTGTAGAGTATGGTGAAGTTGAAGTGGTTTGTTATAGGCAAGGTAGGATGGTAGTGATATGGGTACTGTGCAGTAGAGAGGAGTATGAAATAGTGGTTTCAGGTGGTTGGAGACTGTGAACTGTGTGCAGTCTTGCAATGCAGCAGGCAGGGGGTTCAGTGCACAGTAGAAGGCAATGTAACAATGTTTTTGTAAATTTTTTTGAAACTAAAAATTGTAAAAGTAATGTAAAAAAAGATGTAAAATGTAAAAAGGAATGGAATAAATTTTTTTTTTCTTTTTGAATGAAATTGTGTATTTTTTTTATCAATGGAAATGCAAATGACACTAGAAAACAAGCACACAACAAAAATCAAACGACAAACACACAACAAATTTTAAAAAAAAAATGAAAACGAACACACAAAACAAACACACACTAAAAATTAAACAAAAATAATTCAAAGAATAGAGAATAAAATCAATCAATTCCCCAGCAACGGCGCCAAAAACTTGTTTATCGTCTAATTTTCTATCGAATTAGAAAATCGTCGAAAATTTTCAAATTAAAATTTACCGCAAGCGCACGACATACTATTGAAGTACGTGGCGAGTACGGGTCGATTCGTAGGGAATTGATGATTTTAAAAATGCTATTCAATCAAATTATACCAATTGGAATGAAAGTTAAGCTAGAGAATTAGAAAATTAGCTAACTAACTAAAAGAAAAGAGATGCAAATATAAGAGTTAAACGACAATTTAGAGAATAAATCCACTCTCTAGATTATATAGTTCAATACATATTAAATCATGATCCCTCTTTGATGGTCATTAGTGCTTTAATTGATGTGCTTATCATAAGTATGGCATAATTGTGCTATTGATTAGCCAACATAAGCCATCAAACTATAACACACCCCTTAAACCACTTACTAACTTTAATGAAACTTGACAATGAAAATGAAAATGAAATCTATTTCAAGTATGGCCTATTAACAATTGATTAGAAATATAGACCATCAAATTTTAATTTCAAATCACTTTCTTTTGCCATAATCATATTTTGATGAAGAGGCAATTAGTGTTGGTGATTGTTTAAGCATAGCATATTTGGTGTCAACAATATAGGCTATCAACTTCAAAGCAAAAACAACTCGTAAACCATTTCTATCATCATCATTAAGCATAAAAAGAGGGCATGAATTAACAAATAGTCGAAGCTACATAATTAGAGAGCTTCATTACCCCTAAATTGAAGGGGTTTAGCCTCTCATATTTGTCATTTGATTAACAAATGTAGCTAGCAACATGAAAGCAAAAGGAAAGGAAAATGAAAGCTAATGAAAAAGAGAACTAATCTAATTGCATAAAAGAAAATCTACACTACTTGCACAAATAAACAAATCTACACTACAACATGAAAGGAAATAAACAAGAAAAGAAAAAGAACATGTATTAAATTTCATAAAGAAAAAAAAAGGAATTACATAAGAGAAGAAATGGCTAAGTAGCCATGAAAAGAAAGAGAGATTTGATTTATTTTCTAAGCTAAAAACTAACTAAGAGAGACTAAGGAAGGAAGGGGTTACATGAAACTTAAGGGGTACTTATACATGTGTTAAACCCTAATTCATATTTTTGGGGAATGCCCAAAATACCCTTGAGAAAGTGTGGAGGCCAAGTAATCATTAGCTTCTACTAATCATCATTTAAGTGTACATAAAGCCATTATTTCCATAAGCATGTGCATTAGCCTCTAATTTGTACATTAAGGTAGGTGGGTAGGTGGGGTCCTCCATGTTCTTCACTTTGAATTATTTCCATCTTCATTCCTTTGTATTCATTTTGTGCATGCATGTGTCTTCTTGAAACCACTCCTATTTGAGATCAAATTCCTACATAAATATATATAAATTTCCAATTAATTTTTCTCAAAGAAATATATGCACACAAATGACCATTTTGCCCCTATATGAAGACGGATATGTGACAATTTGGAATTAATATGGATTTTGGTTAAAACAAGTTAAAATACCTAATATGATCATTTATTTAATTTAAATGGAATAAATATGGTGGTAAAAATATGCACATTTACGTGCACATCACACACATATCATTCTCCTCTTTTCTTCAAGCTAAGGTCTTCTGACTTGGAGCTATGGCATCTCTGACATGGCCAGGCTGATCTGAGTCTCCCTTCAGTAACTTTTTCGATGAACTATGGCCGGAGATGAACCTCTGTTGTTTGATGGCTGGAAAAAGTTCTTGAGCATGACATCTCCCCTTCCCTTGAAAAATGGACATTGCCTCAAGGTCCAGAGTAGGGAACTTCCTTATAACTTCCCAGTACTCCTCCCAAGTGGCCTCCTCCTCCAGCAAGTCCTTCCATTTGACCAAAATTTGTACTATGGGTTTATTGTCCAATGGAACTATTCTTCTAGCCAATATTCTTTCTGGCTCCTTAACTAACTCTTCTACATAAGAGGGAACTGCATCCTGAATTATTACTCCATCAACTACCCTCTTCTTCAACTGAGATACAAGAAATACTGGGTGTATTCTTACATCAGGGGGTAGTTTTAATAGATATGCTACTTCTCCTATCTTTTTTTCCACTTTATATGGCGCATAAATTTTTGGAGATAACTTGTGTATCTTCTGATTCCTTGCCGAGATCTGCCTGTAGGGTTGTAGTTTAAGGTAGACCCAATCACTAATTTCAAAGCTTCTCTCTGTCCTCTTTAAGTCAGCATATTTCTTAATCCTGTCTTTAGCAAGCACTAGGCTGTCTTTCAAAAACTGCAGGACCGAATCTCTGGAATATAATTCATCTTCCACCTGCTGTACTTTAGCTGTATTGGGTATATAGAGGAGTAGTGTTGGAGGGGCCACACCTTAAACTGCCTGGAATGGAGTCATTCTTGTAGAAGTCTTCCATGTAGTGTTGTACCAATATTCAGCAAGAGTTAACCATCTAGACCACTCAGAGGGTTTATGTCACACAAAGCATTTTAAATACTCCTCTATAATTTTGTTAGTGACCTATGATTGCCCATCAGTTTGGGGGTGGTAGGCTGAGCTCAATTTCAAAGTGCTGCCTTGCAATTTAAAAAGTTCCTACCAAAATAAACTTGTAAAAATAGAATCCCTATCACTAATGATGGTTGTAGGCATCCCATGAAGTCTAAATAACCTATTAAAAAATACTTGTGCCACTTCCCTAGTTGTGTAAGGGTGGGCCATAGGGAAAAAGTATGCATATTTTGACAATCTATCTACTACAACATATATAACAGTGTATCTTTGGCTCTTTGGAAACATGAGATAAAATCCATTGTAATATCTGTCCAGATTTTTCAAGGTATGGTTAGAGGCTGATGAAGACCAGGTATGTGCAAGTTTTCACTTTTATTCCTTTGACATACTTCATAATTTCTGATGAAATCCTCTACATGCCTTCTCATTCTTTTCCAATAAAAAACTTCCCTTATTCTTTTGAGTGTGCCTTTAACCCCATAATGCCCACTGAGTGGAGTGGAGTGAAATTCATTAATGAGGATTTTCACTAGGTCTGCATCATGATGATCCATTAAGATTATACCTTTGACAAATATTAGCCCATCCACTAAGTTAAATTTTCCTGTGTCTCCTTGTTAATTTTCTTCAACTTCAGCATATAAAGGAGAATTGAGGAGTTTGCTTTTTAATCCTTGTAGACAGGTAGACTGTTCTTGTGATAAAGCCATGCACTGTCCTTGTTCCTCATCCCTTCTAGAAAGTGAGTCAGCCACTACATTCTCCTTTCCTGTCTTATATTCCACTAGATAATCAAAACCATGTAGTTTGGCAAGCCATCTTCCTTGACTTCTAGTATGTAGCCTCTGAGACAATAAATACTTAAGGCTTTGATGATCAGTTCTTATGACAAACTGTCTACCCATATGATATTGTGTCCATTTCTTAGTTGCCAATATCAAGGCAAGCAACTCTTTTTCGTTGGTTGAAAGGTTTAGATTCCTGCCTTGCAGTGCCTTACTCAAAAATGCAATAGGTTTATCATCTTGTAGAAGGACTGCTCCTATGCCAATACCATTGGCATCACATTCAACCACAAATGGTTTGCTAAAATCAGGCATGCAGAGAACTGGTGGGGACATAAGGCATTGTTTTAACTGCTCAAATGCTTGGAAGGCTCTCTCACTCCAATGAAAATAATCTTTTTTTTAAAAGGTCAGTAAGAGGCTTAGCAATGATTCCATAGTTTTTTATAAATTTCCTATAGTATCTAGTGAGACCTAGGAACCCCTTAAAGCTTTCAAGGTAGTAGGAACAGGC
Organism: Allium fistulosum; assembly: GCA_030737815.1. Lineage (NCBI taxonomy): Eukaryota > Viridiplantae > Streptophyta > Magnoliopsida > Asparagales > Amaryllidaceae > Allium > Allium fistulosum. Next base: position 620,236,003 of record CM060906.1, read on the forward strand.
CATTCTTTTACAGCTTGTACCTTACCACTATCTACAGCTATACCATTTGTAATGATCACATGCCCAAGGTACTCAATGTTTTCCTTAGCAAAAGAACATTTAGAAAGCTTAATAACCAAATGATTTTCTTGAAGTACCTGCAAAGTAATTTTGATATGCTCCAAATGCTCAAGCATAGCTTGGCTGTAAATTAGTATATCATCAAAAAACCCAAAATGAACTTCCTTAAATAGGGCCTGAAAATGGAATTCATCGAGGACTGGAAAGTGGAAGGGGCATTCACAAGACCAAAGGGCATAACCTTGAACTCATAATGCCCATCATGGGTTTTAAAGCAGTTTTATGGACGTCCCCTTCACTGACTCTTATTTGGTGATATCCTGATCTAAAATCTAATTTAGAAAAATATTTGGCACCATGTAGTTCATCGAATAAATCATCAACCAAAGGTATGGGAAATTTGTCCTTAATAGTGATACTATTGAGTGCTCTATAGTCTATGCACAGTCTCCATGTCCCATCTTTCTTTCTAACCATTACAATTGGCGAAGAATAGACACTACAACTAGGCCTTATGATTCCAGAGCTTAACATTTCTTGAATAATTTTCTCTAATTCATTTTTAATTTAGTGTGAGTGTCTGTAGGGTTTTAGACACACTGGCCAGGTTCCTTGTAAAAGTGGTATCCTATGATCGTGAGGCCTATTGGGAGGTAAAGTGCTTAAAGGAGCTGGTACTTTTCGAAATTTATCCAAAATACTTTTGACTGACTCATGAATCTCAGTGTTTACCTCGGTGACAAGCTGTGAACAAAGCATCATGGCTACTTATCCTTGAGCACAGTCCTTTTTTATTAATTTTTTATCCACTATTTTCAGACCTTCTGGATGTATTCCTTGCCATACATGAGTTTTTCCATTATATTTGAACCTAACTTGTAATTTTAAGAAATTTATGGTTACTTCTCCTAAAGTTTTCATCCACTGAGCCCCTAATACAATTTGACAACCATCTAGAGGTAATAAGAGAAGATCTATAAACATGCAATAGTTTTGATATTTTAAAGGTACCTGACTACACATACCTTTGCCCTATAACCTTTCACCATTAGCCACTTGCACTTCGAAATTTTTGTGTCATCTTTCTCCAATTGAATCTTTTCAGCAAGGTGGTAGTCTATTAAATTATGTGTAGATCCAAAGTCAATGGAAAGTAAGGTTTCTCATGTATTGCTCCACAAACTTTGATGGTGTGGAAAGCTGGTATCCCATACATAGCATGGAAAGTAATGGCTGGGCTAATTTCCTCCTTAATTGCTTATGTTATCTCTTCAGTATCTTGGTTTTCTTAGTTTTTTTATTTCTTCTTCTCTGTCCTCATCCAAGTTTGTTACCCCTTCTATGACATAAGCTTGTTTATTTTTGCACTGGTGGCTTGGATGCCAAGGTTCACTACACCTGTAGCATTGATTTTTTCTTTGCTTGTCCATCACTTCTTCTGTTGAATTGCCCTTTCCCTTTGCATTTTCTGAAATGGGTCTAGGTTTAGTGGTGAACGACATACCAGTCTTTGGAAATCTTGATGGGTACCCCTTGGTAGTGACTGGAGTAACATAACTAGGCTTATATGGTCCTTTAGGGTTTGACCAACTTGTTTCATAAACCTTGGCCAAAGATACTGCCACCCTGAAACTAGTGGGTCTGGCTGCCTCAACATTGCTCTTGATATCTTCCTTTAACCCAGAATTTATCCACAACATAATCATGGTGCAAATGAGGTAGAAGGTCCTACAACTATTCAAATTTGGAGAGATATGCTTGCACCGTAGGGAGTTGTTTAAGATTAGCAAAGGCCTTGAAGGGTTTCCTTAACTCGGGGGGGAGCAAACCTTATTATAATCTCTTCCTTAAATAGTTTCCATAGATCGTGGTTTTTAACATTGTTAGACAACCACCTATACCATTTTTGTGCATCATCTTTTAAGTGAAATGAGCAGGTAGGGACCCATTCTACCTCTGGTGTGTGATGATACTTGAATAATTGCTTAACCTGGTCTACCCATTAAACTACAGTATTATGTCCACCATATACTGGAAATTCTAATTTTATAGTAGTGTGTTGAATCAGGGTAGGGGAAGGTAGGATACTGGGTTGAGGTCTTGGGTGAGGCTGGTGATTCAAATATGAGGAATGGGGGAAAGTGAAAAGTTCCTGTTATTGTTTCTCTGGTATGGTGGTATATAAGGGTGATTTCTTGAGGTTTGTTGAGGTTCTTGATGGGAAATGGATGGTGAATTCCTTTGAGACCTTATTTCTTGCATAAATGATTCTAGGGTGGCCGTGAGAAGTTCGAACCTTCCATTGAATTCTTGGGTGCTTTCTTGGAAAACTTGTTGTAATTCTTGCTGAGATTGATGAAGTTCTTGTTGTGCTTCAGCCATTTGATCCAAGGTCTGTTTTGTAGTCTCATTGATGTGTTCTTGCCGCTTCCAGAACTCCTCTTCATTAATGGTGCTGAGTGCAGTGCTTTGATTAGTATCTTCCACGTTGCTATTGTTAGCGGATTAAGGGTTTTGATATGGGTCAAGCTCTGATACCACCTTGGTAGACCCTGTTAGTCCATAGGATAGTGGTTTTGATGACAACAACTATAGAAGTGTTATAAAATATATATGTGCAGGAAATCTATATGCAGGTATCAACAAAAGAAGACTGTACAGTAAAGAAAACAAAATTGATGAAGACAAAGATCAAGAGTTCAAGATTGAAGACTCATGAGATTCAAGATATTCAAGAGTTCAAGACAAATAATATAGTTAGGTTAGATATTTGTTAAAACTCCTTGAAAGCACTATCATTCTTTTTTATCCAATTTACTCGTGGAATGGAATCCACTTCGTTCTTGTTAAAGGGATGGAACCCTAGTGAGATGGAACTCACGAAATATCTAGTGGAACGGATAGTAGCCCTATTTTGTTATCCACTAATTTTGATTCAAAATGATTTTCAAAATTATCTCTTGTTTTATAAAATGATTTTCAAATATTCCTTTTCAAAAGAAAAACCTTCGTTCACATTTCCAAAAATGTTTTAGCCTCAAAATCATATTTATCATTTTGTTATATTTTGATTTCAAAATTGTCCTTGATATTTTAGCCTCAAAATCATATTTATCATTTTGTTATATTTTGATTTCAAAATTGTCCTTGATATTTTAGCCTCAAAATCTATTTTAATATTATATTTACTTTAGTTTATTTACTTTCATTTTAAATATATTTTAGTATATATACATATATACATTCATAAGTATTTCTACTTCTAAATACCTTATACAAATACATAGAGTCCATTTGAATAAAGTTGCATATGTTTTAAATCATCATTTTCAAAGTAAAGCAAATCATCACTTTTTACTAGACCATGTCGACATCCTATTTACCTGTCATGTCGACATGCTTCCCGTTCCAGCAAAGGTTGTTTTCAAAAGAAGTTTCTATTTATTTAAACCTCTTCGAATGGACACATCCATTCATTCTCTATAAATAGAGACTGTTATGGACGTTTTCAAAAAACTACTTTCTTCATTTTCTCTCCTCTTTACTCTCTTATCTTATTTTCTAATCATCCTATCCATATTCTGCCGAAATCTTAAGTGAATCAAACCAGAATATCTCTAGTTTGATTCTCTGCCACTCTCTCCAAAGAATCTCAGTGCTTATCAGAGTTATAGATATATTTGTACTCAAAGAAACTTGTGTGGGGTTATAAAGGTGTGATCGTGTCCTTGGAAATCGATCGGGTGAACTTGTGTCCTGTGAATCAAGTGGTTCTACCCAGAGACCTGAGAATCTGGAGGGTGTACCTCATTGCCTTGGAATCGAGGGATTGTAATCTAGATTATTGTTGAATAGAAAGCCGTACGGGTTGTGCGGGACTGGATGTAGGGTAACACCGAACCAGTATAAAATTCCTGGTGTGTTCTTTCCTTTACTTGCTTTTTATTTATATTTGCATTTGTTTGTGATTCTGTGATTTGATCTGTGATTGTGTATTTGCATTAAGTTAGTTAATTCAATTTAAATCAAAGAAGTTTTAAAGAAATTCTTAAAACACTATTCACCCCCCTCTAGTGTTAAATAGCCTTAAGATCATCTTCCGCGTCCCTTTCAGACCCATGCTCATCATGATGACTTCTTGTGTGAACCATATTGCTTAACCTATATCAGAGTTTTTGAAGCAAGGAGACTTTTTTTTAAAATTGCTTACAAATAAAATTAGAAACGAGCAGTTTAATACAGAAGAATAATAGAAGTAAGGTTGTGATAAGGAAAAGAATGCTCCAAACGGTAAATAAAGAAGAAGAAAAAAAGAAAAGAAAGGTGGTGAGAATGCAATGAACAGAAGCAATAAAAGAATAAGCAATGTTTATTTTATTATTCATAATCTGCTTTTCATAATATATCCACAACTGTATTTATAGGATTTTATACAACGGCTATTTTTGACTTGATCAATTTCTCATCACCTTCCTATTGACAAATTCTTCCAAAATATATATGTGCAGGCACTGTGCACATGCACACACATGCACACATATCATTCTCCTCTTTTCTTCAAGCTAAGGTCTTCTGACTTGGAGCTATGGCATCTCTGACATGGCCAAGCTGATCTGAGTCTCCCTCCAGTAACTTTTCCGATGAACTATGGCCGGAGATGAACCTTTGTTGTTTGATGGCTGGAAAAAGTTCTTGAGCATGACAGTAGATGCCCAAAGAATTAAGAAATAGTATTTGATAACGAGAAAAACTAGAGGAGAGTTGAGGGATGAAGAGCGCAGAGGGAAATGACGGAAGTAGGTAGAGGAAGAAAAAGAAGAGACCGGCGGTGGAGAAACAAGGAAACCCCGGTCCCCGTTAACGTGTGCTTTTTCAATAATTTTGGAGATTGTTATTTTTTTTATTCAGTGATATCGATTTAGCAAACAATGTATTTCTTATGAAATACCCTCGTCGGTAAAGAATTGGACACATCGAACGACATATGTATAATACATATGTATTTTAATTTATTTATAACTATTTGTAGTTTAATTAACTTATGTAATATTCTTATGTATTTTATTAATTAAATCATATTTAATTAATTTAAATTAATTAAATTATTTTAAAATCAAAATTTTATTTTTCTCATCTTAAAAAATTTAAGATGAATAAACACTTATAGTTTCATTATACAATTACCATTATACATATATATTGAATTATTAATTAACATTTAACTGATATATATATTTATCAAATAAATATTCGAATAATTAAAACATTTTTAACTAAATAATTTCTTAATAATTTTAGAAAAGTAATATATTACTTACCTTAAACATTTTAAGATATACATACATACATTAATATGTGTATGTATGTGTTTGTGTGTATATATATATGTTTATTTTGATTAATTCATTCATTATTATTTATTTACTTAATATAATTAATTAAATTGTTATCTAAAAATATAATTTATTTTCAAAATAATTTTGAAAAATATTTTATAACTTTTAAAAAATTTATTATATATTTTAAATTTAACTTTAAATTCAAAATACAACTTTTAATTTTCAAAATGAATTTTGAAAATTAGCCCAAGGCTCAACAATTTAGGCCTCTATATTTCTGATAACATTTAGGCTTACTTCATCCTTCAAGTCGAGTTAGTAGCCAGGTAGGGCATAATACTTGATTAGGCAAACCCAACCTTAGACACTACTTGTAACGACCCGGAATTTTGCTACTTTGATTTACGAATATTGAATTAATTTTAAATATTCAATATATAAGTTTTATAATTAAAATAAAACTCTTTTAAATAAAAATTAATGATGGTGAAATAGTTTTCCAAATTGTTTTACAAAAATATTTAGTTCGAAAAAAAGATCGAAAATGTGACTAGAATTCGTATTTTGAATTTTCAACTTTTCGTCAGCCAAAAGTTATCGGAAACGTTGTGAACTCTAGTAAAAGTTTATGCCCATTCAAAATGTAAGTTAGTTAGTATATATTGGTATAACCGTAAGTATATATACTTAAGTATATATATGTATATACTAAAAGATGTCGTAAGAAACATACTTAGACATGATTTGACACTTTGGCGACTCGAGTACAAAACATGTTTTAGCATGTTGGAACATGAAGTGTTAGGAGGGGGACAAGGCTAGGTGAGTGGTAAAGGATGAGTGGAGGGCAAATTAAAAAGGGTAGTTTAGTAATTTACCTTTTCTATAGCTTATGAATAGCCTTCAACTTATTTAATTTTTCCTCCTCTTCTTTCTATCATATCTTCCTATTCTCTGATTCGAATAGAGAAATTATTTTTTTCAAACCGTGTAAAATTCTAGTGGCTACAACTTCCATTTGTACCACTTCTTCAAATTTTGATCTTATTTATGTCAAAAATACATTTCTTTCAGATCCATTTTTGGACTCATATTTTCTAATCCGAAAATAGCACTCCTTCTTTTGACCATATCTTCCTCAAACCCAATTGAAATTGAGTGATTTCTTCTTCTAAATTGTAGAGAAAAGAATTTCAACAACTTTTCTGTCGAGCACTTTTAAAAATTCTGAGAGTAACATGGCCAAAAATCCAAGAGAATATGACTAATTTTTGGGTCTGGTTTTGTGAATTCAACCTTATCTGAAATACCTCCACTTCTCCAAGTAGAGCCCACACATCCTTGTTTTTATCATGGCCAAGCAATGCATGCCCTAGGCCGAGCCTATTTCAAGATGCAAGGGTCCTAAGTTATGTTTGCAAAGTTATTTCAAGTTTTCACAAAGTTTTCTAAACTTTGGTGAGTAAACTTTTGATTTAAATTTAAAAGTTTTAACATTAGTTTTTATGCTACTTGGTTGCTAAGTATGATGCTTGTTTGGATGAGATTTATGTTGAGATGTAAGTTGTGTTTTGGTTTGATGTTGGTTAATATGTATACATATATGCTTGGATGTGATGTCTAGTTTGACCTAGAAATCTAAGTTTAAAAAGAGTAAGTAAATGGAAAATTGTAATCTTGCTTATGGCTTGTGTATGACATGTGTTAGCACCAAAATTGGTCACTAACCTTGTAGAAAAAGATTGTGTAGAGAAATAAGTGATGAAGGTAAATTAAACAGAGAAGACAATGCTAATTTAAATGCAGAAAGTAAGAACACCGGATTTATAGTGGTTCAGCGTAACTGCCTACATCCACTTTGAGTTTTGATCTTTATTTCTTTCACAAGTAGTTGAATACAGATACGATCCATATATTAATGACTTGAATACAAGTTTGAACTGAAAATAATCAGTCTTCAAAGTGGCAGAGTCTCCCCATTGTTCTCCCAAAAAAAGGTCCATTTCACTGTGCCCCTGCCCCTCTATTTATAGACAAAGGTGGGTTGGACTTCTCTGGCGGGCCTGGTAGTTGAATAACTCGGTCCAGATAGGCTGGTCCATGTGTGTCGAACCAATCAGGCCGAACGACAGAATGCCGAGCCTCCCCCTTTATGTCGAACGAGGTGAGGCCGGACACTCTGAATGCCGAACATCCATTTGTACTGAATGACCTTGGATGACGAGCTGCAGGTGATTGCCGAACGAGATACGTACCGGAAGAGATGTGGTGTTGAGTGAGGGATGCAGGTCGAATGAGGATGGAATGCCGAACAGTCCGGGAATGCCGAGCGTTCTTCCTTGTAGGCCGAACGTTCATGGATGCCGAACGATTTTATGCCGAGCGTACTTCCTTGGCCGAACGGTATTCACTACCGAACGTTTCTCGATGCCGAACGCTCCTAGATGCCGAACGCTATCCCATACCGAACGCCCTTTAGATGCCGAATGCTGTGCTCGTGCCGAACGGTCTTAACATGCCGAACGCTCATTGTTTAACTGATCGATGGGAAGGCCGAGTACTAAGTTGCCTGGTCAATTCCCCAGGAAAAACTTGCCCCCCAAAGTGTATTACGTGACCGAACGTGATACGCTTTGAATTACGTATCCTCCATGCTCCGCTTCGAACCTTGGTTAAATCCTCTTTGAGATGCCTTCTTGAGAATATCAGTGGCCATTCGTGTTTGATTCTGCAGAGCTAATAAGCTTTGGCTATCTGATCTAGTCTTCTCTTAATAACCCTTAGTGAGAATTCAATTTCTGTGATCTCAAGAAGTCGAACTTTTTCAGATGTACACATGCACATTCGGGTACATGTTCTTACCATTGGCTCTCAGATGCATTTTATATGCTCATAAGTCGTCGCCAACTCCATCTAGTTTAATTGCAATTCAATCGCGATTCCTTGTTTGTATTTTCTATGAAATAAGGGTTGCAATCAGCCCTTGAGGCGTTTTCCAAACCTCTCTTCAGTACAGACTCTATGATTTTGTTCACAGCTTCAACCTATCCATTTTTAGTTATAATGGATCATGGAAGGTCATAAGGATAGATGACGTTACGGATAAAGAAGTGAATTATTTTCTTCATCTTGGTCGTGGTTAAGAGTTCTTCATCTGCCCATTTGGTGACATAATCAACTGCTATGATGGTGTATTTCGCACCACCTTTAGGATCGACAAGAAGATGATTTCCGTGCCCCCAAGTGGCAAACGGCTATGAACTAGCCATTTGAATAATTTCCATCGGCGGGGTTCCCGGATTTTTGGCAAACATCTTGCACTCGTCACATTGTCTAGCATGATCAACCGCATCTGGGTTGATAGTTGGCAAGTAATACCTGTAGCAGAGTATCTTCTTTATTATGGTTTTCCCCCTGATGTTATTACCGCATTCATCTTCATAGACTTTGCTCAAGATATCATCATGGGCGATATGCCAAAGCATGGGGATTGATAAACTCCTTTTGACACACGACTTATTCTTAGATGATTTGGCGTGAAGCTTTGAGGAGGATCTATCGTTTTCCATTCCTCCGTTCAGTAAGAATTCCTCATTGTAGATAGTCTTTGATAGGAGTCAACCATGACACCATTTCATTTTGTTCGTTGAGTACGTGTGTAATGATGTAATACGTGAAGTCGGTTAGTAGCTCTTGGACTTGGCCGAGATAAGGAGCAAGACAATGCCCCCTAGCAAGATCAACTTCCTTAAATTTGTATACTACCAATCAAGAATTACAAAAGATATGTAAAGTTTTCACTTCAAATCCTCTAGCAAGTTTGAGGCTGGTAGTTAAGGCTTCATACTAAGCGTCGTTGTTTGTTACAGGTAAATCGAGTTTTAGGACGTAGTAGATTGATCGTTCCTCAGGAGCCATTATCAAGCCATAACACTGATCATTGGATGCTCCATCCATGTACATTTTCCATCTTATGGTTGGTTCTCTGCTACTCTTCGAGTAGTCATCTAAGGTAGTGAATTTGGGTGTGAGGTCTGCTAATTTCCGTCCTTGGATAGCCCTTCGTGGAAAATAAGTGATATCGAATTAGCTTAGTTTGATATTCTATTTAAGTAGTCTTTCAGACGTCTCAGGTCATTGTATGCCTTGTCGCAACAGCTGGTAGGCATAAACGTTGATGGGGTGAGCCTAAAAGTAAGAGTGGAGCTTTCATGATGAAATCAATAGAGATTGTGCTAGCTTTTGTAGCTTCAGGTTGATATCCAATGCATGGCTTGCGATAGTTAATGAAATCACATACGCATGTCAGAATGGGTCCAAGGGAACATATCATCATTTATTCAGAAAAATCCAACTAATTCTTTTATCATCATTGCACTGAGCTGTGATCCGATATTCAGCACCCGAAAAGGGTCGCCATGGCTGGCTGTAATGTCGACCGTCAGCTTAGCAGTTGCCATCCCAGATTCTTTGAGTAAAGGTGTAACTATTTTGCATAACATTCAATGCGAAATATGGTTGGGACGGCCAATGTTGATGGTTACTCTAGTCGAATCCTAGAGTCTTGTCATGAGTTATTGAGTCTAATAGTGAAGGGCTCTGAATGCTCTAATAGATTATCAGCAAATGGCTAAAAATCAGGCTTAAAAGCGCATTAAAGGAAATGTCGAGTGGGGGTCAGCCTCGAGTGGCACGCAACTGTATAGCTGGATCTTGCTATGAGTTTGAATTTGCTTGTGCATTCGAGTAACGCACTTTCTATTTAATGCATTCATGATTCTTTACCCGTCCTTCGGGTTGGAGTGAAAGTCAATTGCCCATGAGCTAAGGTATCGATTTAACGATTCTATCTCTAGGCATCCTTTCGATCATTGCCTTGAGTAGCTGTAAGCACTATATATAAGTTTTAATACTGAGCTATCGTAGCCAGTTTTTGGATGACCATGCGTCTTCTCCCAGTCTCGGGTTGATAAATGTACTGCATGGGCGGTTGAGTCTCGTCCTAGCTATGTTTATGTTATCACCTACACTCCAAAGACATAGAGGTGATTGGTGAATAGTCGGTTCACATTCATCTTGCTTCTCGCTCGTGCCCCCAGGTCTGGGGCATATATCGATAAGTAGGAAGGCCTACCATGCCCACTTTAGCTTTACTCTCTTTCCCGTTGGATCGTGGGATCATGTCAGTCGATGGGAGACTAGGTCTCGCCTATCTTGGATTTTATCATGGTTTTCCATTCCAAGAAGAATACTTCGATGCCACGTAAGTTTCAGGGCGTAATTTGGACAGTGGATGGTCATCCACGTCCACTTTGGTTCATACTCTGTAATCAGATCTCGAGGTAAAGTTGGCTACAAATGCAGTCGGGTTATGCTCATCCAGTTTCATACTCCTCCTGACGAATCGAACGATGGTGTTGGAGAATTTTTGACCAAGTATTCGTGGTTTACCCTATTTTCCATACTCTGGGGGTCATAGTTTTTCAAAAAACATCCGAGTCACATTCGTATGTGCTTGGTGCGGATCGGCATTGACCCTTGGTCTGAGGTATGATATAATAGGTTGCTCGTAGCTTTGGATGCCGTTTCGATTGGCTCTGTATTGAGGCCTCCCTATAGTCGTTGCCTCAAGTTATAAAGAACGCCACGCTAGAGCTACAATAAGCTGTCGTATTCAGCTTTTTAGTGTTTTGTACCCCTGCCCCCAGTAATGATTTGGTTAGGTCACTAGTTGGATGGTCGAACTCCATCCTCAGCGGGTTAATAATCCTCCTGTCGATTCCAGGCCGAAGTTTACGGAATAGAAAATGGTCGGAATCCACTCGTCTATTTATCGATGTTTATACACCACTCTGCATTCTGGTGACTTAGTGTTGTTCTCCCCCCGGTTGACTCGCGCCCAATTTGTGTTCATGCTTCGGTCCACGCTCCGGGGACTTAGAGATTTGTTGAACGGTTTATGCTTTAGCCCACAGTTCGAGACGCAGAGATTTTCGTCAACTCGTTTATACTCTAGTTCGCACTCTGGGAACTTAAAGTAATCTGGTCCGCTTCTGGGATTTAGGGATTTTTCTGAAGTCATCTATAATCCAGTCCATGCTCTGAGGACTGAGAGTACTGTAGTCCGCACTCTGGGGACGTAGAGATTTTTGAGTCATTTATACTCTAGTCCGCACTCAGGGACTTAGAGTACTTTAGTCCACATTTTGTCTCCCATTCCAGAGGGTGAGACCTCTCGGACGGCTGAGAGTTTGCCCGAACCTAGTAGATAATCCTTCTCTTTAAGGTTCTTTTTAAGATTTCGAAAGTCGTTATTCTTTATGCAGGACTATTGCATTCTTGTTTTCCACGATTTTGTGCAGGCCGTTCTGACCCCGAGCCCACTCCGAGGAGCAATGTCGCCAAGGAAGTGGGGGAGAACACAAGTGAAGCCACTCACGTAGGGGAGGCTCCTGGTCCAGACGCTCAGGTGATCAGAGCGCTTGACGAAGACAAGTCTGAAACCTCCTTTCCTACCGACGGGGGTTATGAAGTAGAAGTTACAGGTGCCTCTGAGCATACATCCGAATTGAGCATGGAGGAGCGGCTCGAGAAAGAGAGGGAGGAGACAGTCAAGGTCATAGTAGATCCCCGAGTTGTGGACTTGGACGATCCTTTGAACAAGCCGTTGAAGGTCATCCTTCCTGGCGGGTCCAAGCCCATGGAAGGCCCCCGTACTCCTTCAGTTGCTACCCCTCTATCAAAGAAGAGTACCAAGGGTAAATGCTCTGGAGAGGAGCCATCTGGAAAGAAGTTGAAGAAGCACAAGAAGTGATTACTATCCTCTTTCAACGAGGGTTAGTTTAAGTCATGAAATTATTTTCATCTATTTCCTTAGTCCTTGTAGATAGAATGTCGACTCTGAACTTTGGAGGGGTTGTAATAGAAACTCATTTCTGAATAAGGTTTAGTTCCTTTTTCTGTCTTACAAAAGACTCTTATTGTTCAGTTTTCTTTGTGATTGTGATTTTAATCCAAGCAGTTGTGAGTAACATAGACTTCTCAGTCCATCTTCATATAACTCAGAAACTCTTCGGGAGTCGTTGAACTTCCATTCTGTGCTTCGAGCACTAAGAATACTTTCTAGCCCGTATGTCAGGGATTTGACAAATTCAAGTCATTTGTGTCATAGTTCATATTCAGGGAACTTGGAGATCCGATTCGCTTATATTCGAGTCTGCACTCTGGGGCGTTAGAGTACTCTAGTCCGCACTCTGGGGACTTGGAGGTTTAAGTCATTTATACTCTAGTCCACGCTCTGGGGACTTAGAGTACTCCAGTCCTCAATCTGGGGACTTGGAGGTTTAAGTCGTTTATACTCTAGTCCGCGCTCTGGGGACTTAGAGTACTCAAGTCCGCACTCTGGGGACTTGGAGGTTTTAGTCATTTATACTCTAGTCCACGCTCTGGGGACTTAGAGTACTCCAGTCCGCAATCTGGGGACTTGGAGGTTTAAGTCGTTTATACTCTAGTCCGCGCTCTGGGGACTTAGAGTACTCCAGTCCGCACTCTGGGGACTTGGAGGTTTTAGTCATTTATACTCTAGTCCGCGCTCTGGGGACTTAGAGTACTCCAGTCCGCACTCTGGGGACTTGGAGGTTTAAGTCGTTTATACTCTTGTCCGCGCTCTAGGGACTTAGAGTACTCCAGTCCGCACTCTGGGGACTTGGAGGTTTTAGTCATTTATACTCTAGTCTGCGCTCTGGGGACTTAGAATACTCCAGTCCGCACTCTGGGGACTTGGAGGTTTAAGTCATTTATACTCTAGTCCGCGCTCTGGGGACTTAGAGTACTCCAGTCCGCACTCTGGGGACTTGGAGGTTTTAGTCATTTATACTCTAGTCCGCGCTCTGGGGACTTAGAGTACTCCAGTCCGCACTCTGGGGACTTGGAGGTTTAAGTCGTTTATACTCTAGTCCATGCTCTAGGGACTTAGAGTACTCCAGTCCGCACTCTGGGGACTTGGAGGTTTAAGTCGTTTATACTCTAGTCCGTGCTCTGGGGACTTAGAGTACTCCAGTCCGCACTCTGGGAACTTGGAGGTTTAAGTCGTTTATACTCTAGTCCGCGCTCTAGGGACTTAGAGTACTCCAGTCCGCACTCTGGGGACTTGGAGGTTTAAGTCGTTTATACTCTAGTCCGCGCTCTGGGGACTTAGAGTACTCCAGTCCGCACTCTGGGGACTTGGAGGTTTAAGTCATTTATACTCTAGTCCGCGCTTTGGGGACTTAGAGTACTCCAGTCCGCACTCTTGGGACTTGGAGGTTTAAGTCGTTTATACTCTAGTCCGCGCTCTGGGGACTTAGAGTACTCCAGTCCGCACTCTGGGGACTTGGAGGTTTAAGTTGAGAGCAGTCGTATTTCCACTCTTTAATTTGTATTCATCTACTGTATCGAGGCTAATGTCGTCGAATGAACAATCGAACCACGTTTGCTCACGGAATGGGATTCTGCCCCCCAGGATGAGGGACGGAATTTGAAAAATGGACGATCGATTCTCGTCCGCTTGGTGATTATAGCTCTTCCAATCAAGTCAAGGAAGGAGGTATATGACAGATGGTTGAATCACATCCATGTTAGGTTAGATAGCCAAATCTCTTACAATTTGCTCCGTATCTCCTTCTAGAAAATAAGGATAATAGATTGTTGAGTAGACAAAGTAAGTTGCATATGTTCCAAGGTGCAGTCGTGTCCATATATTGACAGCGATGGTTAGCGAGTATGCAGTCTACCATAGCTACTTCAAGTTGGGCTTTCGAACAACCTTTCGTGTTCAGGGTAGGATTTGATGTGTAGATGATCAAATCACGTCCACTTTAGACGGATCCCGGCGTCACTGAGCTTCATGAGGGGTATCTGTATTTTGTGTTCTATGACTCGATTGGAGTGGATGATCAGGCCATATTCATTCCAAGCAGTTTAGGTCTCCAAGTCAAATGTGGAGGTTGATGGATGGATGGTCGGTTGTTCGAATCGATCATAAGTTGAGCATACGAACTCGGATCGTCTTGAACCTTGGTACATTGGCTTCCCTGGCTTTGATTGTTATGTCTTGTTAATCGTGGCTCGATCCAGACTCGGACAAAATCCATCGATATCCATAGTGAGCCTTTGTGTAACTGATCTCTAAGACTAACTGTCACTGGTTTCTAATCAAGTTCTTGGTGTCACGGCCTTGCCAAAAGGCGGGATAACATTTGCCCACCAAAGGACGTCTTGTGTAAACATGACGTGCTTTGAAAAACCGCAGTCTTTCATGCTGAATATTTCCGTTCAGTTGATTGCTTGACAGTCGTCTTTTAATCGTTTCGTTGCAATCTTCTTTTAGACAAATGTTCAACTAGCATGCTTTGCTTTGGTTCTGCCCCCAGTTTTGGGGATGAGTATGGAGTTGATGTATGTTTATACTCCGTCTCGCACTCTGGGAGTACGGAGTTGAGTAGATGTTTATACTCCATCTCGCACTCTGGAAATACGGAGTTGATTAATGTTTATACTCCGTCTCGCACTCTGGGAGTATGGAGTTAAGCGAATGTTTATACTCCGTCTCACACTCTGGGAGTACGGAGTTGATTAATGTTTATACTCCGTCTCGCACTCTGGGAGTACGGAGTTGATTAATGTTTATACTCCGTCTCGCACTCTGGGAGTACGGAGTTAAGTAGATGTTTATACTCCGTCTCGCACTCTGGGAGTACAGAGTTGATCAATGTTTATACTCCGTCTCGCACTTTGGGAGTACGGAGTTAAGTAGATGTTTATACTCCGTTTCGCACTCTGGGAGTACGGAGTTGTGCGAAGGATCGTCGTGTATTAACCGATTTTTAGCCTTGATGTGATGGCTTGCCCCCGAGCTTGAGTTTCACTTAGCGAGTGGCTGGTCGTATCGCAGCCGCTCTCTAATTGAATAAATTCCACTTGCAGGATGGAATTCAGCTCTCCGTGCATCGTGATGTTGTACATTGTATTTAATCCATAGCCCCAAATCAAAGGCATATGGTTGATGATGAGCAATAGAATTATTCTCGTCCAGATGTAACTCCACACGTCCGATCATGGTCTGCGTAGATTGGTTGGCAACCAAATCTGAGTACCTGGACACATCTCATTGATATGTGAAGCAGCATCGTGTGCTCGCTATTCGACTCCGCCCTTGGCTCCTTTCAAAGGGATGTTGGCCGTCAACCGTCCAATTGATAATCATAGCCCTTTATTAATAGGAATCGGATATTCGCTGCTCGCCATTCTGCAGGACTTGTACATACTATTGAAGCTTTCCTTTCCAGGTCATCTTTTAGATCACACCTCAGAAGTGTTTGTAATCGCCCGTGTTAGGATCAGCGAGCATCCGGGAATATACAACATTCCCCTGATTTTCTTTAGACTTTGGTGTACTCTCTCGAGGTTGGTTTCTAGTACCACTCCGAGTCGTGAGTCTTCAAGTAGAGGTTGTCAATTGAATCTTTCCAAGAGCATATGAGCTGAATTCTGAAATCTTGTTTTGGCTACTGGGATCTACATCCTTAGCCAATGGGCCTTCATTGTTATTTTTCTTAGTCTGCTCCACTCCTCCTCACTTCAGTTCCGATTCATTTTGTAAAAGAAACGATCCATAGTCGTAGGAGGCTCTTTAGCTAACTAGCTGCCAAAATATATCTGGAGGTCGACTTTCCTCAAACGCGATCAGTATGATACCCTTGTTATTATTTGGAATAAATTGCTTAGAGCATTGGTTTGCTTGGAGTCATCTTGGAGTTTGCTAGAGTCATATCATCTATGTTCTCCAACCTTTGGGAGTACCGCTTGAATAGCGGTTGCTTATCCGTTCCCTTGATGCCGTTCATAAGCTGCCGCTAGATCCTCTATGCCCTGGTCGATCATGGGATGTCAAGGAAGTGGATAGAATGTTCCTTTATTAAATTGAGTGATTTCGTCTTCTAAATTGTAGAGAAAAGAATTTCAACAACTTTTCTATCGAGCACTTTTAAAAATTCTGAGAGTAACATGGCCAAAAATCCAAGAGAATATGACTAATTTTTGGGTCTGGTTTTGTGAATTCAACCTTATCTGAAATACCTCCACTTCTCCAAGTAGAGCCCACACATCCTTGTTTTTATCATGGCCAAGCAATGCATGCCCTAGGCCGAGCCTATTTCAAGATGCAAGGGTCCTAAGTTATGTTTGCAAAGTTATTTCAAGTTTTCACAAAGTTTTCTAAACTTTGGTGAGTAAACTTTTGATTTAAATTTAAAAGTTTTAACATTAGTTTTTATGCTACTTGGTTGCTAAGTATGATGCTTGTTTGGATGAGATTTATGTTGAGATGTAAGTTGTGTTTTGGTTTGATGTTGGTTAATATGTATACATATATGCTTGGATGTGATGTCTAGTTTGACCTAGAAATCTAAGTTTAAAAAGAGTAAGTAAATGGAAAATTGTAATCTTGCTTATGGCTTGTGTATGACATGTGTTAGCACCAAAATTGGTCACTAACCTCGTAGAAAAAGATTGTGTAGAGAAATAAGTGATGAAGGTAAATTAAACAGAGAAGACAATGCTAATTTAAATGCAGAAAGTAAGAACACCGGATTTATAGTGGTTCAGTGTAACTGCCTACATCCACTTTGAGTTTTGATCTTTATTTCTTTCACAAGTAGTTGAATACAGATACAATCCATATATTAATGACTTGAATACAAGTTTGAACTGAAAATAATCAGTCTTCAAAGTGGCAGAGTCTCCCCATTGTTCTCCCAAAAAAAGGTCCATTTCACTGTGCCCATGCCCCTCTATTTATAGACAAAGGTGGGTTGGACTTCTCTGGCGGGCCTGGTAGCTGAATAACTCGGTCCAGATAGGCTGGTCCATGTGTGCCGAACCAATCAGGCCGAACGACAGAATGCCGAGCCTCCCCCTTTATGTCGAACGAGGTGAGGCCGGACACTCTGAATGCCGAACATCCATTTGTACTGAATGACCTTGGATGACGAGCTGCAGGTGATTGTCGAACGAGATACGTACCGGAAGAGATGTGGTGTTGAGTGAGGGATGCAGGTCGAATGAGGCTGGAATGCCGAACAGTCCGGGAATGCCGAGCGTTCTTCTTTGTAGGCCGAACGTTCATGGATGCCGAACGATTTTATGCCGAGCATTCTTCCTTGGCCGAACGGTATTCACTACCGAACGTTTCTCGATGCCGGACGCTCCTAGATGCCGAACGCTATCCCATACCGAACGCCCTTTAGATGCCGAACGTTGTGCTCGTGTCGAACGGTCTTAACATGCCGAACGCTCATTGTTTAACTGATCGATGGGAAGGCCGAGTACTAAGTTGCCTGGTCAATTCCCCAGGAAACAACATGTGAATGCATGATTTTGTTTGTGTATATGCTAAGAACTTAGCATTAAGTTGCGAACAAGCAATGTAGAAATTCCTTGCTTTCAAAGTGTGTTTACTTAAGTTTTATAAAGTTTTAAAATTTGAAATCATTTTTAAGTTTAAACTTTAATTACCTTTAACAAATACTTATTTATGTTTTATAAAAGTAAGTAAGCTTTCAAAATGATAAAGATTTTAAAGAAAACTTAGAAAACTTTTTTAGTCAAGGCATCCATAGCGATAGTCGCTATGGATGCAGTTTCATTTAAAAATTCAATTCTTGAAAATTTGGTTTCTATACTTAAAAATGATTTTAAAATGTTTCATAAACTTAAAAAATGTTTTAGAAAGTTAATTAAGTTTTTATTAATTAATTCTTAATTAACTAAGTTTAGTAATTAATGATTAATTTAGATTAAACAAGGTTTATTAATTTTCATTAAGTAAAGAATAGTACTAATTATTATCTTTTAAAGGTAAGATTAGTTTTTAATTATAGGAAAATAGGAACAGGGAAGAAGTTACAAAAAATTAGTCTCAGGGATAACAAGTTTGTTTTTTAGTTTGAAGGACGCTTTTTAGTGCGAACAGAAAATGATAGTTGCAACTATCATTCTGTGATTTCCACTGAAAAGTGTCTTTCAGCCTAAAAAGCAAACTTCTTGTCCTTGAAACTAATTTTTCTCCAACTTTTTCCCTGAGCCTAAAAACCCCTTTTATTTAATTATTAATTAAGTAAAATTAATTTTAATTAATCATGAGTTAAGTATATGATTTATTTTTAATTAATTATTAATCAAATTTAAGGTAAATTGTTTATTTATTTAATTAATCAAGTGTTAATAGTTTCTAATGATAAATTAATTAAGGTTTTAATTTAAAATAAATTATTTATTAAAGGATTAATTTATTATTTAAGTTTTAATTAAAGATTATTTCATTAAATATTTGAGATTAGTTAATATTTAATTATTAATGAAGTTTTAAATTATTATTTAATAATTACTAAAGGATTAATAGGGTTTAATTATTTACGTAATGGTTAATTATTGTTTAATTATTTATTTAAGGTTAATTATTTCTTAATTTGTAATTAAATTAAGTTAAAAATTAATAAAGATTAATTATGGTTTAATAAAGGATTTAACTTGTAATTAATTATTTTAAAAGGGAGTTTTAAGTTTCAATCCTTGTTTTCCAAGAATCAAATTATATTAAAGGTACTTCTTTTTCGAAGATGGCTTTGAACACATGGGATCAAATGTTGATACGATCAAGTAGACAAACAATTGTGAATGGGTTATGTAAACGGTTTGATTATGTAGACATGTTGAAGCAGAATAAATTCATGTTCTAGTGTAAGTTGATTTTTGATTGTTTGGACATCTGATAGCAGAAAAAATCCCCGTTCTGCTGTAATGTAATTGTTTATCCTGTAAACATATGTTTAGTAGAATAAATTCCCCTTTTAATATAAGTAGTGAACTGTTTGGACATCTATTTAGAAGAATAAATCACCATCCTGCTATTATGTTATTTGGACATGTATATGCCAGTTAGTTTGCATTGAAAATTTATTTCTTGATTTGGATGTGAATTGCATTTACATATACGTTGACTTATGTAAATAGATGATTAAGCGACTTGAAAGTGAAATTAATGTTAAATGGTAACTTAAATTAGTACCATTGGGTTTACTAAGCCTCTTTTTGAATTTATAAAGTATGATTTTGAATTAACTTCAATTCTTCAATCAATTTTGGGGTTTAAAGTTTATAAATGATTTTCAAGTTATATAATTATTATATAAAGGTACTTATAAATAATAATTTGTTTATAAAAAAGGGGGTATTGCTAAATAAAAGGGTTTATTTAAAGTGATTTTCAAAGGATGTTTTGTAAATGATATTTTGTAAATGATTTTTCTTCAAGAAGATATATAAAAAGAGTTTCTGAAATAGGAAAATGATTTTAGAGATTTGTAAAGAGGTTTTATAATTTAACTCGAAGAATTTTAAAAGTGAGCTATAAATTTATTTGGAAAATTTATAAGTTATTTGAAATATGAAGTGAGGCTTCTAAAAAAGAAACTTTTACAAAGGATAAGTGGATTGATTTTTATAGGAAGTGATGTTTTAAATGGAATTTGTTTGGCTATTTAATATGGAATTTTAAAAGAAGTAAACTTTTGTAAAGTTTGGTAAATATACTAATACCATTGAGATAAGTATATGAATGTTTTTCCAAGTATAAAAGGGATGAAAGGGGTTTGGGAATAATGTTTTGTAAAGATCTTTTGATCGAATGTTTATAAAGTGATTTTAGTTAATTAAATATTAATTAAATAAGGCTTAGTGGATTCCATATAGGGCTAAATCCATGTTTGAATGTTTTTTTATTTAATAGTTAATTAACCGATTATCAAAATCTGGACCAAAACGTAACTTTGGAAATATCTAGGAGAAACACAGAAATTATATGGTACAATTACTATCGGTGGTACTATAATGTATGTATATATTCGTTTCGTTCTTCTAGGATAAATGATAAGGAAATTCGTCCACTAACGGTTAGGAGGTGATCTCTGCTCTTATCTTTCGTCTACTTATTTCCTAAAGAACTGGGGTTGAGTTTACCGAAAACTATCGGAAGTTGTTTCGAAGAGATCGGGATTGGATATGTTATCTAAAACCACTTTGGTCCAACTCAAGTGTTTTTGAATGGAAGATATCTTGAAGAGTATGGAATCAAAGACAGAGCTTTGAAGTGCATGGGTTATTTGCTACTAATCCTGAGGGTGATTCCAAAATGGATGTAGTGGAGGTAGTGCCGTCGGTTTCGTTCAATCATAGAACGAACTTATATGGATGAATGCTAGCATTACATTAATGCTTGGAAGGCAGTGTAGCATTCCAAGTGGGAAGTGCTATATAAAGGTAAAACGTAGCCTCAAGCCTCATCAATCGAGAAATGACAAAAATCAGGCATGCAACACGACCATGTGGGTTGCTCCCATCAGGGTATGGTCATCCTAAATCTAGATCAATTACTATCTACTCATATATGCTTCAGTGCCCAAAAGTGGTATGATCATATTCGGTACTACTAGTCAAGTGGTAGACCAGTCCTGTGTGGTAGGGGTACAAGATGTTCTTGTCACACCCCGTGCATTTTATCTAGAGATGTACCATCGGAAAGTAGTTTCTTACCTAGTCATAGTATGAAATCCATTCTCTAATACGTGCCTTTACTGTTTTAGATGTACCCAACTATGTTGAAATGTGAGATGCAAGCATTTCAGCTATATTCATATTTTACTTGAACCGTTATACATTATTATAATATCAGTAAGTTTTCTACAAAAGTGTTTTGGTTATCGTAAGGTAAAACCCGTCCATGTTTATGTGTTGCGTGGTCTTACGAGATACCCTTGATTTTAAAAGTGTTATAAAAGAAATAATTCAATTGTTTGAGTTTACTCACACCAGACCCATGCCTAACCCATAGTTTTATTTTCTTTCCCTAAAACTCTTGGGTACTCAAATTTGTATGAGTAGCTAAGTGATCCAGGTTTATCACGACTGCATTTTGGAGGAACCAGAGCAGGTGGCTTCCCAGTTAGCTAGATATTATCTATTTCCGATGTGTATGTATGTATGATCTATGTATCAGTTAGGTAAGGACAGGCTGTTATAACTGTCTTAAGGTAAAATTTGTATTAGTATGACTCTGATGTATCGTTTTGGAAATGACTTTGTAAAGAATTATGTTGATTAATATATGTTATTCCTTTGCGTTGTGAGATTCTATTATTGTTTAGTTTCTTCTTATCTTCTATCTTCTTCTTTTCCCCTAATGACCTGACTTTCGGACACTTGAATGATCGGCACACGAATACCGTGGAAGTATTAAGTGTCGTCTTTAGGTGTAAGAAAGGAAGATCGTTACATTACCTTCTTAGGCACCCAACTAAACATGTGGGCTTTAATAAGATAGCACTAATATTTCTAATTTGCACTACATAGGCTATCAAGCTCTAGTACCATTGAAGGAATTATAGTGGGCCCAACGAGTTAAACGGGTGAATTTCAATTATTATTCTTTCCATTTTGGATCTTTGTTGGACTTATGAAGTCTATCTTATTTTAAATCCAATCTAAAATATCACAAATAAAATCTTATTTTATTTAATTTGTTTATAAAAGGTTTGATTTAATATAAATTTAATAATAATATTATAACTGTATTAAATATACTTATTTGTATAAAGTGCACGTGCAACATACAAATAATGTACATGGTTAAGTGTATGTATATAGGCGCTGGGATTTATACTGCAACAGATACATATATCTCTTTATATATGCCTTTTCTCTCTATAATTTTATTTTGAAATTATATATATATATAACTATAAACCAATTTTGAAATTATAATAATGACAACGATTATAATATATTCAAAAAGAATTTTGACTAATTCAATGTATTTTGAAATTGGAATAATATCTTAAAAATCTTTTTTTACATAGAAAGTTTTGAACAAATTATCTACTTACAAATTTTGAATACAATAAGTAATATATATAAACTTATATATCTACCAAATTTATTTTATATAATATGTGTGTGTGTATATATTTATTTAACAACATTGATATTAATTTAAATATATACACACACACTAAAGTATATTAAAATTTGTTTTCAACCATAATATTTTTTTTTAAAAATTAATTGAATTCCGTATAGATTTACATATGTTACATTCCTCACTTCGAGATCCAAAATTGAATGTCGATGATGGTGTAATCATCACCAGAATTATTTTCAAGCGACAAATTAAGATCGCTATTTTTTTACAACATTAAGTAAATAGAGCAACTAAATAAATTTCATTAAAAAAAATTCTTTATATTACCCAAAACATGCCCTTGTAGGGGTAAAATATAATAAAACTTAAATAGCAGTGTCATGCCGAACATATGAAGATGCCGACACAAATACTTAAACAGTTACAAATTCTGATTTACAGTAGTGGAATATAAAAACATCATTTATTAGTTAAAAGCCTTATGTTTCGTCATTGGCTGCTTTATTGGACCTCTAACTTTAACATCTCTAATCTATAAAATTAACCTATTCGAATGAATACCCATGAGTTTGGAGGAAATAATAAAACACGAGGCGGTCATAAAGGCTGCTTTGAATAAAAATTTATCCTAAACATACACATAGTGAGCACGAAATAGGTTGTCTCCTCACTTATACATCACTGTAATTAATCATATCTCAAAATAATCATCCATGGCATGAGCATCCATTTAGCGCCACAGATATCACAAAATAATCAAGTCATGAACTCATCATTCAAATTTACACACATCAACAAATCTCTTATTTAGGTGTCGATCGAAATGTTATCATTAAATCAATAGTGATTACCTCCACAGATATTTGTGTCACTAATTTAATCTTGTCCAGAACAGTGTCCTCGATGAAATGATCACTCATTCCACTATGGGAGTCACCCTAACTAGAGCCACTTGACTCTCGTAAGTGGTTAAATGTAAGCAACCTGAATACATTCTAAAAAGGTTCATTACTAAGCGCCAATAACCCCCTTTAGTCTGGAAACCCCTTCGTTTCATGTTGTCGATTCATATATAACACCACCTTGATGTTTCGACACTCTGCTATGAACTTACCTTAAAGTTCAGTTTACTGAATTGAACCATAAAAACTTCCTAACTCGTGGCACCCTACCATATACCGTTGAATTTTAGACATCATAAGTCTTGACACCATGTCATTCAATAACTCCATTAGTCGGTATATATTTGCAATCTTGGTTCAATATATTTCTTTCATCTATTTATTGTGTATGCTACACAATCTTTAGACAAAACATTTTTACCTTTAATTTAAATGATGCTACTATCCTTTCTTAGCTTCCCTAAGCTTACTCCATTTCAAAGTTCAAATAAATTAACATAATTTTAACTTATAAATTTTTCTTTATAATTTCATCCCTATGATATTCAAATTTAACATCTTGGAAATTGGATTCCAAAATGTCACTTAAAACTTTCTTAATTTATTTAAAGGATTCATCTGTACTACCATCGAAAACATAGTTTAATATATGTCGAGTGTCAATGTTAACTTAGCTATCACGTGTCAAAATTACAATACTACCGCAACCCATAGCTATCGCAATATATGTCTATCGCATGCTAAGTGGAAAATATGTAATTAATTGGAAAAATATATTTTTCCTTAATAAAGCAGAATTTTTTATCTAGTGTGTACATATGTCATTTATTTATTAGTTTCTTTTGTTTTATAACAGTAATTTCTAACTATAGCCGAAAATTAAACTTCACTTGTCAATTATTTTCCTAGTTACGTTTTTAATTAAAATATGTTTTCCCATAGCCAATTAATTCATATTAAATCGAAAATAAATGGGAAGATTCCTAAAAATTCACCAAAATTCTGAAATAACTGTTCTTCCTCTAGTAGAAATTTCAAAACAAAATATTTATTTTTTTGTACTTTTCATATATTAATTTACATCCAATTTAACCATTTCCACTTAGAAAATTTATAATAAATTTTTTCTTCATACAAAAATTACAAAATAAAGAACCAATCTCTATTTTACCACTAGAAACATCATATTAAATTTTCGTTATATATAGACATGATTAACCCATGTTTTACCCTAAAACATGACTAAGTTCCTTTTATTTAAATCATAAAACATATTCAAAGTCATATCTAATCATTCAAACTTGTTTATCAACATTATTCATCCAAACAAAATCAAATCCGAACCTAAACATTATTTGGAAGGTTTCAGAGGAAAATTTACTCACCTTAGACTAGAAAAACTTTGAAGTCCTTGTTTTGATCTTCTTTGCTCCTTTAATGTCGAAAGCTTTGCCTTTGATTTTTGGTTTCCTCTTTCTCTCTTACTTGAAATGTAGCCGGCCTTGGTTTGATAAAAGAGTTTTGATCTACAATGAAGAGAATATGAATGTAAAGGAGGTCGTGAAGGGTATTTGTATTAATGGTTTCAAATCCCTCTCATTCGTTCTCATAATCAATTTCCCTAAATGAAAGATTTCCATTATTCAACATTCACATTTTAAATCATTTACCACTTAAAATTCAAATTTATTTATTCTTGTTAACGAGTTTGGACCCGTGCTACGCGTATGGATGTTTTAAAATCCTCGATTACGTAAAAATTGCCTTAAAATCACTGTCATTGCTTGCTTTTAGTCATAAGTCATGTTATTGGCACTTTACATGTATATTCATTTTGTAAATCATGCTCTAATCATGAAAGAATAAAAATATTTGCACACAACAGTGAATTATTAGACAATAAACTATTATTCATGACATTTTGAACTGGCAATAGAGGTTTGCAATGCAACCTTTAAAGCATAGAAAACTGTTGGCTTAGTGGAACAATAGCAGGCTGTAAAAATTTTTTTAAAAGAAATAAAGGAATAAAAAAGGAAAGTATAGGCGCAGCACAGTAGAAGTACATACACAGTGCTAACCCATAATATTCATCAAGGTATATTTGAAATCAAAATCTAAAATGCTAAACATCCTTTTATAAAATTGTAATGAGCAAGCAACATTATAGATTGTAAATTATAAAGGCATATATTTTCATAATATTCCGAATATTAACATGCGGAAGTGCTGAGCAAAATTAATTGAATGCATAGTAAATTACTATTAAAGACCAAAAATAAACGGCTATACAGTATTGAATGAAATGAAATATATATCACTTAACAGAGAAATTAAAGTGGGTAATGTTAATCTGAGAAAATACTGACATGCTATATTATGCAGGACAAAGATTGGAAGTTTGACTCAATTATTTTCATAAGAATACATGTTTACTTCACCAAAGCGGAATGACAGGTTAGTTGCATATTCATTTAAAAAAGTGTTCAGAGTAAAATGGAGCTTCATTGATCAAGCCTCAATTGTTAATTGATGTTGTCAGTTAACATCATCCATGCAGCTAATCTAATGGACTGAACGTTCTCCTATTTACCATGTAAGAAAATCTATTAGATTTCAAAATGACGCAAAATAGCGTAGGTGCAATAGACTAATACGACACATTCAAAAGCCGTTCATTGTAAACCAAGCACACAGAAGCCTAAAGGCAGATGTAGCAATTGTTAATCAACGTGTAAACTGATCTTCAGTCAAGTTGTATTTAGCATTTTAAATTGAGTTACGGTAGTGTAGAAGCTTGGTTCTGTTTAATACAACCTTGTCTATTTTTTACGATGTATAAAGATGTTATAGTAAAAGCTTAGACTGGTACGGAAATGATAATGTAGGTGTAGCTTAAAATTCTCAAAGATTTTATAGGCAGATGAAAAATAGTTGAATTTATAGCCAGTAAAGGTGGTAGTCAAAGAATTTTAATTTTGACTTAAGTATATCAAGATCGAGTGTCATTTTCTGTAAACCTGTCCTTCACACTTTGATGCTTGTAAAATCCATGCTTTATGTATGCTTAATTTTGAAACTGAACCTGATTCATATATAAATATGAAAACAAAAATCAACTGGTAGGAGCCCAAGTTGAATTACTTTAACACAGGGGGGAAACTCGGTATATTAGGCATAACAAGCAGTTGGAGAATTAATGTGCATTTATATCTATATAAATCAATAAAATAAAAATCATAATTTTGGGTACCACACACATTTACATTTGCAACATTAGAAGGAAAAAGTAATGTCAAACCTGCTTGTGCACAATTTTTTGCTCGTATTATTTGCAAGCCCATCTCTAGCGTCCAAGGAAGCTTTAATTGGTTGACAACCATGTATCTGAACCCTGAACATATGCTAAAGCATCCAAGGATTGTCTAATAACCAACATTACCAAATTCATTCACTAATATATATGTTTAAAACACATTTCAGGTCTGCATATGTTTGAGTATGTAGTTAATCACGATAATCTGAATAGAAAAGTGAATTCTAAATAGAATATTGTGTACTATTTTATTGGGTATTGCAGTGAACTATAAGTTATATAGTCAATTTGAATAAATAAATTAGTAAAATGACCAAGAAAAAATAGTTGGTTTAATCATAGTTATCTACTTTACTGACATAATAATTTTCTATTATTTCACTTATCAAAAGATGTATATTAGGGAAATCTTACTATGTTTGTAAAGATCATAAAATAGAGAAGTGAAAATACCAAATAGAGCCAATTTTGAAAAGCATAAGGTTGTTTGAAAATTTTCAAACACACTAGTTGATGCCTTTATCCAATTTGTTAAAGCTTAAATATTTTAGCATTGAAGAACTTAATAAAACATGGTATAATTAACACGTGCATGTTAATATTTTTTATAGTTGAGCAGCTAAAAACCTTATGTTATGCTGAATAAAAACTGCAGTATTCCACCAAAGAAAATTGCATGTTTGCAAGTTGAAGTTTAATTTTTGTAAGTACTTGTAAATGTTTGAACCTGCAAATTGACAATAAACTAAGAATTCACTTCTTAAAAGTGAAGTATGAAACTTAGGAACACCAAATTTGAAACTCATGGATAATGTAACGATCTGCTTTTCTTTCACCTAAAGATGACACTTAATACATTCTCGGTATTCATGTGTTGATCATTTAAGTGTCTAAAATATAGGTCTTTTGGGGTGAAAGAAAGAAAAGATAGAACAAAAAATCATAAAACGTTATGAGTAATATATAATATGAACAAGTCTTAACAAAAAGAAATCATCTTTATTATACACAACATCAGATACACCAATCTATTATCAACTGGACATTTATAACAGCCTATCCTTACAATTTGATAAATACAACAAACAGACATCAAGAACAGCTAAACAGGGAAAGGATATAAGATACGTGAATACGTTTTGGAGAATCCAACTCGTCCTGAAAGCTCCAAAGAATCCAACTAAATCTGGAAAATATGCTCGGGCTGACCCGAACATTATAGGAAAACAACGCCCGGGTCAGTATGGTAAAAACAACATGAGAAACTCAAATCGCAAGGTTGTTATAACTATCGGGTCAAACCGAGCATATTACCGATTTAGTTTGGATGCTTTGGAGCTTCAAAAGACGAGCAGGAGGCCTAGAGACGTATTCACGTATATGGTTATTTTTCCATTGCATTCTTTGTTGTAATTATCAGCAATTGTGAGGATAAGTTGTTATAATAGTCCGGGATGAAATATTTTAGTATACTCTGATTGATGTATGTATATTACATTTCTTCTTTGTGTAAAGATTTATTGTATATTATAGATTATTCGTTCTATTGTGACATTCTATTTTGTTTGTTTCCTTTCTCTTTTCTTCTTCTTCCTTCTTTCTTCTTCTTTTTCCTTAACTATCTGCTTTTCCATTCAATTTGAGTGGGTCATAGGTGGTTGATTGTCCGCTTAAACTGTATGGACAAAGTGGACCGTTACAGATTGATTTCACAAAATCAGAAAGAGGCTTAGTGAGCATAATGGCTCTCATTTAATTCAATTTAACTTTCTAGTTATAACATGGGTATTTAGATAATAAGAAAATATGTAAAGTGGATCGGCCAATAATAATCCAACCATATAGGTGAATGTCCAAGTTACCATAATAGCAGAACTGGATTTAATTTTTGCTTAATAGATGTCAAATATAATATGTTAGGTGAATTATAGCAGAACAATGATTTATTCTGCTAATGGATGTCAATTAAAATTTAATTAGCAATACGGTTATTCTGCTAATGGATGTCAATTAAAATTTAATTAGCAGAACGATTATTCTACTAATGGATGTCAATTAAAATTTAATTAGAAGAACGGTAATTTATTGTGCTAAACATATGTTATTGGATTTCATATTCAACTGGGGTTACTTAAGGGTAATCGACAAAGAAATCCCCTGATTTTTAAACATTATTTCAAAGGAGAATTGCTTTTAAAACAAAATCTGATCTTTGGAAATAAAGTGGTTAAAACCTTAAAACTTCTATTTAATAATTAAATAATAATTTAAACTTTTTATTTAATGATAATTAAACCTTTAATCAATAATTAAACAATAAATAAATTTTTACTACATAATTAAATAATAATTATCTTTTAAATAAATTATTAACTACTAATTAATCTCTATTAATAATTAAATAATACTTAAACCTCAATTTGTAATTAAATTACACTTTAATCCTCAATTAATAATTAAATAATAAATTAAACCTTCATTTAAGAATAATTAAATCTTAACCAAATCTTAATTAAATCTTAATTTAATTAGTATTAATTAAATATTTAAAACCTTTTCTTAAATAATAATTAAATTTTGATTATTCATTTAATAATAATTAATCCTTAAATAAATTATTAAATAATAATTAATCTTTAAATAGATTATATAATTATAATTAACTTACTTAATTTATAATTTATAATAATTTCCTTTATTAACGAATGATTAAGTACTAATCACCTTACTTAATTAGTAAAATAATCATTAATTAATTAATTAGTATTATTATTATTTATTTCTAAAAGTTGCCTTGAAAACACTTTTCAAAAATATTTAAGTTGAAATACTTTTAATTTGGAAAACGATCAATTTTTTTCCAAACTTCATCCACATCGACTATCGCTATGGATACCATAACATGTAAATTGTTTTCTAATCTTCTTTGATGTCTTTTAGTACTTGGAAAGCTTGTTTACTTTTTATAAAACACAAAGTAAGTATTTGCAAAGCTAATCAAGGTTTAAACTCAAAAATGATTTTGAATTTTAAAGCTAAAACATAGTTTTCTACATGAGAATTTCATGTCACTTAAACATGTAAAAATGCTAATTGTCTTGGCCTACAACCACATATTCATGAACACACATACATAATCATATCATAACCATAAACATAAGCAAGATCTCAACTTTATAATCCACAAACTTAGACTTAAATTTTTATTCTAACTTAAAATTACATAAAAGCATTCATAAACACATATATGATCATTCAGATCAACATTTAACTTTCACCCAACCATACAACCAATATATAACTTAGTTAAAAAAGCATGTAAGGTTTAAAACTTTAAATTTAAAAGATGATTTTATCTCACCCAAAAGCTTCCCAAATCAACCCGAACTCTTACTAACTTTAGAATACATCCTAGGTTCATGCTCGCCTTTGAAAAAGAATGGAGTTTTAGTGGCCTTAAGGCCTTAGGTCCTTAAGTGGGTTTGATCATGCATGGTGTCGGCTCATCCATGGTGCTTGATTGAGCAAGGATCTTGTTTTTGAAAGGAGGAGGTATGGAAATGGAAGGAGGTGGTATTAAACTATGTTTCCATGAATTTAAAGTAGGAAAGAGATGATTTCTAATTATTTGAAAACTAACCAAGAAGCCATGAAAACTTTAAGGAAGAAGGATGGAGCTTCATGCAAATGGAAAATGAGAAAAATGAGAAAGAAAATTTGAGAAATCTCTTTTATATGAAATACATTTAGTAGATTACCAAAATACCTGTATACTTTACCCTCCACATCATTGTGCCACCTCATCATGCCACCTCACCCTTATCTCCCCACCATAAATTTTGAAAATTCCTTGTCCCCTTCATGAAAACTTGAGCTAACATGCCATAAGTGCATTTGTACCTTATGTTTAAACATGTTTCTTAAGGAATCTTCCATTTAAACATTTTTAATTACATTATATATTTTCTAAGTATGCACATGTATGTGTGTGTATATATACACTAAGCCATATCCTAACTTAACTTATAAATGTATGTGTATATTCATACTCTAGGGTTTACAATATTTTCGACAACTTTTAGTTGACGAAAAGACGAAAATTAGAAAAGGAACTCCAGTCACATTTTCGATTTTTCTTCGAACTAAATACTTATGTAAACAAATTTTGGAAACTATTTCACCACCATTATTTTCATTTAAAAGAGTTTTATTTTCATTATAAAATCTATTAATTGAATATTTAAAATTAATTAAATATTCGCAAATCAAAGTGGTGAAATTCCAAGTCGTTACACTCTCCCCCTTAAAAGAATTTCGACCCCGAAATTTTACCACAATCCTAACCCAGAAACACTTAACACTACTCATCAGTACGTATAATATTTATAAGGACTTGTTTCTTCAACTCTCGAAAATCGAACTAATACATCCTCGGTATTCACGTGCCGCAAATCCAAGTGCCAGAGAAGAGGATTCTCAAGGTTAAGAAAGAAAATAAAGATAGAACAGAATCTCACATATATTATTTCAACATAAACTTTACAATGGAAATTTAAATACATTTATCAAAATTAAACATGGACAGTTATAAACCTTACAAATGCTGAATACTATAGCACAAGAGTGTGGTGGAAATAGATAACAATCTTCAGAAAAATCTTCTAACTCCATGCTTCGAGCTCCATCCAGGTTTCTTCTAAACTAAACCTGGCTACTAGGCTGCTCGGGAAAATTAGGGCACCCAGAGTTTAAGGAAAAAGGGAAAATAAACTCTGGGTCAGTCATGGAACCGGTGTGAGAAACTCAAAATACGCAGTTTGAAAAGAAAAAGGTATCTTATAAGACCACGCCGCACATAAACACGAAATAGGTTTTTACCTTATGATAACAAGACCTTTATTACGTAAAAATAAGGGATATTATTTTTAATGACATTCTTTGAAAACATTTGAAAGTAAACTTTTTAATCTTAGTCGAAATTGTTACATTGATTAAATTCCAGCATATTAGTCACAAAGTGGGTTTTATAAAAAAAATGGAAAGCACTTATTAGAGAATGGATTTCCATACAAATTACCAGGTACCTTTCGACAGTACATCTCTAGAGGAATGTATCGAGGCCATAGAACATTTGCCCTCTACCAACACAAGACCGGCCTACCTCTTCTTCGATAGTACCGAATATGTCATCACCCCGGTCGTTACCGATCGAATCTGAGTGATCGATTACCACACATCACATTAATTTAAACCCGAATGTCATAGTGGGTAGAAATATATCTAGAAGAGGATGATGATACCTTAATGGTTGCGAACCACAAAGCCTTGCAGCATTTACCCTGTTTTGGCCATTTCTGGGTGTGAGGTTTGAGGTAACGATTACCTTTCACATTGCACATTTCACTTTGAATGCCACACTGCCATTCCATGGTCACACAACTGATTTCTACAAATGTATAACTACTGAGCTCGTACTTCTAAGGAAAGGGTGTTAAGCTAAGAGAAGTTGCCTTCTCCACCACCAAACAGATGATACGTTCATAGAGATCACTTATGTAACTAGAAATGCAACGTTAGACATTCGTCCATACAAGTTGTCCAGGAACAGGACAAACCGAAGGCACTCTCCAACCACATCCTATCGGGAGTTACCCCTAGGATTAGTAGCGAGAGGTCCTTGCAACCCAAAGAGTTTTAGAAATTAAGGGACCACTGCTACTTTAGTATTTGGGAGCTAACCAAAATTATCAACAAGCAGTCCTTCCTCCCCGAAGAACTTCGATCTTCATCCTTCATTTTCTTTATCTGGTCTTCATTTCTCGAACGCATACATTGGTTCGAAGTGGTTTTTGGATAAGAATCGCTCAAATCCGACCCCGGTTCCTTCGAGCTAATCATCGATAAAAGAGGTCAAGTAAATAGTGAATGATATTTGATTAATTCATTTCTTTTATCAAAAATTTCTTTTAGAGATATATAACTTTAAAAACATTTCTTTTTGGTATATACGGAATCATTAAACCTCTCTTATCAAATCCTTTGATTACTTCTAAACCGTTTTAAAGTAGGAATAATTCAAAATCATTTCTTTATTCACTTAGAAAAATATTGCCAAATCGTTTCATTTAAACCTTAACAAAAATTTCTTAATTCAAAACTCATAATTTTGAATGAGTTAAAACCATGTTATCTAGGATGTTAATCCCAA
This sequence comes from Allium fistulosum, assembly GCA_030737815.1. Taxonomy (NCBI): domain Eukaryota; kingdom Viridiplantae; phylum Streptophyta; class Magnoliopsida; order Asparagales; family Amaryllidaceae; genus Allium; species Allium fistulosum. The sequence goes on from CM060906.1 coordinate 620,268,839, forward strand.
AATTAGTAAATATTAAGTGAGCTGAATCTATAGAAATAATCTAATTTTGCTTAATATCAATTCCCGTATCCAACAAATACTATAGCGGAATAACGGCGAAATCACCTTTTAAATTCCACGAATAGTACGAGTTCCCTCTTCGGGATTTAACACCGAGTACAAGAAGATTATCTCCATAAAATCCAAGTTATTTATATTTGGAAAATCATATCCTTTATACTTTGGAAAATTTTGGTCCGAGTAAATCAAATTTACTATCCACTTCGTCAGGCCAGTTCGGGTAGCCAGGGAGAGCAGGAAACTGGTTTTTCAAACCCAAGCCTAGACACTATCTCTTTGACACCCATAAGGCGGTCAAATTATTTGATCGACTTTAAATTATTTAACATTTAACCATTCAATAAGTCCTTCAAAATGATCTTTAAAATACTTTATTAATCATTTGGATATTTACAAAATATTCAAAAAAGAACGGTTGCGTTTAAAATTTTATTTCAAAAGTTGTAGAAAAGTGCTGTGGAAAAGTGCTGCGGAAAATGCTTTTTAAGCTATATTGATCAAAACGACTTTTCTATCATTTAGAAATTCATTTTTATAACACAAATCACTTTTAAAACATTTTAAAAGACTTTTAGAATTTATTTTATATTTTTAAACAATTTAAAAATATCATTTTCAAAAAAATCCTTTTATGGATTTCGAACTGCAAAATCGCGATTTTTGCAAAAAACTTGTTTTACTCATATTTCAAAATTTACTTGTCGAAATCTTGATTTTATTTCTTTGTTTGAAAATTATGGATATCTTAGTTTGGAAAATTCTTATCTCGAAGAATTCTGAGTAATATTCCATTCTACTCACTCATTTGACTTTTATGGCGCGAAATTGCGAACTACCGTTACGCGGCGCCTATTTTTGATTAAATTTACAATTATCATGCAAACTTAACCAAAACACTTCAATATGTTTATAAAATATTTCAAACTCATTTTTAAACCTTTTTAAAGAGGTTTAACATTCCATATACACCAATTCATTAAAATAAAGGAAAGTGATTTTCTTTTGCTTATCAACGCGTATTTCCATGACTTGCATGTATATTCAACAACAATATTAAACAATCATCATCAATAGTCATAATCAAACATATATAACTTCCAATAGCATATTATACTACAGTTTAGGAGTTCTCACCATCATTTTCCCTTCGAGCTAATATAAAATTGGCTATAGTTCCGCTATCGTCGCACCAGAGCTTATGGAATCGAGTCCAATACCTTAGGAAGGCCACTGCCCAAGCTAGAAGAGGTGGAACTCTCGGCCTAAGGTGGTGGTGGGTTGTGGCCGTGGATTTGACTGGTGATAAGGGGCGATTTGAACTAGTTTTGAAGTGGATTGAAACTATTGTATATATTTTTCTCTTTTATTCTCAACATTTTTCCCTAACTTTTCCATATTTTTTTCTATGAATAAGAAGCCATTAGAGAGGCTCTCGAAAGCTTAATAAGAAGGAAAAAGAGGATGAAGAACATGTTAGGAATTTATGAGAAGAGTGGTGGTATTTATACGAAAAAATGTCTGGAAAATATCTAAATGTACATGGACCAAAATACCCCTTGCCCACACCCCCTCTTTCACATCATTCTACACGTTGGTAGCCCCCTTCCATGTGCCTCCATCACTTCATTCAGTTCCATGCCATGCGTATGTCCTTCATGTGTAAGATAGTTGACTTTAGGAAGCTTAAGAGTTAAGTTTTTTATAAAACATCTTAGATTTTTCTTATATATGTTTACATGTATATTTGTATGTTTATATATGTTCATGTGCATGTTAGGATATGTATATGTATGTTGTATATGTACACATGACACAAAAACAAGGTTGCAACGATTCAAAACAACTTTCGTTCGTCAAACTGTTGAACATTGGGAAACCAATTCCCGGTCACATTTTCACTTATATTTTAATTTACACATAAATGTAAACAAAATTTGAAATCAAGTTTCTTATCATTTTAAATGAACTAAAACGATCACGTTTGAATAATAAAACAATATAAATTAATATTAAAAATATTTACAATAATTGCTATTATACCAATAAAGCTTTATCGATTTTCCCTTATATTTTCAAATCAAATATATATCTGTATAAAACTATTATAAATGATTTGTTATCACTTAAAAATATATTATTTGTATTATCAACCCTTTTATTTGAATAAATTTAAAAATAAATATCATTTATCAAAGTGATAAATTTGCGGGTCGTTACAATATTCATAGATCATTCCTATGTAAAATCTGATTTGATTACTCACTCGAATACATAACTTTACTCGAACTAGTATCACTCACCCGACTTTCTAGTGCAGACTCTGATCAGGCTTCTTAATTAGAAACCCCATTCTCCTTACATAGACATATACTATGATAGAAAATTTTGGTTTCATATTTAGAACCCTCACCAAATGTTAATCGAGTGATAAATTCTTCTTTGGAATGGTGTGAAATACCTCAAGTCATGTACTCGAATTTTGGATCGAGAATTATGTGTAAATGAGGAAGGATCTATGGACAATTTATGTACCCATCTAAAGGTTCTTACTACCCAACTACTTTCTACCTTCTCAAAGTATTTGTGAAAGCATTTCACAAAATTTCAGCTTAGGTTCAAACATTTTAAATGATGTAACTAATTTATGAAACCTTTTCATAAAATCATTTTAAATTTATTAACTTTGAATAATACTCTCCAACATCTTAAGAGTATATACAAAACATCAAATTTAATTCTATTTCCTTTAACTATTCAGATGTAGGCCTAAAATAATTTGGGTCTTAAAAACCAAGTCGAAAAATACAACCTCTTTACCCATTCACTCTAGTAAGTAACTAAGAAGAGTAGGATATCGTTATCCAAACTCCATCCTAGAGTCTACTTTTCATCAGACACCTCTAAGGTAAAATGATTATTAGCCGGCCCAATAACATCAAACAATTTTTGACCTCCTAGGTGTTAAAACCCAAATTTCACTATTTAAATAAAAAAATTATTAAAACCATAATTAATTCAATTTCAAAATTTCTTTTATTAGCCCATTCTTTAATCAAAATACCTTCTTATTTTGAAAACGTAGGAGCCAAATACTCGTATTTTATTTCAAAAAATCTTTTGAAATGATACTCAAAAATGATATCAAGGAACTATGTACTACCAAATAGTATCATATGTCCCTTTACAAGAAGGGTAATACTCAAAAGATGTGTTTACCATCCAAACACATCTCCTACACATTTTTAGCCATTTTCGAGCTACTCGAACTAGTTAACCATAAAAATATTTTCTTCTTTTCAAATCCCTTTTAACAAAACCATATATATATATATATATATTTCTTAATAAATAGTTTTAACAAAATATTTATCATCCACTTGCTTTGGATTCATTTGGATTCGAACTTGTTTCGATTGTACAATGACAAAGAGAATAATTTACTAAGTGCACTATCACATTCGCCTAAGAAAACATCTGATTGTTACTTAAAAGATTATTTTGATCATCACAAAATAGACCGAGACTCATTCCCCAAGCTGTCCAAAGAAAAACCTTATTCTCATTCAAAATATTTATGCATTAAAATATTTTCTAGTAACATTTTTTTCCAAGAATCATTTGAAAATTTTATCAAACCAACCGGGATTTATATGCTCTGAAAATCCATCTTATTTTAAAAACATATTTTATAATCCTGATTTATAAAATCAACTTTTTATAAAATCCATCTTAAATATTTCCTTTGAATAAATTCCTTATATTAAAATCCAATTTTAACCTAACATATCATCGAATGCCTTATAGTTAAACTATGAAACTTTATAAACAAGGTGTCCATTTCAATGTTTTTCCAAATTTTGTATCTACCTAATCCAAGATGGAAAAAGGAAAATCAATAAACAGTAGTCAACTCTAAAAACTGGACGAGCATGACTAGTCAAACCCTAAATGATAATAATTAAATATTATCAACTCTAAACAACAACACATCAAAGTAACTATACTAAGGAAAATTTCTTATGAACTATTCAACATACTAATATAACCATATTAATTTTGGAAATCATTCTTTTTTATGTATGAAATATATTCCTAGGTAAAAGTATTTCATTTACCACTTTTAATTGTATCGGTTTGCCTAGTTAAAGAGATTAAAACCCTTCTCGATACAGGCGTACCTTCTGTACCGACCAGAATTCATAATCCACTTAACAGATAAATCAACACAATATAAAACATTTTTATAGCACTAATAAATAGGCGCTCATATATATAATACACTCCGACTCATTCTAGGGTCTCACTTACCCTATCTTAAATGAGTTTACCCCACAAAGCCTAGGTGTTCGCTCAACCGTAGCCCTGATACCAAATGCAATGGTCTGCCTTTCTTACACTTAAAGATGGCACTTAATACATCCTCGGTATTCACATGTCGATCATTTAAGTGTTTGAAAGATAGGTCGTTTGGGGTGAAAGAAAGTAAAGACAGAACAGAATCTCACAAAACGTGAATAGTAATATATAATATAAACAAGTCTTTACAAAAAGAAATCACCTACATTATACATAACATTAGAGTACACTAACCTATTATCAACTGGACGGTATAACAGTCTGTCCTTACAATTTGATAAATACAACAAGCGTACATCAAGAACAACTAGACAATGGAAGGATATAAGATACGTGAATACGTTATGGAGAATCTAGCTCGTCTCCTGAAAGCTCCAAAGAATCCAGCTAAATTTGGAAATAAGCTCGGGTTGAACCCGAGCATTATAGGAAAATAAAACCCGGGTCAGTCTGGTAAAACCAGCGTGAGAAACTCAAATAACAAGGAATTTTATTTATTTAACTTGTAACATCCTTTAAAATCAAAGGCATCTCATTAGACCACGCCGCATATAAATACAAATGGGTTTTTACCTTACGATAATCAAAATATTTTCTATAGAAGATCCAATGATATTATAATAATGTCTAGGGTTAAAGTAAATATTGAATCAAAGCCGAAATTGTTACATTAACTAAATTCTAGCATAATAGACATACAATTAAGTCCGAAGGCTCGTATTGGAAAAGGGATTCCAACTATGACTAGGTAAGGGACCACCTTCCGATGGTACACCTCTAGAAAATGTACCTAGGGGCTACAAACACATCTACCGCTCTGCTACATAAAGCTGGCCTGCCCATTTAAAATGACAAGCCAGATTACCTCATAACTTGACACCGAGGCTACAAACATTTCCCCTCAATGCCTATGTACAAAACAACTCTAAGGGGACAATCTAGAATGGGGTGACGACTCCTAATGGTAGCTAACCAAATAGCTCTGCTGCATAACCAGTTTTATCCATTTTTCCGGGTTATGAGGCTTGAGGCTACGCTTCCACCTTTTCTACTAGCAAACCATCTTGGAATGCTAACACTGCCTTTTAAGCAAAGATGCAATGTCAGCATTCATCCATACAAATTATTCCGAGATCGAACAAACATTCAACATTTACTATCTTCTATTTTGGAATTACTCTCAGGAAGAATAGTATAGCTCCATAGCAGAATTCATCATGAACGTTATTAGTTTGGAGTGGTTCGGATAAATTCGAAAAACCAGTGTCTCCAAACTACACGGTAATTTTCGACTAACTCAATGCTGGTTCTTTAGAAGTATGTAACAAGTATTTGAGTCCTCACCGGGGAACTCGAATATACAATCATTCTTCCTGAGTCAAAACAGGTCAAGATTTGATAGTCGGTTATTTAACTATCAAATAAATAAACAAATAACCATCCAAAGATTTAATTACCTATAGCAACCACTAAGTCTCATTTAAATAAATCTTTCATTCGGTAAATCTCTTTTAGAATATTTATCAAAATATTCATATACTTATCTCACTGACATAAGTATATTCACAAAACATTGTGAAAGATTTCTTATTTTCAAAATCATATTAAAAGGATCAAAAAATGTTATTTAAATTGGAGATAATGATAACCTCAAACACTATTCCTTCGGTGTTAAGTGTGGAACGAATGTCCATAGCACTAGAATTAAGAAGGTCGGTTAAAGAAAAAAAATCTCAAATTCTTTTATAATTTACTTATATAAATCCTTTTAATAAATCTCTTTCATTTATGAAATCTCCTTTACTTAAATTTCAAACCCATTTATATAACTCTTTATAAACTCCAAGTTAATTTACAAAACTCTTTTATAAATATCCAAACCATTTATCTAACTCTTTATAAATCTTCAAAATCATTTATAAAACTTCTTTTATAAATATCCAAAATCATTTATAAAACTCTTTCTCAAATTTTAAGATCTCTTTCAATTTATAAAACTTCTTTTATAAACTTTCCCGGTTTAAATAAGACTTCTTAATAAACTTTAATCAATAAAGTTCCTTAGATAAAGTCAATTATTCAATACACCTTTAACTAAACAAGTTATCATTTAAAAACATTCTTCATTAAATTTACCTTTAAACCACATTAAAAAAATAATGATTTAAAACAATAATTTAAAAAGTATTAAAATATTTCAAAACATCTTTAATAAAATAATTGCTTAATTATCATTTAAATATCATATTTAAAATGATAATAAACTTTAAGCATTATAAATAAGTAATAACTTAACTCTAAAACCTTTATTGCAAATATATTTAAAATGATTGATTTCATAAAATCAGGAAGAGGCTTAGTGACCGCAATAGTTCTCATTTAATTCAGTTTAACTTTTCAGTTATAACATGGGTATTTACATAACAAGCAAATATGTGAAGACGATCAGCCAATAAAAATCAATCAACCATATAGGAGAATGTCCAAGTTACTATAATAGCAGAACTAGATTTAATTTTTTCTTAATAGATGTCAAACATAATCTATTAGGTGAACTACAACAGAACGGTGATTTATTCTGCTAATATATGTCAATTAAAATTTAATTAGTAGAACGGTGATTTATTTCGCTAAACATATGTTATTGGGTTTCATATTCACCTGGGGTTACTTAAGGGTAATCTATAAAGAAATCCCTTGGTTTTTAAACATTCTTTGAAAGGAGAGTGGCTTTTAAAACAAAAACCGATCTTTAGAAATATAGTGGTTTAAAACCTTAAAACTTCTATTTAATAATTAAATAGCAATTCAAAATTTTGATTTATAAACCTTTAATCAATAATTAACCAATAATTAACTTTTTACTAAATAATTAAATAATAATTATCTTTTAAATAAAAGATTAGCTACTAATTAATCTCAATTAATAATTAAATAATACTTAAACCTCAATTTATAATTAAATTACACTTTAATCCTCAATTAATGATTAAATAATAAATTAAACCTTCATTTAAGAATAATTAAATCTTAACTAAATCTTAATTTGATTAGTAATTAATTAAATATTTAAGACCATTTCTTAAATAATAATTAATAATAATAACTTTTAATTATTCATTTAATAATAATTAATGCTTAAATTAATTATTAAATAATAATTAATCTTTAAATAAATTATCTTATTATAATTAACTTAATTTATAATTAAGTAATAAATTCTTTTATTAACTAAAGATTAAGTACTAATTACCTTACTTAATTAATTAATAAAATAATCATTAATTAATTAATTAGTATTATTATTATTTTCTAAAAGTTGTTTTGAAAAAATGTTTCAAAAATATTTAAGTTGAAAACACTATTAATTTATAAAACGTTCAATGTTTTTCCAAACTGCATCCATAGGGACTATCGTTATGGATACCATAACTTGTAAATTGTTTTCTAAGTTTCTTTGAAGTCTTTTATTACTTAGAAAGCTTGTTTACTTTTTATATAACATAAAGTAAGTGTTTGAAAAGCTAATCAAGGTTTAAACTCAAAAGTGATTTTGAATTTTAAAGCTAAAACATAGTTTTCTACATAAGAATTTCATGTCGCTTATGTGATATCTCAGAATTTTTGGGCAATATCGATTTAATAATCTGTTTAAACAATTAAATTGATTTGATAATCTTTATTAAAAATATTTAAATTGGTTTAACAATCTTCTTTAATAAATATTTAATTGGTAAATTTACCTTTTAAAACTAATAAAATGTTTTCTATTTATAATGTATATATAATTATATATATTGTAAATAGAAAAGCTTTGGATTGAATTTAACAAATAAAACATAATTTTCAAATTCTAATATATTTTGGTAATTTGGGAATTATGATTAAATTTAATATAAAGATTTTCAAAGATTAATCAAATAGTTAACTATATAGTTTTAAAATACTTAAGGTAAATGTATAATGGTTTAAATTATATTATAACTTAAGTTTTAAATTTAAATAAGATTAACAAAAGGTTGTTTTACTTTCTTTTTAAAAATTACTTGATTTGAATATGATTTGTAAATATATAAATAAAAAAATAAACATATTACATAACTAATATAAAAATATAAGTAATTTTATAAGTAAGGGGTTAAACATAATAATACCTTGTTTTAACATTTGTAAGCTAAGAAATTTATACATTGACATTTGTCTAATTTAAATTAACAAGTGGCCACATTTATCTCTTTTAAAATTTATTTATAAATAAATTGTTTTAAAGAAGAAACCTGGTTATTGTTTCCAGTTCAAAGTTTTACAGTTCAAAATATTCTCAACTTCTCTTTTTCTCTTCATCTTTTCAAAAACTAAAACAAAACCCGGAAAGAAATCAAACCAGAAATCAAAAGTTAAGAGATTTCAGCCTGTAAACCATTCTCAAAACAAATCTGAAATCAATACTTCTCAAACTAAATCTAATTCAATGACAACTTCAACCTGAGCAAAGCTATACAAAGATTAAAGCTTCAGCAATGCAAGGATTTAATTCAAAGAACAAGCAAAATCAACTTCAGTTCAAATCAAAACATATTAGTTCCAGATCAAAACCTAGAAAACAGTTCTCTGTTTTAATCCGGTGAGTAAACCTTTCTTTTAAAAACAGTTTTAAAAATCTATGATTAAACTTTGATGTATGTGATAGATTGTGTTATGATGATATATATTTATTTATATGAATGTTGGCTGTGAATGCATGTTGAAAATATGAAATGTCTGTGTATATATAAGTTTCCTGAATATATACATCTTCTCTGTCCTTACTTACAGAGTTTAAGTTTCTAAAGAAATTTTCATATTCTTTATTCAAGCAAATTTAAGCTTGGATCTTTGAATAAAGTATGATTATTACAACATAATATCAAACCTAAAAAGGGTTTCAAGATTTTAATTTTGTAATTAATTCAAAAATAAGGAAATATAGTGATGATCAGAAATATGTCAAAAATCGATGTTGTTGTTTTCAAGATTTGATTTAGAATTTGATTCGTAGTGCTAAATGATGAATTTAGGTAGTAAGATCATGATTTTTAGCATAGAAATTGTTGAATATTTACGAGATGATCGACCCGGGAAGTTTCGTCGATCCACGACAATAGACGAAGGGAGGGACGTCGAGTTTGAGGGTGAAGGTTGCTGGAAGGGTGGCGATTATCGGAAAAATGGTCCGTTGATTTTAAGATGACCGTGGAGGCGGGTTGACGGCCAAGTAGGGTTTCGACATAAATTTGGGTGGTCATTGATTTCGAGGCTGTTGCGTCATAGTTGGATCCTCGGAAGCGATCGATCGTGGGGGAAATGGTGCGTGGTTGAACGGCGAGGCTATGGTTGAGGTGGCGTGGATGCTAGTGGTCGAGATCGTCGGCGTGAGGTGGATTTGTCGATCAGTATTTAGGTTCCAGTGGTTTCGAGTTGCTCGTTTTTGGAAGGAAGTCGATTTCGCTGATCTGAGTGAAGGTGAGAGTCGACGTGGTTGTCGATGGCTTGTCGAAGATCGCGGCGTCGATCTATGGTGGTCGGAGTGGTGTGCAACGTGCACACGTGTGCACGTTGTATCTGGAAGACGTAGTGGAGTTTGGGGAAGAAGCTTTTGCTCGGGTCAGGGCTCGGGATCGATTGTGTTTTTCTCGAAGTAGTAGGAGATCGCGAGTGTCTCGGGGATAGCTCGAGTCGTTTGGTATTTGGCTCGGGTTATTGTTATTCTAAGGTTTGGGTTTCAAAATTGCTAAGAGAAAATCAAGTTCTGGTTTTAAAAGCAAGGGCAAGTTAAATTAATTAAATTTCCAAAGAATGTTAGACAAGTTTAAAAGTATGTTTAAATTGAACATGTTTTCTAAAATTTAAAATGTTTAAAATTGTTTGTTTTTAAAAGTAAATATAAACTAGATTAATTTTGTAATTGAATTCAAAAGTGTTTTCAAATAAATGTACTAGATCAAAGTTTTTAAGAAAAGAAATTTAAACAAGTTTCTAAGTAAGATTTCAAAGATTCAAAATGTTTTAAAACAAGTTAAATGTTTAAAATTGTTTTTGTTAAAGGAAATTTTATGGGGTTAACTATGTAGTTAATTCCTAAGGGTTTTTCAAATGAAATTTAATGTTATAATTAAGAAGTAATTAAGGTATGTGATATTAGACTTTAATTAATCAATATTTTTGTATAAACTGGTTTCAAGCATTTGATTTAATAAGAATTAAATGATGTAATTTAGTAATTAATTAAGATAGAAGGGTTTATCTTTTAATTAAGAATAATTAATTAGTGAAATTAATTAAAAGTTAATCACTTAATGTAATTAATTTAAGGGTAATTACTTAATATAAGTAATTAAAGGATAGTTAATTAATGAATGTGATTAATTAAAAGATAATTACTTAAGGAATGTAATTAATGGATAATTAATTAATGTAATTAATTTAAGATAATTAATTAGTTAATTAATTTAGGATAATTACTTTGAAATTGATTAAGTATAATTACTTAATAGGATTAATAAAGTATAATTACTTATTATAAGTAATTAGTGGTTAATTAATGAATGTAATTAATAAAAGGATAATTACTTAATAAAAGTAATTAGAGGTTAATTAATGGAAGTAATTAAAGGAATTTATTACTTAAGGTAATTAATTAAATAAATTTGATAAGTTTAAATTAATTAATTAAGATTAATTAATTTAAGATAAATCACTTGGTGATTTGATAAGAATAATTACTTAAATGTAATTAATGAAGTGAAATTATTTAGGGAAGTAATTAAAGGTAATTACTGGATATAATTGAATAAAGATAATAAAAGTAATTTGAGTTTAATTACTTTTTGTAATTAATCAAGGGATTAATTAAAGATAATTAATTAAGGAGTAATTAATTTATGTAATGAAGTAATTAAGGGAAGTTAATTACTGGATGAGATTAATCAAAGGAGATTAATAAATATGGTTTAATTAAAGATTAATTACTTAATGTAATTAATTTAAATAGGATAATTAATTAAGAGTAATTAGGGATCATTAATTAATATAATTAATGATGTAATTAAGGGTTGATTAATTAAAACTAATTAATCAATAATAAGTGATTAAAGAGTAATTAATTAATGTAATTAATTAAGGATTAATGTAATTAATTATAGTTAATTAATTAATTAAGTAATTAAAGGTTAATTACTGTATTTGGTTAAGATTAATTAATTTGTGAAATTAATTAAAGGATAATTACTTTATGTAATTAATGAATAATTAATCAAGGATGATTAATATTTAATGAGTAATTAATTAATTAAAGGTTTGTAATTAATTAATGATTGATTAAGCAAGGTTAGATAATTAATTCTTAAGTAATTAATTTAATTCAAGATAATTAAATTAATTATATCATAGGGTTAATAATTGTTGCTTATGAATGATTGTTGTGTAGAATATCTGAATTGGATGATATCTATAGAATGATATGCTATGATAAATGTGTTATATTTATCTATGTTAAATGCTGTGTGAATTCAAGTATTGAATTGAATTGAATTGTTTAAACCTTAAACAACTTGGACCTAAAAGATGGCGATTTGCATTTCGATGAGATCGGGATCGGGTTTCCAGATTTGGATATCCGAATACCACATCGATCCAAATTAACGATAGGTCGTGAATCTCAAGTGAAGATGAAGATTCAGAGTGCAAGGGTTATTTTCGTTAACTCTGAGGGTGATTCCAAAACGAGTGTAACGAGATAATACCTTCGGTTTCGTTCGAACCCGGAACGAACTTGTATGGATTGAATGCTTTCAGAACATCGTCAGGTGGACGATGAGCATTCTAAGTGATGTGTTCTGATTAAAGGTAATCGTAGCCTCAAGCCTCATCAACCGGGAATGGCTAAAACAGGGGAGGTGCAGCAAGGCTTCGTGGGTAGCACCCACTGAGAGTAAGGTCATCCCTGTCTAGATGTCCCTTTTCTATTTTGGCTTAGTGGTGCGGTTGAATGATCACAACCGTGGGGTGATTTTATTCGGAATTATCCAGTAAGGGATGGTTCCGGCTTCGTATTGCAGGGGATTGGGCGTGATCCTCGGTACGGTGATCTAGGCCACGTACTATGACGGGCGGTACCCTAGTAGCCCTGCCATTGTATGGAATCCAAACTCCAATAAGTGATGTACGATTTAGTTGTGCCCAACTATGTTGGAACGTGAGATGTAAGCATTCCAGCTATTTCTGTATTTTACTTGAAAACCCTAGACACTATTATAATATAACTAGATTTCCTATCAAATGTTTTGGTTAGCGTAAGGTAAAAACTTTTCCATGTTTATGTGTGGGAAGTCTTACGTAATACCTTTGTTTTCAAAAGGTTTTGAAGTTAAGCAACTTTAAACCGTTTACTCACACCAGACCCATGTCTGACCCAAGTGTTTATTTTCTATTTTATTAAACTCTTGGGTACTAAAATTTTTATGAGTAGCCAAGGGATTCAGGTTAGCTTTGATGAATTGTGGAGGAGCAATGGAGCAAGAGGCTTTAGCGTGTAGATATATAGAGTTTCCGCTGTGATGATGTATTGTATTGATGTACTTGTGTTGTATAATAGACAAAAATTTATAACTGTCTATTTTGTGATATATAAGTTGTGTACTCTGATGTATATGATACTATGTAATATCTTATGTGATATATTATATTTCATTCGTTCCGCTGTGAGATTCTGATGTGTTGTTGTTCTTTCTTCTCTTCTTTTCTTTTTTCTATCCCTTACTTTCTTATTAATGATGCGTCATTCTATGAAATGAATGGCGGGTCGTTACAGCTTAAACGTGTATAAGTGCTAATTATCTTGGTGTGACGACCTGGATTTTTAACAGTAGTTAATTGGTAATTAACTGAATTAGATCATTGAAATATTGGTTTTGATTTGTCGGACAAATAAGATTCTGACAATTAAAATATCTGGATATATATAAATTGATTTGAAAACTATAATTTTATAGAACCTCTGGATATGATAAATCTTATAGGAAATAATAATAATATATATAGAGACTCCACCATTTAAATTAAGATAAAATACATACAAATAAAACTCCATCATTGAAATTCAAGGTAGAATACATTTGAATATGAATATAAATACATACGAGCTTAGGATGTTTAATATATATAAGTATATGAATGAATATGTATGTGTGTGTGTGTATGATGACAAATACAAAACAAATGCATATTATATTAAATAGTGTAATGTAAACATATATGTATATACAACTTTATATAAGGAAATGACAATATGTATAAATGAAAGTAAAATAGGATAAAAAAATTCATATGCATAACTATATACATGAGTATATGTATAAGTATATATATAATAGTATACGTGAACAATATAAGTACATGTGTAAATAAGTATATACATTATAAAATAAAAATAAAAGACCTACATGTATTTGTACATTGTCAGGAAATGGAAGAGGCATGTATATATACATATGAATGGATATAGATATATGTAAACAAAAGAGGGAACACACTATTAAATGCAAGCATACAACATTTCTAGTCAAGCTTACAAACATATAATCAAAGTCAAAGGCATGTCATATGAAATCAAATCAGCATACAAAACCATTAAATCAAGCCGACATTTCAAATGAAATCTCTGATAAAATAAAATAAAATGGAAACCAAAGGGAAGCTTGCTATGAACAGAGGAATGCAGAGCCTACCTTTTCTATTTATACCTCCACTTGCCATTTTTCCATTCGAACCAAGTGAAAAAATAAAAGAAGAAGCTAAAAACTTTACTGCCTTTTCAAACTTAAGTAGAAAGCAAACTAAGATCTGCCATCAAACAAAATAAAAGAAGATCAAAGACATAAGCTTGTAGCTTGCTCTGCACACTACTCCCACCCTATATATATACATATACAAACCACTACTTGGTGGCCTTCCAGTTCAATACCCTCACGAACAAAAATATATATTAATATCAAAACGAAAGGATCTGCTTGAAGCTTGGAGGAAGATCAAAAAGATAAAAATAAAGCTAGCAGCAAATTTATTTGCAAAAGCAGTGCTTTGTTCAAAAGAAAAGTGAGTAAACTTCACTTTTAAACCCAAATCCTTTTTATTTATTTATGCCTGTGATGATGAATGAGAATGATAATTTGAAATGTTTGGTTATGGATGTAAATGTATGTATATAAATTTAAAATGCCTGCGCATGTCTGTTTATATGTATATATACATCACTCTGTTGTTCTACAGGCTTAAACCCATTAAAATAAAAATTCAATTGCTCCTCATATAAACAATTTTAGACTATGATTTCTGAAGAGAAATTGTTTGAATCAAAGTAACATTATTTTTAAAAATAATTCCAAGTGGAAATAATTAGGAAATATTTTGAAAATAAAATATCACGGTAATGAACAACATTTAGTCAGAAATTCGAATGATTTAATTTCAAGTTTTGATTTTATTAACTGTTTCGAATTGAAAAATGTTGATTTTTTTATCATAAAATCTAGATTTTTAGGATTGGGATTGACGAGATTTTTTGAGATGATCAGATTTGGTATTATTGTCGATTACCGTCGATCGGTGAAGTTATGGTCGTCGAGATTTAAGCTGGAGGTGGCTGGAGGACTGGAGATGATTAGAAAAATGGTGGTGGAATTTATTAGTCGCCGTGGTGGCCGTACGACGTTGAAATAGGGTTTTAGGAGCAAATTTAGTGGACGTTGGTTCTTGGATTCGTACGTCGTCGTGGGTGATCTAGAGGCGATCAGAACAAGGGGGATAGGAGCGTGGGTTATCGGTGTAGCTCTGGTCGCGGTGGCGTGAACTCTGGTTGTCGGGATTGGCGATGCGAGGCAATTTTGGTCGATGGTTTGGGTTTTCAGGTGATGCTCGATTGCTCGAATTTTGATTTCCGACGTTGTTGATCTTTCTAGGTGGTCTTGATGCTCAGGTGGGTCGTCGGTGACTTGTTGGAAACGGCGAGGTTGATTGGAGTGGTTCCGATCATCTGTACACGTGCATGCGTGTGTTTGTGTATCTGGGTAGTTTGGGATCGGAGAAGAAAGTGTTGGGCTCGGGGTGGATAAGGTTATAGCTCGGGTTGGGTTCGAAGTAAAAGGAAGATGGTCTCGAAGGAAAGTAAGAACGTGGTGGCTCAGGTTTGTCTCGAATATTTTAGCTTTGGGCTCGGGTTTTTTATTATAGATGAATTAACCAGATTTTTAAAGATAATTAATTAAGGTGATTAATAAGTTAAGGTGATTGATTAAAGGATGATTAAGAAATTAAAGGTTAATAAAGTAATTAGGAATAATTAATTACATGATTAAGGTTAATTAATAATTAAAGGTAATTAATTAATAACTTAAGGATAATTAAAGGATAATTAATTAAGGATTAATTAGTCAATGTGATTAATTAAGGTAAATAACTAATGTAATTAAGTAAGGATAACTAATTATTATAAGTATTAGTTAATTAATGAAGGTAATTAAGAATGGTGAATTAATTAAAGCAATACCAAATGGTGTGTAATTGATTAATGTTAATTAAGCTGGGTTACATAATTAATTTTATTGGTTAAATTTAATTAATTATGTAATTAATTAATCTTGCTTAGGGATGGTGAGTTGAACGAAATGTTTTGGATTGATTAATACCTCAAGGCTGATAAGTTGTGATGATCTATGACATGAAATGCTTTGGTTGAACTGTGATAATGTGGGTTATCTATCTGTGATAACTTTTTGTGTGAAAATTGACATCCTGTATTTAAAATTGAATTGTATTCACTTAAACCACTTGAATTAAAGATGGTATTAAATTTGAAGAGACCGGGGTCGGGTATCATTTGATACCCGAAACCACTTCGATTTGGTAATCTACAATAATTCTTTATAGATTTGATATGTGAAATCAAATAGGCTGGAATGGAATAATTTAAGTGTTGGACCATTTAAACTAAGTTTTGGTACTTAGATATTGATGTGTGAAATAAGTGTTGACTATAACAAGTTATGAAATTGTAGTGAAGTACGAGTTACCCCGGGTTTAAGATAAGTTTTATATCTTAGTATTTTCTTGTTAGATGGGTTTACTCACGCTGGTTTCCAGCCTGACCCGGGTGTTACTTTGATGTAATGCTCGGGTCAGACCGAGTATTACAGATTTTCAGGTAAGGACGTTCTGGAGCTTCGGAGACGAGCTGGATGGCAGGAACGTATGGAGTGTTTCCGCTGTGATATTATTTCTGTTTATCTGAGACATGTGATTTGTATATGTCCAGTGTTTGTGTATGAGTGTAACTCTGATGTAAAAATATAATTGACAGATACAGGTATTCTTTTGTAAGCTGTTATTATTTGATATTATATTTTGATCCGCTGCGATTTGTGAGAATCAGTGCTGTGTTTCTGTTTCTTCTTCTTCTATCTCTTTCTTCTTTTCCTATCTATCTGGAATTTTTGCGATCGAAAATTTTGGGCTGTTACACGTGGCCTGCAATCACGTATTCATGAACATACATACATAATCATATCACATCCATAAACATAAGCAAGATCTCAACTTTATCATCCACAAACTTAGACCTAAATTTTTAGTCTAACTTAACATTACACACAAGCATTCATAAACACATATATGATCATTCAAATCAACATTTAACTTTCACCCGACCATACAACCAATATATAACTTAGTTAAACAAGCATGTAAGGTTTATAACTTTAAATTTAAAAGATGAGCTTATCTCATCCAAAAGCTTCCCAAATCAATCCGAACTCTTACTAACTTTAGAATACAGCCTAGATTCATGCTCTCCTTCGAAAAAGAATGGAGTTTTAGTGGCCTTAAGGCCTTAAGTGGGTTTGGCCATGCATGGTGTAGGCTCATCCATGGTACTTGAGTGAGCAAGGTTCTTGTTTTTGAAAGGCAGAGGTGTGGGGATGGAAGGAGGTGGTATTAAACTATGTTTCGATGAATTTAAAGTAGGAAAGAGACGATTTCTAATCATTTGAAAACTAACCAAGAAGCCATGAAACTTTTAAGGAAGGAGGATGGAGTTTCATGCTAATGGAAAATGAGAAAGAAAATTTGAGCCAAAATACCCCTTTACTTTACCCTCTACATCATTGTACCACCTCACCATGCCACCGCACCCATTTTTCCCCACCATAAATTTCAAAAATTCCTTATCCCCTTCATGAAAACTTAACTCAGCATGCCGTAAATGCATATGTAACTTATGTTTAAACATGTTTCTTAAGGACTCTTCCATTTAAACATTTTTAATTACATTATATTTTTCCTAAGTATGCACATGTATGTGTATATATATATACACACACTAAGCCATATCCTAACTTCACTTATAAATCTTTATGTATATTTATACTCTAGGGTTTACATAGTATCCGACAACTTTAGTCGACGAAAATACAAAAATTCAAAAAACGAATTTCGGTCACATTTTCGATTTTTCTTCGAACTAAATATTCATATAAACAAATTTTGGAAACTATTTCACCATAATTATTTATCATTTAAAAGATTTTTATTTTTATTAATTGAATACTTAAAATTATCTAAATATTCGCAAATCAAAGTGGTAAAATTTCGAGTCGTTACAGATAATTTGTTATAAAAAAATTAAAAAATTAGAAACATTTCCCGAAAATGTTAGTTTTTAATGCTAAAAAATAAAACTGACAAAATGTTGCAAAATTTGTAAATTAAAAATATTATACAATTGTATAACCTCATAATTTTTCTTTATTTTTTTAAAGAAAAAACTAGTTTGTACCTAAAATATATAATTCAATTTGACTAAAAATTTATGTTAAAATAAAAGGAAAATGAAATGCATACATTAAAAAAATAAGGCGGTCCTCAACTATTTTGGGAGAAGAAAGATATACTATAAACTATTGTAAAATAAGTGAAAAATTAAATTAAAATGAGTATTATCTGAGATGCAAACTGTTTCCTGGAGATTTGACCAGTCAACTAGTGCTCGGCATCAGGTAGTGCTCGGCATCAAGTAGTGCTCGGCATTAGGTAGCACTCGGCATCAACTAGTGCTCGGCATCAGGTAGTGATCGGCATCAAGTAGTGCTCGGCATTAGGTAGCACTCGGCATCAACTAGTGCTCGGCATCAGGTAGTGCTCGGCATCGGGTAGCACTCGGCATCAGGTAGTACTCGGCGCCCAGTAGAACTCGGCGATAGGAGTACCCGACGTAGTACTCGACATCCAGTAGAACTCGGCGACAGGAGTACTCGGCGTAGTACTCGACATCCAGTAAAGCTCGGCGACAGGAGTACTCGGCGTAGTGCTCCACATCAAGTAGAACTCGGCGATAGTAGTACTCGGCATCCAGAGGCACGTTCGGCCTCGACTGACAACCATTATGCACTTCCTGCACATCAAACATATCGTTCGGCATAGAAAGGATCGTTCGGCATTATGGTGTTCGGCATATCTGGTTCGGCATACAGCGACCACTATGCTTGGGCTAGAGTGTTCGGCTACCGAGCCCACCTGGGAAGTCCAACCCATCTTTGTCTATAAATAGAGGGGCAGGGTCACAGTGAAGAGGGATCCTTTTTTGGAGAACACTGGGGAGACTCCGCCATTTTTGAGACTCATCTTCTCTACTTAACAACTTCACTCAAGCATTTGATTGACGAATTGTATTTGTAATCAACTATAAAGAAATCAATAAAATTGAACAAAGTGGACGTGGGCAATTACGCTGAACCACTATAAATTTGGTGTTCTTACTTTCTGCATTTAAATTAGCATTGTCTTCTCTGTTTAATTTACTTTCATCACTTATATCTCTACACAATCTTTCTGAACGAGGTTAGTGACCAATTTTGGTGCTAACACTTTGGTTCTTTCACTGAGAATTGAATTCTCAGACCTCAAGGATCTGCTTTGAAGCTACTGGATTGAATAAATCCCCCAAAGAAGATCCGACTCACTGATAGGACATCCGTTGATTCTACTCAGAGTTCATACCGATAACTCTACAATGGCAGGACCACATACCAGGTCAGCTTCTCATAATGCGGATGCCCGCGAGACAGCTAGCATGCAACAAGACTGAAGCTGCTGACAGCTCTACAAGACTGAAGCTGTTGTTCAAACAGCTGGAGACCGTGACCAAGCAAGAGCTGGAAACTTCAGGACAGGAGTACAAATGGAGGCTGGAGGCCCAGACCATCAGAACGCTCCAGAAAAGGCGTATGCCGAACACTCCAGAAAAGGCGTATGCCGAACGCTCCAAAAAAAAAGGCGTATGCCGAACGCTCCAGAAAAAGGCGTAGGCCGAACGCTCCAGAAAAGGCGTAGGCCGAACGCTCCAGAAAAGGCGTATGCCGAACGCTCCAGAAAAGGCGTATGTCGAACGCTCCAGAAAAGGCGTAGGCCGAACGCTCCAGAAAAGGCGTAGGCCGAACGCTCCAGAAAAGGCATATGTCGAACGCTCCAGAAAAGGCGTATGCCGAACGCTCCAAAAAAAGGCGTATGCCGAACGCTCCAGAAAAGGCGTAGGCCGAACGCTCCAGAAAAGGCGTAGGCCGAACGCTCTTCCAGGCCGAACGTACCTCTAGGCCGAACGCTCTTCCAGGCCGAACGTACCTCTAGGCCGAACGCTCTTCCAGGCCGAACATACCTCTAGGCCGAACACTCTTCTAGGCCGACCATACCTCTACACCAAACGCCCTAATGCCGAACGGTATTGTATGCCGAACGACTCGGTTGTGCCGAACAGTGTGGATGCTGAACAGGTTTGGCCGAACCACTTCTGGACGATTCACTTTGGACAAACAGCCTTGGCCGAACAGCTTTGGCCGAACCACTGCAGGCCGATCCACTCTGCCGAACAGCCTTGTGCCGAATAGCTTTGGCTGAGCCACGTGCCAACGCCGAACGCTCCAATGCCGAACGATACTTCTGTATGACCGAACGGTACTTCTGTGCCGAACGAAGTATCCAGACGGATCCATGCGCTGTATACCGATCTCTCTCTCAAAAAACAATATGACTAGTCCATATACAAAAAATATATGGATCGGGTACGACCCTTATTTTCAAAAAAAAATCTTTTTCGGGTACGACCTAAATTTCCAAAAAAGAGGCTAAAAGAACATCCCATGCCGCAGGTACGACCCATCTTTTTCGGGTACGACCCGAACCCTAGCCGCCGCGCAGTGCCTCCTGATAATGAGTTCAAAACTCAACTTAGTAAAGGAACATTCTATCCACTTCCCTGACATCCCATGATCGACCAGGGCATAGAGGATCTAGCGGCAGCTTATGAACGACATCAAGGGAACGGACAAGCAACCGCTATTCAAACGGTACTCCCAAAGGTTGGAGAACATAGATGATGTGACTCTAGCAAACGTCAAGATGACTCCAAGCACCATTCTTCGCTGACCAAGCACTTCAAATTTAGTGACTCCAAGCAAACCAATGTTTAGCTCTAAGCAATTTATTCCAAATACTAACAAGGGTATCATACTAATCGCATTTGAGGAAAGTCGACCTCTAGATATATGCTCTTTGAAAGATTCAATTGACAACCTCTACTTGAAGACTCATGACTCGGAGTGGTACTGGAAACCAACCTCGAGAGAGTACACCAAAGTCTAAAGAAAATCAGGGGAATGTTGTATATTCCCAGATGCTCACTGATCCTAACATGGGCGATTACAAACACCTCCGAGGTGTGATCGAAAAGATGACCTGGAAAGGAAAGCTCCAATAGTATGTACAAGTCCTGCAGAATGGCGGGCAGCGAATATCCGATGCCTACTAATAAAGGGTTATGATTATCAATTGGACGGTTGACGGCCGACATCCCTTTGAAAGGAGCCAAGGGCGGAATCGAATAGCGAGCATACGATGTTGCTTCACATATCAATGAGATTTACCATAATCTTCTTTGAATTATTTCCATTTCCATCTCTATTTCAATTGTTCTATGAACTATGACTAGCTTGAACTAAACTACTTTCAAAACGATGCAGGTGACCAGGTACTCAGATTTGGTTGTCAACCAATCTACGCAGACCATTATCGGACGTGTGCAGTTACGTCTGGACGAGCATAATTCTATCGCTCATCATCAACCATATGCCTTTGATTTGGGGATATGGATTAAATACAATGTACAAACATCACGATGCACGGAGAGCTGAATTCCATCCTGCAAGTGGAATTTATTCAAGTAGAGAGCGGCTGCGATACGGTCGGCCACTCGCTAAGTGAAACTCGAGCTCGGGGGCAAGCCATCATATCATGGCTAAAAATTGGTTGATACACGACGATCCTTCGCACAACTCCATACTCCCAGAGTGCGAGACGGAGTATAAACATCTACTTAACTCCGTACTCCCAGAGTGCGAGACGGAGTATAAACATCTACTTAACTCCGTACTCCCAGAGTGCGAGACGGAGTATAAACATCTACTTAACTCCGTACTCCCAGAGTGCGAGACGGAGTATAAACGTTAATCAACTCTGTACTCCCAGAGTGCGAGACGGAGTATGAACATTCGCTTAACTCCGTACTCCCAGAGTGCGAGACGGAGTATAAACATTTGCTTAACTCCGTACTCCCAGAGTGCGAGACGGAGTATAAACATTAATCAACTCCGTACTCCCAGAGTGCGAGACGGAGTATAAACAATAATCAACTCCGTATTTCCAGAGTGCGAGACGGAGTATAAACATCTACTCAACTCCGTACTCCCAGAGTGCGAGATGGAGTATAAACATACATCAACTACATACTCATCCCCAAAACTGGGGGCAGAACCAAAGCAAAGCACGCTAGTTGAACATTTGTCTAAAAGAAGATTGCAATGAAATGATTAAAAGACGACTGTCAAGCAATCAACTGAACGGAAATATTCAGCATGAAAGACTGCGGTTTTTCAAAGCACGTCATGTTTACACAAGACATCCTTTGGGGGGCAGATGTTATCCCGCCTTTTGGCAAGGACGTGACACCAAGAACTTGATTACTAACCAATGACAGTTCGTCTTGGAGATCGGTTACACAAAGGCTCACTATGGATATCGATGGATTTTGTCCGAGTCTGGATCGAGCCACGATTAACAAGACATAACAATCAAAGCTAGGGAAGCCAACGTTCCAAGTTTCAAGACGATCTGAGTTCGTATGCTGAACTTATGATCGATTCGAACAACCGACCATCCATCCATCAACTTCCACATTTGACTTGGAGACCTAAACTGCTTGGAATGAAAATGGCCCGATCATCCACTCCATTCGAGTCATAGAACAAAGTTCGACAAAATACAGATACCCCTCATGAAGCTTAGTGACGCCGGGATCTGTCTAAAGTTGACGTGATTTGATCATCTACACATCAAATCCTACCCTGAACGCGAAAGGTTGTTCGAAAGCCCAACTTGAAGTAGCTATGGTAGACGGCGTACTCGCTAACCATCGCTGTCAATATATGGACACGACTGCACCTTGGAACATATGCAACTTACTTTGTCTACTCAACAATCTATTATCCTTATTTTCTAGAAGGAGATACGGAGCAAATTGTAAGAGATTTGGCTATCTAACCCAACATGGATGTGATTCAACCATCTGCCATATACCTCCTTCCTTGACTTGACTGGAAGAGCTATAATCACCAAGCGAACGAGAATCGATCGTCCATTTTTCAAATTCCATCCCTCATCCTGGGGGCAGAATCCCATTCCGTGAGCAAACGTGGTTCGATTGTTCATTCGACGACATTAGCCTCGATACAGTAGATGAGTACAAATTAAAGAGTGGAAATACGACTGCTCTCAACTAAAACCTCCATGTCCCCAGAGTGTAGACTGGAGTACTCTAAGTCCCCAGAGTGCGGACTAGAGTATAAATGACTAAAACCTCCATGTCCCCAGAGTGCGGACTGGAGTACTCTAAGTCCCCAGAGCGCGAACTAGAGTATAAATGACTAAAACCTCCATGTCCCCAGAGTGCGGACTGGAGTACTCTAAGTCCCCAGAGCGCGGACTAGAGTATAAATGACTAAAACCTCCATGTCCCTAGAGTGCGGACTGGAGTACTCTAAGTCCCCAGAGCGCGAACTAGAGTATAAATGACTAAAACCTCCATGTCCCCAGAGTGCGGACTGGAGTACTCTAAGTCCCCAGAGCGCGGAACTAGAGTATAAATGACTAAAACCTACAAGTCCCCAGAGTGCGGACTGGAGTACTCTAAGTCCCCAGAGCGCGGACTAGAGTATAAACGACTTAAACCTCTAAGTCCCCAGAGCGCGGACTGGAGTACTCTAAGTCCCCAGAGCGCGGACTAGAGTATAAACGACTTAAACCTCCAAGTCCCCAGAGCGCGGACTGGAGTACTCTAAGTCCCCAGAGCGCGGACTAGAGTATAAACGACTTAAACCTCCAAGTCCCCAGAGCGCGGACTGGAGTACTCTAAGTCCCCAGAGCGTGGACTAGAGTATAAACGACTTAAACCTCTAAGTCCCCAGAGCGCGGACTGGAGTACTCTAAGTCCCCAGAGCGTGGACTAGAGTATAAACGACTTAAACCTCCAAGTCCCCAGAGCGCGGACTGGAGTACTCTAAGTCCTTAGAGCGTGGACTAGAGTATAAACGACTTAAACCTCCAAGTCCCCAGAGCGCGGACTGGAGTACTCAAAGTCCCTAGAGCGCGGACTAGAGTATAAATGACTTAAACCTCCAAGTCCCCAGAGCGCGGACTGGAGTACTCTAAGTCCCTAGAGCGTGGACTAGAGTATAAACGACTTAAACCTCCAAGTCCCCAGAGCACGGACTGGAGTACTCTATGTCCCTAGAGCGTGGACTAGAGTATAAACGACTTAAACCTCCAAGTCCCCAGAGCGCGGACTGGAGTACTCTAAGTCCCTAGAGCGTGGACTAGAGTATAAACGACTTAAACCTCCAAGTCCCCAGAGCGCGGACTGGAGTACTCTAAGTCCCTAGAGCGTGGACTAGAGTATAAACGACTTAAACCTCCAAGTCCCCAGAGCGCGGACTAGAGTATAAATGACTTAAACCTCCAAGTCCCCAGAGTGCGGACTGGAGTACTCTAACTCCCCAGAGTGCAGACTCGAATATAAGCGAATCGGATCATCCAAGTCCACAACTCGGGGCTCTACTATGACCTTGACCGTCTCCTCCTTCTCTTTCTCGAGCCGCTCCTCCATGCTCAATTCGGATGTGTGCTCAGAGGCGCCTATAATTTCTACTTCATAACAACCGTCGGTAGGAGAGGAGGTTTCAAACTTGTCTTCATCAAGCGCTCCGATCACTAGAAGCCTCCCCTGCGTGAGTGGCTTCACTTGTTTTCTCCCACACTTCCTTAGCGACATCGCTCCTCGGAGTGGGCTCGGGGTCAGAACGGCTTGCACAAAATCGTGGGAAACAAGCATTAGAATGCAACAGTCCTGCATAAAGAATAACGACTTTCGAAATCTTAAAGAGAACCTTAAAGAGAAGGATTATCTACCAAGTTTAGGCAAACTCTCAGCCATCCGGGGGGTCTCACCCTCTGGAACGGGAAATAGAATGCAGACTAAAGTACTCTAAGTCCCTTAGTGCGGACTAGAGTATAAATGACTCAAAAAACTCTACGTCCCCAGAGTGCGAACTACAGTACTCTCAGTCCCCAGAGCATGGACTAGATTATAGACAACTTCAGAAAAATCCCTAAATCCCAGAAGCGGACCAGATTACTCTAAGTTCCCAGAGTGCGAACTAGAGTATAAACGAGTTGACGAAAATCTCTGCGTCTCGAACTGTGGACTAAAGCATAAACCGTTCGACAAATCTCTAAGTCCCCGGAGCGTGGACCGAAGCATGAACACAAATTGGGCGCGAGTCAACCGGGGGGAGAATAACACTAAGTCACCATAATGCAGAGTGGTGTATAAACATCGATAAATAAACGAGTGGGTTCCGACCATTTTTTATTCCGTAAACTTCGGCCTGGAATCGACAGGAGGATTATTAAACCGCTGAGGATGGAGTTCGACCATCCAACTAGTGACCTGGCCAAATCAATGCTGGGGGCAGGGGTACAAAACACTAAAAAGCCGAATACGACAGCTTACTATAGCCCTGCATAGTGTTCTTTATAACTTGAGGCAGCGACTGCAGGGAGACCTCAATACAGAACCAATCGAAACGGCATCCAAAGCTACGAGCAACCTACTATATCATACCTCAGACCAAGGGTCAATGTCGATCCGCACCAAGCACATACGAATGTGACTCGGATGTTTTTTGAAAAACTATGACCCCCAGAGTATGGAAAGGAGGGTAAACCACGAATACTTGGTCAAAAATTCTCCAGCACCCTCGTTCGATTCGTCAGGAGGAGTATGAAACTGGATGAGCATAACCCGACTGCATTTGTAGCCAACTTTACCCCAAGATCTGATTACAGAGCATGAACCAAAGTGGACGTGGATGACCATCCACTGTCCAAATTACACCCTGAAACTTACGTGGCATCAAAGTATTCCTCTTGGAATGAAAAACCACGATAAAATCCAAGATAGGCGAGACCTAGTCTCCCATCGACTGACATGATCCCACGATTCAACGGGAAAGAGAGTAAAGCTAAAGTGGGTGTGGCTGGCCTTCCTACTTATCGGTATATGTCCCAAACCTGGGGGCACGAACGAGAGGCAAGATGAATGTGAACCGACTATTCACCAATCACCTTTATGTCTTTGGAGTTTAGGTGAAAGCATAAACGTAGCTAGGACGAGAATCAACCGTCCATGCAGTACATTTATTAACCCGAGACTGGGAGAAGACGCATAGTCATTCAAAAACTGGCTACGATAGCTCAGTATTAAAACTTATATATAGTGCTTACAGCTACTCAAGGCAACGACCAAAAGGATGCCTAGAGATAGAATCATTAAATCGATGCCAAAGCTTGTGGGCAACTGACTGTCACTCCAACTCGAAGGGCGAGTGAAGGATCATGAATGCATTGAATAGAAAATGCGTTACTCGAATATACAAGCAAATTCAAACTCATAGCAAGATCCAGCTATGCAGTTGCACGCAACTCGAGGCTGGCCCCTACTCGACATTTCCTTCAACGTGCTTTTAAGCCTGATCTTTGGCCATTTGCAGATAATTAGTTAGAGCATTCAGAGCCCTTCATTATTTGACTTAACAACTCATGACAAGACTCTAGAATTCGACCAGAATAACCATCAACATTGACCGTCTCAACCATATTTCACATTGAATGTTATGCAAAATAGTTACATCTTTACTCAAAGAATCTGGGATGGCACCTGCTAAGCTGACGGTCGACATTACCGCCAGCCATGGCGACCCTTTCCGGGTGCTGAATATCGGATCACAGCTCAGTGCAGTGATGATAAAAGAATTAGTTGGATTTTTCTGAATAAATGATGATATGTTCCCTTGGACCCATTCTGACATGCATATGTGATTTCATTAACTATCGCGAGCCATGCATTGGGTATCAACCCGAGGCTACAAAAGCTAGCACAATCCTATTGATTTCATCATGAAAGCTCCACTCTTACTTTTAGGCTCACCCCATCAACATCTATGCCTACCAGCCGTTGCGACAGGGCATACAATGACCTGAGACGTCTAAAAGACTACTTAAATAGAATATCGAACTAAGCTAATTCGATATCACTTATTTCCTACGAAGGGCTATCCAAGGACGGAAATTAGCAGACCTCACACCCAAATTCACTACCTCAGATGACTACTCGAAGAGTAGCAGAGAACCAACCATGAGATGGAAAATGTACGCGGATGGAGCATCCAATGATCAGTGTTATGGCATAGGAGTCATGATAATGACTCCTGAGGAACGATCAATCTGCTACGTCCTAAAACTCGATTTACCTGTAACAAACAACGATGCTTAGTATGAAGCCTTGACTGCCAGCCTCAAACTTGCTAGAGGATTTGAAGTGAAAACTTTACATATCTTTTGTGATTCTTGATTGGTAGTGTACAAATTTAAGGAAGTTGATCTTGCTAGGGGGCATTGTCTTGCTCCTTATCTCGGCCAAGTCCAAGAGCTGCTAAACGACTTCACATATTACATCATTACACACGTACTCAGCGAACAAAATTAAAAGGTGTCATGGTTGACTCCTATCAAAGACTATCTACAATGAGGAATTCTTACTAAACGGAGGAATGGAAAACGACAGATCCTCCTCAAAGCTTCACACCAAATCATCTAAGAATAATTCGTGTGTCAAAAGGAGTTTATCCATCCCCATGCTTCGGCATATCGCCCATAATGATATCTTGAGCAAAGTCTATGAAGTAGAATGCGGTAATAACATCAGGGGGAAAAACCATGATAAAGAAGATACTCTGCTACAGGTATTACTGGCCAACCATCAACCCAGATGCGGTTGATCATGCTAGACAATGTGACGAGTGCAAGATGTTTGCAAAAAGTCCGGGAACCCCGCCGATGGAAATTAGTCAAATGGCTAGTTCATAGCCGTTTGCCACTTGGGGGCACTAAAACCATCTTCTTGTCGATCCTAAAGGTGGTGCGAAATACACCATCATAGCAGTTGATTACGTCACCAAATGGGCAGATGAAGAACTCTTAACCACGACGAAGATGAAAAAAATAATCAACTTCTTTATCTGTAACGTCATCTGTCCTTATGACCTTCCATGATCCATTATAACTGCAAATGGACAGGTCGAAGCTGTGAACAAAATCATAGAGTTTGTACTGAAGAGAGGTTTGGAAAACTCCTCAAGTGGCTGATTGCAACCCTTATTTCACAGAAAATACAAGCAAGGAATCGCGATTGAATTACAATTAAACTAGATGGAGTTGGCGACAACTTATACGCATCCGAGAGCCAATGGCAAGAACATGTACCCGAACGTGCATGTGTACGTCCGAAAAAGTACAACTTCTTGAAATCAACAGAAATTGAATTCTCACTAAGGGTTATTAAGAGAAGAATAGATCAGATAGCCGAAGCCTAATAGCTCTGCAGAATCAGACACGGATGACCACTGATATTCTCAAGAAGGCATCTCCATTAGAATTTATTCAAGGATTTGAAACGAGACATGGAGGATACATAGTTCAAAGCGTATTACGTGCAGTCACGTAAAACACTTTGGGGGGCAAGTGTTTCCTGGAGATTTGACCAGTCAACTAGTGCTCGGCATCAGGTAGTGCTCGGCATCAAGTAGTGCTCGGCATTAGGTAGCACTCAGCATCAACTAGTGCTCGGCATCAGGTAGTGCTCGACATCAAGTAGTGCTCGGCATTAGGTAGCACTCGGCATCAACTAGTGCTCGGCATCAACTAGTGCTCGGCATCAGGTAGTGCTCGGCATCGGGTAGCACTCGGCATCAGGTAGTACTCGGCGCTCAGTAGAACTCGGCGACAGGAGTACCCGGCGTAGTACTCGACATCCAGTAGAACTCGGCGACAGGAGTACTTGGCGTAGTACTCGACATCCAGTAGAGCTCGGCGACAGGAGTACTCGGCGTAGTGCTCCACATCAAGTAGAACTCGGCGATAGTAGTACTCGGCATCCAGAGGCACGTTCGACCTCGACTGACAACCATTATGCACTTCCCGCACATCAAACATATCGTTCGGCATAGAAAGGATCGTTCGGCATTATGGTGTTCGGCATATCTGGTTCGGCATGCAGCGACCACTATGCTTGGGCTAGAGTGTTCGGCTACCGAGCCCACCTGGGAAGTCCAACCCATCTTTGTCTATAAATAGAGGGGCAGGGTCACAGTGAAGAGGGATCCTTTTTTGGAGAGAAAACACCGGGGAGACTCAGCCATTTTCAAGACTCATCTTCTCTACTTAACAACTTCACTCAAGCATTTGATTGACGAATTGTATTTGTAATCAACTATAAAGGAAATCAATAAAGTTGAACAAAGTGGACGTAGGCAATTACGCTGAACCACTATAAATTTGGTGTTCTTACTTTCTGCATTTAAATTAGCATTGTCTTCTCTGTTTAATTTACTTTCATCACTTATATCTCTACACAATCTTTCTGAACGAGGTTAGTGACCAATTTTGGTGCTAACACAAACAGTTGAAATGAAGAAAAATATATTGTTAATTATTGTAAGTAAGTGAAAACTTATATTAAAATGAGTGTGAGCTGAAATGTAGACAATAAAATAGAGTTAAAAAATGCAAACCCTCAATTGTTTTAGGATAAGAAAAATATACTTTAATACCTCTACAGTAATAAGTAAGAAGGTATCGCAGCTCATCCACTTTTAAACATGGAAGCTTTGCGTTATAGTTCTTTCACTTAATTTTCAAGTATAAGCGATGGTAAATTCAAATTAAAAGGAAAAAGAAAAAGGCTAAATGCTAAAGAATTTAAGGCCCTTCCTAAGTAATAAACAATTCGACGATAATATCTTCCAACTGCCATGTATAAAATACAATAACAAAATGAGTGAAAACTTAAATTCCTCCATTAAAAAAATTGCTAAGCCTCAAGTATGATCAGATAACAATGAATACAAATATATCAAAGAATGGAAAAATAAAGTAAATAGGGCTAAAGAATTTCTAGATAAACTCATGAACAAAACTGAACTGTATCCAAAATCTATAAGGCCACTATAGTGAAAATCAAGCATTTACTATAAATGAGGGGATATTGATAATAAACTGAGTAAAAATTTAAATTCATCGATTAAAAAAAAGCTAGCACTCCAGTATGATGATAAAAAAATTAATGAATGAAAAGCTGAAGTAAATAAGAAATTATATAAATAAAGTTGCTAAAGCATTTTGGATAAACCGTAAATGCTTAAATCTGCACAAATTGATGATAAACTAAGAATTCACTTCTGAAAAGTGAAGTATAAAACTTAGGAATACTGAATTTGGAACTCATGGATAATTTGTTAAATAAAGATTAAGAAATTACAAACTATTTCTGTTAACATCAATTTTTAATGCTAAAAAATTAAAACTAATAGAATGTTGCAAAATTAGTAAATTAAAATTATTGTACAATTATATAACC
This sequence comes from Allium fistulosum, assembly GCA_030737815.1. Classification (NCBI taxonomy): domain Eukaryota; kingdom Viridiplantae; phylum Streptophyta; class Magnoliopsida; order Asparagales; family Amaryllidaceae; genus Allium; species Allium fistulosum. The sequence goes on from CM060906.1 coordinate 620,299,419, forward strand.
TTGTAATTTCCTTTGTTTTTTTCCAAGTTCAAACACCTTAAAAAACTGGTTTGTACCTAAAATATATAACTCAGTTATACCAAAAACCTAAATTAAGAGAAAAATGAAATACATACGTTAAAAACATAATGTAGTCTTCAAGTATTTTGGAAGAAGAAAAATATAAACTATTGTAAATAAGTGAAAACTTAAATTAAAGTGAGCATTATCTGAAATGCAAACAGTAAAAGAGGGTTTAATTCAGAAAAGGCTAAATGCTAAAGAATGTAAGGCCCTTCTTATGAAATAAACAATTTGACATTGATAACTTCCAACTGACACATATAAAATACTATAACAAAATGAGTGAAAACTTAAATTCCTCCATTAAAAAATTGCTAGGCCTCTAGTTTGATTAGGTACATTGCAGCAAAAGAAAATCAAAGAATGGAAAGGCAAAGTAAATAGGGCTAAAGCGTTTCTAGATAAACTCATGAACAAAACTGAACTATATCCAAAATCTATAACACCACTATAGTGAAAATTCACCATCTACTGTAAATGAGTGGATACTGATAATAAACAGAGTAAATATTTAAGTTCATTGATTTAGAAAAATAGCTAGCACTCCAGTCTGATGATAAAAAAATATCAATGAATGAAAAGCTAAAATAAATAGAAGTTATATAAATAGAGTAGCTAAAGAATTTTTGGATAAACCTATGAACAAAACTAAACTATACCTAAAATCTATAAGTCAACCATAGTGAAAATCCAACATTCACTGTATATTAGTGAATGAAAATTTAAATTCACCAATAAAAAAAAGCCAGCACTCAAGCTTGATGACATGATAGTGCTTTAAAAATATATTAGTAAATGTAAAGCTGTAACGACCTGAAATTTTCGAACCCGAAAATTCCAGATAGTTATGAAAAAGAAGAAAGAGATAGAAGAAGAAACAGAAAATAAAACACAGAATCTCACCTTCGCAGCTGATAAAATATAATATCAAATAATATTCTTTATACAAAGAATACTGTATCAGTCAAATACATTTAAATACATCAGAGTTACAACATATATTCATAGATACTGGACATATACAAAACAACATGTCTCAGATAACTACAATATATCACAGTGGAATACACTCCATATGTTCCTGCCATCCAGCTCGTCTTCTGAGCTCCTGAACGTCCTCACCTGGAAATCTGTAATACTCGGTCTTACCTGAGACAAAACATATTTTACTCGAGAAAAGCATGCAGTTTCCCCTTGATTTCCCCGAGTTTCTCCCACTTCTACCCGCGTCAAATTTTCTCCTGCTCACGATCTTCTTCTTCCATTCCTCTGTTTATATTTGGCTAAGTCAAATTTTAACTGGTGATAAGTATTCACGCGCTCGCCCATGAAATTCCCGAAGTAACTCCCTCTTCCCACTCGAGTTTCACTCGATACAATCCAACTATGTCCTCACTGACATGCTCACGCCTCCGTGCACGTGCACGGTGGCTCGTCGACCCTCCGGCAACCCACTCCACCTCCAGCAAACCACAATTCTCCCTCCAACTCAATATCGCAACCCAGATTTTCGAACAAAAAATCGAAATCGAAAATCACCTGCAGCTTTAACCAGTAACTCGAGCAACCTCGCGAAAATCGCTTCGCCCCACCAACACTGACCACCGGAGGCGAAGCCACCTCATCCACGTCACGTCCATACCTCCCTCGACCCTTACTCACAACCACAAGCCACTCGATCAAGTCAGGAAGACGAAATCAATTTCTACAGAGCAACGAAGAAAATATTGAACAAAACCCTACTTTTGATTCGTCCCTAACATTCTTGCATTGGAAAATTTTCCTAGTATTTTTCCCTTGTTAGAAACTCCCTAAACTTGCTTTACAATAAGTTTCAACCGTTAAAATTTGTTGAATCACAAGAAATTTACAAAAGAAGCATTTTTGTTCATTTATAAACTACACCTTGAATACTTATCTAAAAATCTCCATTGTTGTTTTAAAAATCTTACCTTTACATGTTGATTCAAGCTATATTGTTGAATTGGCAATTTAAAATACATGAATTCAACATAGAAATTTTGGTTGATCTGTAAATCAACTTCCCAGTTGATATGCTTCACCCAGAATTTGAAAACAAGTTTAAAAACTTGATTTATATTGAAACAACTTACTTCGTTTAAATCACAAGCCTATAAATGATTGAGTGGGGATATTTTAAAATTGATCATCTACTTAACTCTATAACTAAAGAAACTGCATATTCAAACTACAGAGTACTCATATAAGCACACAAAATGATAAAACAAATACATATGCCCAGATATGATTACCAATACATCATACATACAGATCAACTTAAAACTTAAAAGTTTCGTTTACTCACCTGAACTCAGATCAGACAGAGCAATAGAGTTTTTCAAATGATCACAGCTTTGATGTTTCCCAGCTTTCCAGATAAATGACAAGTTTTGATTCCAGTTTTGAAGTTTCCTTGTATTTTGATTTTAATGCTTAAGTTAGATTGTCTAGTTGTAGTTGCTTTTGTTTTCTTTATCTCAGTTTTAAGTGCTGAACGAAAAATGAAATATGAGATGATATGTATAAGAGTACGAAGGCTGGAATGTGAAACCAGATTTTCTTGCGTACTTAAAAAATATATGATCAGAGATTTTTTTTCAAATTGTAGGCTGATAAGAAAAAGATGGTGGCTCATTTATTAACTTTGTAATTTGTAATTTATGATATTGTACTTGTGTATATCTTCTTATGCAAGTTTGTACAAATCTACCGTGCGTATGCACTTCTCTTCTTTCTTTTTGGTGAAGCCTGACCTTGTTTTCGGAGAATATAGGTATGTGATTTGTTTTATTTACTTACTTTATACTTAGCATACTATCTTATTCCATTTGTATACACTAAGATATTTTCCTGCCTGTAACATATACATTTTGCTATAGTGTGAAATATTTACTTGCTTTATCCTATTATCTTGTACTAGTGTAAATTTCAAGCCTGCAACATATATACTTTGCGTGTTTTGTTGTAGAGTATATGATATTTTACTTAAGTTCTAGTTTAAAAGGTGATTATGGTTATTGTTATTGCTAGCTTGTATATTTATCTCTAACATAAATGTGTTTTTTTTTATCTAAGCTAAAATCATTAAACAATTTTAACTTAAATCTAAAGTATATCAAAGCTATATGATTATTTATTAAATATTGAATTAAAACAAATTTCCAAATTACCAAAAAGATTAGAGTTTTAAAAACATATACTTATTTATTAAATTTAAAACAGACTTTAACTATTTACAATATATACAGATATATAAATACATAGAAAACAGTTTATTATCCTTTTAAAAGACAAATTTATCAGTTAAATATATATTTAAAAGAAAATTATCAAGTCAATTCTTATCTTATTACCAAATATCATCATATCAATTTAATATTTTATATAGATTATTAAATTGATATTGTTCAAAATTTCCGGGATATCACATTCCTCCCCCCTTAAAAGAATTTCGTCCCCGAAATTTAAAACAAAGGTAATTTAAAACCTAAGTCTAGAAATACTTTAAAAATTCTATATAATATTTCTAAAATAGTTTTATAAAAATACTTTTATAACTCGATGTTTTGACGAGTCCATCCTTGTTCTCACAGAAATTCGGTCATACGTTGATCAGGCGTAGGGCTGAAAATCTATAAGTACTCGGTAAACTCATTTTCAACACCCAGTGAAAATACCTTGGAAAATAATTTTATTGAAAATATAGGAAACAGTTTGAAAATAGAAGTAAAGAGCTTTGGTGAGAATGCTCTGGAAATCATCACACCCATCCATGGTCGTAGTTACATCCTGGGTTACGTTGCCGTCACAGCAAAAGTCCATGTAACTGTTGGCTCTCAGCGGCACACACGATTACGCTGTCAAAATGAAACTTCTCCACTCCCACATAGGTCGCAGTCTACCGATGTAAAATCAAACATAGACTGTTGGCTCTCAGCGGCTCACACGACTTTCGCTATGTTACCATAGTGTCGCAGTCTACCAATATAAAATCAAACGTAGACTGTTGGCTCTCAGCGGCACACACGACTTTCGCTATGGTCTGCAGTAGATCGCAGTGACATCGAGTTACACTGTCGTCACAGCATAACCCAAATTCCTCTGTGGGCACCAGCCCCTCGACTTTCGCTACAAATAATCCTCAGGAACTAGTTTTGTCCGGACTCCTCATAGGATCAACTTTAGAACCTCCCCCTTAGAGGCTCAAGGCAGTGCCACCCTATGGCACTCCTGAGAAGTTCATTTCAAGGGAGCACCTTTTTCCCCAGAGCCAATCTCAAAACACTTTATACTATACACATATAGTATTTTCCAAATCATACACCTAGTATGAATTCCACATAAAGCTCCTTTACACAAAATCGATTCCCAAAATCGATAATTCACAAATCAGGCTTTCCAAACTTTCAAATTTGATTTTCCTCGAAAATCAAAAGCCTTTTTCAAATCAAAGGTTTCCAAAACCCTTCCTCAAAATCACTTCCAAAATCATTTTCACAAAAATCCATATATATATAATAAACCTTGAAACCTTTTGAATCAAATGTTATACTTGTATAAATCCACTTTTGTGCTTCAAATATTTCCAAAACTCTTTTCTTTTGGCTATAGCTTCAAAAAGGTGGGTTTTATCTTATTTATCAAAGATATACAATTTTATTTATCCCAAATCAAATATTCAAATTAAATTACTTATAAAGTCACTTGCCAAATTACTTACTTTTATAAAGTAAATTTTAATCATAGAGATATTCAATCTCCCTTTTACTTCATCATATATTTCTAAAAATATACTTTCAATTTCAAAAATCCTTTACAGTTCTTATCCACAAATTTTTCAATATCAATTTTTATTGAAACCCGTACGATGTCCACATATCATTCGTATGCAATATCAATTTGATCGCTCACTCGATCACACAATTTCACTTCCGAACTAGTATTGTCCACCCGACTTCCTAGTGCGAACACAGATCTGGTTTCTTGATCAGAAACCGTCATTCTCCTTACATAGCCATAACTATGATAGAGAATATCCAGAACCAATCAAAAATCCATATCCAGGTTCGCCGCCAAAAATCGAACGGAAAAAATCCCAACTCGGATCGATAATACTATCTCGAAATTCTGTGCTCGAATCTGGATCAAATCACTATGCGAATAGAATAATATACGTACATCCTACGTATTTATCTTTATTGGTTATTTGCCAAATCAATTCTCTTTTCTATTCACATTTCCTTTAATTCCATTCACTTATTCTCAATTGCTTCTATTTCCAATTGAGTTATTACTTCAATTCTTACCTCAGTTGGGTATTTAATCAATAACAGTTTGGACTCCGACTATTTTATATTTAGGAAATAGCTTGAAAATTTTAAAAATAGATAAGTAGTTGAAAAATAATTATTAGTTTGTAAAATAGCTGTAAAATAGTTAAGTAATTGTAAAAGAGTTGAAAAATAGTAAAATAATTGCAAAGTAGTCGTAGAATAGTAATCGGTTATAAAGTAGTAGAAAAATAGAAATTAGGTTATAAAACAGTTGTAAAATAGTTAAGTAGTTTGGAAAAATAGATTTATATTAAAACAATTTATTTTGAAATAGTCCAGAGCCAAACTGTTCAACTTCCCAGTCTCCATTTTAATCAATTTCCTATCAAATTGATTTAGTCCCAACTCAAGTTGAATTATCCACAATTTCTTTCCAAACTCAATCAAATTCAGTTTGATTTTAAACATATTCACTTCAATTACAATCCCAAATTATTCAATTATTCAAATTAATTTAGACAAATTTTGAATTAAACCCACTTCAACTTCAAATTATTTCAAATTTCTATATGGATTAATCCCAATTCCCATCTGAAATTTATACTTATCCATCTTCAATTTTAGTTTATTCAGACTAAATTCAATTTGAACTAATGAAACCTATATTTCAACTTTAAACCATCTCGAATTATATAAATTCGAGTTAAATTTTCAAATGTTGATTTAACCCCTCAAATCAAATCGACTTATATTTTTAAACCATTAACTCCGAGTTCAATTCTCAAAATTCCATTTCATATTATCCTTACTTAACTTATTTCGAAGTCCAAATAAGTGTTCAAAACAATTTTATCATAAAAAGTTCATTTATTACCAAATTTTATCTTCCAGTTTTGAAATTGGTTCTTAAACAATTTTAATTTTTAAATTCAATTATTAAAATCCAGTTCAAAACGATCTCATATCCTTAATTCATATTAAATTTAATTTCCATTTAATTTCAATACTAGATATATTACCACGCTTCATTTCTCATTCATTTAACACATCCAATTCACAATTCAAAGATTATTAATAATAATAGGATGATATTATCCAATTATTCTAAATCATCCATCCATTTGAGATGACTCATAACATCCCATTTAAACCAATCATTTAACTTTCCCAAGTTAAATCTCAATTTCATATTGAAATTTCCAATTCAGGTTTCCTTTTAAATTATTTAACTTTCCCAAAGTTAAATTTAATTTACATATTCCAGTCAATTTACACAATTTGAATTCCCATTCAAATTTTAAACATCAGATTAATAACCTTCCCACTTAAGTTTAAAACTCGCTTCACTTTGGGTTTCACATCACATTCCAAGGAAAATTCAAAACTCTACCTTAGAGTTTATTTCATATTTATTTCCTTCACACACTAGTCCACCTTTAAATTTTAAACTACCCTTGGTTTTTTAAATTCAAATCAAATTCTGGACCCAGATTTAAAACTCCACAATTCAGATCAACTTTAGTTCCAACTTATAAGTCAGACTTGCCTAAATGTTTTACCTCCCAAATATTTTATTATTGTTTACTCATTTATACTCGCCTTATTAATCATTTCTGATAATAACCAAGGTTATTGTATCTGAAAACCACTTCATCACTATCTTATTCTGAAATTCTCCTTAAATTCAAGATTTAAATTTCAGTTTGAATTTATTCCAAACCAATCCTTATTTTACTTTAAATTTTGTTATATTTCTATTATCACTTAATTCAATTCCAATAATTTAACAGCCAATTACCTTTGTATTCATTTGATAGAAATATTACTTTATATATATATCAAAATATATTCTTATATGAAATTATTTAAAATCTTTATATAAGAAAATAACAAGTACGCTCTCTCATATATATATATATACTCAACTCATTTTAGGGTACTATTGACCCATTCTTTAATGAGCAATCCCAACAGAGCCAAGGTTCTCGCTTAACCTGGCTCTGATACCAACTGTAACGACCCGAAATTTTCGAACCCGAAAATTCCAGATAGTTATGAAAAAGAAGAAAGAGATAGAAGAAGAAACAGAAAATAAAACACAGAATCTCACCTTCGCAGCGGACAAAATATAATATCAAATAATATTCTTTATACAAAGAATACTGTATCAGTCAAATACATTTAAATACATCAGAGTTACAACATATATTCACAGATACTGGACATATACAAAACAACATGTCTCAGATAACTACAATATATCACAGTGGAATACACTCCATATGTTCCTGCCATCCAGCTCGTCTTCTGAGCTCCTGAACGTCCTCACCTGGAAATCTGTAATACTCGGTCTTACCCGAGACAAAACATATTTTACTCGAGAAAAGCATGCAGTTTCCCCTTGATTTCCCCGAGTTTCTCCCACTTCTACCCGCGTCAAATTTTCTCCTGCTCACGATCTTCTTCTTCCATTCCTCTGTTTATATTTGGCTAAGTCAAATTTTAACTGGTGATAAGTATTCACGCGCTCGCCCATGAAATTCCCGAAGTAACTCCCTCTTCCCACTCGAGTTTCACTCGATACAATCCAACTATGTCCTCACTGACATGCTCACGCCTCCGTGCACGTGCACGGTGGCTCGTCGACCCTCCGGCAACCCACTCCACCTCCAGCAAACCACAATTCTCCCTCCAACTCAATATCGCAACCCAGATTTTCGAACAAAAAATCGAAATCGAAAATCACCTGCAGCTTGAACCAGTAACTCGAGCAACCTCGCGAAAATCGCTTCACCCCACCAACACTGACCACCGGAGGCGAAGCCACCTCATCCACGTCACGTCCATACCTCCCTCGACCCTTACTCACAACCACAAGCCACTCGATCAAGTCAGGAAGACGAAATCAATTTCTACAGAGCAACGAAGAAAATATTGAACAAAACCCTACTTTTGATTCGTCCCTAACATTCTTGCATTGGAAAATTTTCCTAGTATTTTTCCCTTGTTAGAAACTCCCTAAACTTGCTTTACAATAAGTTTCAACCGTTAAAATTTGTTGAATCACAAGAAATTTACAAAAGAAGCATTTTTGTTCATTTATAAACTACACCTTGAATACTTATCTAAAAATCTCCATTGTTGTTTTAAAAATCTTACCTTTACATGTAGATTCAAGCTATATTGTTGAATTGGCAATTTAAAATACATGAATTCAACATAGAAATTTTGGTTGATCTGTAAATCAACTTCCCAGTTGATATGCTTCACCCAGAATTTGAAAACAAGTTTAAAAACTTGATTTATATTGAAACAACTTACTTCGTTTAAATCACAAGCCTATAAATGATTGAGTGGGGATATTTTAAAATTGATCATCTACTTAACTCTATAACTAAAGAAACTGCATATTCAAACTACAGAGTACTCATATAAGCACACAAAATGATAAAACAAATACATATGCCCAGATATGATTACCAATACATCATACATACAGATCAACTTAAAACTTAAAAGTTTCGTTTACTCACCTGAACTCAGATCAGATAGAGCAATAGAGTTTTTCAAATGATCACAGCTTTGATGTTTCCCAGCTTTCCAGATAAATGACAAGTTTTGATTCCAGTTTTGAAGTTTCCTTGTATTTTGATTTTAATGCTTAAGTTAGATTGTCTAGTTGTAGTTGCTTTTGTTTTCTTTATCTCATTTTTAAGTGCTGAACGAAAAATGAAATATGAGATGATATGTATAAGAGTACGAAGGCTGGAATGTGAAACCAGATTTTCTTGCGTACTTAAAAAATATATGATCAGAGATTTTTTTTCAAATTGTAGGCTGATAAGAAAAAGATGGTGGCTCATTTATTAACTTTGTAATTTGTAATTTATGATATTGTACTTGTGTATATCTTCTTATGCAAGTTTGTACAAATCTACCGTGCGTATGCACTTCTCTTCTTTCTTTTTGGTGAAGCCTGACCTTATTTTCGGAGAATATAGGTATGTGATTTGTTTTATTTACTTACTTTATACTTAGCATACTATCTTATTCCATTTGTATGCACTAAGATATTTTCCTGCCTGTAACATATACATTTTGCTATAGTGTGAAATATTTACTTGCTTTATCCTATTATCTTGTACTAGTGTAAATTTCAAGCCTGCAACATATATACTTTGCGTGTTTTGTTGTAGAGTATATGATATTTTACTTAAGTTCTAGTTTAAAAGGTGATTATGGTTATTGTTATTGCTAGCTTGTATATTTATCTCTAACATAAATGTGTTTTTTATTTTTATCTAAGCTAAAATCATTAAACAATTTTAACTTAAATCTAAAGTATATCAAAGCTATATGATTATTTATTAAATATTGAATTAAAACAAATTTCCAAATTTCCAAAAAGATTAGAGTTTTAAAAACATATACTTATTTATTAAATTTAAAACAGACTTTAACTATTTACAATATATACAGATATATAAATACATAGAAAACAGTTTATTATCCTTTTAAAAGACAAATTTATCAGTTAAATATATATTTAAAAGAAAATTATCAAGTCAATTCTTATCTTATTAACAAATATCATCATATCAATTTAATATTTTATATAGATTATTAAATTGATATTGTTCAAAATTTCCGGGATATCACATTCCTCCCCCTTTAAAAGAATTTCGTCCCCGAAATTTAAAACAAAGGTAATTTAAAACCTAAGTCTAGAAATACTTTAAAAATTCTATATAATATTTCTAAAATAGTTTTATAAAAATACTTTTATAACTCGATGTTTTGACGAGTCCATCCTTGTTCTCACAGAAATTCGGTCATACGTTGATCAGGCGTAGGGCTGAAAATCTATAAGTACTCGGTAAACTCATTTTCAACACCCAGTGAAAATACCTTGGAAAATAATTTTATTGAAAATATAGGAAACAGTTTGAAAATAGAAGTAAAGAGCTTTGGTGAGAATGCTCTGGAAATCATCACACCCATCCATGGTCGCAGTTACATCCTGGGTTACGTTGCCGTCACAGCAAAAGTCCATGTAACTGTTGGCTCTCAGCGGCACACACGATTACGCTGTCAAAATGAAACTTCTCCACTCCCACATAGGTCGCAGTCTACCGATGTAAAATCAAACATAGACTGTTGGCTCTCAGCGGCTCACACGACTTTCGCTATGTTACCATAGTGTCGCAGTCTACCGATATAAAATCAAACGTAGACTGTTGGCTCTCAGCGGCACACACGACTTTCGCTATGGTCTGCAGTAGATCGCAGTGACATCGAGTTACACTGTCGTCACAGCATAACCCAAATTCCTCTGTGGGCACCAGCCCCTCGACTTTCGCTACAAATAATCCTCAGGAACTAGTTTTGTCCGGACTCCTCACAGGATCAACTTTAGAACCTCCCCCTTAGAGGCTCAAGGCAGTGCCACCCTGTGGCACTCCTGAGAAGTTCATTTCAAGGGAGCGCCTTTTTCCCCAGAGCCAATCTCAAAACACTTTATACTATACACATATAGTATTTTCCAAATCATACACCTAGTATGAATTCCACATAAAGCTCCTTTACACAAAATCGATTCCCAAAATCGATAATTCACAAATCAGGCTTTCCAAACTTTCAAATTTGATTTTCCTCGAAAATCAAAAGCCTTTTTCAAATCAAAGGTTTCCAAAACCCTTCCTCAAAATCACTTCCAAAATCATTTTCACAAAAATCCATATATATATAATAAACCTTGAAACCTTTTGAATCAAATTTTATACTTGTATAAATCCACTTTTGTGCTTCAAATATTTCCAAAACTCTTTTCTTTTGGCTATAGCTTCAAAAAGGTGGGTTTTATCTTATTTATCAAAGATATACAATTTTATTTATCCCAAATCAAATATTCAAATTAAATTACTTATAAAGTCACTTGCCAAATTACTTACTTTTATAAAGTAAATTTTAATCATAGAGATATTCAATCTCCCTTTTACTTCATCATATATTTCTAAAAATATACTTTCAATTTCAAAAATCCTTTACAGTTCTTATCCACAAATTTTTCAATATCAATTTTTATTGAAACCCGTACGATGTCCACATATCATTCGTATGCAATATCAATTTGATCGCTCACTCGATCACACAATTTCACTTCCGAACTAGTATTGTCCACCCGACTTCCTAGTGCGAACACAGATCTGGTTTCTTGATCAGAAACCGTCATTCTCCTTACATAGCCATAACTATGATAGAGAATATCCAGAACCAATCAAAAATCCATATCCAGGTTCGCCGTCGAAAATCGAACGGAAAAAATCCCAACTCGGATCGATAATACTATCTCGAAATTCTGTGCTCGAATCTGGATCAAATCACTATGCGAATAGAATAATATACGTACATCCTACGTATTTATCTTTATTGGTTATTTTCCAAATCAATTCTCTTTTCTATTCACATTTCCTTTAATTCCATTCACTTATTCTCAATTGCTTCTATTTCCAATTGAGTTATTACTTCAATTCTTACCTCAGTTGGGTATTTAATCAATAACAGTTTGGACTCCGACTATTTTATATTTAGGAAATAGCTTGAAAATTTTAAAAATAGATAAGTAGTTGAAAAATAATTATTAGTTTGTAAAATAGCTGTAAAATAGTTAAGTAATTGTAAAAGAGTTGAAAAATAGTAAAATAATTGCAAAGTAGTCGTAGAATAGTAATCGGTTATAAAGTAGTAGAAAAATAGAAATTAGGTTATAAAACAGTTGTAAAATAGTTAAGTAGTTTGGAAAAATAGATTTATATTAAAACAATTTATTTTGAAATAGTCCAGAGCCAAACTGTTCAACTTCCCAGTCTCCATTTTAATCAATTTCCTATCAAATTGATTTAGTCCCAACTCAAGTTGAATTATCCACAATTTCTTTCCAAACTCAATCAAATTCAGTTTGATTTTAAACATATTCACTTCAATTACAATCCCAAATTATTCAATTATTCAAATTAATTTAGACAAATTTTGAATTAAACCCACTTCAACTTCAAATTATTTCAAATTTCTATATGGATTAATCCCAATTCCCATCTGAAATTTATACTTATCCATCTTCAATTTTAGTTTATTCAGACTAAATTCAATTTGAACTAATGAAACCTATATTTCAACTTTAAACCATCTCGAATTATATAAATTCGAGTTAAATTTTCAAATGTTGATTTAACCCCTCAAATCAAATCGACTTATATTTTTAAACCATTAACTCCGAGTTCAATTCTCAAAATTCCATTTCATATTATCCTTACTTAACTTATTTCGAAGTCCAAATAAGTGTTCAAAACAATTTTATCATAAAAAGTTCATTTATTACCAAATTTTATCTTCCAGTTTTGAAATTGGTTCTTAAACAATTTTAATTTTTAAATTCAATTATTAAAATCCAGTTCAAAACGATCTCATATCCTTAATTCATATTAAATTTAATTTCCATTTAATTTCAATACTAGATATATTACCACGCTTCATTTCTCATTCATTTAACACATCCAATTCACAATTCAAAGATTATTAATAATAATAGGATGATATTATCCAATTATTCTAAATCATCCATCCATTTGAGATGACTCATAACATCCCATTTAAACCAATCATTTAACTTTCCCAAGTTAAATCTCAATTTCATATTGAAATTTCCAATTCAGGTTTCCTTTTAAATTATTTAACTTTCCCAAAGTTAAATTTAATTTACATATTCCAGTCAATTTACACAATTTGAATTCCCATTCAAATTTTAAACATCAGATTAATAACCTTCCCACTTAAGTTTAAAACTCGCTTCACTTTGGGTTTCACATCACATTCCAAGGAAAATTCAAAACTCTACCTTAGAGTTTATTTCATATTTATTTCCTTCACACACTAGTCCACCTTTAAATTTTAAACTACCCTTGGTTTTTTAAATTCAAATCAAATTCTGGACCCAGATTTAAAACTCCACAATTCAGATCAACTTTAGTTCCAACTTATAAGTCAGACTTGCCTAAATGTTTTACCTCCCAAATATTTTATTATTGTTTACTCATTTATACTCGCCTTATTAATCATTTCTGATAATAACCAAGGTTATTGTATCTGAAAACCACTTCATCACTATCTTATTCTGAAATTCTCCTTAAATTCAAGATTTAAATTTCAGTTTGAATTTATTCCAAACCAATCCTTATTTTACTTTAAATTTTGTTATATTTCTATTATCACTTAATTCAATTCCAATAATTTAACAGCCAATTACCTTTGTATTCATTTGATAGAAATATTACTTTATATATATATCAAAATATATTCTTATATGAAATTATTTAAAATCTTTATATAAGAAAATAACAAGTACGCTCTCTCATATATATATATATACTCAACTCATTTTAGGGTACTATTGACCCATTCTTTAATGAGCAATCCCAACAGAGCCAAGGTTCTCGCTTAACCTGGCTCTGATACCAACTGTAACGACCCGAAATTTTCGAACCCGAAAATTCCAGATAGTTATGAAAAAGAAGAAAGAGATAGAAGAAGAAACAGAAAATAAAACACAGAATCTCACCTTCGCAGCGGACAAAATATAATATCAAATAATATTCTTTATACAAAGAATACTGTATCAGTCAAATACATTTAAATACATCAGAGTTACAACATATATTCACAGATACTGGACATATACAAAACAACATGTCTCAGATAACTACAATATATCACAGTGGAATACACTCCATATGTTCCTGCCATCCAGCTCGTCTTCTGAGCTCCTGAACGTCCTCACCTGGAAATCTGTAATACTCGGTCTTACCCGAGACAAAACATATTTTACTCGAGAAAAGCATGCAGTTTCCCCTTGATTTCCCCGAGTTTCTCCCACTTCTACCCGCGTCAAATTTTCTCCTGCTCACGATCTTCTTCTTCCATTCCTCTGTTTATATTTGGCTAAGTCAAATTTTAACTGGTGATAAGTATTCACGCGCTCGCCCATGAAATTCCCGAAGTAACTCCCTCTTCCCACTCGAGTTTCACTCGATACAATCCAACTATGTCCTCACTGACATGCTCACGCCTCCGTGCACGTGCACGGTGGCTCGTCGACCCTCCGGCAACCCACTCCACCTCCAGCAAACCACAATTCTCCCTCCAACTCAATATCGCAACCCAGATTTTCGAACAAAAAATCGAAATCGAAAATCACCTGCAGCTTGAACCAGTAACTCGAGCAACCTCGCGAAAATCGCTTCGCCCCACCAACACTGACCACCGGAGGCGAAGCCACCTCATCCACGTCACGTCCATACCTCCCTCGACCCTTACTCACAACCACAAGCCACTCGATCAAGTCAGGAAGACGAAATCAATTTCTACAGAGCAACGAAGAAAATATTGAACAAAACCCTACTTTTGATTCGTCCCTAACATTCTTGCATTGGAAAATTTTCCTAGTATTTTTCCCTTGTTAGAAACTCCCTAAACTTGCTTTACAATAAGTTTCAACCGTTAAAATTTGTTGAATCACAAGAAATTTACAAAAGAAGCATTTTTGTTCATTTATAAACTACACCTTGAATACTTATCTAAAAATCTCCATTGTTGTTTTAAAAATCTTACCTTTACATGTAGATTCAAGCTATATTGTTGAATTGGCAATTTAAAATACATGAATTCAACATAGAAATTTTGGTTGATCTGTAAATCAACTTCCCAGTTGATATGCTTCACCCAGAATTTGAAAACAAGTTTAAAAACTTGATTTATATTGAAACAACTTACTTTGTTTAAATCACAAGCCTATAAATGATTGAGTGGGGATATTTTAAAATTGATCATCTACTTAACTCTGTAACTAAAGAAACTGCATATTCAAACTACAGAGTACTCATATAAGCACACAAAATGATAAAACAAATACATATGCCCAGATATGATTACCAATACATCATACATACAGATCAACTTAAAACTTAAAAGTTTCGTTTACTCACCTGAACTCAGATCAGACAGAGCAATAGAGTTTTTCAAATGATCACAGCTTTGATGTTTCCCAGCTTTCCAGATAAATGACAAGTTTTGATTCCAGTTTTGAAGTTTCCTTGTATTTTGATTTTAATGCTTAAGTTAGATTGTCTAGTTGTAGTTGCTTTTGTTTTCTTTATCTCAGTTTTAAGTGCTGAACGAAAAATGAAATATGAGATGATATTTATAAGAGTAGGAAGGCTGGAATGTGAAACCAGATTTTCTTGTGTACTTAAAAAATATATGATCAGAGATTTTTTTTCAAATTGTAGGCTGATAAGAAAATAATGGTGGCTCATTTATTAACTTTGTCATTTGTAATTTATGATATTGTACTTGTGTATATCTTCTTATGCAAGTTTGTACAAATCTACCGTGCGTATGCACTTCTCTTCTTTCTTTTTGGTGAAGCCTGACCTTGTTTTCGGAGAATATAGGTATGTGATTTGTTTTATTTACTTACTTTATACTTAGCATACTATCTTATTCCATTTGTATACACTAAGATATTTTCCTGCCTGTAACATATACATTTTGCTATAGTGTGAAATATTTACTTGCTTTATCCTATTATCTTGTACTAGTGTAAATTTCAAGCCTGCAACCTATATACTTTGCGTGTTTTGTTGTAGAGTATATGATATTTTACTTAAGTTCTAGTTTAAAAGGTGATTATGGTTATTGTTATTGCTAGCTTGTATATTTATCTCTAACATAAATGTGTTTATTTTTTTTATCTAAGCTAAAATCATTAAACAATTTTAACTTAAATCTAAAGTATATCAAAGCTATATGATTATTTATTAAATATTGAATTAAAACAAATTTCCAAATTACCAAAAAGATTAGAGTTTTAAAAACATATACTTATTTATTAAATTTAAAACAGACTTTAACTATTTACAATATATACAGATATATAAATACATAGAAAACAGTTTATTATCCTTTTAAAAGACAAATTTATCAGTTAAATATATATTTAAAAGAAAATTATCAAGTCAATTCTTATCTTATTAACAAATATCATCATATCAATTTAATATTTTATATAGATTATTAAATTGATATTGTTCAAAATTTCCGGGATATCACAAAAGCATACCATAAATGTGTTTGAATCCAATGAAGGAATCAATAGGGGCGGGTTTAAAGCATATGCAGACGCAAGAAAGGGTGAAAACATGTAAAAATAAGTTAGTTAAAGGATAAGGATTTACAACAAAAATTAGATGAATTCAGCAATCGAAAGAAATGGATGAACATCATGGATTTAAAAGTACCTAAAACGCAAGCCAGCATGAGAACAAATGTGGAAAAAAGCTACCAAAGGAGGATTGCAATATATATATATATATATATATATATATATTTATATATGTGTGTGTGTGGGGGGGGGGGGGTTGAATCAGAGGCGAGCATTGTAGATTCCTTTGGCTGTTAAAGTTGAACCTAATTATTTAGCATACTTAGGGTTTACTTAGAAATGAAAAAGGAATGTTGCGGCCGTGATATTAATTAGCATGATTGCATTAAAACGGAACTGGAAAGTAATAGGCACACTAAATAAAGAAAATTAGGGTTTAGTTTGAATTACCTGAGCTAAAAATTGGTAATCGAGTTGGAGACGATAACGGAGATAGTTTGTGAACTAGATCATACCAATGAAAAGGATGAAATTAGCATATCAGAACTACAAGCGAAACAAAATTGAAATATTCGAAGAGAAGATTACCTGTAAGAAACCGGTGTAAGTTGCGAGCGAACAAAGGAAAAAAGTCATAGCTGAAGGTGGTGTTTTAAAGGTGGATGGAGATGAGAATAAATCATGGAGCTGAAGGGGATTTCATTCTAAAATACGGTCGTTTGAGATCTCATATCATTAATGACATGCTAAAGGCCAAGGTTTTGTTATGTGAAGAGGTAGAAAATGGGGCAATAGCGTATAGCGATTAAAGATGAGAAAGGAGTGGAAAAGCACTTGCAGAAGTGGACTACAATAAAATTTGATATTTAGAAGGGCTATCACATAAAATATCCAATTCAAACCTCTATTATTTAAGTATTTGAGATAAGATCAATTCTAGGGCAAGAATACAAAAGGTTGATTATTCAACTTTATACATAATATAATAGAATGGATTAGGTCAACTTGAATAGCTCTATTTACTTTTGGTCTGTTTAATTAACTTTTAAAAGTGTCTCACACCTAAATAATCAAATCTTCCTTAGGTATTTCTTATAATTAATTTAATTTCCTTTTTGTTTTTCTTATTATTAATTTATTTCCTCCTCTTTAAGATCCTCTCCATTCAAGTATCAATTTAATTACCTCATACGTAGCGCATTTAGTTTTTTATCCTTCACATATTTAAATTGATCCCCACTATATATGGTCAAGTTTAATTGCATATAAATACCCTTTATATAAGATCTCCTATATTCAATCCTTCATTGCCTAATTTATTTCCCTCGATTGAAATATTCTTTATTCAAATGTTTATATTTTTCCTTTATACATACATGTGAATTTAACTACATTAATATAAAATCTCCTTTGTAAAAAAATATTAAATCTTCTTATTATATATTTACAACAGAATTAATTAATACTAATTACGCTTAATTACCAATTAAATGATTTCCATTATTCACGGATAAATTCAGTTACATCTCATTTAATTAGACTCCTAACTTTTTCATTCAAGCTTTTAAAGACCCAGATTTTCGAACCAGTCAGAATTGCCGAAATCCCGTCCGTTCTAAAACTACTAATGCAAACTACCAAGTTAACATAACATAAGTTGATAAATATACAACACAACTAAATGTATAGGATACAATTTCAGTAATACAACTTATCAGAGTTCTAATTATTTATTCTACAGGTGTGCTTTAATACATATCATACTCAAATAATATAAATCTACCACTGCACAACTATGATGAGAGAGATAGCAATAACCATTCCTGCAAACTCAAATAACAAGTCAAATGTGAAATACAATGATAAACAGGAAAGATACAACATCACATGATAAATAGCAAACAATAAATAGGAAAAAGATATATTATCATTGGGGCTGCGGCACTACCAATTGTGACTGCCTACATACCCCTATCTAACTGGGTACCCAATTAGATACTGGATCAAGCCAACATAGTTCTCTTATTCACAAATAGGACTCGAGGAGCCTACGATGCACAAACAAACAACTATGCAATTCCCAAACAACCCCTTTGGCTTCACATTTAGAATTATGAATCTAATTGACTTTATTATTTTTAAAAATAACCTCTTATGAAAATACTTATTCGAAAACAATCTCCTCGAACTAAATTCCAGTTTCATTTCAAATCCTTTTGAAATAAAAATATATATCTTTTATATCAAATCATACCTTTCTTTGGGATTTAAGTCAAAAACCTTTTCAAAACCGGTATCAATTACTCTATATAATAATACAGTAGTGTATTTGATATTTTTATTTGGAAATCCAAAAATACTCTACTATAAAAGCATATCAAAATATGTGCAACCAGATTGTAAGGTTTCTCCCAATAACAAAGCAACTGGACCCCAGCCTTCACAAAATAAATAAACAAAGTATATACCTCTATACAAAGAGTAGACTATACTAAGGGTTAAACCACCTTTTATCCAACTTTTTAGTCACGGGTTACCTGAATCATAGCTAACATAACAAATCATTTTGTTCCCCGAAGTGACAATTCATATTGCACTGATAATCACAAATAGTTTCAATCGTAATATTGTTTATTTTCCTAAATCCTTTTCAAAATCAATTTCAAACCACCGGGATTTAAGGTTTCAAAATTCTCTTTATTTATAAAACACATTTATAAATACCTTTATATAAATCACTTTTATATAGAATCACTTCAAAATATTTACTCACTTCAAATATATTTATTTTCAAATATTTCTATTTCTTTTCAAATAAACCATTTCATTTAAAAGGTAAACATCTTTTATAATAAACATCTTTTATTATAAAAATTACTTAATCAAATATTGTTATCAAACACCTTATAGTCAAACTGTGAAACTCTAATTACAAGGTGATCGTATCTACCCAACCCATGCATATTGAAATTAATTGCTTATAAACTGGCCGAGCTAATTCAAACAGTGAAATAAACAGTAATAATGATACATTATTATCAACAATTCAAAAAATTGAATAATAATACATAAATCAGAATTAAATGGTACATATAAATAAATGCCTAAATTTATATAATAGCAGAACGGGGATTTAATCTACTAAATTGACGTCATTAATGAAGTATACTTAACTCATTTTTGATATATCAACTTATATTATTCCTCATCTAAGAGTAAAGACAAGCATGTTAGAGTACTGATTGCATCAAAACCTTGCCTAGATACTTCATTCTTGAGTCTCACAAATAGATAAGTCTACTCATTGGCTTTTAGTGTTAAGCATTGTTAATTACCTTTTTCAAAACTTATGTAATTATTAAAAATATATTTAAACATGAAACCAATTTTAAAACACTCTACTATAAGTTAGATAACAAGCCTAAAAAGATTAGAGAAAAGTATTAAATTTAAAAATCATTTTTAAACAATTTATACCTTTAATTAACAAAGATAGCATTTACAGAAGTGCTGCCTAAAGTTATGTTACAAGTTTTATCACATTTTTGCTACAACTTTGTGACTAGTTTTCAATACCTTAACAATTGATTTTAGATCCATTATTTTTACATTAGTTAGTATATTTTGGGTGATTGAAAACCATGAAGAAAAATCCCAAATAATATCTTTTAATTATTTTAGAGAATTTCCCAAAAACATGGTATTTTACCGAACTGCACTTATAGCGACTATTTCGCTATTACTTTTTATACTTAGTTCAACTAGCTATCAAATGAATTAGGTTTCAAAACTTTCTCAATAAAAATAATATACTATTTACTTGATTAATTGCTAAAGAAACCCTTAAGAAATTTTCCACAAAAATGCGCATTATTTTCAAAGACGGGCTGTTTTTTAAAAAGTGTCACTATAGCGACATTTTTACTTCAATCTTTTGTTACTTTGATGTACTTATTCTATAACTTTCCAAAACATATTCTTTGCCTTTCTAAACACTTATATAAATGTAAATAATAACCAAACAAGTTATTATTAAGATATGTTATTAAATCACCATTTTCATAAATTATAGTTTAAGGGATTCAAAGTGCATTTATAGAGACTATCGCTATACGGACCATTCCGTATTTATTTCTAATATTTAGTGTTATCCACTTTTAAACACTTATATCATTCCAAGTTCAAACCATACTACTACTAAATATGTATTAACATATATACACATAAATATATCCATTTTAAATGTTCAAATGAACTTATCACAATTCAATGGTTTAGTAAGCAACTACTTTAACAATTTATATACTTTATAAAGTATATAATCAAGGGTTTAACTTTAAGTAGTTAATGTCTATTATTATTATTAATATATAGCAAGCATACATGTGATTTAACAATGATTATCAAGAGATTAAGCAAGCAAATATCAAGCAATATTTCAACTTAACTTGCAACCAATTTATAATGTAATCAAAGTGAGATTAACTCACTTTTATTCAACCAATATTTCTTCCTACCATCATCCATTTATAACCACTCTTCTTCCAACATTTATAACTTCAAACAAACATCATTAAACACTCTCTTCTTCTACCTATTTCTCACGCACCACCTCCTATTACCCTCATGCTCACGGTCTTCCCTCTTCCTCCATCATTTGCTCACGCACATCACCCACCTTCACATGGCTCATGGCCTAAGCTCCCACCATCATCATCTTTACACTCATGGCTCTAAGTCCAAGACACTTCTTCCATCACTCAAAAGTACACACGACCAAGGCCAAAATATTCCAAGACTCATGCATAGTGGAAGAAGATAAAAGGAGAAAGAAGTGAAGATAAGAAGTGTTTTGGTTCTAAAGAATGAAGTGAATATGAGAGGGTGTTTATAGGCTTGGGAAATGGATGGAAATATTCAAAAACTCTCTCCTTAGCCATGAAGCAAAGGTACTCTAAGCCATGCTCTTACACAACCATACCCCTAAAACAAATCATGAAACATGCTCCTAATCCATGCCTTGATTTAAGGGTCCTTATGTACTAAAAGTTTCATTAATCTTACATGCTTACTTTAATTAATTTGATTAGGAAATACGATGTTTTAATCCTTAGTTAATGTGTTCATATGATAACTATTCAAGTTGCAATATGTCTACACGACTTGTATTAAATAAAAAGTTGATTTTTAACAAAACGTTTTCTAGTCACATTTTCTGTATTTATCCAAAGTGTATATTTTTGTAAACACATTTCAAAAATAAGTTTTCTAACATTATTTACTAACTAAAAAGTATTTACTAAGGTTATAATCAAGATCTAATCACATTAAATCTTGGATTCAAATATTTAAATAATTCGGATATTTAAATACGAAGTGTTTGAAATTCTAGGTTGTTACAAATCCCGTATTCATAATGTAAATAAATGCCCATGACCCATCATATATTTACCTTGTTAATCCGTTCAACTTTTAATGTAATCAATTAACCTTTATTCTTATAATTAATTTCATTAATTAATTATTCATTAATTTATGGGTTGTTACAGTCTCCCATTTTGTAGGGATTTCACCATCGAAATTCAGATAAGGAAGAACAAAAATTACACCAACACCTTGACAGTGTAAAGTCATCATCATATAAGTCCACACAATTACAAAAGGTTACACTAGTACCCTACTAGTGCAAATCATCAATCATAAAAAAATGCATTAATGCAATTACTAAGATCGATGACTTTCCTCTAAGATCTCTTCCTGAAGATCTCTTACATTTGAAACACATGGTCTTGCTTTCTTCCTAAACCATCCCTTCAAGTCTATCTTGAATCCTTTCAAATCCTTAACATCCACACCCATCTCCAATTGCCTTATTCTTTTGATTAACACTGGGGGTCCTCTCTCTGCTTGTAGTAATTCTATCCACAAGTATCAAACGAACTTCCTAACTTTCCAGAACCCCCAAACCTTGGATTGATCCAATAATGTACTTCACATAATGCCAACGTTTTTGTAATGACCCATATTTTACACATTAGAGGATCGTAAAATACTATTATTTAAATCATATGAGGTCGTATGACTCTAAAATTTTGAAAGAGGACTACTACGGACATTTTCCACTTTTAGAATTTTTGTTGGATAGTTTGAACTTGGAAATTCTTGTAAAGCATATAAATTTTGATAGAAGAAAAATTACGCTCTGAAACCACTTCCATTTGAATGGGCTTATGGTTTCTCTTTCTGTAGAGTGGTCATAATAGGAAAACGAACTTACCGTTTAGGAGATATCATTATTTTAAGTTCCGTTTGCTACTGCACAAATCAGTAGGCAATTAAACAAAGCTCACTATTAGGCCCACTAATTAATTTTGGGAATCGTGACTAATTGAGGGTAATGAAAAAGAGATAGATCATTTTCCACTTTCCCAAAACAATTCAAAACCTCCATTAACCCTAATTTTTATAAAAATGCCTCTCTATTTCCCACTAATTTTAGCTTAATCTATCATTAGAAGGGTATTTAGCAAAGAGGGATCGTAGATTCATCATTTGGGTGCTTTGAATCTGGATTTGTCGTTGTTCATTTCAGATCTACAGATTAAAATAGTAATTTGGGTATTAGGTGAGTGATTATTGTTCTCTCACTATTCTATGTTTGTCCATATAGTTATAAATGATGTTTTTGAAATGATTTCCATGTTAAAACAATTCTAAAACTTTAATTAAACCTTTACAAATGTTTATGGCTAGATTTAAAATGACTAAATGGATTTTATATGGTTTTATAACCCTTTTTAGATCATATTGTCATTTTAGTGCAAAATTAGATCTAGGCTAAATTTTGTATGCTAATCACGTTTGGATGGGTTGTACGTGTTAGGTGAATGCTTATGGATGATACATAAATTTGGATGCATTGTTTTGATATGATTGGTTAGTGCTTTCATATTACTTAGGAATCAATTGATGATTTGGGCAAAATGAAGTCAAAATTGCTCAAGATGTGATGAAACTTGGAGAAAGGGCTTTAGAGGATAGGAGGAGCCTATACTTCAGTTCATAGCTTGAAAGGAGGCATTTAAGGCAGCTAACTTCAAGTCGGTACTGACCTAAAATAGGGTAGATAGAAGCAAGTGCGGTTTAGGTTGGTAGTGGAAGGACTTCGAGTTAAGACATAGAAGACTTTAGGGCAAGCTTCGGGTTAGAGCATGGGTGGAGTTTCAAGAGTCCAAGACTCAAAAATAAACTAAGTACCCAAGTTGGTATCGATCACTTTTGATCGGTACCAAGTTCTTTTCTAGAACGTGGGGTGGTGTTGGGGACTTAGGGAGTTGAGATGTGATGAAGGGAAGCTCTCGGCAAGTGGAAAATGGCAAAATGTCGGGGGAAAATACTTAGCCAAATTTGGCTAAGCATTAGCAAGAGATTCACACGGGTATCGATCACTTTTGACCAGTACCGACATGAATTAATGAGGCCAATCTTGGCCAAACTTCCAAGGGTTGATGAGTGGTCTTGCAGGTCATGCTAAAGGTGTTCATTCGTTCAGCGCGTGGTTACGAAGTGGTAGCGCGATAAAGGATAATGACTAATGAAAGGAGCATTGTGGAAGTGCTTTGACGTGATGCTTTCATAACTTCAAAGAGATGACTCTACCGGTGGTGATATACATCTAGAGATGTTCTAAGATTTGATGCATCGATGAGTGAATCGTTTTGGTTGATTACTTCAAGAAAGAAGTGTATATAGGCTTGGTGATGTTTGAGGAGGCACATTCGATTATTGAAGCGATATGATAGGATGTGCGGTGTTTCGATATCGAGTCACGTGCAAAGAAGATAGTGGTAACTCTGGATGAGGAAGGTGTTCCATGGGGAAAGGGTATATGAGGATGTTCACTTGTGTACCCTGGACCGTGGTGATGGTCTAGCCTAGCCTACCTTAGTGATGGTACATGATCGAACACTGGGATCCAGTAGCGACGTGGTGTGTCGCCGACCTTGGTGGTAGTCGTAAGAGTTATCAGAAGTTTGGAGGCATCTTGGTAGTGATGAGAGACCTTGGTGGTAGTAAAGTGAAATAAGGCCTTAATGACGGTAAGAGCAAAGTGAGACCAGGGTGACGGTCGTTATTGCATGTTTTATTTCATGCTTGCCATGATTTCTGTTGATATTGATTGTTGTATGTTTGTCATTGATGTCTCGTGATTGTAGGTATGTTGTGTTGGGTACCCTGACACCCACGTTACACTTAGTGTAGTATGCTCTTATGATGATAGTTGTGTAGCAATATGGTGTTATGTGCTAGATTATTGGATGTAGGGACATGTCAGGTATGATTCTTCATACCATATTCCTTACTAAATTGATTTGTATATTATTTTGAGTTTTCTTATCACTCACACCAGACTGTTGTCTAACTTAAGGTTTTATGTTTTGCCTCTTATTATCTCAGGTACTCTTAAATGAGTAGACTAGATAGCAGGTGTAGGTGGTACATGGTGGTTGTGCTGAGGACGAACAAGAGTGGAGTTTTCTCATATTATATATGGACTTACTATTTCTTATTCCACTATGCGACATTGTGGAGCATAGACAGTGTCTACTATATTATAAGATAGTTATATTTGGATTTATTTTCATTTGTATAAACTCTATTGCTATCTTGTATAACTCTGTGAATCTATACACTCTAATATTTGTGGTTCATTTAGTTATTACTGTCTCGTCATTTTTATACCTATGATTGATATTATATTTTTTGGTGTGTTGCGAGATATACAATAAGTTTTGTGATTGTTTTATTTACCTTACAACCTTGACAACCTTTCTACATCGGTCGGGTACCTAGTAGTGCACTATACAGATATACTGGGTATCGAAGGTACAGGGTGGTTTTCTCAGTTCATAACATCTTCCATTCCATAATTATGGCCAACACTACATTCTGTTGTTTTCTACTTAAAGCATCGACAAACTTGTTCCCCTTTCCTGGCGTTTACTCAATATTATAGTCATAAGTTGGCATAAATTCTGACCACCTTTGTTGCCTCATATTCAAATCCTTGTAAGATAATAAATATCTAAGAGACTTATAGTCCGTGTATAACGTTCGTTCCAACCTTCGACTCTCCTTTCAAGGTTCATCGATATTGAACCAATCGAACGCACTTCTAAGATTTGCTCCACTTTTGGAAGTCCCTGCGTTAGGTCACCAGATCGGGATTCGAACCGCTCTCCGAATAGGTAAAGTCTCTAAATCTTTAAAGCAAAGATCGCTGCTACCAACTGCAAGTAATGAGTCGGATATCGAGCTTTACATAGCCTTAACTGCCATAATCCATAAACTAGCACTCACCACTTCTGCATCAACATTGCACCCAAACCAGTTTCACAAGTATCGGTATACACCACCAAATCTTAATTCCCTTTAGGTAAGATCAAGATAGGAGCATTCATCAACAACCACTTTAACTCCTTAAAATTACTCTTCACATTTGTTCATCTATATGAACCTCTCGTTCTTCTCGATCAACTTAGTCAAGTACGCTATTATATTCGAGAAAATATTTAATGAATTTGTGGTAATAGCCAGCCAATCTTTATCTCTATTACCATCTTTGGCCTCTTCCAGTCACTATCTTTGATGGATCCGCTACTAATTCATTCTCTGAAACAACATGACTAAGAAACTTAACTTATCACTTTCAAAAATGACACTTGGAAAACTTCGCCTTTAATTTGTGTTGTTACAATGTCTCCAACGTCAATCTATTATCATGGTCCCTCTCATTCTTAGAATATACCAAAATATCTTCGATGAAGGCCAATATAAATAAATCCAATTGATTGCTACAGATTCAGTTCACAAGATCTAAAAAGAACACTAGAGCATTAGTCTGTTCAAAAAGCATAACTGACCACTCATATGAATAGTATCTAGTTCAAAATGGGGTTAACAGAACACTATTGTAACAACCCATACTTTAATGAGCTTAGATTTCAACAAGAATCAAAACCCAAGTCCATTAAAGTACAGATCATTGGATTTGGTACCTACAAATAAGCATGAGCATTATCAGAGATTGATAAAATCTAAACCCACAGTGGAAACAATAATAGAATATAAATACTGATTGTGGCTATTACCTAGAATTAATGGTATTCCTTGGATATTA
Source organism: Allium fistulosum (assembly GCA_030737815.1). NCBI lineage: Eukaryota > Viridiplantae > Streptophyta > Magnoliopsida > Asparagales > Amaryllidaceae > Allium > Allium fistulosum. The sequence continues at coordinate 620,326,171 of CM060906.1, forward strand.
GATTACAACATCAGCATCAAGCATGGGAGAAAAGAAGGCTACTCCAACAATCAATCACGTCTAGCTACAATGACCTGATCCTCTAAATCTATCTTATGGGTTGTAATTAGGGCTATCAATCGGTCGGGTTCGGGTCAAGTCGATTTAGGGTTGATTTTAAATGAGTCGGGTCAACCCGTTTATTAAACAGGTCAGAAATAGCTCAACCTGAAATCGACCCGATTATAAACGGGTTTACCCAACCAGGCCTGTGTAACCCGATTATAACCGAGTCGGGTCAGGTCGGGTCATAAACGGGTCGTAAACGGGTCGGGTCAACCCATATAAGGTATAAATGGGTTATAAACAGGTCATAAATGGGTTATAAATGGGTCAAATTTGGGTTCACGGGTCGGTTTGGGTTATAATTGGGTTGTGTCAACCCATATAAGTATAAACGAGTTATAAACGGGTCAACTTCGGGTTCACGGGTCAACCCGAAACCCACCCGTTTATAAATGGGTCAAATTCAGGTTGACCCGAAAATGACCTGCCCACTTAAATGGGTCAGGTTAACTTGCTAATTACCGTGTAATCTTCAGGTCGTGTTTCGGTCGTGCTGGAAATTGACAGCCCAAGTTGTAATGAGGAGGGGGTTAGAACAACATTCTGGTGATTGCAAAATCTATACACTGTCCAATAAATTCATACCAATTGGTTTCCATTTAATTGTTATGTCTACTATTTTAAGGTTAACTAGATTAACCTAACATTGCACACATGATATTCCTGCTTAGCACAATTCATCTGCCTCATTTCCAAGGTGCTAAATATTGGCGTAAGTCTATAACCTACTTAATACTTCCAAATATGAAGCGTGCTCCTTACATCATCATCGTTAGTCTATTGGTCATCTTTAACCACTATTTATGGCTTTATAATACATAATAACCATACTACTAATGCACTATCATCATTAAAGTCTTAGCTATGTGAGAGATAGTACCCAAGCCACTTAATACCTCATTACTAAGGACTAAGCAGACCCCTAACTATTTAATACTTATATTCTAGGTAGGCCTTTGTTATTTAATACCTAACCCCAAGGCAGACTCCTTACTAATACTATCTAGCTAACATTGATTGAAATCCCACCAGGACACTTAATACTTCTTTATGCGAGAGAGGTGGACCCTAGATTAGTGACTTAATACCTCAAACCTAAAGCAGACCCTTCCCGAGATATCAACTACCGCTCCTAACCGATAATTCAGACCATTTATTACTTTTTAATTAGGAAAGAGGTGGGTCCTTAAACAACCACTTAATACCTCTAATCCCTAAGCATATCCTATTATTCCCATAATCATTTCTCATGAGCTATATGATTGGTGATGTCCCACGTCAGTAATAAATGTATACAACTGCCAGTAGCCTCTTAGCGAAGGAAGACTTCCATTGTGTCACTTTACTTAACTCGCATCCCAATCTTCTAAGCTTGATAAATTATCATATGGGTCCTATGGTTAAAGATATCTCACATTAGTAGGAAGTGTACACAACTACTGGTAGCCTCAAAGTGAAGGATGAACTTCTATTGTGTAACTCTACTGGCCTCGCATCCCAACCTACTAGGTCCAATTAATTATTCTAGGCTTTACTTACTTAAGCCATAATATCCTAGGCTTTACTATTGCTAAGCTTTATCATCCTAAATTGGGTATTGGACTTAGCTTACTAACCTCCTTTTATTTATTTAAGGCTATATGATTTACCTTAAATATTCAGCATCCCATAAATCCTCATTTTATCTATTTCTCCATAAATGTCAACTTGTCCACGATAAAAGATTATCAACCTAAGGACATTTCCTAAGACATTTATATATTTTTACTAATTTCCAATTAGTAATCTCTTTCTAACTATTCCATAGTTATTAATCTAACTTCTTTATCAATTAGTCCCATTAATCCATTTATCCTATTAATTATTTGTAACTCCATATTTATTTCCCATTTATTACCCATTAATTAGAGTTACAACCTTTCCTCACTTTTCTTCCTAATCTCTATTCGCAAATCAACGTTATTACTACATATAACTAATATCCTAAGTGAGCGTTAAGCGTAATAAATCATCATATTTATTAGCGCGTATATATGCGTACAAATACCTAGTTCTACAAAGTATATTCTACTCACCAATCTTCAACTAGAATATTCTTTTCATATTTAATTTGCTGAAATTACATTTCGTACGAATATTCTCCGTTATGATTTCCAGTAATTAGTTTAAAACAAAAGATCAAGAATAAAAGAAAAGGGTTGCCTCGTTTGAAATTACAAGGAATGATTATTTTCATTTTATTGGAATACACAGTATAAACTACGAAGATTAAATCTGTACTTTGCACATCTCTTCTTTTCGTTTGCCTATATTTCTTGTTAAATCAAACGCTGCACTTTCTATGCAATTTGGAAACATAAACAAATTTATAAAAATCAAATGGACGTTCTTCCCACAAATTAAACTGTAGAAAATCTCTAATTCAACATAATTAGGGTACTAATCAAAATCATACTAATAACCTACAACCCAATTTCAGATATGGAATAAATATCATATCTAATCAATATTCATTTGGGACTGATTTCCAAATAAGGCTGTAAATAATAATTCCTATCAAATCTAAAATAAGAATATGTATGCAATAGTTTTCTATGCTAATTTGAGCCTACAATTCACAAAAATTATTAACTTAGGCATGAAAATCAAACGTATGCCAATGGAATAGATTTAAAATCAAAAATAATATATAAATTTCCCACTCACCTTCTAAAAGCGTTCCAAATCTCCAGATCTGGAGTAAAACCTTTTGGTCAGCTCCATTTCCTTCTTATTCTAAAAAATTAAGTATAAAAGGGTATATACATATATTAGAATTATAGATCTGAGAAGAGATTTGGAGTTGAAGAGAAATATATATATTACCTCGTTATTGCGTAGTGTTGGTTCACTTCTCTTTTTCTCTTATTTGATATTTATTGTATATATACAAATATAAATGTCATTTTTTATAATTTAGAAAATAGTGGAGAAGAGAAAATGGCAGAGCTTTGCTGTTGCTTTTAGAAAAATATGAGAAGAGAAGAGAGGGTTAGACCTGAATTTATACGCGCTCGAACCAACCACAACCGTACCATCGAAATATACTAAATACAGGTCGTTCTGGCCTAAGCAATCTCTAGCCACCGGCTTGCCAACCGGTCGACCGCTTATGGGCACCGGTCAACCGCTGGGTATTGACCGGCCCAAATAAAGGTCGATCCATGGGCCCCAGTGCTTAATATATAAACGTTAATATATTAAGTTTAATTATTTTCGTTCTAAATTTGTTTTTCTTCCGTAACTTATTCGTTTGGACTATGATCGCAAAACTCCAAATATGAAAGTGTCTGAGAATCCACGAATGCAATGGTGCAAGTTTTGTGGTCAAATTCCATCGTTTGCACAAATTTCATTTTTGGAACCTACCTAACTAACGCCAAATTTACTAGGTGTTACAACTTTCCTCGGCTACCTTTGGTTGATGGAATCTCATTGCCATATCTAGCTGCGACAATATGCTTGCCCCACTCAACTAGTCAAATAAGTCGTTTATCCTAAGTAGTGGAAAATGATTCTTTACTGTTAACTCATTCATCCTTAAGTAATCAATACACATCCATAATGATCCATCTGACTTCTTTACAAATACCATAGATGCTCCCCATGGTGAATTGTTATGCTTAATGAAACTCTTATGCTCAAGCTCCACTAGTTGCTTCTTTAATTCTTCTATCTCCATGTGGCTAGGTGTCTACTAATAGACAGTGCCCTCGACATCAAGTCTATATGGAATTCAATTGCTTATTAAGGCGATAATCTCGTTACTGGTACAAAAACATCCGCAAATCCTGAACTACCAGTATTACACTAATCTTATCTTATTGATATTCCATAGCACATAACATCAATCCCAACTTATCTTTCGTTACATCCAACGCTACCATGATCCTTTCTCCACCACTTGGATTCCGCAAAGTGATAATTCTAATGGCATAGTAGATCCTAGTATCATTACGCGCTAACCAATCGATACCCAAAATAACCTCATATCGCACAAATCAAACACATATGGGTCGCAATCAAACAAATGTCCACACAACCAAACTCAATGTCGGCGCATCTAAATTTTAGAGTGGAATACCAAGCGATCGGATTAACCACACACGGATGTAATCAAATATATAGTATCTAGTCCTAACTAATCAACCAAATCTTTCGAAATGAAAGAGTGTGTAGCACCAGTATCAAACAGTGTTCTAACAGATGTACTGGAAATCAAAATCATATCTCCCGGCACACCTTTTCCTTTTTCCTCGACAGTGGATCCAGTTGATGGTCTTTCCAAAGCATAAACCTTTGTCTACTTTCACTCCAAGCATTCCATTTTCTTATGATCATGCTTATTACAATTAAAGAACGTATCTCATCATTGTTCTCCGACTGGGTACACTTAGTAGAGTGTTGTCCCTTTGACCCCTAGTTGAAACAAGTAACATATACCACATTCGGCTTCTAAACTCCTCCTCCCGAGATCTTTCCTTCCTTTTTATTCTTATTGCCCTTTCGATAAAGATTGAATCTTTTCTTCTACCCACCCTTGGGTCTAACATCAACTTTTTCTTCTCTTAAAACACGTGATCAATCTCCTTGCCATTTCAACAACCGTATCAAAAGGAGCCAACAAGCATGCCATCACCTTGTGATTCAACCCCTTCCTCGGACCTTCAATAAATTTCTCATCGTTCTTCAATGGAATATTTATATGTTCCCTTCCATACTTCAACAAAGCATTAAAGCACTGAATATACAAGCCATCTATCCTTACTTCAAGTCAAGGACAACCTACACAAAGCACTCTTTTGTGATTCAAGTATAAATTGAGCCTCAAATAGCTCCTTAAACTCTTCCCAAGTTATTTCATCTTTTGGAACCTCAGCAATCACACCTTCCCACCAATCTAAAGCATCCTTCTAAAGCTGATGAGAGGCTAACCTCCTTTTCCGAGCATCATCATAGCATAAGTCTCCAAAGATGAGCTCGCACACCTTCAGCCAATCCAACACCACTGAAGCAGATTCCTTGCCCGTAAACACCTTTCCTCCATGGCTCTTGTAATCCTAGTTCATATTAGGTCCACGTTTCTAACCAGCCTCTAGCTGCCACTACGCTCAGCTCAACGGCTTCGGCTAGCTGTTGCCTCATCATTTCCATCATAGACTAATGGAATAAAGAATTTATATCCAACCCACCAACAGCTGGGGTAGGCATTTGATCACCGGCTTCTTAGGCGGCCTCCCCTCCTTGGTTATTAGTTCGTGTATTTGTTCCCTTACTAGCATTTTCTCTTGCACCTCCCAAAGTCAAATGTCCACTACATAGATCCATTTTTTCTTTCTGCACAAGTAAGAAACAAAAGTAAAGAGAGTGAGAGTAATAGTAGATGATAGACATATCTACTTATATATCTATATCAAAATACAAGTATGTTATATATAGCATATACCCTTCCCAAGGTATTAATTTTCAAATATCTAGTTTTTACATAGATTTCTACTTAGCTATGTTTTACTCAAGTGTCCCCTAACCTAAGCTATGATTCCACGTTGTTTGCACAAAAAATGGACAAACACCTCAAAGTCGTATGATTTAGTAGATCTTATGTGGTTCTTAGTGATTTGGGTGATTTATGCAAATATATAAAAAGCAGGGGCTAAACTATAAAAAGACACGCAGATTTATAGTGGTTCAGCCAGAATGTGCCTACGTCCACTTCATATGTTATTTCTCTTCTCTTGTTTAGATTACAAGTACAAAGCTTTGATACAAGTAAAAGAAAGTAGTTTGAAAGTTCTCTCCGTGCTTGAGCTCTCAAACTTGTTCCCATTGTTGTACCCCTGCCCCTCTATTTATAGAGTGAGGCTGAGGGCAGGGGTCTTGGATGTACATAGCTGTTGGTGGGCCTGGGCTGATGTAATCTGGCCTGGTAGCGTTGGTTCGGCATTGCTTTGGCTCGGCAGTAGGTGGTAGACTCTTTGGTTCGACATCGCTTGGTTCGGAGATGGTTGGAGTGTAGAGTGGACCGGTTGTAGGTTATTCGGAGCTAGGTGGTAGTACCTTGGTCTGGTTTGGAGTTGGTCCGGCAGGAGCTTGAGAAGCTGGTTCGGTAGTAGCTCTGAGAAGCTGGTTTGGTAGGAGCTTGAGAAGCTGGTTGGTTCGGCAGAGGTAGGAGATGAGTTGATTCGGTAGAGGTGATTTGGTTTGTCTAGCTTTGGACCGGTGGTGAGAATTTACCTAACATTTGCCCCCCAAAGTGGGGTATATGCTGGCGTATGGCCTACTTTGTTTCCTTTCATTCGATCGCTGAGTGCCGATCCAACTGGTCTGGCATCCTATATTTGCCTATAAGTAGGGGCTGTATACTTTCGTTATTCCCTTCCAATCCAAGATAGCCGAACCAAACATCCCTGCCGAATCAAGTTCTCTGCCGAATTGCTTCAGAACACCGAATCAGGTACTGCCGAATGAATCTATGTATTCTGAGTGCCGAGTGAACTCGTCATTCTTGGATTATCGGATGAGCACGGGGGTTCTGAGCACCGAACGAACTTTTTCATTCGGAGGGCATGACCGTCGAATGGGATTGAGAGTTGGATAGCCGAACGAGCGTGTACTCTGGGTGCCGAATGAACATTTACTCTGGGTGCCGAATGAACTTTATACACTTGATTTTTTCATTTTTCATATCACGAGCGAAATTCCGGACTACATGTACTTGTTTGTTTATTTCCTCTGTTTTAACAACATGTTCTTCCGATGTTGTAGATAATGTCTCGTAAAGCAGAAACTCGATCAGATAAAAAGAAATCCCAGGGCGAAGGAGAATCTTCCGCAGTGCCCCCTGCTCAGCCAGGACCGGAACGTCACGGAACTGCCCCGAGATCATTGGTGGATGGGTATGGCCCTCAGGAACTTCTGAACTCCCCGCCCGATTGCTTTCCCAGCTCCCTTAAGGAAGAGCAGCTTGATGTCATCTCCCGTTCTTTCGGAATTGATAGGGCGCACATGCTGTTACTAGGGAGAGAAGTTATGCCATACGACCCTCCCGAAGGGTACTTTGCCTACAGCAGATACCACTGTATGTGTGGTGCCATCCCGCCTCTTAATGCTTGGCTACTCAGCTTTCTTATATATCTAAAGGTGGCCCCATTCCAGCTTCAACCCAACTCTTATACTATACTGGTGAGCCTCTTCGTCATCTTTCAGAGGAAGCACGGGCGTGCTCCTTCCAACCGGGAGATCCGGTACTTATATAATCTGAGGGGCTATAAGAAGGGGTCCCCATACATCAGCTTGGAGTCAGCTGTAACCTTCAAGCCGGTCTTGGATCTGTATTCTAAGTACAGCATGTTCAAGAAGGAATGGTTCTTCGTCAGGGACGACTCTGTTTCTATTCGGCGTTTCACCTCTAGATGTAAGTCGATGCTTTATTTATAATTTCCATTCTGGTTGCGATGCTTCTTCTCATACATTTTCATTTCTTGCTAGCGACAGGTGGCTTTGCGGTTGTGGAGACTGATCGCCTGGTTCAGATGGCGGCTGAGATAGAAGCTATCCCCGGGAGAGATAGATCGGTTGCTTACCTGATCAGAAATGCGACTCTTCTGGAGTATAATTTGATCCTTCCACAGCAGTCAGTAGTCAAGCAGAGGGAAACGGCGGAGGAGAGGGAGGCTGCTCAAGCTAAGGGAGGTGTCACAGTAGAGAGTGGCAAGAGGAAACCTTTCTCAAAATCTCCAATGGTCGGAGGTAAAGAGCTTAAGAAGTCGGATGGTCCTTCCCCCAGCACTTGTCTACTTACTCCGGGGAAGGAAGATGTGGAGGAGGAGAGAGGTGAGGGTGGAGATGACCAGGAAGGTGGTGATGGTGGCGATGGCATTGGGGCCTTGCTTCCTGGGCAAGCAGGCGAGATTCAAGAGTGGACGGATGATGCATTCCACTAAGCTTTCGAGGGGCTGGACGGAGAACCGGCTTTGGTAGAGAAATCCGGGAAAGCTGACAAGGCCGGGACCGGTGCAAGCGAGTCTTCTCAGACTATTCCAGCCAAGGAGGCTCCGACGACTCAAGGTGAACTTTTGACTCCTACAGGCTCCATTTATGATAGGGACTTAGGAATATTTTATGATCCGCTCCCGTCTTGGAATGAAATCCAGGACTCATTGCAGTATCCTACTCCTCCCCAGGGTTTGTATAACTAATGTGTTTCCTTTCTTCTTTTAACTTTTAATTTACCGCGTTTCTCGAATTATGGATCAATGTAAGCTTGTGACACTTGTTCTTCATATCAGGAGCAGGTAAAACGGCCAAGGCCTCAGATCTTCGGCACAAGCTTGAACAATACAAGCTCTCCAAAGCTTCTGCCAAGCCGAAGCCTTCGACCCAACGTTCCGGGGATGTAGTCGGCTACCGTCCTCTTCTCGGGGTTATTGAAGAGGGTATTCAAAAGAGAAAGAGGAGTCATCCCTTATCCGAACCTTCACTTGGTCCTCAGCCCCCAGTTCAGCCTCTTCATGATATCACAGAGGAGGATACTGAGTTCGCACTCTCTCCGCACCCGTTTGAAAATCCTACCGTTACTCAGATTGATCGTCCTGGCTTGGCTCGTAATTTATTTGCGGGTCATCCTGATCTGGATCCAAGTTCCCATGATATTACCTTTGACGAGGTTACCGGTGAGCACCTTCTTCCCCGCAATCCCATGGTACGGGTGCTTGACGAGGCCAAGTCTTTAGATCTCGATTTACTTACTACTCGGATAGTTACCATGGGAGACGAGGCCAAGGCTAATATTGATCGGGTGGCGGAGGAGACTAGGAAGCTGATGGGGCATCATGCCCGGCTGGTTAAGGCTGGAGAGGAGATTGGGAGTGCCAACATCCGACTACGATTGATGGTTTCGGACCAGGCCAAACAACTTGCTGATCAGGCCATTCAGATTTCTCAGCATGAGGCTGCCTCCGGGCGGTTGAGGAAGACTATGGAGGAGGCTAGTAAAGCGGAAGTGCGGAAGTTGGAGGCTGCCTGCAAGGAGCAGATAAATATGGCCATCTCGACAGTGGACGAGGTTCGGAGGGCCGATCTTGAGCAGGTAGAGGAGCTGTCGGGGAAGCTTGAAGCTGCAGAGCTTGCTCAGGTCAGGCTAAAGGAGGAGATGGAGGCGATGAGGAGGTCCCTTCAGGCTGACTGCTCGCGATACCAACTGGAGAGGGATGCTGCCATCGCAAGGCTATCGGTTTCTGAGGCTCGTATGAGGGAGTTTGAGGAAAATGAGGGGATGATGGATGATATGCTGCAGGATATGTACTTTCGCATTTGGAAGCAAGGCAGCTTATCTTGGATGGACGACTACCCCCGGGTTATGGCTAGGATTTACCTCAGGGATTTAGAGAAGGCCAAAGCTGCGGCGGATAAGGAGGGTGGAGCGGCCTTTAGGATGGATGCGGTAACCGCTCAGTTCACCAAGGAGGAGAAGATAGCGGTGAAGGAGGGGATGCGGTTGTTTGCAGCTGAGGAGGCAGGCGTGGAAGTAGGGGATGACGACCAAGATGATCAAGGGGAAGTTGCTGGTAACCTTTTCTTCTTTAGTTTCTTCTTTTGTTAACTCTGTTTGCTTATCACTAATGATTCCATTCTCTGACCGAACAGGTGGGCAACAGGATAAGGTCAATACTCCGACGCAGCCGGCTCCTTGATTGGACTTGGAAAATTCTTTTTGTGGACTTGACATGGTTGTATATGTTAGTCTTAAAACAGTAGAGTAACTCTTAGGTTGTAATTTTTGCTACTTGTAATAAATAGCTCTATTCTTGATGTGTAATTCTTTAACTTAAGCTGATTTTGTCGTCTTTTGAATGTTTTTGCTATTTTGACATGTCGTATGAGAAATATAGCTATGCATATTCTTGTAATTAAATTGTGTTTGATGTCATAATTTCATGACTTGCAATGTTAGCGTGAGGTGTGAATAAATTATAGTCATATATGAAAGAAGGAAATACCGCCCTTTATATTTTGCTTGTAGATGGCAGCTTTGACTATCCTGTGTGGCCGAGTAAGGAACGCGGTCCAGTATCTTGCTGTGAGTATCTGCTTCTATTAGCGAGCGTCTGTTGTTCTGTGTCCTGTACTTCAGGGATTGTTACAGAGGATAGGAGAAAAGTTTCTTAAGTAAAATTGAAATATGTGAAATAGTAAAACTTCCAATCACGGAAGGCCTTCGATGTGCTTAAGTTCGTGGCAAACGGGCTTTGTAGTCACTTTCCCTAGCTGTGGGTCTTGGAGACATTTGTCACCCATCTTACGCCTCCGCGGGGAGTTAATTCTTTTTTACCACAGCCGCACTTAAGACACATCGGAGCCGAGATCGCGCATAGTAACTACCCGGGCCATTATGGCCCGTAATCGTGGGTATTATTCGATTTACTGTGGCCGGCTAGCGTGGGTGCCGATCGTCAACTGTGAACTGCCCCTGGCTGGCCACACCTTATGTTGGGTCTTATAGTCGGTTCACAGTTGCCGGCGAGCCGAACGCCGTAATGAGCTTCCTCGGCTATAGTCGGCCTTCTCGGTGGCTTATAATCGGCTCATTACAGTTGGCTTTAAGGGCCGTCACGAACAATGAGTTAACCCGCAGCAGAGGGATGCCGGAGCAAAAGTGTCTCATTGGCGAGGACAAAGATTCGCGTAGTACCTGTTAGGTCTTGTCCAGGTGAAGTTGCGCTGTGGAGTGCTTTGAATTGAAATGCTGTATGCACAGGATTTTGTTCAACATAAAAGGATAAAGTTAACAAGCAGCCAAGATATAAAGGAACAAGTTAAAAAAGAGACAAGGTTTTTTAAAGTGGTTCGGCACGAAAATGCCTACGTCCACTGATTCTCTTTGTTAATTCACTTCATATGGGCAATACAAGTTAAGAAAAGTATCGACGGAGGTGTTGGATGTTCCATGCCCTCTGGAACACCTCTCCGTCCACTGTTGACAAAATATAGGCTCCGTTGTGGAGATCTTTATGAATTACAAATGGTCCATCCCAGATTGGGTCTAACGCTCCGGGGCGAGGGAAGATTCGCTTGAGGACAAGATCCCCTTCTTGTAAGGTACGATGCTCGACTTTGGAGTTGTATTGTGCCGCCACTTTTTGTTTGTGGGCTGCTGCTTTAAGGACTGCATCATTTCTTCTCTTCTCAACTAGATCCAAAGACATGTGAAGGAGTTCTTCGTTCTCTTCTGGGTTATAGTGGATCCTACGGTGGGAAGGCACAATGGTTTCAACTGGGAGCATAGCCTCTGATCCGTATGCCAAAGAGAAAGGAGTGTGCCCCGTCGATGTTCTGAAAGATGTGCGATAGGCCCATAGTGCCGTAGGAAGTTCATCCACCCAAGCGCCCTTTGACTTTTTGAGCTTCTTTTTTATTAGAGTTTTCAGAATTTTGTTGACGGCTTCGACTTGTTCGTTTGCCTGGGGATACGCTACGGATGAGAAGCTTTTGTGAATTCCGTGCTCTTGGCACCAGTTGGCGAATTCCTCGCTGTCAAACTGAAGTCCATTGTCTGATATGATTTTGAGTGGGACTGCGTACCTGCACAAAACATTTTTGATCAAGAAGTTAATAACTTTTGCTGAAGATACTTTATTCAGAGGTTCCGCTTCCACCCATTTGGTGAAATAGTCGACTGCCACTATAGCATATTTGGCCCCGCCTCGGCCCATTGGTAGCTCGCCGATTAAGTCAATTCCCCATATTGCGAAGGGCCAAGGGCTGGTCATTTGAGTAATCTCAGTTGTTGGTAGCCGCGGAATCTTAGCAAACTTCTGGCATCTGTCACACTTTTTGACAAAATCTAAGGCATCCTTGCTTAAGGTGGGCCAGATATATCCATACCGGAGTATCTTTTTTGCTAATGTTTGCCCTCCGGTGTGATCTCCGTAGCTTCCCTGATGAATGTTGAATAAGATTTCCTTGGCTTCTCTCCCAGCGACACACCTTAATAACGGGTTAGAGAATCCGTGCCGATAGAGGATGTCTTCTTGTATTGTGTAGCGGGAAGCTTTCCTCAAGATTTTCTTGACTTCGTTACGCCCGTTGGGTAGTGTGCCACTTTGTAGGTAGTCTCGGATGGGAGTCATCCAAGTTGCTTCTTCGGTTGCAGCTATCAGATTTACTTGCTCAAAACTTGGGGTCAGTTGCTTTGAGATGGTTACTGCTCCGAAGATGGCGATGTCTCTCATACTTGCTTGCTTTGCCAATTCGTCGGCCTCTTGGTTCTCTTCCCGAGGGATGTGTTTCACTAAGTAGTGGTCCAATCGGCTGAGAAGTAATTTGGTCTTCTTTAAATATGCTATGAGTCGTTCTTCTCGAGCTTGGAATTCTCCTAGTATTTGATTAACAATAAGTTGAGAATCGCTATGAAGGCACAAAGAATTGGCTCCGATTTCTATGGCAAGTTCTAATCCAGCTATCACTGCTTCATATTCTACATCGTTGTTGGTGGCAGCGAATTCCAACCTTATAGCATAGTGCAGCTTATTTCCCTTGGGAGTGATTATTACCACACCTGCCCCCGAGCCTTGCTCGTTTGATGCACCATCCACAAAGAGATTCCACTTGATGTCTTCTGCTATTTCCAATTGCTCCGTATCTTCGTTGGTAGTGAATTCGGCAATGAAATCAGCCATGGCTTGTCCCTTGATGGCGGTGCGAGGGTGATAGGTGATATCATACTGACTTAGTTCAATGCACCATTTAAGTAGTCGCCCAGAAGTGTCGGGACGATGGAGTACCTGCCTCAGTGGTTGATCGGTCAGAACTTTGATGGAATGGGACTGGAAGTAGTGACGCAGTTTCCGCGATGTGATTAGTAAACAGTATGCTAGCTTCTCAAGTTTAGGATCTCTGACTTCTGCCCCCGTAAACCTCTTACTGACGAAGTAAACTGGCCGCTGCGTGCGGTTGTCTTCCCTTACCAAGGCAGCGCTTAGGGTGTGAGATGACACAGCAAGGTACAGGTATAATTCTTCGCCTTCGCTTGGAGTTGAGAGTACCGGTGGTTTCTGGAGGTGTTCGATTAAGTTAAGGAAAGCGGTCAGGCATTCGTCGGTCCATTCGAACTTTCCTTTGTCTTTCTTTAGAGCTTCGAAAAAGGGGAAACACTTGTCCGTTGCTTTGGAGATGAATCGGCTTAGGGCGGCCACTTTTCCATTCAGGCTTTGCATTTCCTTCCGAGTGGAAGGTATCTTGATATCCCTTAGCACTCGGACTTGTTCAGGGTTTGCTTCAATCCCTCTGGCATGGACGATGAATCCTAAGAACTTTCCTGATGACACTCCGAAGGAGCATTTTAGAGGATTCAACTTCATTCCATACTGTCGAAGTACTTGGAACATCTCGCCTAGGTGGCTTACGTGATCGTCAGCTTTCCTTGACTTTACCAGCATGTCATCCACGTACACTTCCATAGTTTGCCCTATTAGCCCCGCAAACATCTTGTGACGAGGCGTTGGTAGGTGGCTCCTGCATTTTTAAGTCCGAAAGGCATTACCTTATAGCAGTATAAACCCCGGTCGGTGATGAAACTAGTGTGGTCTTGGTCGGGAGCATGCATAGGAATTTGGTTATACCCTGGGTATGCGTCCATAAAAGATAAGAGCTCGTGCCCGGCTGTGCTGTCTACAAGTTGGTCGATTCGGGGAAGTGGGAAGCAATCCTTTGGGCAGGCGTCGTTTAGGTTGGAGAAGTCAATGCATGTTTGCCACTTCCCATTAGCCTTCTTTACCAGCACCGGGTTAGCGATCCATTCCGGGTAGATGGCTTCTAGTATGAAGTCATTGGCGAGTAGATTCTTTACTTCTTCATCGAGGGCTGCCGATCGCTCTGCCCCCATACTTCTCTTTCTTTGTTTTACAGGCGCCTTGGTAGGATCAATGTTTAGTACGTGGCATGCTACGTTGGAGGAGATTCCGGTCATATCAGCGTGTGACCATGCGAATACATCCAAGTTGTGGCGGAGAAAGTCAATGAGTTGCTCCTTCAACTCTGCTTTTAGTTGGGACCCAATTTTTAATAGTCTACTTGAGTCGTGCTTGTCTACAGATACAAACTCCATAGCATCTGTAGGCTCGGCGGTGGCCTCCTCCTCTTTGTCCCTAGGGTCTAATTCATTGAAAGGGTCGCTGGTATATTGAAGAGGAGGGGCTTTCTTTAGTTGCTATGCTTCTAGACTTTTCGTGCAGAGGGCAACCTCTACACCCTTCCCTTTATCTTTCCTGTGGTTGTTGCGAAGTTCGGTCACATAGCAGTCTCGAGCAATGTCATAGTCTCCTTCTACTTCCCCTACTCCATTGTCCGTTGGAAATTTCATCTTTAGGCACCATGGGGCTAGGACAATTTGGAAGTCAGACAAGGCCGGCCTTCCCAAGAAGGCGTTGTAGGCTGAACGGTTTTATATTAGCACAAACGTCTATTTCCGTACAATGGAGCGGGGATGGCTTCCAATCTCAACAAAGAGGTCCAGTTGCCCGAGGGGCATCTTCGCATCTCCAGTGAAACCGTGTAGTGGTTTATCGTAGGGAGATACATCCTTTATTGATAGTTTTATTTTGTCGAAGGCATGTTTGAATAGGATATTTACTGAGCTTCTAGTGTCCACTAAGATTCGGTAAACTTCGGCGGGACCGAGCCGGGCAGAGATAACCATGGGATCCATGTGAGGGTATTGCCTTCCTTCTAGGTCACGCTTACCGAATGTGATGTCATCACTTTCTTTCCTCTTCGGGTGGCGTTCTTCTATAACTGAATTGACACAGTCTTTATTGTCTCTGAGCGACTTTCCATATCTTTCCATCTCTTTCCAGCTCCTGTCTGCGATGTGCGGTCCTCCCGAGATGGTATGGACCACTATCTTCTCTTGACTAGAGCCGCTAGCGTTGCGGTTTCCTCTGCCGGTCTCTGTGAGGGTAGCCTTGGGTTTTCATTGGCAGGAGCTGGAGTCCTGTCCTGACTTTTTACATAGCGTTCCAGTTTCTTCCTTCTGATGTGTTCCTCAATCAGATCCCGGAGATGATGGCATTCATTGGTATCATGCCCGTGAGATTCGTGGAAGCGGCAGAACTTTCCAGACTTCTGCGCATTATCTGATTCCTTCTTGTATGGTGGGCGTTTGTATCTAACTTCGCCTTGGGTGGCAAGGAAGATATTTTCGACGGTCTCGTTCAAAGGAGTGTAAGTGTCGAATCTCGGTCCAGGCCGATATAGACGCTTTTCTCCCTTCTTGCCCCCAGCATTGTCTCTGGAATCATTTCTTCGAACGTCCCTTGCCACAGCAGGGGCATTGCTGTGAGTTGCCTTAGTTTGCTGTCCTGACTGCCCCTCAACGGCAGCATCCTCAAGCCTCATATATTTCCCGGCTTCATGGAAGAAATCGGGTAAAGTAGCTGGTTTTTCTTTCGTCAACCTTCTAGCAAATTTAGTGTCCGGATGCACACCACTACAGAGGGCCATTAGGATAAGCTTCTCATCGGCATCTTGGACCTCGGCTGCTGCGGCATTGAATCGGGTTAGGTATTGCTGCAGTTTCTCTCCAGGTTTCTGTTTGACGCTGGATAAGGAATAAGCGTCCTCAGGTTGTTCCACATGGATGCGGAACTGACTGATAAACTTTTCTTTCAACATTTCCCACGAGCTGATGGATCCCTGGGGTAGATGACAGAACCAGGAGGTAGCGAGATCTGCTAAGAAGAGCGGAAAGCATTTGCACAGTACTCCCTCTGTCGCTCCACTCATGAGCATATGTTGTGTGTACCTCTGTAAGTGTACAACGGGGTCGGAGGTTCCTTTGTAAGGTTCCATTGTTGGCATCTTCCATTCTCGGGGAGTGATAGCAATTTCGATATTACGGGCGAAAGGGCTGGTTACCCTAGCGCCTATCCCTCGATCTCTTTGCTCCCGTTGGACGCACTCTCTGAATAAGCGTGCCATCCTTTCATCAGAATTTGGAGTAGATAGAAATGAGTTTGGTTCTGTTCTGTGGGATTGGTTCTTTTCTGTGGGATTGTATCGTCTATCATTCCTCATATTTTCTAATGGCTGCCTTTGATCTTCTGGGAGCATGCTAGGGTCAGCTGCAGTTGGCCCTTGCCTTGATCTTCCCCTGCTGGATTCTAATCTAAGCACTTCCTCGGGTCCAACTTCGGGCTGGACTCTAGCTCGGCCCCGTTCACTGGCGTTTCCGTGGTTAGGCAGTATGACAGGCTCAGCTACAGTTGACCTTCGCCCGGTACCTCCCCTGTTGGGTTCGGTACCAAACGTTTCCTCAGGCCTAACTTCGGGCTGTGCTCGATCTCGGATCCTACCATGGCTACTTCTGCCATTAGCTCCTTCGAAGAAGGAAGATCTTTGTTGTCTCTGAGATCCTCCAGACTGGGACTCGCCCCATGATTCAGTGTTGCGATTGGACTCTTCAGCATCCCTTAAGCGTGACATGAGATGTTCCACCAAGGCTTCCTGCTGGGACGTGAAGCGGTTAGTTACTTCAACCACAACCCTGTCCAAATCTGCCCTAGTAATTGCTGCGGGCTGTTCTGTGGCAGGAGTGGTCGGATTAGCCTGTCCTTCATTTGTTACTGCTACTGGAGGAGGACGATTTACTTGATTCGTGGCAGCTGGATCCGGAAGACTGCTGGATGCGATGTTTTTTCCTTTGTAAACATTTTTTCTTGGTTTGGGAGGCATGTTTTCCAAGTGGCGAACAATGCTGTTAGGAAAAATGTTAAGTGGATGAAGCCGAAGCTTCGAGCTTCTAGTTCTCAATGAAAGCACCAAAAATGTTTGCACAAAAAATGGAAAAACACCTCAAAGTCGTATGATTTAGTAGATCTTATGTGGTTCTTAGTGATTTGGGTGATTTATGCAAATATATAAAAAGCAGGGGCTAAACTGTAAAAAGACACGCAGATTTATAGTGGTTCAGCCAGAATGTGCCTACGTCCACTTCATATGTTATTTCTCTTCTCTTGTTTAGATTACAAGTACAAAGCTTTGATACAAGTAAAAGAAAGTTGTTTGAAAGTTCTCTCCGTGCTTGAGCTCTCAAACTTGTTCCCATTGTTGTACCCCTGCCCCTCAATTTATAGAGTGAGGCTGAGGGCAGGGGTCTTGGATGTACATAGCTGCTGGTGGCCTGGGCTGATGTAATCTGGCCTGGTAGCGTTGGTTCGGCATTGCTTTGGCTCGGCAGTAGGTGGTAGACTCTTTGGTTCGGCATCGCTTGGTTCGGAGATGGTTGGAGTGTAGAGTGGACCGGTTGTAGGTGATTCGATGCTAGGTGGTAGTACCTTGGTCTGGTTTGGAGTTGGTCCGGCAGGAGCTTGAGAAGCTGGTTCGGTAGTAGCTCTGAGAAGCTGGTTCGGTAGGAGCTTGAGAAGCTGGTTGGTTCGGCAGAGGTAGGAGATGAGTTGATTCGGCAGAGGTGATTTGGTTTGTCTAGCTTTGGACCGGTGGTGAGAATTTACCCAACACACGTTGTAACATCCCCTACTTCGAGACTAGAAATGAATGCGGATGATGCTGCAACCATTACCAAAATTATTTTCAAGTGACAACGTAAGATCGGTATTTTTTCCACAACAATAAGTAAACAGAGCAGCTAAAAAAATTTCACTATACATAATTGTCTTTACATTTTACAAAACCTAAAACGTGCCCTCATAGGGGTAAAATATAATAAAAAGTTAAATTGCAGTGTCATACCCGAATATGAAGATGCTAATACGAACGCTTAACCAGTTATAAACTCTGATTTTACAACAGTGGAATACAAAAAACTATTGTTAGCTAAAAGCATCATGTTTCATCTTTGGCTATTTTATTAGTCCTCTAACGGTAACCTGTGTAATCCATAAACTCAACCTATTTGAATGAGTACCCACGAGTTTAGGGAAAATAATAAAAACATGGATTAGACATAAGCCTAATATGAGTGAAAGATAAACATAGCGAGACCACGATGCTAACGCACAAAAATGATTTTTCCCACACTTAAACATCTTAGTAATTACATCTTATCATGTAAATGATCATCCATAGCATTAGCATCCATATAGCATCTTTTCAGTTATAAGTATATCCTATACTTAACATCCAATTATGAACTATGTCATACTCATCATTCACATTTACATACATCACCTAATCTCCACTTAGGTGTCAGTCAAAAAGTTATCATTAATTATTTAGTGATTTCCTCCATAGGCCTTCTTATCACCAATTTAATAATTTCCCCAACAACGTCACCTGATGAAACGATCTCTCATTTCACAATGGGGGCCACCCTGACTCTCCGAAGAAGTTGAATGTAAGCACCCTGAATACATTCTAGCAATCATCCTTACTAAGCATCAATAGCCCATCTTTGTTCCTAAACCCATTTGTTTCATGTTATTGATTCATTTATGACACCACCTTGATGTTTTGGCACCCTACCATGAACGTAAAGTTAATTTTAACTGAATTGAACCATATAGACTTCCTAAGTCATGGCACCCTGTAATATACTATTGAATTTTAGACATCATTAGTCTTGACACACTTCCATTCAATAATTCCATGAGTCAGTATATCTTTATGATCTTGGTTCAATCCATTTCTTTCATTTATTTATTATGTACCCTATACATTCTTCAGATAAATATATTTTATCATTAGTTTAAATGATGCAACTATCCTTTCTTAGCTTCCCTAAGCTTACTTTATTTCAAAGTTCAAATAAGTTAACATAGTTTTAACTTATAAATTTTCATTTAGACTTTCATCCATATGAAATTCAAAACAAACATCTTGGAAACTGACTTCAAAAAAGTCACTAAAAACTTTCTTAGTTTATTTAAATAATTCATCTTTACTAGCTATCGCAAGCATAGTTTAATAGCTATCAAGTGCCAATGTTAACTTAGTTATCACATGTAACAATTACAATGTTATCGCAATCCATAACTATCACAACCTATAGCTATCGCATCCCATAGGTCAAATCTGTAATTAAATGAAAATTGTTATTTTATCTTAATAAAACAGTATCTTTTTACGTAACAGTATATGTCATTTATTTACTAGTTGTTTTTTGTAACGGTAATTCCTGACTATAGCCAAAAACTAATCTTCATTTATTAATCATTTCTTTAATTATGTTGTTAATTAAAGTAAGTTTTTCCTTAGACAATTAGTTCATATTAAATCGAAAACTAATGGGAAAATTCAAGAAATTCACTAAAACTCTGAAACATTATTTTCTTCTCTAGTAGAAATGTTGAAACAAAATATTTAATTTTGGTATCTTTTTAAATATTAATTTACATCCAAATTTAATAATTTCTACTTAGAAAATTCGTAATAAATTAAATCTTCATCCAATAATTACGAAGTTAAGAAAAATTCACTATTTTTATTAGAAAAATCAAACTAAATTTTCATGACATATAGATATGTTTAAACCATGTTTTACCTAAAACACGACTAAATTCCGTTCATTTAAATCATAAAACATATTCAATTCATATCTAATCATTCAAACATGTTAGTCAACATTAAAATCATCTAAACAAAGTCAAATCCAATCCCAAACAGGTTTGTAAGGTTTTAGGTGAAATTTTTACTCACCTTAGACTAGAAAAGCATTGAATTCTTTGTTTAAATCCTCTCTTTTCCTTTAAAGTTGAAAGCTTTGCATTTGATTTTTTATTTCCTCTTTCCCTCTCCCTTAAAATATAGTGGCTTTCGTTTGATGATGGAGTTTTTTGTGCAATGAAGAGAACATGAATCTAAAGGAGGTGGTGAGGGGTATTTATATTAGTACTCTTAAATCCTCTCATTTAATGCATTATTTATTTTCTTAAATAAAAGATTTCCTTCGTTTGACATTCACATTTTAAAACATTTGCTATTCAAAATTAAAATTTATTTATTCTCGTTAATTAGGCCGACTTTAATTGCTCTAATAACATTAGCCCATTTAATTAACTTTTCAAAGGGTTCCACACCTAATTAATCCAATCTAAGGCCTTAGGTAATTCTTGCGATTAAATTAATTTAATTCCCTTTTCATTTTTCTTACTATTAATTTATTTCCTTCTTTGTAATATTCTTTTTTTTAATATTAATTTGATTACCTCATATGTAATGCATTTAATTTTTTTTCGTTCACGTATCTAATTGATTCCCATTATATATGACCAGGTTTAATAACATGCAAATAACTTTAATATAAGATCTCCTATATTCAATTCTTCATTGTTTAATTTATTACCCATAAAAAAATATTCTTTATTCAAATATTTATATAACCCCTTTATACATACGACTGAATTCAATATTCCCTTTAATATACGATCTTCTTTGTACAAATATTAAATCTTCTTCTTACATATTCACAGCCAAATATTCCCTTTAATTTACGATTTTCATTATTCATGGCTGAACTTAATTGCATCTCATTTAATTAGATTCCCTACTTTTTCATTCAATCCCGTATTCACAAAATAAATAAACGTGCCCATATATTTACCTTGTTTAATCCATTCATTTTCTTATGTAATTAATTAATCTGTATTCTTATAATTAATTTTTTAATTAATTATTCATTAATTTTTGGGATATTACAAAATACAACATACATATGTACATACATACATACATATATATATTAATTTTATAAACACATATGTATTTATATAAATTTAAATTTTTATTTAAATTAATTTCTAATCTATAATTTACAAAAATAACTAAAAGATAATTTTTTAAATTGCCAAAGCATATATGTTTTTAAAATCAATTTTTTAACAATTTAAAATATATATTAATATACAAATGTGTATTCAATATATTTTGAAATTGTTTTAGCTGGTTAAAATGGTTTTAAAATTAAAAATTACTCCTAATAAATTAGAATAACTTTGGCTGAAAATATATTGTATTATAAAAATATATTTATAAACTGTTTGTTTTTTAATCAATGCATATGTGTATGTTAAATCAGAGAGCACAAATACATATAAATCCATTTCAATATATCAAGGATCTAATCAATATAATCATGGTGATGTGTGTGTGTGTGTGTGTGTGTATATAATTAAAATAGAAATAGAATGATTACCTAAAAAAGACGCCTTCGATTCACACCTGGAATGAATGAAACAGCTCATAGATCTTATTGAACCACATATAGGAATTGCAACGATCTAGAGGAACACCACCGTTGATTTAATTTGACTTTTATTGTTTTTCTCCTTAAAATTTCGACTATAGCGTCCTATAACTTACGGCTAGAATGGGAGAAGAATCGAGCAAAAGTTAATTATGCAGTAAGCGGTTTAAGTGGTATTAAGAAGAGGTAAAAGAGGATATATTTTCTCCCTCTTTTACTCACTCATTTATTGCCATTTCAAATACAATTTGAACTCTTTAATCCCTTCTCTTACACACCTCATAGCCAGTCATGGCTATGGCCTAGATGGGCTTTCAAAAATCCTAAGTCTATTTAGTAAATAATTGACTTAAACCAAATTTAAATATTTATTGATATGCGCACATATATAACTTTTAGATTCACGCTTAATTAAATACTAATGGTATTCGAAATCAGATAAAATTTAATAATTAATATTTCAAAAATATTAATTAACTTACACCAACTATAAATTAATTAAATTGTGTGGAATTTTGGAGTATTCATTATTATAGTTGGGCGACTCAAAGGTGTAAATTCAATCAACAATTAACATCATACAATTCGAATATTAACGTTCACATGTCATCTTAGCTAGGATGTAATGGTTTGGCCAAATTTATCCTTACCCACCTATTCGATAAATCTAATTTTACTATTTTAAGCAGCATCCGGTAGTAACGATTAATAACACCAATTCTTTTCATTAAAACTATTTCACTTTTGGACTTATGGAAATTAGTTTTGGTCAAAATTCTGATATCGTCCATATTCAAATTTGTTAGCCCAAAAACAAAGTCCTTGGTACAATAATAATAATATAATTAACGGTACTAATCTGACCAGAGACTTTGACTTTGAGTTGACTACAGTTGAGTGTGATACAAACCTCGTTAACTGAAGAGACGAATTCTCTATTGAATAATGTTTTACTTCCAATGCTTCAACTCATACCCAACTATAGTCATTTGATGGACGTCATGTGTAACGACCTGACTTTTCGACCCCTGAACGTCGACACTAATACATCCACGGTATTCGTGTGTCAAACACCCAAGTACTGGAAAGACAGAAGTTAGGGTAAAAAGATAGAAAGAAAAAGAAATGGAACAAGAAATAAAGAACACAACATCATAATCTCACAGTGGAATGATAATTTATAATATCAAAAGAACAGTATAAAGAGTTACTCTTAGTACAGGATTTTCAGAGTAACAAAACCTAAGTTCTTTTATCAAACTGGACAGTTATAACTGTATGTCCTTACATTGCTGACATATGTACATAGGTAATACAGAACAACGGAAATAGATAGATAATGGAAGTCTCCAACTCGTCTTCTGAATTTTAATGCGTCCAAGTCAAAACCTGCCATACTCAACCCAGTCAAAAGAGTAGGCAAGGAATTTAAGGGAAAAAACCAAGCATCAGACATAAGTTTGGTATGAGAGAACTCGAGATATACGCAACATGTAATAGTAACTATTAAGGCCGTATGCATTCCCGCAATAATTTTCCCCTCAAAAGAAATCGACCATTCATTAAGTTTAATATAGTGATATGATAGATAATGTCTAGGTTATAGAATATAAGTCATATCAAACAACTGCAATGCTTACATAAGTCACACTAACGTATTTAGGTTACACTCAAAACCGCCAAGGTACGTGCGTATATTGGATTTTCCATTGAGATCTCTCCAAGAAAGCTGAATCTAAACTCCATGCACAAGGATCGGAAGTTACCTACCGAGCATTGTATGTCTCTAAATAAAATATACCATAAGAAAAACATAAAGGCCTATGTTCGAATATAAACATGAACCAAGTGGTACCAAATACCATCAACTTCCGGTACCAATATATCGATAAGCATACTTTAGATATGGAGTTGATAATATCCTGTCGTGGGTTAGCCAAACCACAGATTGTGCAGCCTACTTTATCTTTGGCCATTTCCAATGTCGAGGTTACGTTTGGTATCTTTCACAAGAGTCTTCATCACTCGAACAGAGCATAAATCCCAAATTGGATCCTTATATCTCGAACAAATCTCGAAACCACACATGGATTCCCATATCTCAATAGATCTTGGAATCACACATGGATTCCCACATCCTAAATAGATCACGAACAACTACATGTATTCGAACATCTCAAACAGATCTTGAATCTCCATACAGATTCCCCTTTTCAATCGCTTCCAAAATATAGAACTCATATACTAGTTTTGAAGTGGTGTTCAGTAAGTAAAACACTTACCAATCTCGGACTCTTCAAAACCAATCGATGAATTTTCGGTTAACTCAATTCCTGTTGTTTCAAAAGTAAGTGAAAGCTCGAGATGTTTCATACCAATACTCCTTCCCGAGGTTCTTATTGGTATAAAATCGCGAAGCCTTTCGATAACTTCTTAAGTTACAATTTGGTCAAGTTCGATAATTGACTAATCGATTATCTAGTGAAAATAATTTTTTATACACAACACGATTCGTACACTTAACTGATTTCCAACATTCCAACTTAACTATTCCTTGTCCAAGAGTGAAGCCAGGTAAGTTTGAGCACTGGATGCATCAAGCCTTGCCTATACACTTTGTTCTTGAATCTCACAAATAGATAAGTCTACCTTATCGGCTTGTAGTGTTAAGTATAGTATTAATGATTTCCATAAAGAATAAGAAATCAACACGATTAACACGTTTTCAACACTTTCCGACTTACTATTCTTCGGTCAAGAGGGAAGCTCGGTAGGTAGGTTAAGCTCTATTGCACCATCCCTACTTAACATCAATCTTAACTCTCATAAATAAATAAGACTTACTTCATCAACTTTTAGTTTTAAGCATAGTTAATTACTATTCAAACAAGTAATCAAATAATTAATCATTTAGCCACCAATCAATTCTAAACCCCTTTTTCGAAAACATTTGTATATAATTTTAAAATACTTATAATAGGTCTTAAAATATTTATCCAAAATATTACTTGAAAATAAAACCTTTATAATTTTCGTCAAAACTGGAAAATGACATGTTTTAAACAAAATATCTCTTCATTTAAAAATTCATACTAATTCTTAAAAATTCAAAAATATCTCAAACCACTTTTGAAATACTCTAATCTGAGTTAGTAAACACTTGTAAAAATAATGAAATAAAATACTAAAATTTAAATATATTTTCAACCCTTTAAAGTCCAAATCAGGTCTAAATGGGGCAGTTTTGCACAAGTGAAGTTTTGTTCATTTTCAAGATGTTACTTAACATTTTACTGTTCAAGCTTTTAAGAGCCAAAAACATACATATAAAAAATTATAAGTATGGCGAGAAATCGCTAAGGATCTCTTTACAAAGTTCCATAGAATTCGCCAAAAATAATGCAATTCACAACTGCATCTATAGCGACTATAAGTGCACTTTCAAATCCAAGTTGTATTCAAACCTATGTTCAACTATAACCTATATGCATTGTTCCAAGACCTTGCTATATGTCATACAAGTCCATTCAAGTCCATACATATGTCACTTGCTTTTCAAAGCAATAATCAAAACCGTTTGTTTCAACATATGTCCAAATTTATTTAAACAACTTTAACAAAATAAAATACAAGAAATTATGAGTTATATTTTCAATCCAAGTGGTGAGTTAGCTCACCTTAAACCCAACAAACAACCAAGCTTAAGCATTCAAGTTCAAATACAAGCTAGCAACACCCTTTCTTTCCATTCCTCTCGTGTTTCAACCTTGCCTTTTTCTCCTCTTTCCACCAATGCTCACCAGCCTTAGGGTAAAGGGAGAGTGTGGCTTCATTTTTTCACAATCTTACTAGGTGGAAGATTTTTTATGTGCTAGTAAGGTCTCACTCCAAATTTGAGGTGATTTGGAATTGATTTGCAAATAATATGCTTTAGGAATTTTAAGATAAAGAAGAAGAAGATGACATTGATTTTGAATTCTAAGCTTTGTAAATATTTGTGACTATTTCCTAAAGGTGTAATGCTCCTTATATAGGCTTAGGAATATGATGGAGAAAGACCAAAAAACCTTCAAAATGCTCCTAACATTAATTACTCTATCATATCTACTTTACACCACATAGCTTAACTTTTAAGTATTTCCATATTTGCACATTTCCTAAATGTCTAAGATGACATCACTCATGACATACTCCATAAAGTTTATTTCCATAAATGGCAAAAAGTTTTGATTTCATTAAATTGATTTCCTAAGAAAATAAGTGTACGTAAAAAAATCTGAACAACTTCTGACGGTTTAAAGGCCGTTTATCGATAAACGATTTTTGATCACATTATCGATATTTTTCCAAAGAATTTATTTTTGTAAAAAAATTTCAAAAATAAGTTTCTTATCACTTTCTATTAATTAAATGATGTTTAACAAGATTATAAAATGTCGTCTTTGAATTTAAAGGTCGCTACATTCTCCTCCACTTAGAACATTTCGTCCTCGAAATTCAAATAAGAATGATAATCAAAGAAGATAGAAGAACTAGGTATTTATATATCATACTACTGAAACTATATACAAACTAACTACAATCTAAATGCATACCAAGTGACTCCACCTCAAGCGGTGAGTACACTACAAAAGATGTACGATATTAAGATAAGAAATCTCTAGTCTAAGAATAAATCCGGAGATGACTCTCCTTTGTTTCCCACGTACAAACCCGAGCATCCTCGCTCCATTGTACCTTGACTATCTGCACAACCTTAGTCCTCAATTGCTTTATATCTCTATCAATAATATGAACAGGCTGCCTCAATACAGTCAAATTTCGCCCAATCTCCCAGTCCTCCTGTTGCAATGCTTCCACTATCATCGAAGGATTATGCACAAACTTACGTGAATTTGACACTTGAAATACATTATGGATGCCTAATAGCCTAATTGGTAACTCGACTTTATACGCGAGTGTACCAATCCTCTCTAGAATCGGGAATTGTCTTATATATCGAGGAGCCATCTTCTTAGCCCTTCCAAGCTGGACTCACTTCTCATCGGAGAAACCTTTACAAACACAAGGTATCCAACTGAGAACTCCAAATCTACACACCTCTTGTCAGCAAAACTCTTCTGTCGATTTTGTGCTTCCTTAATTCTCTTCCAAATCTCTATGACCTTATCTGATGCCTCTTGAGTCATATTCGGCCCAAGCACAAGATGGCCTCCAGGTTCTACCCAACATGATGGAGATTTGCAAGGCCTTCCATATAATGCTTCAAATGCTACCATTCTGATGCTGGCTTGATAACTGTTGTTGCAGAAAACTCAACAAGTGGTAAGTGTTCTTCCCACGAACCCCCAAAATCTAAAATGCATGTTCAAAAGAAGTCCTCCAATATTCAGTTCACCCTTTCCATTTTCCTATCTTTCTATGGATGGTAAGCGGTACTCAAACTAAGCTTGGTGCCTAATACCTCATGCAAACCCTTCCAGAACTGGCATGTGAATATCGGATCCCTATCACTCACGATATCACAAGGAATGCCATGCAACCTGATGATCTTCTTAACATATATCTTAGCCAAACCAGAAGTTGTCCTCATAGTCTTAATAGATAAGAAGTGCGTGCTCTTGGTTAATCAATCCACAATAACCCACACACTTTCGTTACCCCTCCTCGACTAAGGCAGATGATGCTCCCACTTCCATTTAGGAATCTCAAGCGGCTGGAGTAGTCCGACCATCTTCTAATGACTACCTTTTACCTGTTGGCAGTTAGCACACCTGAAAACATCCCTCTTCATGCGCACCCACCATAACATCCTTTTCATGTCTTGATACATCTTAGTTACCCCAGGATGTATTGTTAACTTAGAATGACGACTTTCTACTATAACTTCTTGCATAATTCCATCAACATTCGGGACATATAACATACCGTTCATTTTCAAAATGCCATTGTTGTCCAGCTCAAATCACGACCACCTCTCGAGTGCCTCATTTCCCTTACATTCTTAGCTATCCTAACAAAATGAATATCTCTAAGCTAATTCTCTTCGATACGATAAACCAAAGTCGGATGAACCTCAACATTCTCCATAACTACATACCTACTACTGAGCGCATAAGTTATGACATTAGCTTTCCCGGGAGTATACAAAATATCCATATCATAGGCTGCAAGAAACTCCAACCGCCTTTATTGCCTCATGTTTAAATCCTTTTACATAAAAAGATACTTTAAAGATTTATGATATGTATATAACTCGAACCTCTCACCTAGAAAATGATATCTCCACATCTTCAAAGAAATACCACTGCTAACAACTCCAAGTCATGATTTACATA
Organism: Allium fistulosum; assembly: GCA_030737815.1. Lineage (NCBI taxonomy): Eukaryota > Viridiplantae > Streptophyta > Magnoliopsida > Asparagales > Amaryllidaceae > Allium > Allium fistulosum. Next base: position 620,353,849 of record CM060906.1, read on the forward strand.
CCTTGCTTCATATGGTTTGAGCTACAGACTCGCATAACGATAACCCTCCCATGTTGCATCAACACGGGACCTAAACCCGTTCCACACGTAGTAAATAGGAGCACTAGTCAACTTTTCCTTTAGCTTTAAAATGCTAGCTCACATTTATCCGTCCATACAAATTTGACATCTTTCTTTATCAAATTCATTAAGCGATAGGCAACCTTTGAGAAATCCTATATGAATCTCCTTTAATAACCTACTAGACCTAAAAAGCTTCTAATATCTTTTGTGCTTTCTAGCCTCTTCTAGTCCTGAACGGCCACAACCTTAGCAAGATTAATAGAAATACTCTTCGCCGAGACAACACGACCTAAGAACCTAACTTCTGAACGCCAAAAATGACACTTCGAGAACTTAGCCTTCAACACATGCTCTCTTAGTGTTCCTAGAACAATCCTTAGATGGTACAAATGTTCCTCCTCGGTCTTGGAATAGAGCAGAATATCATCAATGAAAACAAGGACAAACTTATTTAACACATCTTGGAAAACTTGACTCGTTAGGTCTATGAAATATGCTGAAGCATTAGTTAGGCCGAACGACATAACTAACCGCTCGTAAAACTGGCCAGATCTAAATGCAATCAAGAGAACACTCTCCTCTGCCACCCTCAACTGATGGAACCCCATAGCGAGGTCAAGCTGAGAAAATACTCGAGCTCCATGAAGCTGATCGAACAAGTCATCTATCCTAGGTAAAGGATACTTGTTTCTAACAGTTCGTTTGTTGAGCATGCGATAATCTACACATATCCTTAGGGAACTGTCCACCTTTGTTGCAAAGACGACGTTCGTTCCCAACTTAAATGACTTGGTTAGATTAAGTCCTACAACAAATCACTAACTTGATTTATTAGCTCCAATTTTTCTTTGGGGCAAGTCTACGAACTAGAAACACAATAGGCTTTGCATCTTTCACTAAATCAATGCGAAATTCTATCTCTCTATGAGGCGGTAAACCTGACACCTCTTCAAACACATCCGCAAATTCCCGAACAATAGGGATCGAACCGACCTCCTTCTCCGCCACATCAAGAGAATAAAGGATCTAAATGAGCTAGGTTCTTTATAATCTACATTCAAAGCCTTCCACTTCTGCTTCAATACCACTGTTCGCTTATCACAATCTAAGACTACGTTATTCCATGATAACCAATCCTTACCAAATAAAATATCAAAACCCATAAAACCCAGGACATACATATCGCAAGGAAAGAGTTGGTCAAAACAAGAAATCAAAACTCCTAAGCAAATCATACTAAGATTGGTCGAGCCCCCAACAGGGTTCGACACACAAATAGAATCTAGATCTATAACTAGTTCAAGTTCCAGATTATCAATAAGAGTACGAGAAATAAAACTTAGAGTAACACTAGTATCAAATAAGACATGAACAAGAATAAAAAAATAAATAGAATACCTACCAAAACTTACTTCCCCTTTGTTGCGGTGAAAGTGGAAGGTGTTGAAGCTAGTGCAAAAGCTTGAGGCTATTCCCCCTTCTGGAGCATCGAATACTCCCTAGCAAAATGGCCTAGCGGATGTAGTTGTAGCTGCTTTTGGGTGCATACTGAGCCTTGGCCGTCTGTTGCTCTACTTCATTACCTTAGCAATAGGTGCCTTAAACAATAGTGCTTTCGCCACTTATTTCTCCCCATTCAATGTACAATTCCGCACAAGATGCCCCTTCTTCCCTCACTTATAAAGGTGAGACCAGAAATATCCCTTGGCTGTGGAAACTTAAGCTTGTTGTTTTCAGTTGGTGCAGCAATAATCGGCTTTGGTGCCAAGCTCTCAAACCTTAATCCTATGTTCACTTAGTTTACATAAGACTCCAAGATGTGATTAGTCATATTACCCTTGAACTTCGGACGCATCCTTGCGATGAACATCTCATTCCTCTTCAAGGGCGTATCTACCGAATTTTGCCCGAATCTTGATAAAGCAGTGAATTGGTTATCATACTCTGCTACTATCATGGCCCTCTACTTCAAGTCGAGGAAGCTCCTAAACAACAAAGTCTTCTGGACTTCTGGGATAAACTTCATCTCAAAAGCCTCCTTAAATTGGGCTCAAGAGAAGTCGTTCTCATGGACATCTGCAATGATAGTACTCCACCAATCAATGGCCGCATCCGTCAGGTTTCATGATGCCAACCGATGCTTCATCACATCATCCAACTCCATATCCCCAAATATAACATGATCCAAGTCTAGACTTCTATGATCGTCTTCGTACCACCAAACCTCTTACCTCCTAGCCTCTCGTACTCGAGGCAGAGCAAAGCAAAATTCACCTAAGGCCTGACCTGCATGACCACCTCTATAATATTCACCGTTGGTTCCCTGACTGAAGCAACAATACTTAGTGCTCAATCTCCACCATTTTTGATGGTACTGCCCCCGACACCTCTACCTCTACTTCCTCGAACATTAGCAACTCTAGTACTCATGATGCACTTTCTGAACATAGCAGAATATATTTAGAATATGAAAGGCTAGAGATATTCAAAGAAAGAGATTATTCCCAAGGAAAAGATGGAAAAAGAGGGAGTATAGCTTTATAGAAAATACAAATACGCTCTCTCGTATACATAATATACTCAACCCATTCTAGGGTGTCACTTATCTTATCTCTAATGAGCCATATCCAAACAAACCCAAGGTGTTCGCTCAACCTTGGGCTCTGATAATAATGTAACGACATGACTTTTGATCCTCGAATGTGCTGAACACCCAAGTGCCGAAAAGGCAGAAAGTTAGAGTAAAAAGATAAAAAGAAAAATAAATAAAACAAGAAAGAAAGAACACAACATTAGAATCTCACAGCGGAATGATAATTTATAATATCAAAAAACAGTACAAAGGGTTACTCTGAATACAGGATTTTCAGAGTTATAAAACCTAAGTACTATCATCAACTTGGACACTTATAACTACCTATACTTACATTGCTGATATATGTACATAGCTAATACGAAACAAAAGAAATAGAACTAGATAGATAATGGAAGCCTCCAGCTCGTCTTCTGAACTCTGAAGTGTCCAAGTTAAAACCTGCCATACTCAGCCCACTCGAAAGACTATGCAAGGAATTTAGGAAACAAAAACCAAGGGTCAGACATAAGTCTGGTATGAAAGAACTTGAGATACATGCAACATGTGACGGTAACTATTAAGACCGTACGGATTCCCATAGTAGTTTTTCCCTCAAAAGAAACCAACCATTTATCAAGTTTAATATAGTGATATGATAGTGTTTAGGTTATAGAATATAAATCATATCAAATAGTTGTGATACTTTTGGTCACACCACAATATATTTAGGTTACACTCAAAACTGCTAAGTTACGTGCGTACATTGGATTTTCCGCGGAGATCTCTTTGGGGAAGCCAAGTTTGAACTTTATGCAAAAGGATCAGAAGTTACCTACCAAGCGTCATATATCTCTAGATAAAATATACCATAAGTAAAACACAATGCCTCATGCCCGAACATAAACATGAACCAAGTGGTACTGCATACCATCAACTCTGGTACCAACATATTGATAAGCATACTCTAGATATGAATTTGATAATATTCTATCACGGGTGAGCCAAATCCTAGATTGTGCAGCCTACTCTGCCTTTATCCATTTTCAATGTCGAGGTTACGTTCGACATCTTTCACATGAGTCTTCATTACTCGAACAGAACATGAATCCCAAATTGGATCCTCACATCTCTAAAAGTCTTGAAACAACATATGGATTCTCATATCTTAACAGATCTCGAAATCACATATGGATTCCCACATCTTGAATAGATCACGAATGACAACATGTGTTAAGCATCTCAAACAGATCTCGAATCTCCACATAGATTCCTTTTTCAACCGCTTCCAAAACATAGAACTTGTATACTAGTTTTGAAGTAGTGTTTGGTAAGTAAAACACTTACCAATCCTAGACTCTTCAAAACCAATCGACGAATTTCCGGTTAACTCAATTCCAGTTCTTTCAAAAGTAAGCGAAAGCTAAAAACTTTTCCTACCGATACTCCTCCCGGGGGTTCTTATTGGTATAAAATCGCGAAGCCTTTCGATAACTTCTTAAGTCACTATTACGTCAAGTTCAATATTCGACTAATTGATTATCTAGTCAAAACAATTGTTTATACATATCATGATTCATACACTTAATTTATTTTCGACATTCCAACTTATCTATTCCTCTCCCAAGAATGAAGCCAAGTTAGAATAATAACAAGGCTCTATAGTGTCACATAGCGGAATGTAAAACAATAAACTCAAATGTAGGTATGGGTAAACGTCACCTCCTGCTAGTCCATCTATAGAACTCCATAAGTCATCTACACCTGCTCTTTAGTCTATTCATTTAAGAGTATCTGAGATAATAAAAAGCGAAACATAAAACCTCGAGTCAGACAATAGTCTAGTGTGAGCGATAAACAATCTCAAAATACTCTAAAAGTCGATATAGTATATGAAACAGAGGGTATATGAATCATACATGACCTGTCCCTGCAACCAAAAAGTCATCACATAACATTGATAATATGCTACTTTACAACATTATAAAATGGTACTCAATACTTAATTAACTATCGGGGTAACTAAGTATCACCATCCACAATACCTACTCCATACTAAGTAAACTGTTGGGGTGTTTAGTTATCCCTATGCACAATACCTACCTCGTGTGATATCCCTAGGGTGATAGGTGACTAGTGAAGCAACCATAACAAACATAGCATCCATCAAACGTTACTACTGCCACCCAATGTGCTCTAAATATATGATAAATCGTATGGCCCTATGCTAGAGACTAGTGGAAATCCCGGTTCTCTGTTGTACTCTCGTATCTCGCAGCCGAGAACATGACATTAGACCCAAAGCCATCGGTCCAGTGCATACGGATCCTCGCTACCAATCCATGGGCGTCCCCACTATACAATACCTCTGCTTCGAGTAAAACATAGAACACTTCGAGTCATCAACAATCCCTTAGCATATGCATATCCATCCGAGTTCTACTAGCTCAATACAATTTCCACTATCTAGAACCCACCACATTCCTCCACTCCATAACTCCCACCATGAGCCTCTTCGATCCGACTCCCTACTTGAGTTTCAAACTGAAGATGCGGAGTATCTGATCATCGGTACCTACTACCCCTATGAATCACAAATCGAAGATATAAGGAATTTCTTCATGTTGTTACATTGCCATCCTCCCATAATACGAACAAGCCAACACCTCCTGCATAATCTATAGAGTCCTGAGACTATATACCTCGGAATCTACTCCATACACCATCGAGCCATAATCCGAAGTACCAACTCTCATGTCGAAGCGTCACATCATCACCTCACTATCGAAATCGCCCGCCCTAGAGCAATAATATTAAGACTCTAAGTAGGTCTCATGAATATATCATCAAATCGCGCACCACAAAATCTCCGCAACGTCCAAGCCAAAGATCTGTCAAATTGCCGATCACCAATAGTGATGGACATTGAACACTCTATAGTGGTCAATACCAACCACTCTGGTCATGCACTTAACCAAAACAGATAAGTACAAACCAAACAGAAACATCCAGCATTAATCTTGAAGTTTGATGCCTCATCCTCCCCCTTCAGATTAGTCGGCACATATCCTAATGCTACACTACAACTTATCTAGCTCGTTATGTTTTCGTGTGTACGAAACCCCAACAAGATATTCCCCTAACACCCGATCACCCCTGATTGGCGTTTTCAACCAAAAACAGCCAAACAACCAAATAAGCAACCATGCAACGAACATCCATAAATCCATCCAAAACAATATACATTTAACATGTATAATACATCCATATCAACCAATGGGAAAATCAAATCAAAAATAGCCAAAATCTAATAATTCCCTAAAAATGGCATGGATAGAAAAAATATGATATTCGATATAAATCATTTTAGAATACTTTTGTTTTCTTTTATAAAAATCTAGTAGGTGTGTAAGTATAGGAAAATCACATTTTAAAACAAAAAATCATTCCAGAAAGTCATCCTAATACTATAAAACCAATCATAGTATGGTGAGAGACAATATCACTTACCTCAACAAATGTTATCCAAACCTCTGCCAAAATGTAGATCTCTCCATTATGAGCGCAAATCAAAAAAACCGCATCTAAACCGCACCTCATATGCAAAAGATATAGCCAATATCAGAATCGAGGTTATTTAAATAATTAATTCACTAATTACAAATATTAATTACCTAATTACCCCATTAATCTTTCTTCTCCAATCAGGATACCTAGGCCGTGCATGCACTAGATATGCATGCACTCCCGTTTCCTTCTCTCCTTGATCTCTCTTTAATTACTTGACGAAATCGTGATCTGTCTTCACTAACGAATCATACAATGAAATCTCTATGCGTCCAACCCGAAGAATTGAAGCTCGATTAACTCAATAAGAAAGCGACATGATGAATTCACATGCTACAGGGCTCAACTAGGCAACGAACGCATTTTGATATACTCGATCGGGTTCGATGAGATATGGTGGAGAGGTGCTATTCTCCAAGAGAAATCCAACAGCAATCCCCGTTTCGCCTATCATCGACCGTAGCTCCAGCCATCTCAAACCATAGACCCACATCCAAGAAGGTCGATGTCGTCATTGACAATCGATAAAAATTCTGCCACAGTCATCGCGTAGCTTTCATCCATATGAGCTCATCGAATCTGGTTTTGTGATTTTTAGTGGAATGGATCTCTCGATTTTATTTTTTGAAGAGGAAGAAGGGAGGGGCCATGGATTTTCAATGCAACAATAAATGGAAAAGTGAATTAGAGAGGGAAAGAGTCTAGTTTAATTTATATTAATATTTTATTCCATTTATTTATTTTTCTCAAATAATTGGTCATACGTTTCGAGTCTATACGATCACACGACTCGTCTGATCGCCATAAAACTCGTCTTCATACATCACCTCATTTTTTTGGATCCAATGGTATAAATCTCATCACCGTCTAAGACTGCGCCTTAGGATGCTAGTTATACGCATTTCGAGATTTTTTTCGGCCAACGGATCGTCTGATCTCCAAATATAGCGATCGTTATACTTATTTTAATTTGCAACATCAATCCAAACTCAATGGAAGTGGTCTCGAGTCCCGATTCAGTCATACGCAAAAAATCATATTTTTGGGCCTTCGCTTAATTAGCGATCAAATGTTTAAATCAATTATTTAAATATCCTACCATCAAAAATATGGGTCGTTGCATTCTATCTTCCTTAAAGGATTTCATCCCTGAAATCACAAAGCTAGGAGAACGTCTTCTCACCTATAGGCCTTCAAAGCCTCTTAGATTTCGAAAGAATTCGGCAACACCTCGTTTGCGCTGCTAGGTCCGGGAAAAGCCCTAATACAACAACGATATATATATACACACACACATCATATATTTAAACATACTAGATCATATATAGCAATCATCTCAAATAAGTATGCTATATCAAATCATAACATTCCCACATACCTACCAATTACTTAAGCATAAGCTACCATATCAAACGCTACTAATCCAACATCAAACATGCATACATGAAATCTATCATCAAAAAGTAATATCCATGCCTATCCTAGCATGTCGGATACTAAACTATGTAGTGTAAAACATCAAATATGATATCCAATATGAAAGCTGACGATAAAAGAATATCTCACCATCTTAAGAGCTCTGGATAAGAGGTCCTCATGCTCTTCTTGGTCTCCAATATCTTATCGCCTCCCTTTCATTCCACTGAACCTCTACTACTCCATTGTCCTCCTCCTAACCCGTTCCGTATCACGCCTATCGGTACGAATAGGCCTACGAGGTCTCGAAATTCTTGGTTCAGTCTCAATATCATCTAATCAATTCAGTGTCAAATTTCCAAATGCCTCTTGTAAGTTCTCCCAAAACCCACTATTGACCAATGGGTCTCGGCCATTTACAATGCTCTTGGCACACAATGGAATAACACCATCCATCCCATACATAACTCGACAAATATGGATTCCCTTCTATTGTACTTAAGGGATACAAATATAGCATTCTTCGTCAACCAATTGACTGTGACTCAAATGCTATCACGCTATCCTTAGTCATTGGCAATCCATCGAAGCACTCTATAGATATCTGTTCCCACTACTAAAGAACAATCAATCTCTCATCCTTATGGAACCAACAGTCTTGGTTGGGTCCGCACTGCATCACCTCTAAAGACACTCCTCATTTCTCTAACTTAGTCATGATCTCCATTAGTCTAGCCTCACGCCTCTGATTAGTACCAATCCGCTAAATTAGAGTAGGTTTGACGGCCAAGCCAGCCATCATCTCTGGCCATAGCTCATCGAGTTCTGAAGTCATAACTAGTAAAAACCTTGAGCAATGTCCACTTTAGAAATATTGCTCCCAAACTACTATGTCTTCCACTTGAAGCATCAACAACTACATTTCTCCTATGGATGTATAGGAAATATCAAACTCATAGGAGGCTTAGAGCTCTAACCATCGCTACCGTCGAAGGTCAAAATCCTTCTTGTAGAAGAGATACTCTAATGATGTGGAATCATTGAACAACTGAATCTCTCTCCTAATAGAAAATGCCTCCAAATCCCCAAAGTGAACTCTATCGCTTCTAACTCCGAATCAAGAGTCAGATACTTCCTCTCGTGTGGTTTCAGTTGTTGACTAACATGTGACAACCTTACTTTCCAGTATCAATACCGCATCCAATTAAGTGCCATAGGCATGTGTATACTATCGTCTCCTCATTCCTACTCGAAATGAGTACCATCGGTGTACTTGTCAACCTCTCAGTCAGACTCACTAACGTGTGTCTGCACCTCGCGTCTCAAGTAAAGGTCTGATCCGCTCTCATCAAATAGGTCAATGATGTTGCTACCTTGGTTCTATTCAAATTCAGGACTGATGTAACTATAGGATCTACAACGATGTCCTACTCTAAAACAACGTGACCCAAGCATCTCAATTCCCTCCTTCAGAAGTGATACTACCAAAATCTCTTCATTAATAAGTGTTTTCTCAACACCTATAATGAAATCATCAATCATGCCTTGTGCTTTTCTTTCGTCCATGAGTAGACGAAAGTATCATTAATGAGCACAAGCACAACTAATGACAATTCAAAATGTGGCCCATGAGATCAACAAGGCAAGCTGACACGTCTGTTAGCTCAAACGACATAACCAACCTATCAAAAATTAAAGTAGTGTACAAGATGCTATATTCGGCACACTCTCTCTAAATACTCTCAGTTGGTGAAACTTCATCGCAAAGCCCAACTAAGAGAACCTCCTCGCACTATAGAGAAAATCGAACAAGCTATCAATAAGCAAGAGCGGACATCTGTTTGTTATCTCATTTAGCTCCCGACAATCGACAAACAACCCCAAAGAACCATCTGCCCTAGTGGAAAATACTATAAGTGCATCCTATCTAAATATGCTCCTACGAATGAACCATCATCCCAATAGACCATCCACTTGCACCCTTAACTTCCCCTGCTCTTTGGGCATCATACACCTTAAAGGCATAACTACTAGCCTAGCACCTTTAACCAGATCGATATGGAACTCTATCCCAATATGTGGTAATCTGGTCACCTCATCGAATATGTTTCGACACTCTCTAGCTACAAGTACAGATGACAACCCGCTATGTGGAATATCAAACGAATATAAAAAGCTAACCATAACCCTATCCCCTACAGGTAGCCAATCACTATTGTTCGCTCCTCTACAACCCTAATTGTCACCAACGGCCTCTTACAGTCCACCACTATTCCATATCCCCTTCAGCCAGTCCATTCCCAAACTATAATACCAAATCCAATCAGAACCCAAACAAACCAATAGAAAACAAACAAACATCCATGATTTAATAAGACAAGGTCTCGATAACTCAATAATACCAAAGCCTTTCAATAACTTCTTAAATCACTATTAGATCAAGTTCGAAAATTGACTAATGGATTATCTAGTCAAAACAATTGTTTATATGAATCATGATTCATACGGTTAACTCGTTTTTGATATTCCAACTTAAATATTCCTCGCCCAAGAGTGAAGCCAAGTAAGACTAAAAACAAGGCTCCATAGTGTCACACAGCGGAATGTACAACAATAAACTCAAATATAAGTATGAGTAAACATCACCTTCTGCTAGTCCATCTGTAGAACTCCATAAGTCATCCACACCTGCTCTTTAGTGTACTCATTTAAGAGTACCTGAGATAATAAGAAGCAAAACATAAAGCCTCGGGTCAGATAGCAGTCTGGTGTGAGCGATAAACAATCTCAAAATACTATCAAAGTCAATATAGCATATGGAACAGAGGGTATATAAATCATACCTGACATGTCCCTGCAACTAAAGAGTCAGCACATAACATTGATAATATGCTACTCTACAACATCATAAACGGTACTCCATACTCGGTTAACTATGGAGGTGTCTAGGTATCTCCATCCACAATACCTACTCCATACTAACTAAACTGTTGGGGTACATAAGTATCTGTATGCGCAATACCTACCCCCTATGACATCCCTAGGGTGACAGGTGGTTAGTGAAGCAACTATAAAAAATAAAGCACCCATCAAACAATACTAACTGTCACCCAGTGTGCTCCAGATATATGATCCTCGTATAGCTCCCATGCCAAAGACTAGTGGAAATCCCGATTCTCTGTCATACTTTCATATCTCGCAGCCCAAAGCTGGATACATGTCTTGCAGCCTAAAGTTGGACACTTGACCCAAAGCCATAGGTCTAAAGTATATGGATCCTCGCTACCAATTCAAGGAAGTCCCCATCACACAATACCCTACTTCGAGTACAGCAGAAAACAATTTAAGTCATCAACGATCCCTTAGCACATGCATATCCATCCGAGCTCTACTAGCTCAATACAATTTTCACTATCTGGAACCCACCACTTTCCTTCAGTCCGTAACACCTACCACAAGCCTGTTCGATACCTACTCCCTGCTCAAGTCCTAAATCGCAGATACAAAGTGTCTAAACCTTGAGTACTTACTACCCCCACGAGTCACAAACCGAAGATATAAGGCTTTTGATCGCGTTGTTACAACACCATCCTCTCATGATGCGAATGAGCCAACACCTCCAGCACGATCTACAGAGTCATGAGACTATCTACCTCGGAACCTACTCTGTACCCATCGAGTCATAATCCCAAGTACCAGCTCACATGTCGAATTGTCACATCATCGCCTCACCATCGAAATCGCTCGTCCTAGAGCAATAACATAAAGACTCTAAGTTGGTCGCACGAATAAATCATTAAATCATGCACCATGAAATGTCCTCAACATCCAAGCCAAAGATCGGCCAAATCACAATTCAACAATAGTGATAGACATTGACCACTCTACAGTAGTCAATACCAACCACTTTGTTCGTGTACTTAACCAAAATGTATAATTACAAACCAAACGAAAACGTTCAACATCCATCCTGAAGTCTGAAGCCTTGTCCTCCCCTTCAGATCAATCGACACGTATCCTAACACTATACTACAGCTCATCTCCCTTGTTAGTTTTTCATATGTACGAAACTCCAACGTACAAGATATTCCCCTAAAACCCGATTACCGTTAATCGGTGTTTTCAACCAAAAACAACCCAACAACCAAACAAGTTACCATGTAAACAACATCCATACATGCATCCAAAACAGCATACATACAATATGTATGATACATCCATATCAACCAATAGCGAAATCATATCAAAATTAGCCCAAATCTACTAATTCCCTAAAAATGGCACGTCGATAGGAAAATTTTGATATTCGATATAAATCATTTTAAAATACTTTTATTTTCTTTTATAAAAATATAGTAGGTGTATAAGTATCGGAAAAGCATATTTTAAAACCAGAAATCATTCCAGAATGTCAATCTAATACTATACAACCAATCATAGTATGGTGAGAGACAATATCAATCTCAACAAATGCTATCCAAAACACTACCAAACTATATATCTCTCCATTACGAATGCAACACAAGAAACCGCATCCAAAACAGACCTCGTATACAAAATATATGGTCAATATAAGAATCGAGATTATTTAAATAATTAATTCACTAATTACAAATATTAATTACCTAATTACCACTTTAATCCTTCTTCTCCAATCAACATACCCAGGCCGTGCATGCACCAGATATGCACACAACCTTGTTTCCTTCTCTCTTCGATCTCTCTTTAATTACTCGATGAAATCTTGATCCGTCTTCACCAACGAATCACACAACAAAATCTCTATGCATCCGACCTAAAGAATTGAAGCTTGATCAACTTAATAAGAAAGCGACCTGATGATTTCGCATGCTACATGGCTTAGCCAAGCAACGAACGCATTTGATATACTTAATTGGGTTCGATGAGATTTGGTGGAGAGGTTCTACTCGCCAAGAGAAATCCAACAGTGATCTCCGTTTTGCCTATCTTCGATCGTAGCTCCAGCCATCTCAAACACTTGATCTGCATCTAAGAAGGTCAATGCCCCAATGACAATCGATCAAAATTCCGCCACGATCATCGCGTAGCTCTCATCCATACGAGCTCATCGAATTTGGTTTCGTGATTTTAGTAGAGGGGATCTCTCAAATTTATTTTTTGAAGAGAAAGGAAGGGAGATGCCATGGATTTTCAATGCAACAGCAAATGGAAAAGTGAATTAGGAGGGAAAGGGTTTAGTTTAATTTATATTAATATTTTATTCCATTTATTTATTTTTCTCAAATAAATGGTCGTATGGTTCGAGTCCATACGATCAGACGATGTGTTAGATCGCAACAAAATCTGTTTGCGTACTTCATCTCATTTTTCTAGATTGAATGGTATAAATCTCGTCGCTATCTAAAACTGGGCCCCGGTTGTTAATTTCACGCATTCCAAAATCGTTCGGCAATTGGATGGTTCGATCTCCAAATATAGCAATCCTTATACTCATTCTAAATTTCAATGTCCATCCAAACTCAATGGAAGTGGCCTCAAGTGCTGATTCGGTCGTACGCGAAAATCATATTTTTGGGCCTTCATTCAGTTAATGATTAAACATTTAAATCAATTATTTAAATATCCTATTGTCAAAAATATGGATCGTTACAGTTGTAATCATAAGTATTATATTATCTAACACATCATTTTAAATATTTCTATTCAAGATGCATCAAGATTGGATATCGATGAATCCGTTCAGACTAAAGTACGTAACGCTCTCCAAATGTTGACTAGTGTATTACTCATGACTGTTAGGGTACCAAGGGTTACGTATTGATAGTTATTGGATAACTATGGAATGACCCACTCGATAGTTTTCCGTTGGCTAATATAACTAAGGTCAAACAGAAAATATCGATGTAACTAATTTACATAGTTCTCTCAACTTGAGAATATTGTCAATCTTCAATATAAAGGCTCCACTTTGATTATGGTCAAATCATGGCATAACGTCCATCGAGCGACAATAGTTGAGTTAAGTGGAAGTATTGGAAGTGAAACACTATTCAAGAGAGTCAGCGTCTCCTCGGTTATATGGGGTTAGTATCACGGTAAACACAAGTTAATTCAAAGTCAAAATCTCTGGTCACAATAGTTTAGTTAATAATAATTGTTATTATTGAACTAAGAACATTGTGTTTGGACTATATAGTTGAGTATGGATGATACTAGAATCTTGACCATTACCAAATTCCATAAGTCCAAAGTGATATGGTTTTGATGAAGAGAATTGGTGTAAATAATAGTCATAACCGGGTAACGCTTAACATAGTAAAATTGAATTTTATCGAAACTAAGTAAGCGAATAATTTGGCCAAAATGTCACACCACCTATGTAACGACCCACCTTTTCGACCCCTAAATGTTGATACTAATACATCTATGGTATTCACATACTAAGCTCTCAAGTGCCAAAATGACAGATTGTTACGGTAAAAAAAGAATAGAACAATAAAAAAAGAACACAATATCAGAATCTCATAGTGGAACGATAATATATAATATCAAAAGGATAGTACAAAGGGTTACTCCAAATATAGAAATTTTTGGAGTTACAAAATCTGTACAATCATCAGCCTGGATAATTATAACAACTTGTCTTCACATATGCTGATATATACACATACAGTAATGCGTTAGAATTAAGAATACTACAGGTCCTCCCCATAAGCTCCCAAGCATCCATAACTAAATATGTAAATATACACGGAGTGACCGGAGCATTATAAGATAATAACACCCGGATCGGTTTGGTTAACCAGAATGAGAAACTCAAGAAATATGCAATAGGTAACAGTAACTATTGAGACCGTATGTATTACCGTAATGGTTTTCCCCTCAAATGAAACCAACCATCCGATGAGTGAATATATCGGTATAATAGATAATGTCTAGGGTGTAGAACATAAACCATAAAATAGCTGATGTGTGAATGCCACAACAATAATAGGTATACAATCAATACTGCTAAGGCGCGTTCGCATATGTGTAATGATTTCCGTGGAGATCTCCTTAGATCAAGGTGAATCCGTACTCTTGCACAAGGATCAGAGATATCCTTCCGAGCGTTGTATATCTATAGATAAAATATACCATAAGGTAAACATAGATGGTTCACGCACAAACACTCGTGATCCCAAATAACATCAACTCCCGCTAGCATCATTGATAAGCATACTCTAGATATGAAGTTAATATACCTTATGGGTTAGCTGAACCCCACTGGCTATGCACCATACTATGGTTTTTTTCATTTCCGATGTTAACACTACGTTTGGCACCTCTCGCTCGAGCCTTCATCACTCGAACAGAACACGAATCCGCAAATGGATTCCATTATCTCGAACAGATCGCGAATCGCCATGGATTCTAGCAACTTGAACAAATCTCAAATCTCTACAAAGATTCCCGTTATAAGTCCTTCGACGAATGCTATGTTGTCCTCTCTCTTGGAATATTCCTTAAGATAGACCGTCCCATATGATAACATCATTCGAAATGTTAACACTGACCTCTTCCTCGGACTTAATCTTAGGATAGATAGTTCAACTCTTTAACATTCCACTTCACAACCATTTCCAGAACATAGATCGTGTATATGGTTTTGAAGTGGTTGCGATTTCGATTCATCTCATATAGGTACACTCCCCCGCTTACTGAACGCTCCAAAATCAATCGATAAACTTTTGATAAACTCAATTTTGATTCTTTCAGAAGTATGCAAAAGCTAGAGATGTTTCATACTGATGGTCCTCCCTGGGGGGTTCTTATTGGTATGAAATCGTGAAGCCTTTCGATATTTATTAAGTCATATTTGGTCAAGTTCAATAGTCGACTAATCGACTATCTAGTAAAAAACAATTGCTTTTACAAATCAATATTCTTATACCTAACATGTTTTCAACATTACAACTTATATTATCCCTTTGTCAAGAGTGAATTCGGGTAAGTTAGACACGTCATTCTTGACTCTTACAAATAGACAAATCTACCTCATCGGCTTTTTGTGTTAAGTATAGTATTAATGATTTCCATAAACAAGTAATTAATCAACACAATTAATACGTTTTTAACATTCCCGACTTAATTATTCATCGATCAAGAGGGAAGTCAGTAGGTTAGAGCTCTATTGCTCATATCCCTAACACTCACAAATAGATAAGCCTACTTCGTCGGCTTTTAGTGTTAAGCATAGTTTGTGCTGCCATCATACTTGTCAATAGGAGGCAAAGTATACCTTCGATGGATGTAGGTAATTAGAATTTCCTTGGGAAAGGCACTTTGCTTTCATCGTCTAACAAGACCCTCGTCATTAATGTTTTTGGCTTGGATCCTGTCCATTTGCTGACACAAGGCTATCATTTCTTCTTGGAGGCCAGCCTACACATGTCGTGGCTAGTGATGGCCACAAGCTGGGGATAGACTCCTACGATGTTTAGCTAATGACAGGGATCTGTAGCAATGATAAGTCGAGGGGGAATGCCAATGGCAGACCAGTGTAGGAGACATGTTTCTATTGACTAAGCGTAACACAAACTAACGGGCCCACCTTTCTCAAAGGATCGAGGCAAAGGTACCTCCTTTTAGGACCAGAAGCAGACTGATACTTCTCTATTTTTAGGATTTCTAGCTCGACGACTTCTGCTTAGGTGGTGTCAAAATGCAGGCCACATGCCTCATTTGCTTCCCAAACACGATCAAACGTGGACGGTCTTTTGATGGAAGAGGAACGACGATCTACTTAGGCCTCTCGATACATAGCTGGTTTAGAATCTACGACATTGTAGGCACACCCATGCTCGTGTGCAACACGCATATCTCTACTATGGACAGGAGCACTTCGATGGGAGTCTCCAGCATAAACCTCTCATGGCGTCATGCATTATATGTATGTGTTGAGAATGGTAGGCTCGATGAGGGTTCGATCAGTTGCATATGGTACTATTAGGCTGAGATTCGTAGTTGTTTATGCATCCACCCTAGCCCTTAGGTCATTCAAGTCATGAGCAATTTTCCCAATATTGGTCAAGCCATTTATCATGCTGAGTCACGGTGTTGCTCAGTCCTGGGATGGTACATATAGCACTAACCCTTGTGGCCCCATTGATATTGTGGCCATTGGAGTTATCAGCTTCATACTCACCGTTTTGCATGGTGTAAATGTGAATGAAGAGTTAAGGAGAAAAGTGAAGAAAAATAAGAGCTTTTTAAGAGAGATCCTCCTTCTAGTGCCAAAATATTAACTACAATTTTAGCCAACTTCTGAATTATAATTGAGAACTGATATTAACGAAAGTACCCACTAATATATTGAATTAAAAATGGAAAATGAGGAAATAAGTATGCAATAAGAAAATAGATACAAGATTTAAAGTGGTTCGATTTAAGTTGATCCACATTCATTATGAGTATATTCTTATTACTTTGCTTCTCTAGCAATAGCTGTGGTTATAAGAGAAAATAATTACTTGAGAGCTTGCTATGTTCAATCCTTGTAAAAATGCATGGTTGGTTGTATTCATATCTACAGGAAATTGAGTTGGACAACTGAGATTGCGCTACCATAGTCCAAAATTTGCTTTTAGCAGTTAATTTGATGGTTTGACTGATATGTGTGTCAGCTAGTATGCTTGCTAGCTTTGATGCCTAGATGATCATCATTTGGCGGTCTGTACTGGAGCATGCCTTGGTCATTGTCAAGCAGCATGGGATCAAGGATTGGTTGTGTATGGCACTTTGCCAAGGGGACAAAAAAGGACAGAGTGGTGTTAAGCGTATGTAGCCAAAGCCTGTCGTGTTAAGACAAGAGAGCTTTAGAAGGTGCAAGCAGTCGAGTTGGAAGGCAAGCGGGGGATCTTGTCTGGGAACGAGCGAGGACATTATTAAGGTTGTTCAAAGTATGGAAAAGGCCATTATCCAAGCCAGCTCGACTGTTCAGGACCATTTTGCATGTTGGTTCGCTATTGTCGTTATCGCCCGTTGATGACCACATGGGCTTGGTATGGTTCATGTACGTTAGTGTCGGACGGTTTCGCTTTGATGTGGGATGTAGCAGTTCAAGACAGATGCGGGCTTTTGAAAATAAGCGAGCTAAGGTACCAGCTTCTGGAGCCATAAGAGCCAAGACGGTGGCCAAGACGTTAGCTGTTGCAACCATGCGGACTAACCCATACCACACTTGCGAGAAAATCGAACAGCAGCGCTTAACGAAGTTGTATGACCCTTTGGGAAGAAGTATCAGTAATTAACGAGCAAGTTCGCTGAAAATATGTAGGACTCAAAAAAATAGTCAATGGAAAAATATGTACAACAAAACGAAAGCTGGATGGGATTTGATGAACGGAACGTGTAATGGTAATAAGCAATGGTGGGCCGATCGTGTGAAGGTAATTTTTGAATTGTATTTAAGATTTTTTTACGAGTTCAACAATAATTTGTGTTCCAACTTTTTTTAAGAGTTCAGCTTCACTACTATGAAGTATGGGAGAGAACTGATAGCTAATTCGAAGTCTCTGCAAATTATATTTGAGGGCATTATTGCAACTGGAGTGGCTGCATTTACACCTGATCCTACAGACAAAAAAGTCGAGACACAACGTTCTCCTACTTTGGAACAAACTACCAATACTATATTCGATCAAACATGGGGATATGGTTTTGTACTCCACTCGAAAACCTCAACACAGAACATCACAACCGCTACAGTTTCAGGATACTTCCAATCAACCACCACCAAAACGTGGCTCAACTTTTACATCTAAAGGTTGCAGTGGGGCTGGCAGACATCGAACTGAGACTGACGAGAAGATAAACAAGACTGTTAATACATCAAAGAAATTATAAAAAAATCGTTCTAAAATATATAACCCCACCACTACTCCAAGTCCAAACCAACGGTAAACAATGTAGAATCTACCGGCTCGTCTATAAACTTTAAGGTTGTACCTGCTCTTCTGAAGAAGTTTAAAGAAATTCAACTTTCCAAAGCATTATCACTTCTTAAGGCACAAGAGAACAAGGAAATATTCATTTCTTTGAACGATGATGATGCTCGAAATTGGTTGGGTTGGAGATCATACGTTCGCAACACACAATCAAATACTTGCAGTTTATGATGACCCATGTCCATACCTACTCACATGCATTCCCACCCAATTTCTAGTTTTAATTTCTTTACATGTATTTATATTTTTACAATGTAGTTGTACCATTGTAGAACTAGTATTTACGCAAAAATTTCTTTTTTATTGCAATTTTTCTAATATTCCATAAGTTATAAATAATTTAGATTCGTTTAACTACATTACTTAAGCATACTTAAAACAAAATAAAACAGTAACGAAATAGTTATCACAACAGAATAATTAAATATCTCTTCCGCAACACAAAAAAACATTCTCCTTTCGTCAAACATTCCCTTTTGTCAAACATTCCTCTTTCATTTTCCTTTTAAATGCACATTTCTCATATCTCTTTCGTTTTGCGAAAGAACCCTCCCTAATGACTTAAATACATATTATAAACATGAATGCATAGCCACATTAAAAAATACCTTCACATACCCTAGCAAAGAGAACTAAGAAAGCAAGCACATAATATGTATCAAACTAAAGTTAATCCACTGAAAACAAGATGATGCCGCATGTCAAACAATTAAATAAAGATTAACACCTACAAGATTAACACCTACAGTGTAGTCCACATATACTCCCACAAAGTAATACAGCCCAAAACAGTAACCGTGAAATTACACACAACCTGCTATGCTAATAATTATATTTAACAAACCCCCAAAAATACCCATTAAATGCACATGTGTAGAGCACGATTAAAACAAGATAATGCCAAATGTAAAGATGTCAATCTCTTGCTCTCGTTCATGATGTCATATCAATGAATCAAGTGACAAGAATTCAAGAAATACTTTCATTTTTTCTTCATCAAGACAACAAAGGCATGTAGCAAAATGAAGCGCATATAATATGTATTAATTGTTTTATACTCATCTTTAATTTATAAACCCAAAAAAGGATCGACACCCAGAATCAAGATGAAAGCATCAGTTTAGATAAAAGTAAAAGAAAAGGTAGGATATAGACAAGAATACATAAAGTTTTTATAATAGTTCGGCGTAATCTCCGGCCTATGATCACTTCAATCCATTTATTAGTTGTTCTCTCTCCAACTTATAACTAGTCAGATCTAGTCTGACCACAATCTAGTGGATCTCATATTTACAATGGAGTTAAGAATGTTATTTGAGGAGAATAGAAGTGAAGAAAGTATAATGGAAGCTCTAAGTCCAAGAGCGTTGAAAGAGATCCAGTCGAAAGAAGATCTTTTTCTGATAGCAAGTAGGTTAGTATTTATAGAGAATCAAGCAGTATGGAGTCAGAGGCCCCATATCAATGAGGTCTAGGAGATAGCACGAAGTCCCACCAGAAAGCACAAGTCAATCCAAGTCATATAGTTATAACTCGAGTTAGACTTATGCTTATAGATCGGGGCCGAGTTATAATGCTTGGAGCAATTTTGTAAATTCCACTTGCATGCTTTTTCTAACTTCCAGTTGAGTTGTTTGATCCTCTTTTTCATCGTCTTTTAGTTTATTTCTGTTATCTTCTATCGATTAAACTTCATTAAATATCTTCCATTCAATTCATCAGAATAGCTCAACAAATCCTTGAAGTATCACTTGAACACGAGTCAATGGATTAGTACGAATGGGGTGTGAAGTTGTGGAGGTGAAATGGTGGAGATCTATAGATCGGACCCGACCTATGGGCTTAACTCGGGTCCGAGTTTAATTCCTTGGCTAAATTCTCATGAAACCTTTTTGAGTTCCTTCTTAGCCTCTACTAAGTGTACTTGCCAAGTTTCAAGTCATTTCCATTATGTTTCTATCTTCTAAGCCCAGTTAAAGCTGCTTTGGTCCAAAAGCGGGTTAACACTTGCCCCCCCCCCCCCCCAAGTACGCCTTTCAAATGTAAGATGTGCTTTGCTCAAGAACAAGTTCCGATAATCCGTAATTAAACTATGATAGTTGAGCTCTCCAACTATTCCAATTAAACTCTCTGGTTACCTGAATTCTGATCTATCATCTCCCAAATCCAAGTCATCTTATGTTCATCCAGGGCATATCGGTCTCCGAGTGTAAGGTGTTCAAGTCCTTTTATCCAATTTGCATCCACTCCGGGGCATGGCCTCGCTGGACCATTCATCTCCCAATCTAGGACTTGATCTCTTCGGACCATTTTTCATCCACTCTAGGGTTCAATCTCTTTGGTAGTCACTTTCTGAGTCTGATCCACTTGCTCTCTGACAAAGGGACCCAATGACCGAGTAAGCTCATCTACTTACTCTCCGGTATGGGGATTTACCCTTGATCTCTCCGGGTCCTTACCCAGCCCAGTCCACCCACTCTCTGGCAAGGGGACTCAATAACAAGCAAGCTCATCCACTCACTCTTCGATGAAGTGACTTACTTCTTGCACTCTGGTCCCGTCTCTCCGGTCGAGACTTAAAGTGATCAATATCATACAGGTCCATCTGCTCGCTTTCCGGTGGGGGTACTTGCACCCTACACTCCGGTCACATCTCTCCAGATGGGAATCTAAGGCGATCAAAATCAATCATCACTTTCCTGTGGAATTTCAAAATTCAAATATCCAAATTAAAGCGATTAAGTAGAAATCCTAATTATTCATCCCAAACATCTGACTCGGATCATGACTAGGGACCAATCTAGGCTCTGTACATATGTAAGCGGTCCAGGGTTATTATTATCCTAAGTAATCATCCCAGACATCCTACTTAGAGTGTGACAAGGGACCAATCTAGGTTTTGTGCACGTCTAAATTGTCTGGGGTTATTATTGTCCTAATTATCCAAAGGAAGAAAAGGCAGTGCAAAAGTAAAACATGACCCCGATCATGGGATTCCGAGTCTCGAACCAGATCCATAGTTGTATCTGGATGTGTGTGCTGCAGATGGTGGTTGCTCCGTTCGCATCATTACAGTTCGGTTCTCCATGTACTATTGCAGCTGATTAGTCCGAGCCAGTTCTTTTATCAAGTCGCGAAGGTGTATGCATTCGTTCGCTTCATGCCCTTCCAACTCATGGAAGATGCAGTACTTTCTGGATCTTTTATCTTGATCAGTAGGTTCTCCCCTAGCCGGTTTCTGATAGAGGATATGCCCCTTAGTTTCCAAATAGATCCTCTTCAGGGTCTTTGTCAACTAAACGTAAGAAGAGAACTTCAGTACCCTTTTTAGCTGTTTCGATTTCCCGCCATCATCATCAACTTTCTGTTTCCTACTGTCATCCAACAGATGCCTCAAACCACCAACTACATTCTTCCCCCTGTTCCTATGGGGGAATCTCGACACGTACTCCTCTAACTGCGCATTACCATTCTAACCCGCTCCTCTAGTCCCATTCTGTCTTTTATTCCTATGGTGAAACTCTGGCACATATCCCTTCGATTATTGTGCATTTACATTTTAATCTGCGTTTCTAGCCCCATCATTATCCATCCCCAGCATTCCAGTAGTCACACCAACATTGTCGCCCAATATGATCCTTCTGGTACCGAGTTGTACTGTTTGTTGGGGCATTGTTCATGTTTGCTCCGCTCCAACTCCGAATGCTCCTGCATTTGCGCATTGTCCTTGGTTCTGCATTCCTACAGCTCTAGCTATTCCTTGTTTCCCAATTCATTGGAAAAATCCTTTCAACATTTCCTATTGTCTAATTATCATCCCATTTTGCATTTCCTTCATCATTCTCTCCATCTCTTCCTCGGTCACGTAGATGGATTGGTGAGAAGTTGAGGATACCTCCTGGCTGGACCCAGGCTCTGGGTGACTTGCTTCGATTTTACATCTTGTATTAAGCCTCTTCATCTTCTCCAAATCTCAGATTCAAGCTTCAAGTTTTCAGATCTAACTTTGTTCTCACTAAAGGCACCAAAATGTTAACCCAAAAAATGGATCAACACCCAGAATCATGATGAAAGCACCAGTTCAGATAAAAGTAAGGTAATAGTAGGAAATAGACAAGAACACACAAAAGTTTTTAAAGTGGTTCGACATAATCTCCGGCCCACGTCCACTTCAATTCATTTTATTAGTTGTTCTCCCTTCGGCCTATAGCTAATCAGATCCAATCTAGTCACAATCTAGTAGATCTCAAATTTACAATGGAGTTAAAAATGTTATTTGAGGAGAATAGAAGTGAAAAAAGTATAATGGAAGCTCCAAGTCCAAGAATGTTGAAGGAGATCCAACCGAAAGAAGATCCTTTTCTAGTAGCAGGTAGGTTGGTATTTATATAAAATCGAGCAGCATGAAGTCAGAGGCCCAATAGCAACGAGGTCTAGGAGATAGCACGAAGTCCCACTAGAAAGCATAAGTCAACCCAAGTCATATTTATAACTCAGGTTTGACCTTTGCCTGTAGGTCGGGCCGAGTTATAATACTAGGAGCAATTTTGTAAATTCCACTTGCATGCTTTTTCTAACATCCAGTTGAGTTGTTTGATCCTCCTTTCCATCATCTTTGAGTTGATTCTTGCTATCTTCTATCGATCATACTTCATTCAATATCTTCCCTTCAATCCATTAGAATAGCTCAACCAATCCTCGAAGTATCACTTGACCACGAGTCAATGGAGTAGTATGAATGGGGTGTGAAGTTGTGGAGGTGAAAAGGTGGACATCTATATGTCGGACCCGATCTATGGGCTTAACTCGGGTCTAAGTTTAATTCCTTGGCCAAATTCTTATGAAGAGTTTCTTCCTAGCCTCTTCTAAGTGTACTTGCCAAGTTTCAAGTCATTTTGATTCCTTTTCTATCTTCTATGCCCAGTTAAAGTTGCTTTGGTCCAAAAGCGGGTTAACATGTGTAGTCTTCATTAATCATACTACATAGTTAATTTGTCTTTTTTTCCTTGGCACAACCAAACCTGTCTCTTTTTGTTTTAACATAGTAATAAATTTGATGCATGTCAGTTAAGGGTTAAATGGCTATTCGCACTGAACATCTATATCCAACTTTAAGGGTGCATATATCGATTATTCAATGGAGTGAATTTAATCCGATCCAAAAAAAATTAAATTGATACCAATCTAATCTGAAAATAGGATCAGATTGGATTCATGTTATAGGAAACCCATTAAGATAGGTGGAACCTTATGGTCAAGTCAAAACCAATTAGATAACAGATTCAAATCATTTTAAATTATAATAAACAAAATATGGCACCTTTGATATTAAAATTAACAAATTTGATTGATAGCGATGCAAGCTTTTTAATCAAAGCCTTAGATCCACCAAATAAAAAACACCATAATTATTCTTAAAAGAATCTCTACAATTCCAGTTCTCTAGTGATTATCCTTACAAATACATACAAAGATACATACATTTATAAACACACACAAACACAATAAACACTATATCAAAAAGTGATGATAAGGGGAAAACTCTTGCTATGTTACACTTATATTTATATTTTTTTAAGCCAAAGCTAGCCGGCTTTATTGTGGGTCATTCACATGTATAAATGATATAGGAATAGATGTCTAGCACAAGCACCAGAACAGCTTTAATGATAATGCACAAGAAGTTGGCATGAATGGCAACTTACTATAGAAAAAACCTAGTCCTCCTCCGTAGAGGAAGAACCACTCCCCTCACTTGTATTTTGTTAAGGATAAATTTTTAGTATAGGTCCGAGAAAGAAACTTATTTTCCATTTAAGACCTCAATCAAAACTTATTACAAAAATAGACTTTTTTTATATAGAACATCATTTTATACTTATGCATTCCAAAAATGCACAAGCACAAAACTTTTTTTTTTAATTACGCAAGCACAAAATGTTTTTTTACAAAAAAAATACACCTGTGCAATTCACATTTGTGCAAGCACAATATTTTTAAAAAAAAAATACACTTGCACAAATTTGAATTGCGCAAAACCAGACCTACTTTTATAAATAGTTTTGAATGAGGTATAAAGTCGAAATAAAGTTTTTTTTTCTTGGGTCTAAAATGATAGTTTATCTTTTTGTTAATGGAGTTATTCCACGTAACATAGTTTCAAATGACGAGGAAGGAAAAAAAATTGACATCTTATGCAAAATTGAAAGTTCAAATGAAAGAATATACTTCTGTGCACCTTCGATAAACCCTTTCTTTCAGGAAATCATAACAAATGGAAATAAGTTTGTGCACCTGGACATCTGGACATGAAAATGTACATAATTTTAGCAATGTGGGACAATATCTCATTCATCAATGCAATGGTTTCTAACAATCCCTCACATGAATGACGATATATGTCTCCCCCACACAAAGTGTAATATCACATAGTTCATATGGAAATAATGTTATATCGAGGATAAGTAGATATTTCATTTTGAACTTTCCCTAGTTAAAACTTATCGGATATACTTGGCTAGTCGGTGAATTATTTCATCTTGAACCATCAGCCGTTAGTGCATAACCAAACAATAAGCTTTACAAAGCATTGTTCCCCTTCACATTCAATCTCTCGGTTGTGTTCATTTTGGTTCTGAACAATTTGGTTCTGTGAGTGTTTATAGAGAATTAAAGCCTTTAATATTCTCATAGAGCCGACCCAGCTCACACTAACATAGATGATCGCAACCGTTAAGAGTATCCTATATATATCCCACTTGTTATTTTCAAGATATGGTCATCATTAAAAAACATAGTTTTAACCTTTAATACTTCTGTAGGCATGCACTCTATTGTGCACCATAGGAATGGAGTAGGACTAAGTCTAAACAAATGCATTACTTCTTGAGTTACTTAGAACTGGTTTGCCTATTGATCCTAGTACGTGGGATCTTCAGTCGCTAGGATAGGTTTCCGTATAAGATAACTCTTGTAGGTTTAGGCATTTAAACTCATTCCTCTCGATGCGTAGTCAATTTTTCTCTCTTGACAAACCTTTAGTAAATGGATCCGCAAGGTTATCAGTAGTTCTCACATAATCAATGGAAATAGTTCCATTTGAGAGTAACTGCCTAACTGTGTTATGGCGTCGACGAATATGTCGTGACTTTCCATTATACACAAAGTTTTGCGCTCTACTTAACGCTGCTTGATTATCACAGTGTATGCATATGGCCGGTACAGGTTTAGGCCAAAATGGAATATCTTCAAAAAAATGACAAAGTCATTCTGCTTCTTCGTCTACTTTATCTAAAGCGATGAACTCTGATTCCATGGTGGATCGAGCTATGCACGTTTGTTTAATAGATTTCCATGACATTGCTGCTCCTGCTAAGATGAAGACATAACCACTAGTTGATTTAGATTCCTCTAAATCAGAAATCTAGTTTTCATCACTATATCCTTCTAAGACGGCAGGATATTTTCCATAATGTAGGTGAAAGTTCGTGGTACTCTTTAAATATCCTAACACTCTCATTAGTGCTTTCCAGTGTTCCTTCCCTGGGTTGCTTGTATACCTGCGCAGTCGACTTATTGCATAAGCTATATCTGGTCTTGTGCAATTCATGAGGTACATTAGACATCCTATTACACGAGAGTATTCCAATTGCATTACACTCTCATTAGTGTTTTTATGCAGTACTTCCGATGGATTAAAAGGTGTTCTTACTCCTTTAATTCCGTAATTTTGGAATTTTTCAATCACTTTTTCCACATAGTGTGACTGAGATAGTTCAATTCCATTAGGTTTTTTTATTATTTTGATTCCCAAAATAACGTCTGCAACTCTTAAGTCTTTTATATCGAAATTGTTGATTAACATTTTTTTTATGGTCTCTATTACCTTACTATTCGAACCGAAAATTAGCATATCGTCTACATATAGACAGATCAATACGTATGATTGTCCAATTTGTTTATAATAAACACATTTATCACGTTCATTTATACGGAAACCATTTTTCATCATGACACTATCAAATTTTGTGTGCCATTGTTTTGGAGCTTGTTTAGTCCATATAATGATTTTACTAATCTACATACTTTGTTTTCATTTCCTTTGGAAATAAAACCCTCAGGTTGCTCCATGTAAATCTCCTCATCAAGATTTCCATTTAAGAATGCTGTCTTTACATCCATTTGATGACTCTCTAGATTATATATGGATGCAATTACTATTAGCATTCTTATAAAGGTTATTCGTGTAACCGGTGAATAAGTATCAAAGAAGTCTATACCTTCCTTTTGACGATATCCTTTGGCTACCGATCTTGCTTTATATTTATCAATAGAGCCATCTGGTTTCATATTCTTTTTGAAGATCCATTTACAACCAATCAGTTTTATTCCAGGTGGAAGATCAACTATTTCCAAGTTTCATTACTTAGAATTGAATCAATTTCACTTTTGATTGCTTCTTTCCAATATGAAGATTTAGAAGATGGCATTGCTTCCTTGTACGTTTGAGGTTCGTGTTCTAACATGTATGTTAGAAATTCTGAACCAAATGCCTTGGAAGTTCTTGCCTTACGCTTATTCTTGGTTTAACTTCCTCAATTTCACGATGAGTTTCATCTTCAGTGGCTTGCTTAATTCTTCTCTTGTCCTTTTAAGGACATAATTTCATTCATTCCTTTTATACAGAAACACATCTTCAAAGAATGGGGCATCTCTCGACTCTATGATTGTATTTACATTAATATCAGCTATATCAGACTTGAATACCAAAAATCTGTAGGCACTACTATTTTGGGCTGGTCCTGTATACTAACAGTCTACGGTTTTTGGTCCAAGTTTGATTTTCTTGGAAGGCGGAACTGGAACTTTTGTCAAGCACCCCCACACTTTGAGGCATTTAAAACTTGGTATGTGTCATTTCCATAACTCATATGGAATTTGAAAGTATGTATGCTCTGATACCAAATGAAAGTGTGTACGCTTGTGCACACTAATTATGGATCGTGTAATATGGACTGACAATATATGCAGAATGTTATTTACAATTGCTATACAAGTAAATATTCAATAAACTAGCTATATAGCAATTCACAGATATAGAATAGTAAATGCAGTAAACTGTAAAAATCACACCAGGGATTTTTATACTGGTTCGGACCTCCCGTCCTACGTCCAGTCCCAGACTTCTATCTGGATTTTCACAACCAACTACCTCGCTTCACCCGGAGGAACAGGTTTACAACACCCGAACAGCCGAACGGGATTTCGTGCCTCTTACAACACTGAGGACTTCAACAAAAACAAATACAATTGTCGTTGACAACTTGTGCTCTTGATAACACTGATTTGTCACTTGTAGTACACCCTTCCTATAATCTTATCCTCAAAGTATGTGAATGATGTTTGTGAAGATTGAAGGAAGTATATTACTTATTAAATCAAAAGATATGAAATAATTTCAATGATTCAATAAGCAATTGAAATGTTTGAGAGATCAAGACAGAGATCAATAGAATATAGATTAGAATAATAGAATTGGTTATCCTTCTCTGGAATAATGATTTCATGATGTTTATATAAGAAATAAACAGTTGTAACCCTTTGTGAAAAGATACAAACAAAGGTCATGATCATTGGTGAAGAGAAAGAGAAGCAACCGTTGAAGAAAAGGAAGTGTCTGTACGAAAGGTTGCTTTCTGTTTGAAAACGGTCGACAGGTCAAAAATGGCCGGTAGACAGGAATTTGAATATATATACGTTATGTACACTTGTGCACGTTATCTGTGCATTCTGGGTAAAAACGGTCGACCGCCTTGTTTTAAACCGGTCGACCGGTTTAGCCCAGACTGCACAGTTAATGTGCACTCATACATATATACATTTATATTCAAGGATTGAAGGTATGAGATTATTTGAGGATAGATTTTAACATAAATAACACTACTAACATACCAAATAATCAACCTCTAATGTATGGAGCTCTTTGTGTCTCTTTAAAACAATGAATAACTTCTTTTTGTCGATCACGGCTTATCCCTTTGTCAGAAATCAAAACTCTATAAAAATCTTGACTCAACATTCTCCCCCTTTTTGATTGATGACAACATATATCTGAAGTTCTGAATCTCCCCCTGAATATGTGATCTCCCTGAGATTTTATCTGTATTCTTTATATATATATATATTCCTGCAAATAATTGTTAGCTCTTTCTCCCCCTTTGTCATCGACAAAAAAGAGTAATAGATAATGGAATAATATAGGAATATATTAACCAGAATATCCATTTTCCTCTTTTCTTAAGTGGTACCTGCAAAAAATATAATTAAGACCATGGTACCCACTTTTTATAGGGTCCTAAGAGTTAGATCTTAGGAATCCAAACCCATACGGGTCCGGTATCCCCTTTATATACATAATTAGAATTATAATGCACAGTATTCATGAAATTCTGAATATATTTGTTCCTAATCAAATTGTTATTTGTTTTAGGAACCCATATTTTGATAGTCTTGACATTTTTCTTCTGAAATTTCACAACTGGTTTTGGTTTGGAATATAATAAACTAAGATTTTTCTTAGCTCCAGTCTTTTGTACTTTCTTTTTCCTTCCATTACCAAGATGTTTCTTGGTTTCTGGTTTCCTATATCCCAAACCTTGTTTATTTGAAACAGATTGTGAATTTTCAATGATTTTTGTCAAATTTTCTCGACCTTTGTTAAAGTTAGAAACATTTTGAGTAATGTCATCAAACTTTGTTTGTAAACTAGCTTTTTCTAGGTCTAGAATTTTGACTTTTGCCTTAAGCTCATGATTTTCAGTAGTGAGAGCATCATTTTTCTCTTTTTGAGTTTCAATTTCTTGACTCAAAAGAGATAATTGAGAGTCAACATTAGATGATGATTCTTGAAGTTTTTCAAGTTCTTCTTCTAATATTTTCTTCTCGTCTTTTAACATATCTCGTTCAAACTCTGCTCTACTCAAATCTGCTTTGGCTACTTTTAATTGACGTTTTATGTCTTTATATTTGACTATCAATTCAGAATTAATATCAAGTAATTCATCAAATGTAGGAATTTGTACCTCATCTTCTGTTGCCATAAAACAAACATTAGCTTGTTCATTCTCCTGATCACTTTCACTTTCAGATGAGGATGAATCTGAATCATCCCATGTTACTGAGAAGGCTCGTTTCTTTGACTTGTCCTTCTTATGTTTGAATTTATCATTTTCTGACTTCTTCTTTTGTTCTGGACAATCCTTCTGCATGTGCCCCTTTTTGTGACAGTTGAAACATTCTATAGTTGATGAAGATGGTTTGCTTGATCCAAGTTTCCTTTTGTTGTAGCGACTGGCTTTTCGATATTTTAGGAATTTTTTGAATCCTTTTGCAATGAATGCCAAATCTTCATCTTCAGAATCTGATTCATTTTCATCTTTCTCAGCATGAAATGCTACATTTTTCTTTTCTTCTTTCTGTTCTTTTCTAGCCTGCAAATTTGCTTCATAGGACATTAAATTTCCTATCAATTCATCTGGCTTCATGATGGAAAGGTCATTAGCTTCTTCAATTGCTAATACTTTTCCTTCCCATTCACTAGTCAGAGAATGTAGGACTGTTGAAACAACATCAAAATCTGAATATTTTTGTCCTAATCCGATAAGTGCATGATGAATAGTTTGAAACCTTGAATACATATCATTGATTGTCTCATTCGGTTTCATTTTGAAATTTTGAAACTGACTCTTCAGCATGGCTATTTTGGTTTGTTTAACCTTGTTAGTACCTTCATGAGTGGTTTTCAGCGTTTGCCAAATTTGATATGCAGTAGTGCAGATACTAACACGGTTATATTCATTTTGGTCTAATGCACAAAACAACATATTTATTGCCTTTGCATTTACAGCTGCTGCTGTTTTCTCAGCCGTTGTCCATTCTGAATATTCAGTTGTTGGATTTACTATTTCTTTTTGAGTAGCATTCCAAGCATCATAGCTATTTGATTGCATGAAAAATGACATACGTGTAGCCCAATAGCTATAGTTGAGACCATTAAAGAATGGAGGTCTTTGTGTTGATTGACCTTCCGTGTAGGTGTTAGTGCTAGTGCTTGCGTTATTTGCCATATTACAAGAATATATCAAATAACGGTGTTACGGTTATATGATAACCGTGCTCTGATACCAAATGAAAGTATGTATGCTCTGATACCAAATGAAAGTGTGTACGCTTGTGCACACTAATTATGGATCGTGTAATATGGACTGACAATATATGCAGAATGTTATTTACAATTGCTATACAAGTAAATATTCAATAAACTAGCTATATAGCAATTCACAGATATAGAATAGTAAATGCAGTAAACTGTAAAAATCACACCAGGGATTTTTATACTGGTTCGGACCTCCCGTCCTACGTCCAGTCCCAGACTTCTATCTGGATTTTCACAACCAACTACCTCGCTTCACCCGGAGGAACAGGTTTACAACACCCGAACAGCCGAACGGGATTTCGTGCCTCTTACAACACTGAGGACTTCAACAAAAACAAATACAATTGTCGTTGACAACTTGTGCTCTTGATAACACTGATTTGTCACTTGTAGTACACCCTTCCTATAATCTTATCCTCAAAGTATGTGAATGATGTTTGTGAAGATTGAAGGAAGTATATTACTTATTAAATCAAAAGATATGAAATAATTTCAATGATTCAATAAGCAATTGAAATGTTTGAGAGATCAAGACAGAGATCAATAGAATATAGATTAGAATAATAGAATTGGTTATCCTTCTCTGGAATAATGATTTCATGATGTTTATATAAGAAATAAACAGTTGTAACCCTTTGTGAAAAGATACAAACAAAGGTCATGATCATTGGTGAAGAGAAAGAGAAGCAACCGTTGAAGAAAAGGAAGTGTCTGTACGAAAGGTTGCTTTCTGTTTGAAAACGGTCGACAGGTCAAAAATGGCCGGTAGACAGGAATTTGAATATATATACGTTATGTACACTTGTGCACGTTATCTGTGCATTCTGGGTAAAAACGGTCGACCGCCTTGTTTTAAACCGGTCGACCGGTTTAGCCCAGACTGCACAGTTAATGTGCACTCATACATATATACATTTATATTCAAGGATTGAAGGTATGAGATTATTTGAGGATAGATTTTAACATAAATAACACTACTAACATACCAAATAATCAACCTCTAATGTATGGAGCTCTTTGTGTCTCTTTAAAACAATGAATAACTTCTTTTTGTCGATCACGGCTTATCCCTTTGTCAGAAATCAAAACTCTATAAAAATCTTGACTCAACAGAATTGTTCTTGTTTTATTGTGAGGAACCTTGTTTAATATGTGATTAGACATATTTAAGACTTCCCCCCACAAGTTCGTCGGTAGATCAGATGTCTATAGAATTGCATTAATCATATCTTTTAATGTTCTATTCTTCCTTTCGACAATACCATTTTGTTGTGGTGAATATGGAGCTATTGTTTGATGAATTATACCATTTTCTGCACAGAATTGTTCAAATAGTGATTCATATTCTCCACCTTGATCAGATCTCAATATCTTAATCTTTTTATTTAACTAATTTTCTACCTCAGCCTTATATTTTATAAACAATGTAATTACTTGATCTTTACTATTTAAAAGATATACATAGCAATATCGTGTATAGTCGTCAATAAAAGTGATAAAGTACTTTTTCCCACCTCTTGTAGGTAATGATTTAAAATCACATAAATCAATATGAACCAACCCTAGTGGTTCAGTACTTCTATCGACAGTATGAAATGGTTTTTTGACCAATTTTGCTTCTACACATGTCTCACATTTGTAGTTTTTATCAACTTGGAATTTAGGAATTAATCCCAAGTTTGCTAATTTTTTCATTTTTCTGAAATTTATGTATCCTAATATATCATGCCATATTAAAATTTCATGCTCAACCAAATAAGAAACATCATTTTTATTAACAGCATAATCAGAATACATAGTTTTATTGCCGACTACGGCTACATTTGTATTAAATAGGTCATCACATAAATAACCCCTTCCTATATAAATTCCAGTCTTAGACAGAACTACTTTATCTGACTCAAAGACCATTCGAAATCCTTTCTTTGAGAGCACGGGTCTAGAGATAAGATTCTTGCGGATATTCGAAACATGAAGAACTTCATTTAGTGTCACGGTTTTTCCCAATGTAAATTTGAGGACGACGGTGTCGTTACCTTTGATCATGAAAACTGCAGAATTACCCATGTAGAGTTTTTTTTCCTAATCGTATTTCCTATAAGTGGAGAACATAGATATATCAGAACAGACATGACGAGTAGCGCCTGTGTCAACCCACCACTGTGCAAGGTACTGTACTAAGTAGCATTCTGAAACAACTGCAGAATAGTTCAACTCCTCAATGTTTGAACTCAAATTTTCCACTATATTTGCCACCGACTTGTCATTCGTCTTCTTATGCCTGCAATCTTTAGCTGCATGCCCAATTTTTCCGCAGACCCAACATTCGCCTTTGAACTTCTTGGATTGCATATCTTTGAATTGATTATCTGGTGCCTTTCTCTTTTTAGAGAAGTTTTCTTTTTGTCGTTGAAGTGTCATTTCTACTTTGACCCTTCTATAACAAATGCCTCTTCGCCTTTGGGTTGTGTTATTCCATTATTATCTGCCTCAATTTTTAATCTGACAATGACATCTTCTAAGGAAATCTCATTTTTCTTATGTTTCAGATAGTTGCGGTAGTCTCTCCAGGATGGTGGTAATTTTACCGTTATCGCTTCAACAAGGAGCGACTCTCCAACTTTATGTCCTTCCGATTCAAGTTCATGGATTATAAGTTGGAATTTCTGCACTTGACTAGTTACGGATTTGGAATCCACCATCTTGTATTCCATAAATTTATCTACTATGAACTTCTTTAAACTGACATTCTGCGTCTTGTATTTATTTGCAAGTGCAATCCATAGGGATTTTGCTGTATGGTGTGGCTGATACACTTTATACAGTACTTTATCCAAACAATTCAGAATGTAGTTTCGGCATAGGAAGTCCGAATGCTTCCATGAGTCAATTCCAAGAAAAACATCTGCGTCTTTTTCTCTAGTATGTCCATCTTTGGGATTTGGTTCATCCTCCTCAATGCACTTCTGCAACCTATAACGTGGTGAGATAAAACAGCATTTGATTCTGCCATGTTATGAAGTCATCACCATCTCCTCTAAACGGATCAGGCCTGTTGTAAGTAGCAGTTTTTGCTGATAATTCAACTGCTACCATCTCTGTTTTAGTGAAAAGAGGAAAGTCTTAAGATGTTATACAACCAGTATACCAAATAGAGACTAAGTAGTTATAAACTCATGACACGAGTTTACTAATCAAATTTCCAGTCGTAATGAATGTAAAACAACAAATTGCACTAACAACAACAATGTGAAAGCGCTGTCTTAAACTACAAAGATAAGTACTATTTCAGTATCGAGGATAAACAGTAAATCTCCTAACGGGAAAGACTACAGAAATATACGGAAACAAACTAACAGTCTAACCTGGATATGGAAGGAAATTCCGTCTGAGGATTGCCGTGACAATTTCCTTAAAATTTTATTCAAAGTCTCCCAAGATACAATAGACGTGATTTGCTCAAGATTGTGGTGCGTATGAACTTTTATGTGATATGCAAGACTGGTTTTCAGAAACGAAGAGGAAGAAGAGAATAGGTTGGAGATCGAAAGTGATCAGGTTTCCTTCTTCTTTTATAGACGAATTTGCAACGGCTACATCCATTGGAATAAGGTCACATCTCTTCGTTTCATATCTGTTCAATATTTGCAACAGCAATTTCCATTGGGAAAATCCATGTTCGTTCAAGCAGATGTGACTTTTACAACGAATAGTCACCTCTGTTTGAATTTAAACAGTCAAAAAACTGTCCACTTTTATCTAGTAAAAAAATAACATGGTCCGCTCTTATTGGACCCGCACCCGACACGGTTCGGTACGGAACGAGCAGGCGGCGCGTGTGTTAGTTCATGGCCATATAGGTCCTCCCCTCGCACAAAATTACCTGACCCTAAGGGATATATAAACATGAAAATGTACATATTTTTGACAATGTGGGACAATATCTCATTCATCAATGCAATGGTTTCTAACATGTTATGTGCCACCAATCCTACATATATACCACGTTATGCACCATATTTCTTACGATGTGCGACTTAACGTTCAATCCACGCACTTTGAAATGCGAGTCATACCTAACAAATCTCCACCTTAGCGAGCATTTCTTCTAACCTTCATTTAAAGCATACTGAAAAAGCTATGCATTTGGCTAGGCTGCTTCCACTTCTTTACATAGTTGGTAAGGATGCGTTACCAAATCTCCACCTTAAGATGAGTACTTCCGCTAAAGCCATTTTGGAGCATCAACAACGCAGTAGAGCAGGTTGCGTATCTAGCAGTGGGGTCAAGCTGCTTACATATCTCCAAGCCTCAAGGAGTCCTTACTTCGGTCACTCTCGCATCGTATAATGGTCCCTCGAACCATCGGCTCTGATACCATGTTGTGTTTCGGCACTCCAACGCATCCTTATGAATGCGTGCTTCACTGATCTGTAATGGCGCCATCTTAATGACATAATCTGAGCTCGTTAGCAAGGTGTGATGGGGGTGGCCTTGCCAGAACCCATTGGGTAAGTATTCATTTTGGTATCTATCTCGTTAAGAGATTTTGGTTGAAGGTGAAGTTCTTTTTTGAGAGTTTTATGTTGAAAAGAGAATTTGAATCGAGGTAGAGTGTTGAGATTCTAGAATTCAAATTATGTCATTTTGAAGAGGATTATGTGTTCTTCACTATGAAAGAGACGGTAGTCAAACCCTAATTTCTGTAGTCTCTCCACTTTACTACCTTTAATTTTGTAATCTCTCTTTTTTGTACTCTCTTTTTTCGGTAAAATAAATAATAGTTGTTGGGTCCAAGGATGTAGGCAATCTAGCTGAACCACGTTAAATCTTTGTGTTCTCTACTCTTCTATTTTTCTTTGTTTTGTGATTATTTTTTATTGAATTGGTGGTTGATAATTAATCGACAAGTTAGATCCTTCTTTTGGTTACTTTTGTGCCTTAGTATTCCGCTGCAGTTTTGGAGTTAGTGCAAATTAATTAAAATTTTGCACAATGGTTTCTTGTGAGCTATGATCATTGCTATGAATTTTTTGGGTGGCAGTCAACCACAAAGTTAAATTATTACCGTCCCAATGTGTGCTTTTCACAAAAGCATTTTCACTGTGCAGTTAAAGCGCTCAGCGGATTCAAAGCGGTGGAGGTGTAAAAAGTCATAGCGGAGATACAGCGAGGGTATAGCGGGATATAGCGGATGACTCTAAAATAGCATATAAAACTCGTACTTAATGTTTTTTCAAATATATAAATGGTAATTAAATGAAAACTTATAATTGAATTGAATTATAATTAATACATAAATAATTTTAAATAAAAACATGTGCGAATATACTTTAAATAAACGTAAAACTGTTATATAACATAATTGAATTTAGTAGAATATTATAGTATTTTCATTTCTGAAAATATATTAAAAATTAAATCAAATAAATTAGTTTCATAATTTTTATAATGTATAAATGCAATTTTTCAATTCATTTTATTAAAGAAGATATAGCGGAAGTAGCAGAATATAGCGGGAATAACGGGATATAGCGGAAATAGCGGGACTTAAAGCGGAAAGGCTATATTTTGGGGCTATATGGAAAAATCGTAGTGGTAGAAGTCCGCTATGAGATATAGCGGGGTTATAACGGGGTAATAGCGGGGCATTAACTACATAGCATTTTCAGCAGATTGACCATTAGCAAAGGTTATGCAAGCTGAAAGGTTCTTACAGCTTGTTGGATTTGTACTATCAATATGACTTGGATCATCAACTACAGCAGAAGTGATGACACCATAACATGGGAAGTGATCCTTGAAAGCAGTAGCATGGGAATAACAGAAAACAGACAAAAAAAAACGTTGTTAAATTATTATTTTATTTTAACAGGCAGAAAGACTTTGTTAATATTTTCTATTTATGGAAGTGGTAACTATGTCGCTTTATGTACGAAATTTTATGCAATAAGATGGCCTTGAATGGGGTCGCTAGGTAATTAGCCATACATTGAATCTGATCATAGTTAAGCAATAAAGAAAAAATGATTTGTCTTACCGTACCACCAAAGCCCGGTCCTTGAATACTAAACTCTAACACTGACAAAATCAACTAATATCGACCTTGCATGCTTAAACTCTAGCACTTTACTGTTCTTTGGAATATGATATGTTTATATATTTTATACAAAATGACAATACCTGACTATTTTTACTGATATTTTGAGGAAAAAGAAAATATTGTTTGAATCTGATATGCTATATCACATTTTTAATACATTTGATGATTCAGTATAAAGAAATCGCCTGTATACTTTAGATTTTGTTGTATGTATATATTCCTTACAAAATTACAACATCCGACTATTTCACTGATATTTTGGAGTTTATAAATAACATCGTCTGAAGTATGGTATGATACATCAGTGATACCACCAATGTTATCTGAGCTTAATCATATAGCATTGAAAATTAGTATTCTATGCATCATGGTAGAAAAATAAATAAACCGTACACCTTCCAAAAAACAAACTGTAATAAACACATGCTTGCAAAAATTAAATAGGTCATAGTAAAGATCAACATGTAGTTTGCTCTTACACTACTTAGAAATACGGTATATAGCCACGACAGGGTTCCAACGGCCGCCAACGGGAATTTCCAACGGCTACCAACGGCTCGTTATTTTTTTAACAAGCCGTTGGTAGCCGTTGGTAACCGTTGTAAAAATGCCGTTTGCGGCCGTTGGAAGCCGTTGGAAATATTCGTGTAAACCTGCAGCAAACCGAGAGCAACTTTCATTCTTCTTCCCTCCAACAACAAACCCCAAATCCTCCACCCTCTTCCTCCACTCCTCCTCTTTTCTTGCTCCCAGCCTCCTTATGCAACCGGCAGCCACTCCGACGCCATCAATCAACACCAGCGGCCTCTCTCCATCCAATTCCACTCAAAAATCAGGTTTTGCCTAAAACCCTAAAATTTTAAATTTTGCTAATTTTTTATTTAATTTGTTGTTATAGTTGTATCTAATGGCCTATTGATTGTTTATTATACCAAACTAAGTGCTATTTACAATTATTACCATCCAAATGTCCAAATTGTTTGTGTATATATATTATGCACATATATACATATGTTGATAATTTAATGTAAATGCGCATTTGAGTTAGCGTTAGATTAGTTAGGATTGATTTAAATTATTTTGTGTATGTTTTGTAAAATATTATGCAAACATGAATTAGTCGAATATTTTACGAACATGAATTATATCTTTTACAAAATATATTAGCATTAGATAAGTATATAATTTAGTATATATATACACATGAATTATATATTTTGCGAAATAGTAAAAATCATATAATTTACTATATATTTAATAAAATAGTAGAATATAAATAAATTAATGCATAATATGCTTTATTTTATATATTTAATAAAACGGTAACATATAAACAAAATTTAAATCTCTTAGTGAATTTTTGGCCCCGTCTGACAAGTGTTGTATATGATCATTGTATGAATATTCGTTTTTATTGCAAAACGACTTTTCCAACGGCTTTTCCAACGGCTCCCAACGGCCGCCAACGGCTTGGAGCCGTTGGAATAGCCGGTTTCTCTTGTAGTGTTACTAATTCAGTATGATCTTTAGTTGACATAGGAGCTGTTATATACATGAAAGAAATGCAGTTTTTTTTTCAAAGTAGTGGTGGTGGTTGTAGCAACAACAGTTTAAAAATGTATGTGTGGGTGTGTGTGTACACACAAACACACACACACAAGTGTGTGCGCATGCGTGCGCACGTGTGCATATTGTTGGATTTTGTAATACAGTATTTTCAAATCAAAATAGATTTTGGAGATATTTTAGTCGAGGTGGATTTGTGGCTAAAATACATTGTCTCTTATATGGATTGTGTAGATTTTGAAGATAATTAATTGCCACTTTTATTGCACTAAAAAATGAAAAAAAATTATCCACATAAGAAGGTTTTATTTTGGAAGATGGAAATAAAAAAGTTTGATTAAGGAATGCATTTAATCAAAACTGTTATAAATAGATATGCATATGGTTCATTAATTAGATGTGTGGAAAAAGTACTTTGTTGGGTGTTCGGGATTGAGATTTCTTCTCAATTATAGGTCTCTTTTGTATTTCTTGGTTGAATCAATAAATGTTTTTGCTTTTAGGGAATCATTTTTATTTTCTTTTTTCACTACTTTCTCTTCTAAATCTAATTGTGCAGTGATTCCAAAAAATTCATAACAGTTAGTATCAGAGCCAACTACACAAATTTTTGGAAGAGTCTTTGGCTATGGAGAAGATAAGTGTTGAAAAGCTTAATGGAAGAGACTAGGGGTTGTCGATCAAAAACTAAAGGAAGGTGAATCAATTGGTAACAACTCGCTCTAAGAACGAGAAATAAAAATCTTAGTAAGAAAAAAAGTACTGCCATTTGATAACCTTTGATGAGCTATAATCACATTTTATGAAGAAATTACGCAAAGTTTCCTAATAGGAAAACTTGTTGCAACCTTGTGCTTTTTTACATTAAAAACATTTGGAGCAGCAAAAATCTTACTGATACATTATCACCTTGTCACATGTTCAGGCCCGACCTAAAGGCAAGACTGCCGAGACTTTCGCCTAGGGCAACGTCTGTTATACGATCAGTATACGAAAATAGAGATGGATCACTTATAAACTTCTCACACAAGTTTACAAATCAGATTTCCACTAGTTTAGAATTGTATATCAGTAATTTTGAACAATAACTACTGTTGTAATGAATTAACAACAACAAACTATAGCAATAGCAACAACTAAGTGTTGCGTTAAACTATAGCAACAAACAATCGTTATACTACTTTGTAGAAACAGCATAACTTCAAAACGAAAAGATGACAGAATGATGTATATATATATAAACAAACAAGAAACCTAACCGAATGAAGAAGGAAATTTCATCTGAGGCTTGCCGTAACAATTTCCGTAAGACTTTATTCGAAGTCTCCCAAGATACAACAGACGTGATCTGCTCAAGATTGTGGTGTGTATGATCTTTTGTGTAATACGCACGACCATTTGGATTTTAGAGTTTTCAGAAACGAGAAAGAGAAGAAAATTCGAGTGGGAAACTGATCAGGTTTCCTGCTCCTTTTATAGGAGAGTTCCCAACGGTTATGTCTGTTGGAAATAACCGCGTCCCTTCGTTGGCAACGGCCAAAAACGGTCGCGCCTCTTCGTTTGCAATGGTCGCACCTCTTCGTTTGCAACGGCTATTTCTGTTTGAAAAGCAGCATCCGTTCAAACAGTTCGTAACAGCCATTTCCATTGGGAAATCCGTGTCCATTCAAATCCAACAGTCCTTCTGTTTGAATTTAAACAGTAGAAAAACCGTTCACTTTTGTGCAGCAAAAATATTACACGGTCCGCTCTTATTGGACCCGCACTCGTCCCGGCCTGGTTCGATACGGGACTGGCGGGCGACGCATGCGCGCGTG
The DNA here is from genome assembly GCA_030737815.1 of Allium fistulosum. Lineage (NCBI taxonomy): Eukaryota > Viridiplantae > Streptophyta > Magnoliopsida > Asparagales > Amaryllidaceae > Allium > Allium fistulosum. The sequence continues at coordinate 620,394,137 of CM060906.1, forward strand.
TTAGTTCATGGTCATATAGGTCCTCCCCCTCGCACAAAATTAGCTGACCCTAAGAGCCAATATGGATTTGAGGAAAGTAGTATATAAGCATGAATATTAACTTATTTTTGGCGATGTGGGACAATATCTCATTCACTATAAAGGACCTCTAACAATCCCTCACATGAATGACGATATATGTCTCCCCCACACAAAGTGTAATATCACATAGTTCATATGGAAATAATGTTATATCGAGGATAAGTAGATATTTCATTTTGAACTTTCCCTAGTTAAAACTTATCGGATATACTTGGCTAGTCGGTGAATTATTTCATCTTGAACCATCAGCCGTTAGTGCATAACCAAACAATAAGCTTTACAAAGCATTGTTCCCCTTCACATTCAATCTCTCGGTTGTGTTCATTTTGGTTCTGAACAATTTGGTTCTGTGAGTGTTTATAGAGAATTAAAGCCTTTAATATTCTCATAGAGCCGACCCAGCTCACACTAACATAGATGATCGCAACCGTTAAGAGTATCCTATATATATCCCACTTGTTATTTTCAAGATATGGTCATCATTAAAAAACATAGTTTTAACCTTTAATACTTCTGTAGGCATGCACTCTATTGTGCACCATAGGAATGGAGTAGGACTAAGTCTAAACAAATGCATTACTTCTTGAGTTACTTAGAACTGGTTTGCCTATTGATCCTAGTACGTGGGATCTTCAGTCGCTAGGATAGGTTTCCGTATAAGATAACTCTTGTAGGTTTAGGCATTTAAACTCATTCCTCTCGATGCGTAGTCAATTTTTCTCTCTTGACAAACCTTTAGTAAATGGATCCGCAAGGTTATCAGTAGTTCTCACATAATCAATGGAAATAGTTCCATTTGAGAGTAACTGCCTAACTGTGTTATGGCGTCGACTAATATGTCGGGACGTTCCATTATACACAAATTTTTGTGCTCTGCTTAACGCTGCTTGATTATCACTGTATGCGTATGGCCGGTACAGGTTTAGGCCAAAATGGAATATCTTCTAAAAAATGACGAAACCATCCTGCTTCTTCGCTTGCTTTATCTAAAGCGATGAACTCTGATTCCATGGTGGATCGAGCTATGCACGTTTGTTTAGTATATTTCCATAACACTGTTACTCCTGCTAAGATGAAGACATAACCACTAGTTGATTTAGATTCCTCTGAATCAGAAATCCAGTTTGCATCACTATATCCTTCTAAGATGGTAGGATATTTTCCATAATGTAGGTAAAAGTTCGTGGTAATCTTTAAATATCCCAACACTCTCATTAGTGCTTTCCAGTGTTCCTTCCCTGAGTTGCTTGTATACCTGCGCAGTCGACTTACTACATAAGCTATATCTGGTCTTGTGCAATTCATGAGGTACATTAGACATCCTATTACACGAGAGTATTTCAGTTGCATTACACTCTCATTAGTTTTTTTATGCAGTACTTACGATGGATTAAAAGGTGTTCTTACTCCTTTAATTCCGTAATTTTGGAATTTTTCAATCACTTTTTCCACATAGTGTGACTGAGATAGTTCAATTTTATTAGGTTTTTTTATTATTTTGATTCCTAAAATAATGTCTACAACTCCTAAATTTTTAATGTCGAAATTGTTGACATTTTCTTTATGGTCTTTATTACCTTACTATTAGGACCAAAGATTAGCATATATTCTACATATAAACAAATCATCACATATGATTGTCCAACTTGTTTATAATAAACACATTTTTCACATTCATTTGTACGGAAACCATTTTTCATCATGACACTATCAAATTTTGCGTGTCATTGTTTTGGAGCTTGTTTTAGTCCGTATAATGATTTTACTATTCTACATACTTTATTTTCATTTCCTTTGGAAATAAAATCCTCAGGTTGCTCCATGTAAATCTCCTCATCAAGATTTCCATTTAAGAATGCTGTCTTTACATCCATTTGATGAATCTCTAGATTATATATGGATGCAATTGCTATTAACATTCTATAGAGGTTATTCGTGTAACCGGTGAATAAGTATCAAAGAAGTCTATACCTTCTTTTTGACGATATCTTTTGGCTACCAATATTGCTTTATATTTGTCGATAGAGCCATCTGGTTTCATCTTCTTTTTGAAGATCCGTTTACAACCAATCAGTTTTATTCCAGGTGGAAGATCAACTATTTTTCTAGTTTTATTATTTAGAATTGAATCAATTTCACTTTTGATTGCTTCTTTTCAACATGAAGATTCAGAAGATGACATTGCTTCCTTGTACGTTTGAGGTTCATGTTCTAACATATATGTTAGAAATTCTGAACCAAAGATCTTGGACGTTCTTGCCCTTACGCTTCTTCTTGGTTCAACTTCCTCAATTTCATGATGAGTTTCATCTTCATGCAGCTTGCTTGATTCTTCTCTTGTCCTTTTAGGGACATAATTTGCTTCATTCCTTTTGTGCGAAAACACATCTTCAAATAATGAGGCATCTCTCGACTCAATGATTTTATTTACATTAATATCAACTATATCAGACTTGAATACCAAGAATCTGTAGGCACTACTATTTTGGGCTGGTCCTAGATAGTAACACTCTACGGTTTTTGGTCCAATTTTGACTTTCTTGGAAGGCGGAACTAGAACTTTTTCCAAGCACCACCACACTTTGAGGTATTTGAAGCTTGGTATGTGTCCTTTCCATAACTCATATGGAATTGTTCCTGTTTTATTGTGATGAACCTTGTTTAATATGTGGTTAGACATATTTAAGGCTTCCCCCCACAAGTTCGTCGGTAGACCAAAGGTCAATAGCATTGCATTTATCGTATCTTTTAATGTTCTATTCTTTCTCTCGGCAATACCATTTTCTTATGGTGAATATGGAGCTGTTGTTTGATGAATTATACCAGTTTCTGAACAGAATTGTTCAAATGGTGATTCATATTCTCCACCTCGATCAGATCTCAATATCTTGATCTTTTTATTTAACAGATTTTCTACTTCAGTCTTATATTTTATAAATGATGTAATTGCTTCATCTTTACTATTCAAAAGATATACATAGCAATATCGTATATAGTTGTCAATAAAAGTGATAAAGTACTTTTTCCCACCTCTTGAAGGTAATGATTTAAAATCACATAAATCAGTGTGAACCAAACCTAGTGGTTCAGTACTTCTGTCAGCAGTATGAAATGATTTTTTAACCGATATTTCTTCTACACTTGTCTCACATTTGTAGTTTTTATCTACTTGGAATTTAGGAATTAATCCCAAGTTTGCTAATTTTTTCATTTTTCGAAAATTTATGTGTCCTAATCTATCATGCCATAGTAAAATTTCATGCTCAACCAAATACGAATCTTCATTTTTATTGATAGCACAATCGGAATACATATTTTTATTGCCGACTACGGCTACATTTGCCTTAAATAGGCCATCACATAAATAACCCCTTCCTATATAAATTCCAACGTTAGACAGAACTACTTTATCTGACTCGAAGACCATACGAAAGCCTTTCTTTGAGAGCACAGGTCCAGAGATAAGATTCTTGCGGATATCCGAAACATAAAGAACTTCATTTAGTGTCACAGTTTTTCTGGATGTAAATTTGAGGACAACGATGCCATTACCTTCGATCATGGAAACTGCAGATCTACCCATGTAGAGTTTTTCTTCCTGATCGTATTTCTTGTAAGTGGAGAACATAGATATATCAGAACAGAGATGACGAGTAGCGTCTGTGTCTACCCACCACTGTGCATGGTTCTGTACTAAGTTGCATTCTGAAACAACTCCTGAAAAGTTCATCTCCTCAATGGTTGAACTCCAATTTTCCACTATATTTTCCACCGATTTGTCATTCGTCTTCTTGTGCTTGCAATCTTTAGCTGCGTGCCCAGTCTTTCCGCAGACCCAACATTCGCCTTTGAACTTCTTGGTTTGCTTATCTTTGGATTGATTATCTGGTGCCTTTCTCCTTTTCTTTTTGTTGTAGAAGTTTCATTTCTTCTTTGACCCTTCTGTAACAAGTGCCTCTTCGCCTTTGGGTTGTGTTATTCCGCGATTATCTGCCTCAATTTTTAATCTGACAATGAGATCTTCTAAGGAAATCTCCTTTTTCTTATGTTTCAGATAGTTGCAGTAGTCTCCTCAGGATGGTGGTAATTTTCCTATTATCGCTTCAACAAGAAATGACTCTCCAACTTTATGTCCTTCCGATTCAAGTTCATGGATTATAAGTTGGAGTTCCTGCACTTGACTAGTTACGGATTTGGAATCCACCATCTTGTATTCCATAAATTTTCCTACTATGAACTTCTTCAAACTGACATTCTGCGTCTTGTATTTCTTTACAAGTGCAGTCCATAGGGTTTTTGCCATCTGGTGTGGTTGATACACTTTATACAATATTTTATCCAAACAATTCAGATGTAGTTTCGACACAGGAAGTCTGAATGCTTCCATGAGTCAATTTTGAGAAAAACATCTGCGTCTTTTTCTCTAGTCTGTCCGTCTTTGGGCTTTGGTTCATCTTCCTCAATGCACTTTTGCAGCCCTAACGTGGTGAGATAAAACAGCATTTGATTCTACCATGTCACAAAGTCATCACCATCTCCTCTAAACGGATCAGGCCTGTTGTGGGTAGCAGTTTTTGCTGATAGTTCAACTGCCGCCATCTCTGTTTTAGTGAAAACAGGAAAGTCTTAAGATGTTATACGATCAGTATACAAAAATAGAGATGAATTGCTTATAAACTTCTCACACAAGTTTACAAATCAGATTTCCACTAGTTTGGAATTGTATATCAGTAATTTTGAACAATAACTATTGTTGTAATGAATTAACAACAACAAACTACAGCAATAGCAACAACTAAGTGCTGCATTAAACTATAGCAACAAACAATCGTTGTACTACTTCGTAAAACAGCACAACTTCGAAACGGAAAGATGACAGAATGATGTATATATATAAACAAACAAGAAACCTAACCAGATAAAGAAGGAAATTTCGTTTGAGGCTTGCCGTAACAATTTCCTTAACACTTTTTTCGAAGTCTCCCAAGATACAACAAGTGTGATCTGCTCGAGATTGTGGTGTGTATGATCTTCTGTGTGATACGTAGGACTGTTTGGATTTTAGAGTTTTCAGAAACGAGGAGGAAGAGAAGAAAAATTCGAGTGGAAAACTGATCAGGTTTCCTGCTCCTTTTATAGGCGAGTTCCCAACGGTTATGTCCGTTGGGAATAACCGAGTCTCTTCGTTTGCAACGGGCATAAACGGTCGTGCCTCTTCGTTTGCAACGGGCATAAACGGTCGCGCCTCTTCGTTTGCAATGGTCGCGTCTCTTCATTTGCAACGGCTATTTTTGTTTGAAAAGCAGCGTCCATTCAAATCCAACGTCGTTTCTGTTTGAATTTAAACAGTAGAAAAACTGTTCACTTTTGTGCAGCAAAAATACTACACGGTCCGCTCTTATTGGACCCGCACCCGTATTCGGTTCGGTACGGGACGGGCGGCGCGCGTTAGTTCATGGCCATAAAAGTCCTCCCCCTCGCACAAAATTACCTGACCCCACTACTACAAAACAGGCCATTTGCATCGCCTCATTTGAATCGGTTTAAGTAAAAACAGATGCAAATAGAACTATTTACATCAGTTCTGTCTTAATAACTGATGCAATTGGTACGTGGAAAGCAGTAGGTAATAAAAAAGTCAAATTTGCATCAGTTGTCACCAACAACTGATGCAAATACATCGATGCAAATAGTTTTAGTCGCATCGGTTTTTAAGTCAACCGATGCAACTACGTCCAACATAATACTTTTTGCATCGGTTCCCTTGCGTACGCGATGCAATTTCAAATTTAGGTTATTCGTTTACATCCCGCGTTTCCAATTCTTTTTCCGTTGTCCCATTCTTTTCCCCAAATAATTCGCGTGCTTCAAAGAAAAAAAACCCTAAAATCATCGTTAAGCGATCGGTTGATTTCGAGTGTCGAGTTTTGAGTATGCTGATTGATTTCGAGTTTCGAGTTTGCTGGGCGAATTTGCTGGATTGATTTCACCGTTAAGCGACCAATTTCATATTACTTCTTTTTCCACAAATCATCGCAAATATTTTCTATCGTTTTGATATTGCTCTTTCAAGTGTTGAACTGCTGTAAATCTACTTGCCAGCAGTTATACGCGTTGCTGATTTGGTCGGAAAATAAACCGAGGTACTCTTGTAAGTTGACCTATTGTTCTTAACTATTATTTCCAACACTGTAGTTAATAATATCCAATTGCTTTCAATTATTGCATATCAAATTTGTTTTTTTTAATGTGGTGTTAGTAACAAATAAAAATAAAGAAAATTCTATATAATGAGTTTTGCTCTTCATTGAAGGCCCTTCTCAGCGACTTATTGCGTATCTATTTTAAAAATGTGGATTTGATTGAGTGAACACCTCAAAAGTGAAAGAATATCAGATATAAATGTAACAAGAAACAACAAAGATCCATAATTGTGAAAGTGGATGTAACGATATGATTTTTCGACGCTCGAAAGTCGACATTAATACGTCCACTGTATCAAATGTCGCGCAATCAAATGCCGGAAAACCGAACCATTAGGGTTAAAAAGAAGGGGTAGAAGAAGACAGAAGAAAAGAAAGAACAGAAACACAGAAGCAGAAACAACAACAGAATCTCACATTCGCAGCGGAACAATATATAATAGATAATCACTAGTCTTTTAAACAAAGAACTATATCAGTTATACAATACATCATCAGAGTCAATATACAACTCAATACAACAATGGATAGTTATATAAACTTGTCCTCATACATAATACACAGCGGAATAAAATAAAAAAGTACGGTAGTATGCATCGCCATCCAGCTTATCCCCAAAGCTCCAGAATATCCAGAATATCCTGATAAAAATAACTCTAGGCTGCCCGTGTGGAAAATTATGGGCACCCAGAGTTTAGAAGGGAACAATAAACTCCGAGTCAGTCATGGTGACTGGTGTGAGATCGTAAAACAGTTATTTTCACAAAGAAAATGAAATTAATTCGCAATGCTTTTGGAAAATGAAACTACCATAAGACCTCCCGCCACACACACAATGAAAACGCAGAATTGGAGGAGATTTCTTCTTATGATAGTCAAAGATGCTTACTACGCCAATCATTGGATTATTATTATTAATGTCTAGTGTGGAAAACATTTCGAAAGTATAATATTAATCTTAGCCAGCATAGACATTCTGAACTATGCCTACTATAGCTACCATCTAAACAGTGGTGACCACCATAAGTAAATGGCAGGTTCTACAACTAAAACCGTACAATTTCGTATTGGGAAATGGATTTCCAACAAATGGTTAGGCTAAGGAACTTCCTTTCCTACTGCCGAATGGGATCGCCTCTGGCTGGACGTCCCGAGAGAGAAACTGCTCTCTGCCAACAAAGCCGGGTTACCCCTGTAACTAGGTAACTCACGAATATGCCATTCCCCGGTCCTTTGGGCACTTTATCCGAGCGCTCGGTAACCAACATCACACATAATAAATAAAGTGTGTCCACATGAGTAAGTATCTGGGCTCCATACCATGATACCACCCCTTTCCAGAAGGAAATGACATACCCTAAAGGGCGCGACCCTCATAACCTTGCTGCAACATTCCTGTTTCGACCATTTCTGGGTTGTGAGGCCCTGACGAAGTCTCGTCCACAAAGCTACGCTTTTTCACAAAGCCACGCTTTGATCACAAATTATCAATAAATGATCATCATTACAGCAACACTCAGCATGCCACATTACCAAATTGGGAATATATCGCTGATAAATTTCAACTACATAACCTCTGAGCTCGTACGTCTCAGAGAAGGGTGTTAAGCTAAGAGAATAAATTCTCCGCCACCAACAGAAATATATTTGAAAGAAATCAGCTTTACATCTCAAAATGTAATGTCATACATGTAACCATACAAGTCTGTTCCGGGTTCGAATAGAACCGAAGGCACTTCAAAAGAAGCCCTTGCAATCCGGATATTCACAATCCCGATAAAACTTCCCATCACAAAGGAAATCTCTATACCGTAGCTAACGGTGCAGAGACAATCGATAGGTCATCCTATTGTTTTCACAAATACCCGGTCTTCACCACCGGTCTTCAATACGATCCATATCGTCGTATCATTATTCGGAATGGGTTATCTGACACAAAGGTCCTTTCCCGGCTAAACCGAATAATAAGCGTTTGTTTTAAAAAAACAATTCAAGTGCCATTTCAAAGGCAATATTGATAGTCGGTGATTTAACTATCAATAATATTCACAACAATCATCAGATTTAAATAATTTTCCCAAATTATTTAATTTCAAAATATCTTCACAAGATATATATATATTTCCCACACTTCACATTTGAAAACCAATTTCAAATCACTTTTCACCTTTCAACTTTTGAAAATAAATTTCAAATCAATTTCCTTACACGGAATATATTTCCAAATATATCTTTTCAAAAACCTTTAATTTATATTTTAAAAAGGTACTTTAGAACATACTCGGTTTTCCAAGGAAAATACACTTCTATTTCAAAATGGTCCATTTAAACCAATTTAATAAATCCTTATCGATTTATTTTAAATTTACGTTCCAAATCCGTAAATTTACTTTCACACTTTAAAAATAATCAATGTTTATTTTTAAAACAAATTCCCCTTTCATTTCATAAATTCCATTTTGAATTTACATTCCCAAATAGTCACTTTTAAACCCAAAATCAAATTCCAAATTGATTTAGAATTTTATTTCAATATCGAATCAATTACAAATTGATTTCTAAGTTTTATTTCAATAGAACAAAACATTGCAATTTATTTCTAAGTTTATCTCCAAATAACAAACCATTTGCAAATCTACTTCCAAAATTATTTAACAAATACTAAATCAATTTCAAACAAATTTTCCAATGGTTTATTTTCCATCACCAAATTAATTACAAATTTGATTTCTAAATTTATTTTCAACTCCAAATAAATTTCCATATCGATTTCTCAAAGGTTCATTTTCCAATATCAAATCAATTTCAAATTGATTTCTAAAAGTTTCTCACTTTTAAATAAATTCCTTTGTTCTTTCCAAATTATTCAAAATTCCATTTTTAAATGAATTCTTCAACTTTTGAAACAATATTATTCAAAACTCATTTTTTCCATATTTTGGAATTTATTCGGTAAGATTTTGAAAATCAAAATTTAATACTTTAAAATTCCTTCTTTCAATTAAATTCAATTTTTAAAAATAAATTCACTTAAAATTTTCCACTTTAATTTCAAAATCCAATTTATATTCATTTCTGGTATCCAACGATACCAAAAATACATTCGGCTAAATTTTAGCCTTCAACAATTACAATTATCAACAAATCATCCATAGATTATCAATAAATCACATCATTCATATATGAAATAATATTCAAAAAATTTGAGGAATCCAGTCAGATCCCTCCAACCTGTTTCCCTGCATCCACAGATGTTAGCACAATACCAATTCCACTTCGAGGTGGAATATCGCGGTATATGGGATTTATAAAAATATCATCCGCTATTATGCGGCGCAATAGGGTCTCATCGACTATATAATGTAGGAAATCACAACTGCAATATATACATATGCCAATATATATATATTGCTATATACATAGATATATCCTACTATATCTAATATCACATCCAAACAGACAATCAAATCAATAACTGAAAATTCCACTTTTCATTTGAGTGAGAAGATCTCACCTTAGCTTTAATTTGCAGTCCATTTTCCAATTTTAGCTGTTTCTTGATTTTAAACCCAAATTGATTATCAATTCATGAGCTCGATCGATGCCACTGCAGACGCCACCTAACATCGACGCTGCTGCCCACCAAAAACTGACCACAGCTCCGCAGCTGCACCAACCAGTCTCGACTACCAACCCTGGATCCATCTAATCGCTCCCCTTCCTTCACGCTTGAGCTATCCATTCCACTGAGATCCACTTCGCGTGCATACCCAGGCACCACGAAGCTCCTCCCTTTCGAGCCCTAGGTCACTGCACCTGACCACCATCGCGAAACCAGATCGCCTCACTGCCTCGACGAACTCCACGACCCCAAAGCCTGTCGCGAACTGAACTCGCTTACCCTACTGCCTCCAGTCGAATGCGAGCTCTGATGCCACAACCCCATCGCGAACGTCGCGATCCCACCGCGCGCCTCCACCTTCACGCGATTCCACTATGATCTATTTCGCCCCAAATCGATCGTGCTCCCCTCGCCTATTCGAACGCGACTTCGCTTTTGGATCGAACGAGGATTTCGATTTGAATGGAATTGAAAAGGAGTGGAAAAACTGCTCAAATTTTTTTTAACTTGAAAATGAAGAGAACGGGCGGCCATTATTTGTTTTGATTTTATAAACGAATGAATTTGAAAGAGGGGGAAACGAACGAGATTTGTTAAACTAGTTGCTCGGCCATTTTTTTTCTCTGAACGAAATAATTTCGTATCAGATTTGTAAAGAAATAGGGAGACAAAAGAACGTGATTAAGCAGAGAAAAAGTAAGTCGGTATTGAAAAGTTGATTAAAAATTTATATTTTTATATTCAAAAATATCACGTTATATTATATCAGCGCGTTTTCTTATCGTACGATCACACGATAACTCTGATCACTACGAAAATTGAAATCCGGTAATAATACAATATTACGGATCCAATGGAACAGGTTTCATCGAATTCCGAGACTGTACCCCGGAACGCTATTTTTAAATATCGAATTAAACGATAAAATTCAAAACTGAACAAAACAGTTTCAAATTCAATTCTGAAAGTTCGATTACCTTCAGAATTATCAATATAAATTTTCAAAGCCTTCAGATTATTTTTAATCAGCTTAAAACTGAAGATTCAAATTTTATCCAGATTTAATAATTAAATTCAGTAATTTAATCGCCAAATTCATTCTGATATTTGAATTTCAAACCAAACCAACTCCCAGGTATTTAAAATCAATTAAATATCCTGATTTCAAATGTCAAAAATTCAGGGTCGTTACAGTGGATATAATTGATTATGAGTGACCGCTAATGTACTAATGATAATCTTCTGCTAAATGTTTTAAAGGCAGAACTGGCATCTGTTGCAGGAACTATTGCTTGAAATGTAATTCTTTTTTTTTGTTTTAAATTTTGATTTACTGCGTTTTAATATTTCTTGTATTTCAATTTTATACTTCTGTTTTCGGAAGCAGTGTTCTGAGAGTTTGAGTGTTGTAATATGTTATAGTTGCAGATAAAAGATGAAATCATTATCTTTCATTTTCCTTATATATAAAGAAAACTTCTGTTGGTTGATCGCTTAATCCATAATCGGATTTTGATAAGTTTATCCGCTGAGTACTTTGTGAGTTAATCCTCGGAGGATTAACTAATATATTTCTCCCTTTCTTTTAAAAAGCTCGTCATTTTCATTCACTGTATTCTTCTTCAAACAACATGGTGTTTCATCTTCTTAAATTCGTTACCATCTTTTCTAAGACTTTGTTAATCTGATGCTGATACTGTAGAATGTTATTGCATGTTCATGCTGCTTTCTTGATATAACTTTTATTATGGTGCATGTTGGGGTTTGTTCCTGACCTCTCCTTATGGGGCTGCAGCTCCTATTTTGGGTATGATAGTCCTAACAAAATGATTAGGCTGCTTCCAGACGCTTTACAAGTTAGGTCGTCCTCTTCACTATCCAAAATGGAAGTTTCTTCTGCCTCAGTTGTTCATATTCTCAACCTTCTTCAGCTTAACCACCCCTGCATCCTTATACGTTTAAGTTTAATGCAAGTAGTAACAGGACATGCAAATTCATAAATAGAATCTAGTTCAATATCAAAGTCCATTAATTTGAAAACCAGAGTTACTTGCTCGATAAATTGAAATGCAAACAGTCCAATAATAAGGTTGAGTCCAAATCAAAAAGGTGTACATATTTCTACATATGTTGAATAAGAAGAAAAGAACATTGCAATAAAATATTTCATTAGATGAACCATTGAATTTTATGTAATTCTATTGTTACTGTATAGTTAAAATGAAATTTTATGTTAATTTTTCAAGTCTTGACATCTATTCATTTTGTTATAAAGTTATTTTTCTGATTTTTTTTATCTTTCTAGTTCACTTAAGAGTACTAGGATTTCTCAGTAGTAAAATACCATATTAATTTATGTTCAATTATGAATTTTGGTACTCAATTTTTTTTGTTAATATTCTTTTCTAAAACTTCAATGAAATTTTTTTATGGTGCAATATGAATTCTTCATTGGAAGTGATAAAAAAAATTTGAGTTTTAGAGTTTGTTTGAAAATATATTCTTTCCTCTCTTTTTTGGGATTTCACCTTTATCTTCATTTTTGCTAAAATAATTCATTTTGAATCATTTTTATTCACTAAAGAGTATTGACATTTCTAATGAATGCTCTTCGTAATCCAATGTTTTTTTTGCTTGTGTAGTGTGTCTCTAGCATTTGCATATGGATCGTAGTTGGATGTACAACGTAAAACGTAACGATGATGAGTTCCTAAACAAAATTGAAGAGTTCATCAATTGTGCACTGAACGATCAATTAAGAAGAGGGGAAGAAACTATTTTTTGTCCCTGTAGACACTGCAAAAATAAGAGAAGACTTCGTAACATAGATCAGATTAGAGATCACATAATTCGTTATGGGTTTAAGCAAAATTATACGCAGTGGATATGGCATTGTGAAAGTATATTTAGTAGAGCTAGTTCTAATAATCATGAGAATGATGAGAATGACCGAGAAGATAACATGAATAATGACGCGAATGATGAGAATGATTTGTTCATGAGATGTTTCGTAATGCTGAAGAACATTTGAAGGAAGAGCCAAAGTTGTATGAAAGAATATTAATTGATGCCGAGAAGCCTTTGTTTCCTAATTGTGCTAAGTTCACAACATTGTCTGCTGTGGTCAAGCTTTTCAATTTAAAAGCAAAGCATGGGTGGAGTGATAAAACTTTTACATCTTTGTTGGAACTTTTGAATGACGTGCTTTCGGAAGGTAATGAGCTTCCAACTTCTAACTATGAGGCAAAGAAAATTATGTGCCCAATTGGTATAGGATATAAAAAGATACATGCATGTCCAAATGATTGTATATTGTATCGAAATGAATATGAGAACTTGCACGAGTGTCCCAAGTGTGGATTATCCCGTTACAAGTCGCGAGGGAACGTTCACAATGACCCAGATAAGAAATGGCCTCCAGCAAAAGTCTTGTGGTATTTGCACATTATACCAAGGTTTAAACGTTTATTTGCAAATAAAGAAAATGCAAAAAACTTAAGGTGGCATGCAGATGTGAGGAAAAGTGATGGATTATTGAGGCATCCAGCTGATTCTCCACTATGGAGAAACATTGATACAATGTATCCTGATTTTGGTGAAGAAATTAGAAATCTCAGTCTTGGTCTTTGTACAGATGGCATAAACCCATTTGGCAACTTTAGTAGTCAGCATAGTACTTAGCCTGTTCTTTTGGTGATTTACAATCTTCCACCTCATTTGAGTATGAAGCGCAAGTATATCATGTTGTCTCTTTTAATCTCTGGACCACGACAACCAGGAAACGACATCGATGTTTACCTAACTCCTCTTATTGATGATCTAAAACTTCTATGGGATAAAGGTGTGCGTGTGTTTGACACATATAGTCAAATTAATTTTACATTGCGCGCCATGATATTTTGTACCATAAATGATTTTCCTGCGTATGGTAACTTGCCTGGCTATAGTACAAAAGGTGGCAAAGCATGCCTAATTTGTGAAGATGATATGGTTGTTGAGCGTTTACATTATTGCAAAAAAATGTGTATATGCATCATCGTAGATTTCTCCCTCCTAATCATCCTTATCGTAAAAAGAAGAAGCCTTTTAATGGGGATATAGAGAATGGAGTTGCTCGTTTGCCATTAACAGGAAATGATGTTTACGAACGGGTCAAGGATATTGAAAATGCATTTGGCAAAGTATTTCCTCTTTTAGAAGGCTCGTGGAAGAAGAAATCTATATTTTGGGAACTTCCATATTGGAGACATTTACAGGTTAGACATTGTCTATATGTAATGCATATAGAAAAAAATGTTTGCGACAGTATCATTGGGACACTCTTGAATATACCTGGTAAGACAAAAGATGGTGAGAAAGCTAGGCAAGATATGTTGAAAATGGGTATCTGGAAGGATTTAGCACCGGTGCAGAAAGGTAAACGTACCTATTTGCCCCCCGCATGTTATACATTGTCCAAAAAAGAGAAAACTAGTTTATGTGAGTGTCTTCGTGGTATGAAGGTTCCAACAGGTTATTCTTCAAACATTAGCAGTCGTGGATCAATGAAGGATTTGAAATTGACCGGTATGAAGTCTCATGATTGCCATGTGTTAATGCAACATTTATTACCTGTTGCAATTAGAGGTATATTGCCTATACATGTTAGGCATGTTATTACAAAGCTTTGTCTCTTTTTTAATATAATTTGTAGCAAGGTAATTGATCCTGATACGTTGGATGCTCAACAAGCCGATGTTATTGTTACCTTATGCCAATTTGAGATGTATTTTCCACCTTCATTTTTCGATGTTATGTTGCATTTGGTTGTTCATCTTGTAAGAGAAATCAAAATTTGTGGTCCTGTATTTATGAGATATATGTATCCGTTTGAAATGCATATGGGAACTTTAAAAAGAAAAACAAAAAATAGATATAGACCTGAAGCCAGTATCGTAGAAGCTACTGTAGCCAAGGAGGTTATTGAATTTGTCACTCCATACTTAACTGGTGTTGAACCTATTGGACTTCGTAAGTCTCGACATGAAGGACGACTTGACGGCCAGGGCATAATTGGATCAAAATTGATTACAATTGGTGATGAGATGTTTCACAAAGCTCAGCTACTTGTTTTGCAGCACCTTAGTGAGGTACATCCTTACTTGGAGGAGCACATGGCAATTCTAAAGTCTCAGAATCCTTCAAAGAACGAAAGGTGGTTGACGAATGAACATAACCGCTCTTTTGTCATATGGTTTAAACATACGCTAATGTCTCAATTGTCTCAAACAAATCATGGTATTTCAGATACAATAAAATGGTTAGCATATGGGCCTCGATCCTATGTCAATTCATGGGAAGGATATGATATGAGCGGTTATGTCTTTTATACGAAGTGTCAGGATGAGAAGAGCAAAATGCAAAATAGTGGAGTTAGCATCGTTGCATCTTCAAGAGAATTTGCTAGTGCTAAAGATAATAGACCAATAAATGCGACAATGCTATATTATGGGATAATCGAGGATATTTGGGAACTTGAGTATAAAGACTTCACAATCCCGCTATTTCGATGTAGATGGGCTGACAATCGTCGTGCTGTACGAGTGGATGAACATGGATTCACATTGGTTGAATTTGGTCAAGTGAGTCATGATAATGATCCACTCATCTTGGCATCTAAAGCAAAACAAGTTTTTTACGTGACTGATCCTGTCGATAATAAGTGGTCTATTGTTCTTCCCGGCAAAAGACGCATTGTTGGGATTGGTGATGTGGTGGATGAAGAAGAGTATAATCAATTTGATGATAATCCACCTTTCTCCATCGGCTTAAGTCTACCAGAAGAAGTTGATTTAAATGCAATTTATGCACGTTCTGATCACGATGAGGGGGTTTGGATAGTTGGGTAATTTTTTTTATGCTCATCATGCTTTAATTCCCAGTTGAAATCTTTCATTTTCTGTAATTCTTTAGTTTTTTTGAGAATAATTACTAATAAGATATTTTACAAGGATACTTGATCGCTGTTTTTGTTGCAGACTTCGGATATGAATAATGGACACAAGCACTGGTAAGTTCAGCCCATTTTTAAAATAAGTACAGTTACACCATTTTCATTTTCATTTGTACTCCATATATATATTCAGCATCATATTCAATTTGTTCGTTTAATATGAGATAAATTGTCTACTTCATAAAATTACAAGTCAATAAGAAATCTGACTTGAGATATCTGTTGACGCGTGAGTTATGAATTATCAAGATACGCTGCTAGTATAAAATAGAAGATCCCTCATCATGAAAGTAAGATTCTACAAATATGGAAATCCATATGCAGGCTGAGTTGAGTATATATTATTGAAATTAGTGCATGTCATGAAAAGGCAGTAACAACCAATATATGAAATTTAAATGGCATCTTTTACAGAATATGTTTTGCTAAAAAATAAATATGATTCATCACAATTGCTTCTTGAATTGTTCCATCAAATAAATTAAATCTACTTACTATATTATAATCATTTAATTTGTCTTTCTTCAGTTTTCGAAATCAGGTAGATACTTGATAAAATAAAACTAAGTGAAATTTTGTTGTTGAATGCATACAAGTACATGTACTTTTTAATGCCTAACTTAAACTAAACATTTTTGTGCAGGCTGAATGGCAATTTCATAAGTTAGCAACAAATGCAAATTCTGATATGAATAATGGACACAAGCACTGGTAAGTTCAGCCCATTTTTAAAATAAGTACAGTTACACCATTTTCATTTTCTATATGCTACTCATTTAGTTACCTCGTAGATTTTTGTAGACTCAGGCTAAGAATGCCATTCTCGGCAAAAACAATAAACACATATACCAAATATTTCAGTGCATTATCTGCTCTTTAATTTGTGATATATGTATTCGGCCAAGGAGTTTCTGGCTCTTGAATTTTGTGGCATAACTCACCAGTTATTATATATATATATATATATATATATATATTTCACATATGAAAGGTTCGTTTACTTGTGATAGGATTCGTGTAACCTCTAAAGAGACTGAATATATTTAGTTGAAGTGTCAAACACTTGAAATTTGAAAGCCTTGTTTTAAAGTGGGTATTCCATTGTTTGAACGCATCAGTAAGCTTAACATAATTTACTTGTTTTGGAGGATGTTGTATTCTCTTCTGGTAGACTTCCGTTGATTAGGCAGTTTTTTTTCTCAGACATCAACCTTTATGCGGCAACCTCGGGTAACACATGCATTTATAGTATCTGCAAAGAATATGGATACATATACATACTTAGATGTATTATAATCTTTGTATTATGGTCTTTAAAATTCATGAAACTTAAAGAGAATATTGTATCTGAGTATCATATAAAATTTATTGCCCTTACTTCTCTAGATTTGAATATGTTCATTTTGTGCTGCAGTTGAATATGATCAACTCGTTATACAAGATCGACACATACATTTTGAAGTATAACTGTTAGCTATTTATTAACATTAAACTAACTACTATTGACTTTGACATCCATAATTAAATGGTCACTAAACAATCAACTACAGGAATAATGGAGATAGAACAATTTGGACAAAATGAAGAACATGGTCCTTCTACTTCACAGTCGTTGTCTAAGAAGAGGCGAAGAAGCCCAACAACCGGGAAGAAATATAAAACACAAGAACCAAAATTCATTGAGTGGAGTGATAACGGCAACCCCATTGGAAAGTGGGCGAAGTCTTATAAGGCGTATGTGGGCGATACTGCTAGATCTAAAATTGATATCAATATTAAAAGTTGGGATGACGTTTGTAAAGGGCTTAAAGATACTATATGGGAAGATGTAAAGGTATTATAAATTCATTTATTCACTTATTACTTATTCGGCTTTGAGACCCAATTGGACATTTGAAGTCTTATAAGGCGTATGTAACTATGATTTTTTTTAATCTCAGATCGAGTATCACATTGACGACAACATGAAAGATAACGTGTTAAAATATGTCTGTGGACGATGGAAAGATTTCAAAACAAAATTGGTTGGTGGTTGGATTACGAAGACAAGAAAACTTCCAGTGGACCATAAAGAGCCGTACGAGCTTTATGATGGCATAACACAAGCACAGTGGGAAACGTTCAAGAAGAATTGTGAAACTGAGGAATTTAAGGTATTTTTTGTTCATTTCACACTTTATCCTTTTAAAACGTATTTTTGTTTCCTTGACGATGTCGAAGAAAGTAATATTTGTAATTACTTCTTGCGTACATTATTGACTGTCTTGATTTAACACGAGATTGGAGTATACAAGTATTGGATAAAGTCTTTGGCTTTTGATCGAAGAAAATGAAGTTTCGTAGTTAAGAACATTAATGCGTTTTGAATTCTGATAGGTGCTATGGCTGTTTTCCTGATAATCAGAATATACTTTGAAGAAACTAGCTGGTTGTTGATGAGCATGATTTGGTTGTAAACTTAATTAGTATAACGTAGCAAATAAAAGTTGTGAGCATATACTTTATTTGCATTTTTGAATTATACACGAGAAACTGATTTTTATTAATTCTCTCTTCTAGGCTTGAAGGCAGTTGCCTAAACTGACTAAATTTAAGCACATTAGTGTACCTTTAAAATTTTATTGTTTCTTTATTCTAGACTAAACCATAAAAATAATGCATCTGTTGTTTTTTTTAACACCTAATTTGAGTCTTAACAATTCAAAAAAATGCAGTTTATTTTTACATGATAGGCTGTTGCACTGCAGTAGCACCATGCTGCTAAGCAAAAAAAATGTGTTTTTGCTGCTGAAGCTCTAAATGCTTTCAGTCGACTGAATCTTATTTACAAGTTGATCGGGTTACCATCGATTGCCTCAGTGAACCAGTGCATAGTTAGCACATACACATTCATTTTAGACTTTTCATATGGTTGTAATGCTTTTCCAGAGATAAAATACTATGATTTGTTCTTTTAGATCTAACAAAGTCAGCAAAATCTTTCTGTACTTTCCTTTTTGCTGAAACCGGAACCTCCTGTTCAGATTTTGTTCTATTTCTTCAACTGAGATTTCCATGTCTAGATTTTGTCTAGCATATTCAGAGTAATTGCTTGATTTCTTTTCTGTTAGTGGTTGCAGACATGTGATAATGCAAGAATTTTGTGCAGTGGAGTATATGTTAGCAGTAGAGTAGCAAGAATTTTATGCAAGAACTTTGGGTATACATTAATATTCATTATTTTTGACAACGATTAAGCAAGAAGGGTAGGAAGAGTCAAGCATACAATGAGCATCCTCACTATTTGGGGCAAGCTAGATATGTAAGGAAGAAAGCTAAATGGATAACCGAAGGTCATAGTTCATCGACTACATTACCAAGTGGTTCTTTTTTGGATCGAAGTATTGATTGGGTTTTGGCAAGATCAAAAAAAGAAGCTAATGGAAGTTATGTAATCCCTAATGAGAAAACTAGGATAGTTGCAGATAAAGTGGTATGACTAATTTCGATGCATTTTATCCCATTTGGTTAATCTCTTACAAAATAAAGCAATAAATTATTGAGAAAACTAATTTTTTTGTTGTTGACAGAATGCTTGGAGAGAAAAAGCCATCGAAGGAACATGGGTTCCAAATAGACATGATGATGTCTTAAATCATGCTCTTGAAAGAAAAAAACATGCAGTCGAGTTAGAGGAATTGGTGGGACGGTCGGTATCAAAGATGTATTTGGAAAGGTAGTGAAATATAAAGGTCCAAGTGGTGTAATATCAGCAAATGAACTACATCGTATCACTCAGGAAATAGAAACTAAAGTGAGCCAAAGATTCGAGTCTATGGTAGATACGATGGTTGAGCAAAAGGTTGCAAACTTTTTCAATAGGATGGGTATGCAAATGCCCAATGATATTGTGGTCGAAAATGTACCATCATTTGGTCATCGTAGCAGCTGTCAATCAGTACAATTGGACAAATTACAAAATACCAGCACAAATCAAGAGATGGATCCTTATGAAAACTTGCAGGTAACTAATTCAAAAGTTTTTTTTTGTAAAATTATACGATTCTAAAACGTGTAAGTTAATAATTTTAATGTTGTACTTGTCATTCTAGAGGCCAACTAAATGTCGTTTAGCTGTTAATTTGGACTCCAAAATTGTCGTAGTGGGTCACGGCATGGTGCATCCTGCTTTTAGGCCTGGAGATCAATGTCATAATCAACAAATCTTGACCAATCATGTAAAGGTTGGAATTGACGCAGTAGAGCCTATTCATGTAGGAACCCCTCTTCCGGTTCCAAGTAAATATCACATCACGATAGGAGAAGCACTTGGTAGTTTTGTACAATGGCCTAAAAATCTCGTGCTTTTAGGCGATGATGATAAGGTAAAGAAAACACTTTTTGTATTTTTTTGAGCTTTGCTTGAATAAAATATGCAGACTCCATGCTGCTTATGAATTTTTTGTGTGCAGGCTACACATATTAGGAGCAAAGACAAAGTGGAAGAGTGTGTTGCTACGGACATGAATAGTAACCAAAAGATGACAAATGAGCCTGCAAAGCGTAGGACGATCGTGGGTGAAGACATCATCAATACTTTAACGGATGAGTGCAAATATTTCCATGACCTGATAGTTCAAGTGCCATCCCATGATAATAATTTCATCAATGCAATTCATGTGAACAAGGATTTATTTACATACGATGAGGACTTTGAAATCCATGTCACTATGGATGACATTATCCAATTCCTTAGTATGGGATGGTTGAATGGAGAATGGTTGCAAATTTGCATCATGTGAGTATTATATATATATATATATATATATATGATGAATATTTCTATCTGTGTACCAATATAGCTACTATGTGAAATACTTAGGTTACATTTACAACAAATAGCTTATAAATTCATTGTATATGTTCTATTTTATATTATGTATTATACATGAAATGGTAGAATAACAATATTTGTATGTTGTACTTATTTTTAGGTGGTTAAATCATATGTGCAATGACCTCGGAGTGGAGACCATCGGGTTTATGTGTCCATATAAGTTGTCTCAAGTGCGGAAATATCTAGACGCGAAAAAAAAAATATTTCGAACACATGGCGTGCATCACAATCGAAGAGCTTACTCTTAGCCCCACACTACGAAGGGTATGAGCAATAAACTTTTAGTAGTTTACAAATCTAATGTTGATATTGACTTCATATAAATCTTATAATGTAGGAAACATTGTCTACTGCTTGTTTTTCGTATAGAAAAGAATGAGGTTTATGTTTTGGATCCCCGAGTCGAACGCAAATCTAAACTGGAAATTAGACCACAAGTGAATATGTACGTTTTATTTATTTGCCTTCTGATATCTTTTTTGCTTGATGCAAGTGAATACGTACGTTATATTTAAATTTTTATTTTATGTGTAGGGCGTTTAAAACTTATAAGGCGTATGGTGGAAAATCTCGAGGAATTTACTTGAAATGGAAGACTATTAAGGTGATTTATTTTGTACAAAATAAAAATAAACTTCTATGTTGGATATAAATTCAAATTAACCTATCTATTAAATTATTGTGTAATATTATTGTAGTGTCCTCAACAATCTAGAACGACGGATTGTGTATATTATGTGATGAGGTATATGTATGATATAGTAAAAAACCACGATCAAAGCACCGAAATACTTGAGGTACCACTTTAATTTTTTTCCTTCATAATTTTTGTTAAGTACTTATTCGATTAATGTTTCGAAACAATCTTGTAATTGCAGTACTTTGTACAAGATAGTTCTTATAGCCAGCAAGAGATAGATGAGGTTCATGATAATTTAGCTAGTTATATCATGCATAACTGGATGTAGTCTTCTTATATGCTATTATATGGTGAGTTTATTCTTGTCTCTTTCATACTTTCAGCATTACATGATTAGGAGCTAAAAATAAAATAATTATAATTGAATACATTTTTTATATTTAAATTAGGAATTTTGAAGTAAAGATATTGGTTAGAGAATTATGGGTAATGTCACTGTTATTATATACTTTTTTATTGGTGGTATGTGCTTGGTTGTATGGTTAGAGAAACGGCAGCAGAGGGTGGTGTTTGTATGTGATGTATGGAATATACCCAGAAGAATCTGATGCACCAGTAAACCCATGAGGGAAATTAAATAGTGTTTGTCGGCATTATTAATGTATTGCATTAGTATATATAATTTCCTTGTTTTACTAATGTATCCATAGGTGATAGATATTGATAGAAAGCAGCATATTATTTTAACATGTCAATGTAATATATGATTAATTGAATATATATGCTAACATACTGCTACATAGTTGAAAAACAAATAAAATTTGAGTTAATATTTTAACTTGATAATTGAAGTATACGATGAATTCAGGATTCCAGACATCAACAATAAGAAGCTAAAAAATACTTTTAAATTTACCATTCATTCAAAACTATTTAAATTGTTACAAATAAAACTACTTTCAAGTAGTTAGAAATGAAACTTATTAGCCCAAACTGGTACTAAGCAGTAAAACTTTGAAAGACATATAATGGGCTAAATTTTTCATATAGCTCTGTATGTGCCATGTCCATCTTTTATACTACAAAGGACTGGTCTTCTTCACACAGTAAAACATTTTTGAAATATAGCTCTATATCAACTGACTTATAAATTAGGTTGAGGGATATAATTAGCTTATCTAGCTGTATGATGTTTTGCTAGTCTAGACCCACTATCCTATTCTAAGTTATAACAGAAAAAATGGTGGCATTTGGTAGTCGTAATATAATAAACTACACGATTGTTAATTAACTAGAGAAGATATATGGATATTCCTTGAAGCAAGAAAAGGATTAATTATAATTATACCTGACTAATTTGAACTAGCTGCCC
Source organism: Allium fistulosum (assembly GCA_030737815.1). Taxonomy (NCBI): domain Eukaryota; kingdom Viridiplantae; phylum Streptophyta; class Magnoliopsida; order Asparagales; family Amaryllidaceae; genus Allium; species Allium fistulosum. The sequence continues at coordinate 620,416,923 of CM060906.1, forward strand.
ATTTACAAAGTAATGTGTTTCCATAGCAAGAAGATTTTAAGTTCACAGAACCCCAACATGTCCTCTTGAAATATTCAAACTAGGTTTCAATGCTGAACCCATCTATTTTTACCCATCGAAAAACTGTTCATTAGTAGTTTTGCCCTCGGTATTCATAAACAAAAATGGGGCAATTTGGAAACAACCCCGTAGTACATTCCTTGTTATTTATACATCACTTATTGAAAAAATTACTTTTACATTTGAATTGTGAGATTTGAGTAAGATTGTTAATGCCATGGAATTGTGAGACTTCCGTTTAATAGTTAATTCTCACCTTTGTTAAGTTTTATGTTATCATATTGTGTTACGCATTATAATCTTATTGAAAAAAATACTTTTACATTTGAATTAGTTTCCATAATAAAATAAAAAATAAACAAAGAAGAAAAAGAGGTGATTTGCTCTTAATCTAGCCATCTAGGTCCATTAACAAGCAAGTTACAGTGCAAATAGTTTCTGGAAAAAGGTTCTGAAAACTACATTTGTAATGCATGCGGATATTAAGTTACATTAAAAAAAAAATTGTTACTGTCAAGGGACTGTTGGGTGTTCTTTTTGGAATTCTCCACTAACTAGATTGTTCCCAGAGCTTTGCGTATGATAGGGATATGAGTGTAGAATATGCAATGTGTTATTTCTTTCAACTGTCTTCTTGTGAAGCTTTTAATTTAATCATCAGCTTGCGTATGAGGGGTTGAAGTTGAACAATGGTGAGTAGTTATTGGCTGTGGGGTGTTCAGTGAGAAGATGGTGGTTGGGGAGGACTATAGTTTGTTTAAGTGTAGATAAACAAACTCCAGCAAGCAAGTAATTCCACTTCTTACAAGAACTGATATATGACAGTGAAGGTTCAGTGTATTTGGAAGTTTAAGTGTAGATGTTGGTAAAATTAGTATGTGTGAACCTGAAAGTAAACAAATATTGGATCATGTGACTGAATTTGAAAATGATAAAAGAGAATCTATCTTTGATGATGTTAGTATGGATAAACTTGGATGCAAGTTGTTTGTCGATCTCGCCATATTTACGTCATTTTAATCGTTGACTTAGAGCACGCTATTAATGTGATTTACTTGCTGCTCTTCCACATACATAGTTGACTTTACACTTATATGACTGGCAGCTCTAAAAATAGAATGTTTTTTTTTCCAAATTCTTAGAAGAAAAAACAAATAAGAAATTACTTACAGGCTGTTCTTGCTTAGATTCTGCCAACAAATTCTAGTTCACTATTAAAGTTCTAATTTAATAATAACTTGTGTGATTACTGAAAACTAGGAACATGGCAGCATATCCCAATCATAACCCACACACTCATTTACATTCAAAATAGTTAATACTAAATATTTCTAACAATAATCTATCAACCTTACAAACTGCAGTCAAAAACTGCAGAGAGAAAAATAATATTTGTTAATTTTGTACCAATCCTTTGTATGATTTAATATAACATAAAAGTCTAAATATAAGTAAGCATTCAATGCATCACAGCATGTCTGCAGGTGCCAGCTTAGCAATGACAAGATAACACCTTTGCGATGAGGATCATATGCATATGCAGATTGCACTACAGCTCAACTTCAGGTAGCTCAAGTACAAAATAGGATGAAGGTTTGTGCATTTGAAGACCATCTTCTGCTTAATTTATCCGCTATCAACGATACATTCTCTTCTCTGTATATATGTATTTTTGTGTGTCTATATATAACACGCTACATTTATTTTTTACTACTGACTGTCTGATTATGTACTGTGGAATTTATTTATGTTTTTCATTCTTTTGTCGAATTATTAAATCTGATTATGTATTTGCCATCAAATTTTATTTTGAATGATTGTAATATTGCATGCAATAATTGTTTGTTATAATCAATAATATATATACAGTCTATTTGAGTACTGTAATAATGGTTTCTGAGAATGGCTTTTTTGCATCAGGTATAAATAGCTGATGCAATAGAGGGATTAGTTTGCATCAGTTGTTATAAAAATATGATGCAATAGAGGGATTAGTTTGCATCGGTTGTTATAAAAAACCGATGCAACAAGTTCCTTTGTTGCATCAGTTTTTTATAACAACCAATGCAACATGGGCTGTGTTCAAGCAACCAACCACGATATTTTGCATCGGTTGTTACTAACAACCGATGCAAAAAGGACCTTTTTGCATCGGTTTCAGAACTGATGCAAAAGTGTTAAGCCTATTGCATCGGTTGCATATGCATCGGTTGTTAAACCGATGCAAAAGGGAGGTAAACAACCGATGCAAAAGGGGGGTAAACAACCGATGCAAATGTCCGGACAATATCTCATTCATCATGCATCAGATATGGTTTTGAGGAAATAATATATAAGCATGAATATTAACTTATTTTTGGCGATGTCGGACAATATCTCATTCACTATAAAGGACCTCTAACAACGCCTTCGATGGTGGTGGAGAGGACAACAAAATTGAGCAAATGCTTTGAAAAATAGTTGTCTATTATACTGGCAGGGCAACTAATTAAAGAATTGGCCTGTAGTATAATGGTTTAAGGCTTATGTTATGTTCTTATCATCCAGGTTCAATGCCTATAACATGTAGTTTCTTTGCCAAAAAAAATTTCCCTTCGTTTTCTCTAAAATCTTGTTTATGGCAACTGATACAGTAGGGCCGGCACTGCACACGTTGGATTAAGATTCTTTTCTTATTATTATTGTTGTTGTTGTTTCCGGTAGTTCAGTATTTTTGTTCGTATGCAAATCTTGAGTATAATTAAGAGAGAAAATAGATGAAAAAGTGGAACATAATCTTAATATCTCACTTGAAGCAGAAAAGGTTGTTGCTCAACATAAAACAGCCAAGAAAACCCGTGTCTCTAAAAATAGAACTATCTATGTGTAAACCAATGTTAGCACAAGTTTCCAATCTGATAATAGAGTGAAAAAGAAATAAATAAGCTCGGACTGCTAACATTAATCAAGTCACCATGCATCATGGCAATTAATAATGAAGCATAATAGTTTGTAAGGAGAATTATGTATGACGCATCACATTAATTTATCAGCTTTAGTTATCGAAGAAAGAATGGCTTGTATACAGCACAAGTAACTAGTAAAGACTTCTTATTTCAATTCATCTCTGAAAAACTAGAAATTTTTTCTGTTTTATGTTAGAAATCTGCTATTAGAAACTGCAATCGTTTCATTTACTTTTAACATTATACAGTTTCTAATCTTAATGTGACCCTATTAATTAGGTCATAAATAGAACGTTTCATTTACCTTTAACATTATGCAGTTTCTAATCTTAATGTGACCCTATTAATTAGGTCATAAATAGAACGTTTCATTTACCTTTAACGTTATGAAGTTTCTAATCTTAATGTGACCCGATTAATTAAGTCATAAATAGACCGTTTTATAATTAGAACATTAGGTCTGTGGTTAATCTTAAGCGTTGAATTGGTATATGATGGACGTACCAGATTTAGAGTTAAATGTTATATAAAGGATTGGGTCCTCTCTCTCCCAGAAAAAAGATGTATTCTTCTCCATCAAGAAACACATAAAGAAATAGGGTTAGAGAGAGAAACCAAATTCTCAGAAGAAGAGTAATTATTAGAAGTCAGAAGAAGAAGATGACAGCCATTACATCTTCCGCTGTTAATCAAGGTACGTCATCTTAAACAATAAATCATATTAAGTTTTATTTGTGAAATATTCGGTATTGGTGATCCTTGGGCTATTACTTGAATTGTTCATCATTAATCAAGAAAGATCGAATAGTAAAGAATTTCTTACATTTGGTATCAGAGCCACCAATCAATAACTGAATATTTCCTATGATTGCAATTGATCTGTTTTATGCTTTACTCATGATGTTTAATCAAGTATGTGTTATAATTCATTTATGCACATGAGATTTATGATTTTGTTAATCACCAAAGTGGTCAAAATCAAAATAATCATTTAGTGCATAAGTGACATAATGATTATTGATAGAAATTGCCAGTTATAATAATACCAATTAAAAACTGGCGTCACTAATGATAGAACCTGAGAACTTACCCAAAGGAAAGTCTTGTTCTATAACTAGTTGACATGATGAGGTTTAATAGATATCTTGATTAAATAAATATTGATCATCCAAAGATGTCAGTTCTATTTAATTGAATATATTTATTACTTACTTATGTATTGGTATTTAATTATGTTAAGTATAAGATAGTATCTACCCAAAGGAGTGCTATATTATACTATTATGTACATATCTGAATCGCATTAGCTATGAGCTTATATTTATTTCAATTTTTTTATTTAATTTGCAGTAGTTCCCTTGAATACACATGCTTCATCTATTACATTGTTCACTGGTGTTAATTTTTCTGAATGGAGAGAACAAGTCAATTTCCATTTAGGTGTTCAGGATCTTGACTTGGCACTCCTTGAGGATAAACCTGTTGCTCTTACAACAGCTAGTACTGAGACAGAAAAATCACACCATAAAGCATGGGAACATAGTAACAGATTGAGCCTTATGTTTATTAAGATGATTGTTGCTAACAACATCAAGTCAACAAATCTGCAAACAGAAAGTGCTAAGGAATATATGCAGTTTGTGGAAGAGCGATTTCGTTCAGCTGATAAGTCACTCGCTGGTACTCTTATGGCAGAACTCACGACCATGAAGTTTGATGGGTCGCGAACTATGCAAGAGCACATTATAGAGATGACTAATCTTGCAGCAAGGTTAAACTACCTTGGACTTACAGTAGAGGATTCTTTTCTTGTCCAATTTATCCTGAACTCGCTACCTTCTGAATATGGACCTTTTCAAATTAACTATAACACTATAAAGGATAGGTGGAATGTTAATGAATTGGCCAGTAGACTTGTTCAGGAAGAAGGACGTTTGAAAAATCAAGTGAATCACTTAGTAAGTTTTGTGAGTAATAAAGCTGGTAAAGAAAAGAATGGAAAATCAAGTCATTTCAAGAAGAAAAAGGCACCTGCTAAGAATGGGCAGGATAAGGAAAAAAAGGAACTAAAGGATGTTCAATGTCATTTCTGTAAAAGGAAAGGACATTATCAAAATGACTGTCCGAAAAGGATAGCTTGGTTCGAAAAGAAAGGTAATCATCTATCTTTCGTATGTTTTGAATCAAATTTAGTTGAAGTTCCTATTAATACATGGTGGCTTGATACTGGTGCTACAACTCATGTCTCCAATAATATGCAGGGATTTCTTATGATCCGAACCATAAATCCAAATGAAGATCATTTTATCTTTATGGGAAACGGAATGAAATCCACAATAGAAGGCATTGGGACTTATAGTCTAATTCTAGAAAGTGGATATGTATTAGACTTATATAGTACCCTTTATGTACCTTCATTATCTAGAAACCTTATTTCCGTAAGTAAGTTGGATATTTCTAGTTTTAGATGTACGTTTGGATCTAGTTGTTTTGATTTATATAAGAATACTGATAATGTTGGTTCTGGTATTCTAATTGATGGTTTATATAAATTGAAACTGAATGACACTTATGTGAATTCCTTGTTGAATGTAATAAATAATGTTGGATGCAAACGTAGCATGTTGAATGAAAATTCTGCTTTCTTATGGCATAAAAGACTAGGTCACATATCCAAAGAAAGAATGATGAGATTAGTAAGTAATGAAATTTTGTCAAATTTGAACTTTAGTGATCTAGAATTATGTGTGGATTGTATTAAAGGTAAACAAACCAAACATAATAAGAAAGGAGCCACTAGAAGTAGCCAGCTTCTTGAAATAATACACACTGATATTTGCGGACCTATGGACACTCCAGACTTTAACGGAGAAAAGTATTTCATCACTTTTATTGACGATTTTTCCTGCTATGGTTATGTCTATTTGCTTCATGAAAAATCTCAATATGTGAATGTCCTTGATACATTTGTAAAGGAATTTGAGAGGCAATTAGATAAAAAGGTAAAAATCATAAGGTCTGATAGAGGTGGTGAATATTAAGGCAAATATAATGAGTCAGGCCAGTGTCCAGGTCCATTTGCAAAATTCCTCGAAAGTCATGGCATATGTGCGCAATACACAATGTCAGGTACACCACAGCAAAATGGTGTAGCAAAAAGGCGCAATAGGACGTTAATAGATATGATTTGGAGTATGATGTCAGATTCTACACTACCTAAGAATTTACGGTCGTATGCTCTCAAAACTGCTAATTATTTGTTGAATAGGGTTCCTAGTAAAGCTGTTCAAAAGACTCCTTTTGAATTATGGACTAACAGGAAACCTAGCTTAAGACACCTGCATGTTTGGGGTTGTCCAGCGGAAGCGAGAATTTATAATCCACATGAAAAGAAATTATATTCTCGAACGATTAGTGGGTATTTTTTTGGTTACCCTGAAAAATCTAAAGGATATGTGTTTTACTGTCCTAATCATAGTCCAAGAATTGTAGAAATTGGTAATGCAAGATTCATTGAGATTGGTGAAGTCAGTGGGAGTACTAGAAGAGAAATAGTGGAAATAAAGGAAACAAGGGTAAATGTTACATTGCCTAGAATAGTTCCTCCATCTACTATTACTCCAAATGTTGTTCCAGCTGTTGGAGAATAGCATGATGATGAACAACATATAAATAAAGAAGTACTTCCTGAAGGAAATGACTTACATAATGCTGATATGCATGAACCACAACAAGTAGCATTAAGAAGATCTCAAAGAGATCGTAGGTCAGCTATTTCTAATGATTATATGGTTTATATGCAAGAATCAGATTATGATATAGGAATCAATAAGGATCCAGTTTCGTTTTCACATGCTGTAGACAAAAGGGTCTGAGGTTGAATCATATCATTTTTATTTGAATTTTTAAAAAAAAAGATTTTTTAGTGGAATGCGCCATTCCATTTCTTTTAGAGAGAGGTTCCGTTAAAGCAAGTAAAACATTGGCCTCCATCTCTTCTATTATAGTCAATAGATCGCCACCTTACCTTTCTAGTAACGTCGGAATGCGCAGATCAGTTAGTTCATGCAGAGGGAAGCTGAACACGAAGCACGAGAGAAATCTCCATACATCTCGATCGGAAAAGAATCAATCGAAAAAGAAAGAATCGGAATTGATCGATATCTTTCTCGAAACAAACAAAAAGAAAGATGAAACATAAATCATGGATCAACTAAACCCTCTCGAGGGATGATCTCCTCTCCTTTTAGTAATAGATCTTTTTGACATTCTTATTATGAGAAGGGGTCATTCGAGCGTATGTAAATGCACCTTGAGGGATCATCGCCTACTTCTCATGGACTAGCCCACTTAGCTATTTAGCGATCTCAAACCTTGGAGAGGAGACCGGAAACCATCTTTATCATTTCAACTAGGGAATTCAGAGTATATTAAGTTAGCAGTTCACTGCTCAATCATCGGGTTTTGGGGATTTCCCAATGGCAAAAGGTCGTCTCGGGGTAAAGTCCCAACCAAGACAAGAGGACGAAGCATGAGAATCTAGGTTGCTAGTAAGGTGCTGAGAAAATCCAGTCTATAAGAATTTCGAATAGCTGGTTCTGGTAGGGAATCCAGCAAATAAGGTCTAGTAAGAAATAGTAACCAAGACAAGTAAGGTCTAGTAACGAAGCTCTCCTTGCCAATAGCTATAGCTTGTCCGTCCCATCCAAGGTGCGTAGCGGGACGCTTATTAAATCCCTTATTAAATCCTAGATCAGAATACAAATCATGAATCACTACTATACCAGGAATATCAATGAACCCAATTCTTGCAATTGCTCAGGATACCCTCTTTTAGCTTATAGGCCTATTTAAAGAGTCAAAGGAATGGATTAATGCCATGAAAGAAGAACTAAAATCCATGCAACAGAATGAAGTTTGGGATCTCGTTGAGTTACCACATGGCTGTAAAAGAGTCGGATGCAAATGGGTTTTTAAAACCAAACGACTCTAGTGGTAATATCGAACGGTATAAAGCTAGACTTGTTGCTAAGGTTACACTCAGAAAGATGGTGTTGATTACAAGGAGACATTTTCTCCTGTTTCGAAAAAAGGACTCACTAAGAATAATAATGGCATTAGTAGCACATTATGATTTGGAATTGCATCAAATGGATGTGAAAACAGCCTTTCTGAATGGAGATCTTGATGAGGATGTTTATATGGATCAACCTGAGGGTTTTTCTATAAAAGGTCAAGAACAATTGGTGTGTAAACTTAAGAAGTCAATATATGGGCTTAAACAAGCATTCCAGCAATGGTATATTAAGTTCAATACCATTATTACATCTTTTGGTTTTAAGGAAAATACGGTTAATCATTGTTTATACCAGAAGATCGGTGGGAGCAAGTTTATTTATCTAGTCCTTTATGTTGATGACATCTTGCTTGCTGCAAATAATTTAAGCATATTGCATGAGACTAAGGAATTTCTCTCAACGAACTTTGAAATGAAAGATATGGAAAAGTCATCCTATGTAATTGGAATAGAAATATTTCATGATCAATCACAAGGAATATTGGGATTGTCTCAGAAAGGATATATCGAAAGGATTCTAGAGAGATTTGGAATAAGTAAGTGTTCACCTAGGAAAGTTCCGGTACAGAAAGGTGATAAATTCAATCTCATGCAATTTCCTAAGAATGATGTTGAATGAAAGGAAATGGAATCAATTCCATATGCATCTGTAGTTGGTAGCCTAATGTATGCTCAAACCTGTACTAGATCGGATATCAGTTTTGCGGTCGGTATGTTAGGGAGGTATCAAAGTAATCCAGGAAGGGAACATTGGCAAGCTGCAAAGAAAGTGTTGAGGTACTTACAAGGCATGAAAGATTACATGCTCATGTATAGTAGATCCAATAAATTGGAGGTGATTGGATATAGCGATTCAGATTTTGCTGGATGCATCGATACTAGAAAATCGACTTTTGGTTACCTGTTTATGTTTGCTCAAGGAGCCATATCATGGAAAAGTGCGAAACAAACTATCGTTGCTTCCTCTACTATGGAGGCAGAATTTGTGGCATGTTGATGCAGCAGATTAAACAAAAACAAGGTAGATCGATGAAAGTAGCAATCGGTGGATTGATGAATACTGGAATGCCCAAATTCGTTGATCTGAAAATACCGAATTCTAGCTATCTCTGACACGTTGATCGTGCACGATACTGTGAGGAGAGATCTACAATTCTTCGAGCGTTGATCAAGCGCACTTGATTCCGCGAATTGGCTTCAACGATCGAAGATTCGAGCGCACTCGAATGTCGAAGGTGGAGATAGGAGATTACACTCGACTACCAATTTGGATGAAAGCACAAAGCTAACAAAAACGAAATTTTATTCAAATCAACTCCAAAAAAAAAACTATTACAAATGGCACCACCGGCCTATTTATAGAAGTTACAACTCACGCAATACAAAAATGCACAACACTTAGGTCGTTTCCGACTTATCACCCCACGACCTAAAGTAGACGACTCAAAACAGACGACTTACTATAAGTCGTTCACGACTTAACAGATTACAACACAACCGCCTCAGCCGACTTAACAAATGCGACATAGTACAAAACACATTACAACACATAGTATCATGACATACGACTTAAGTACAAACGACTCAACATATCCATACAACAAAGTCCAGCAAAACACCCACGACATACGACTTAAACCCTACGACTTATCAATGCTCACGAGTTAACAGGTGTCGCGACTCATCAACAAACGACTTATCATTGTCATGACCTAAAATTCAGCGACTCAAGAGAAAAACTGCTTCACCACGTCACGCGACCTAACTAGGTCGTAGGTCGTACGCGACTTATCTTAGGTCGTGAGTTTCCTTCTTCAGCATACTCGTTAGGTCGTAGACGACTTAAGTCTTCACTTTCCTTAGGTCGTAGACAACTTAAGCCTTCACTTTCCTTAGGTCGTAGACGACTTAAGCCTTCACTTTCCTTAGGTCGTAGACGTCTTAAGCCTTTGCAACAACTTAACTTCTTCGCAGAATTCGTAGCCTGGGTTGCATTATTAGGTCGTAACCCTTTATCTCTTGCCTTGTTAGGTCGTGGACGACCTAAAGCTTCAGCTTCGTTATGTCGTGGACGACTTAGGCCTTTGACAATTATGGGTTGCGCTGCATCATCCTCCCCAGGTTGAGAAAAATTCATCCTCGAATTTGTAAGCTCTTCCCCATGATAAGGTACGAGATGCTTAACATTGAATACGTCAGACGTGTACACATCCTCCGGCAGCTTCAACTTATAAGCATTTTCATTAATCCGTTTCACGACTTCTACAGGACCAATTTTCCTGGCTTTCAACTTGTTATAAGCGCCCACTGGAAAACGGTCCTTTGTTAACACCGCATATACCAAATCTCCTTCATTAAACTCAACATTTCTTCGCTTCAGATCTGCTGATCGTTTATACTTCTCATTTGCCTTCTCCAATCGTTCCTGAATGATTTTATGACACTCAGTCAATCCATCAACAAAATCTACAGCTCGTTTTACCGTCCCCTTCGGTTGTGGTACTACCGTTAAGTCCAACGGTCCCCTTGGCAAACTTGAATATACAATCTGGAATGGACTGAAACCCGTACTATGATTCACTGCATGATTATGTGAAAACTCTGCTTGGCATAACTTCATGTCCCAACTCTTCAGATTGTCCTTCACAAGACATCTCAACAAATTCCCCAACGATCTGTTCACGACCTCGGTCTATCCATCCGTCTGCGGATGATAAGCGCTGCTAAAGTTCAACTTCGTTCCCACCATCTTCCACAAACTTAGCCAAAAATGACTTAAAAATCTAGTATCCCTATCCGACACAATAGATTCTGGCAATCCATGAAGTCGATATATATCTTTGAAAAATAACTGAGTAACATGAACAGCATCCGCCGTCTTCTTACAAGCAATAAAATGTGCCATTTTCGAAAATCGGTCAACCACCACATAAATGGAATCGTTCCCCCTTTGAGTTCGCGGTAACCCCAAAACAAAATCCATACTCACATCAACCCAAGGCTTAGTTGGTACAGGTAACGGCATATATAATCCAACATTTGTTGCAGTTCCTTTCGAAACCTGACAGATATGACATCGCTCCACAAACCTTTCCACTTCTTTCCTCATTGATGGCCAAAAGTAAGACTGTGAAATCAATTGTAATGTACGGTCTCTTCCCACGTGGCCTTCTTCATGTAGCTCCTTCACAATCTTCATTCTCAAACTACAATCAGGTATGCACAATCGATTTCCTTTGAACAGAAAACCATCTACCATCAAAAACTCATCCGGCTCTCCCTCCTTGACTTTATCAACAAACTTTGCAAAGTAAGGATCATCGACAAATAATTCTGGCAACACATCAAACCTTGTCACTTCAACTTTCATAGTAGTCAACAGATGATTCCTTCGACTTAATGCATCTGCTACCCGATTCGTGATTCCCGATTTATGCTTCACCACAAATGTAAATTGTTGTAAGTATGCAATCCACGAAGCATGTCTCGCTGAAATCTTGTCTTGCCCTTGTAAATGCTACAACGCCTCATGATCAGTGTAAAGAACAAACTCTTTCTGAAATAGATAGTGTCTCCAGTGCTTAATAGCTTGTACAACAGCATAAAATTCCACATCATAAGTACTATATCTCATCTTCGCTTCCGATAGCTTCTCACTGAAATATGCAATAGGACGTCCCCTCTGACTCAACACTCCTCCAATCCCAACCTTGGATGCATCAGTATGTAGTTCAAATACCAACTGAAAATCTGGTAATACTAGAATTGGTGCAGACGTCAGCAACTCCTTGATTTTCCTAAAAGCATCCCCTGCTTCCTTTGACCATGAAAACTGTTTACCCTTCATACAATCTGTAACAGGCGCCATCACACTACTAAAGTGTGGAATAAACCTTCGATAGAATGAAGCCAACCCGTGGAAACTACGAACTTCCGTTATCGTCTTGGGTTGCGGCCAATCTCTGATAGCTTCAACTTTACTTTGGTCCACCTGTATTCCTTCTTTCGATACAACATACCCCAGAAATAAAACACTCCTCGCCATAAAAACACACTTCTTCGTAGCAGCGTAGAATTGTTCTTCACGAAGGATAATTAACACTTTCCTCAAATGCTGAACATGCTCCTCTGTACTAGCACTGTAGATCAGAATATCATCAAAGTAAACCACCACAAATTTCCCAATGTATGGCCTAAAAATTTGGTTCATCACTCTCATAAACGTACTTGGTGCATTCGATAGACCAAACGGCATCACCAGCCATTCATACAATCCTTCCCTCGTCTTGAATGTTGTCTTCCATTCGTCCCCTGGTCTAATTCGTATCTGATGATAACCACTTTTAAGATCAATCTTCAAAAAGATCACAGACCCACTGATTTGGTCTAACAGATCATCAAGCCGCGGCATCTAAAATCTGTATCTGACAGTTATCTTATTCAGTGCCCTGCTATCCATACACATTCTCCATGAACCATCCTTCTTCGGTACGAGTAATGCTGGTACAGCACATGGACTCAAGCTCTCTTGTATACGCCCCTGTTCAAGCAATTCCTCTACCTGCCTACGCAACTCTTCATGTTCTTTCGGACTTATTCTATAGTGTGGTTTATGTGGCAACACAGCACCTGGAACAAGATCTATCTGGTGTTGTATATCCCTCAACGGTGGTAATTCCGCTGGTAGCTCTTCAGGAAATACATCATCAAATTCTTCCAGTACTGGTTTTACTTCATCAGGTATCTCAACCACTTCACTGCTCTCACGCCCAATTAACAAAAACACTTCAGGCTCCTCTTCAACCTCCTTAACAAACTTTTTCAAGGATAATAAAGTTTTCAGCTCTTCAATCTCCTCCAGTTTGTTTTCTTCCTGTTGTCGCTTCTTTGGAACTAGAGTAATCTTTGTGCCTTCAAACATAAAGCTATAACTGTTGGTACGACCGTCATGTTGCACCGCCCTATCATACTGCCACGGTCTCCCCAGCAACAAATGACAAACATCCATATCTACCACATCGCACCAGATTTCGTCTTTATATTTCTTCCCAATTTAAAAATTCACACAAGCCCTTCGTCCAACCTTCACCTCCCCGCCTTTCCTCAACCAAGCCAACTTGTATGGTTTCGGGTGTTTCTCAGTCTTCAATGCCAACTTCCTCACAGCCTCTGACGAGATTATATTATCACAGCTTCCAGCATCAATAACAAATTTGCAAACTTTCCCCAGAATAGTACATGTCGACTGAAATATATTGCTCCTCAACCAACTACAATCCTCCTCTAGCTTTGGTGTCAAACAAGACCTCCTCATCATCAGATTACAACCTTCGTCCCCTGACACTTCTTCTTTTCCCTCATCAGGTGGTGAATTGGAACATTCAGCTTCTTCATCCTCATCCTCAACCTCTGCTATCATAGCTCTCTTCTTCGGCTTAGGACATTCATTACTTTTGTGGCCCATTTCTTGGCAATTATAACACTTGAAACTATTATTGACTTTGGCCTTCCCAACCTCATTCACAACTGGTTTTGCAACAGCCTTTGAAACATTAGAACTTCCACTAACACCCTTCACTGGATTGTTGGAATTTGTAAACACACCACCTCCTCGTCTTCCCTGTTTCTCCCAAGCCAACGCTTTCTGGTGTGCTTCGGCTACAGATCTGGGATCAAACATGTTAACCATATCTTGAATCTGCATTCGCAACCCCCCAACAAATCTAGCTGTCAATTGTTCCTCTGTCTCCATAATATCATTCCTTGCAATCAGTTGATAAAATTCGTCAGCATAGTCATTCACAGACTTCGTTCCTTGCCTCAAGTTTTGCAACCTCTGATACATAAGCGATTGATAATTATAAGGTAAGAATGTGGCTTTCATCATTTTCCTCATCTTCTCCCAAGATTCAATCTTTGACTTTCCCATCCGTTCACGTGTAAGTTTGGTTTGCTGCCACCATGCCAAAGCTCTACCCCTCAACCTTGTAGCAACCAACTTCACTCTACGATGTTCTGGAACTTCCTTGAAATCAAAAATCTCCTCCACATTCGACAACCAGTCCAAAAACTCTTCAGCTTGCATACCTCCTTTGAATTCTGGAATTTCAGTCTTCATCCTAGATTCCCACTTGTGATCATACTCCGACTGATTTCTTCCTTGTCCACGTCCTCGTCCATGAACACTACCACCATCATACTCTTCTTCAACATCTGATGTATATCGATGTCGATCCTGACCACCAACATCTCTACTACCATCACGTCTTCCACCAACATCCCTTCTATCTACATTCCTCTGTTCTCGATCATTCACATTCCTCCCACGTCTTTGATCATCATCAACACTTCTTTCTCGATTGGAATGTGGTGAGACTCTACTTCCCACATGGTTAGATTCAGGTGAAACCCTTCTCCGGTTTTGATTCATCTCTAACATCATCTTCTCTAATCGTCCAATCCCTTCATTAAGTTTCTCACTAAAGTTTTCATTAATTCTTTGCTCCATCTCATCAGCTTCTTCTCTTCTATACAAAGCTTCTACGTTTTGGTGACGATTAGCTCTTCTCGGCGGCATGATTTGAAACTTTACAAACTCTTCAATTCTCGGCTTGACTTTCAAAATGTTACCAAATGATGTACACGGCCTTCACTTGCTTAGCTCGGCCGAAGCTCTTCAACACTTAAAACTTCAAATTCTCGGCTCCAAGACTCGATTTAGCTATGATTGGCTAAAACAAGCTCTGATACCAAACTGACGCAGCGGATTAAACAAAAACAAGGTAGATCGATGAAAGTAGCAATCGGTGGATTGATGAATACTGGAATTTCCAAAATTTTTGATCCGAAGATACCGAATTCTAGCTATCTCTGACACGTTGATCGCGCACGATACCGTGAGGAGAGATCTACAATTCTTCGAGCGTTGATCAAGTGCACTTGATTCTGCGAATTGGCTTCAACGATCGAAGATTCGAGCGCACTTGAATGTCAAAGGTGGAGATAGGAGATTACACTCGACTACCCATTTGGATGAAAGCACAAAGCTAATAAAAACGAAATTTTATTCAAATCAACTCCAAAAAAAAACTATTACAAATGGCACCACCGGCCTATTTATAGAAGTTACAACTCACGCAATACAAAAATGCACAACACTTAGGTCGTTTCCGACTTATCACCCCACGACCTAAAGTAGACGACTCAAAACAGACGACTTACTATAAGTCGTTCACGACTTAACAGATTACAACACAACCGCCTCAGCCGACTTAACAAATGCGACATAGTACAAAACACATTACAACACATAGTATCATGACATACGACTTAAGTACAAACGACTCAACGTATCCATACAACAAAGTCCAGCAAAACACCCACGACATACGACTTAAACCCTACGACTTATCAATGCTCACGAGTTAACAGGTGCCGCGACTCATCGACAAACGACTTATCATTGTCACGACCTAAAATTCAGCGACTCAAGAGAAAAACCGCTGCACCACGTCACGCGACCTAACTAGGTCGTAGGTCGTACGCGACTTATCTTAGGTCGTGAGTTTCCTTCTTCAGCATACTCGTTAGGTCGTAGACGACTTAAGTCTTCACTTTCCTTAGGTCGTAGACGACTTAAGCCTTCACTTTCCTTAGGTCGTAGACGACTTAAGTCTTCACTTTCCTTAGGTCGTAGACGTCTTAAGCCTTTGCAACAACTTAACTTCTTCACAGAATTCGTAGCCTGGGTTGCATTATTAGGTCGTAACCCTTTATCTCTTGCCTTGTTAGGTCGTGGACGACCTAAAGCTTCAGCTTCGTTATGTCATGGACGACTTAGGCCTTTGACAATTATGGGTTGCGCTGCATCACATGTTATGAAGCCATAATTCATGCATTATGGTTGTGGAACTTTATTTCAGGACTTGCGGTTGTCGACACCATTAGCAAGCCGCTGAAAATTTATTGTGATAACTCTGCAGCAGTGTTTTTCTCAAAAAACGACAAGTACTCTAAAGGTGCCAAACATATGGAACTGAAGTATCTTGTTGTGAAAGATGAGGTTCAGAAACAAAGAGTGTCAGTCATGCACATCAGGACAGAACTTATGATTGCAGACCCTTTGACGAAAGGGTTACAACCAAGACAATTTAAGGAACATGTTCAAAGAATGGGTCTTGGTTGTATTAATAATAATTGATGTGTGACATTCTGAGCTCCTTTGTGTGTTTCTGATATACAGTTATGTGTCTCTTGTTTTAATGTGGTAGTACGTATTTTATGTAATTTTAAACAAGAAAGAGTCTTATAAAGATATTATGTTTAATCATTATGATATAAGACATTATGTGGACCATTATGCTGTTTTATATAAATTATGAGTATAAAATGATGGATTGCTGGTATTGTAGTATATGGAAGGGAATGCATTGAATTAATAATGCACAACCGCCATAACTCTCAGCAATTTATCATAGTATGATGTTCAACACTTGATATTATGAATAATCGGGTCAAGTGGGAGAATGTTAGAAATCTGCTATTAGAAACTGCAATCGTTTCATTTACTTTTAACGTTATGCAGTTTCTAATCTTAATGTAACCCTATTAATTAGGTCATAAATAGAACATTTCATTTACCTTTAACGTTATGCAGTTTCTAATCTTAATGCGACCCTATTAATTAGGTCATAAATAGAACGTTTCATTTACCTTTAACGTTATGCAGTTTCTAATCTTAATGTGACCCGATTAATTAAGTCATAAATAGACCGTTTTATAATTAGAACATTAGGTCTGTGATTATTCTTAAGCGTTGAATTGGTATATGATGGACGTACCAGATTTAGGGTTAAATGTTATATAAAGGATTGGGTCCTCTCTCTCCCAGAAAAAAGATGTATTCTTCTCCATCAAGAAACACATAAAGAAATAGGGTTAGAGAGAGAAACCGAATTCTCAGAAGAAGAGTAATTATTAGAAGTCAGAAGAAGAAGATGACAGCCATTACATCTTCCGCTATTAATCAAGGTACGTCATCTTAAACTATAAATCATATTAAGTTTTGTTTGTGAAATATTCGGTATTGGTGATTCTTGGGCTATTACTTGAATTGTTCATCATTAATCATGAAAGATCGAACAGTAAAGAATTTTTACATTTTACTGATAAATTTAAAAAAAAGGAACAGTTCTTGAAAGGTGCTGCTTGATCACCTCCTTTTTAGGGAGAGCTAATAATGCTTATGCTTGTTTTGATTTGAACGTAATGTCAAATAAGAAGTAATATAATACAAAATCTAAAAGTTATTATACTGTATTTTGTGTTACTCTCTCTACTGAAAGAAGAATATAGTAACTAGTAAGCATAGAAACAACCAAAAGGATAGTTCAAGCGGACCAATTCTCATTCTAGTCCTGTGTTGCTTTAATTGTTTCATACACTACACATGTAGACAAACAAACTATAATTTATTTAAAAGACATTATTATAATTATAATTTTTTTATACATAAAAATGTCTGTTTAAAATAATTTTGTATATGCATATGATACTATTTGTTACAAGTACATTAGTACTTGGACAAATCGGATAACGATTGGTTTAGTATCAGTGGCGGATTTAGAGGGGGCATGTGGGGTCACCGGACCCCACTAGACTTTATATATTTTACTTTTTAGTACTGCTGCTTTTTATCAAATTTATTCCTGCTGCTGCTTTTCTTTTCATCTTCCCTCTTTTTTGCGCTGTTGCTTCTTTATTTCCTTTTTATCTCTTTTTTTGCTGCTGCTTTGATTTGTGATTTTCGTTTGTACTACTACTTTTCTACCAAAAACAAAAAGGCAACCGCATTCTACTGCTGCTTCTTTGCTTATTCTATTCATGTATGCTGCTCTTCTTTTTATCCCACTTCTTTAAACTGAAATTGTGATTCTAGGGTTCCAAATTGGTACCGACTTTTGATAAAATCTGAATACTGCTTAATTTGATCAATTCTATTCAGTTTTGATTTTTGCAGCACTAAACTTCTTGATTGTTGACTGATTTATTATTTGTTAATTCACTTAAATTGTTAGGCATGGATAAGTATATTATAAGAACTAAACGTCCTCGAGCTGAAGTTGAACAAAGTCAGAATCAGGAAGCTATTCAGGTTGAATCTTTACCTAATCAAAATCAAACTACTGCAAATTCTCCAATGGAAGAAGATATTCCAATTCTTAATAATGTGATTAATGTTGAACAAATGATAGCTGATCCTGGATTACGACCTCCTTTGTCTTCAATTGGTTTTAATTCTATGGAACGTGAAAGAATTCGAAGGGCATATTTAACTAAAGGCCCCTGTCAACCAATACTCACCAAGTTCCCTGTTACTATGTTTTCAGGAAAGCCACGCAAGTTTAATCCTAGTTGGTATAAAGAATATCATTATTGGTTGGAGTATAGTGAAAGAAAAGATGCGGTCTTCTGCCTATGTTGTTACCTTTTCAACACCGAATTAGGGGATCATAGATTTAATCATGAGTCATTTGTTGGTGAAGGTTTTCAAAATTGGAAAAAGAAAGATAGGCTAAACACGCACGTGGGTGATCATAGTAGTAGTCACAATAAATGCTTAAAAGCTTGTGAGGATTTGTTGAAACAAAAACAACACGTTGATATCATGATAGCTGGAATATCAACTCAAGCTAAACTTGAGTACCGAATTCGACTTAATGCAACGATTGAATGTGTTAGGATGCTTTTAATGCAAGCATTGGCTTTTCGTGGTCATGATGAGTCGGAGCATTCAAAAAATTAAGGCAATTTTCTTGCATTATTAAAATTTCTTTGAAAGCATAATGATGAAGTAAATAGAGTTTCTTTAAATAATGCTCCAGAGAACAACAAATTGAGTTCACCTACAATTCAAAAGGACATTTGTAATGCTGCATCATTTCTTACTACAAAAGCTATCATGGAAGATATTGGAGGTGATTTTTTCTCTTTGTTAGTTGATGAAGCTCGTGATTCTGCAATTAAGGAACAAATGGTCGTGTGTTTGAGGTATGTAAACAAACAAGGGTGTATAGTGGAGCTTATTCTTGGCATCGTACATGTTCAAGAAACCACTTCTCGAGTTCTCAAAATTGCTATTGAGTCGCTTTTTGCTACACATGGATTAAGCATGTCAAGAATTCGTGGACAAGGTTATGATGGCGCAAGTAACATGAGTGGCAATATTGGTGGACTTAAAAGTTTGATACTAGAAGATAATCAAAGTGCTTACTATGTTCATTGTTTTGCTCATCAACTACAATTAACACTTGTTGCGGTTGCAAGAAAGAATGATAAGCTTTCTTCATTCTTTGATTATTTGGCATCTTTGGCCAATTTTATTGGTGCTTCATGTAAAAGAAAAGAATTACTTCGAGTGAAACAAATTGAGAAAGTAGTGGAAGGAATTTCTCAAGGCACTTTAGATTCGGGACAAGGCATGAATCAAGTAGTTACTCTAAAACGTCCAGGAGAAACACGTTGGAGTTCACACTATAATACTATTATTAGTGTGATTGCTTTATTCTCTTCTACACTTGAAGTGCTTGAGGAAATGAAAAAATTGCCATCATTTTCTAACCACAAAGGTGAAATAAGCCGACTAATTGAAGTAATGTGTGAGTTTGAATTTGTATTCCTATTATTTTTTATGAAGAAAGTGTTGGGAATTACCAATGATTTATCACAAGCATTAGAAAGAAAGGATCAAGACCTTCCAAATGCTATGGGTTTGGTTAAAGTAGCTAAAAGAAGGTTACAAGAACTAAGAGAAGATGGTTGGGATAATTTGTTAGTAGAGGTGAATAGTTTTTGTGAAAAGAATGAGATTGATATTCTAAACATGGATGAACCTTATGTTCCTCGTGGAAGATCAAAGCGTAACGTTCATAAAGTTACAAATCATCATCATTTCAAGACTCAAATACTTGTTGCCGTGGTTGATTTTCAACTTAAAGAGATGAATGAGCATTTTGATAATGTGAATATCGAACTACTTACGTGTATATCATGTCTTGATCCGCGTCATTCTTTCGTAGCTTTTGACAAACAAAAGTTGATTCAACTTGCTAAGTTTTATCCTTTCGAATTTGATGAAACACATCTCTTAGTACTTGAGGATCAACTTGAAAACTATATTCAAGATATGAGAAGTAACGAAGATTTTAGAGATCTAAAGGGGGTTGGAGAACTTGGTCAAAGAATGGTTCAAAAACAAAAGGATATCGGATTTCCTTTGGTTTATATGTTAGTTAAGTTAGCGTTGATCTTGCCAGTTGCAACAGCTACCGTTGAAAGAGCTTTTTCTGCTATGAATCTTATAAAAGGTGTACTTCGTAATACAATGGGAGATACTTGGCTGAATGATTGTCTTGTGACATATATTGAAAGGGATATTTTTGAGAACATAAACAATGAAGCAATTATGCAAAGATTCCAAGATATGAAGAATAGAAGAATGTTAATTTAAAATTGCAAAATTATATGAAGTCAAGTACTTTTGGTTATAAACTATTGCTTTATTAATATGTTTGTATATTTTGGCCCCCACTAGTCTTGATCCCTGGCTCCGCCACTGTTTAGTATGGTATAGAGCATGCTTCAAAAGTGTTTGCATATGTCATAGCATACACCTCATCTCCAAAGGGCTACTGCTTCTTTGAGCATCATGTCACTAGCGATGCTGGTTAAGAACTTTTTTCCTTTAGCAATGTATGCAGCATTGTAGTTGGTACAATCTTGAAATTAAAGCGACTCTCTACTTTATAGTTTGCTCCATGTATTGTTAAATTTAGGATCGAGTTTTGAAATGGTACTAATTTTGTATTTTGAAGTGGATATATTTTGCTTTAAAAATTATATTTAAGAAGGTGTGAAGAAGTGTATTAAAAAAATGTAGGAAGATTAACAGTGTTAACATCAAAAATTACATTATTGCTGATAATACAAAATATAGCTGATGATGCAAAGTGTTGTTGACATTACACGAAAATAAGAGCGTCATGGACAACAATCTTAGAATCGACATGCTGGTCTATATTATTGAATTGTTCTATGTATGGCTTAGGTTTATTTCATAAATCCAAGGGTTCATGGTTATCAATCTAAATGATATGACTACGATACTATGTTCGGCGCAAATGATTAATCAATTACCAATATTGATAACATTGGGATTTAGAAGAAATTTACCGTAAAAGTATTGGATATAAGAAAAGGTAAGGCCCCGTTTGGTTTTATTTTGTATTTTGAGTTTTGTGTTTTCAACTTGCAGTAAGAAATAGCAAGAAATAAGAGAAGAAGATTTATAATTCTTAGTCATTGCGACGACCAACGGACAACGAAGGAGTTGGATTGTTCTCCGTGCTTTTGTTATCTCTCGAAACACGAAAACAAAATAAACTTGTTTTCTATTTTACATGTTAATTTCATTTTTCAAAATTGTTTGTATTTCAACAATACATACAACGGACGCACTTTTGTATAGACGAAAACACAAAACTAAAAACGACAAGCCAAATGGGGCCTAAGATTTTGAGTGAAAGGTTAAGGGTCTGGTTGGTTTCGTTTTGTTTGTGTGTTGTGTTTTCCGTTTTAAACATTCATAATACAATATAAGGATAACGAAATAGAAATTTAAAATTTTAGACCATTACAACAATGATGGAGGGATGGCGGAGGAGATGGATTGTTTTTTATTCTTTTGTTATTTCTCAAACACGAAAAACAAAATAAATTTGTTTTCTATTTTACATTTTAACGTCATTTTTCAAATTGAATGTTTTTCAAAACTACATGTATCGTGAATACGTTTTTTGGACGAAAACACAAAACTAAAAATAGCAAATCAAACGAAGCCTAAATTTTTATATGATAATTAATTTGTAAGTGGTGTTTTTTGCAAGCAGATTTAACTTTTATTTCCACGTTATAAAAATATAAAATGACTATGAGATGCTTTTGAATTTAGAATTTAGAGGCTTTATTATGAAACTTTAATTCATGATAAAGTTGAACAGTATAAATATAACCAAATTATATTACTAGGGCTAACAATTTAAAAATAGAACACATGACAAGCATTAAATAATATCCAAACATTTTCTTCCATTTGCAGTTTTTATAATTTGATTTGTAAACATATGTAATCTGATTGTTTTTTTTATGCTTATGTTTTGCATTTAATGTCATTCCACTTCAATTTTATTTTTTTAAAACACACATCTTATATACCATGTTAAATACAATAGAATAAAACATACACATTTTGAGCTGATTAAACATAATCAAATTTTGTGTATCTTTTCCACTGTTTCAAAAAAATCATCTAAAAAAATTTTAATTTGTATTATATTGCAACATATATTCTAAGATATAATCTTAATGGTTTATTAGTTCAGTAGAACTAAGTAACTGACCACCAATTTAACCAATTTTAATTATTTCTATTTGGTTTCAATATTACACATAAACACATTGTAGTTTTTTTTTAATACACTCAATTAAGTATATAATAAAAAAATCTATTTTGAAAATTAAAGATTCAAGCCAATGACCGCTCTTGATCATTTTTGGACATTTAATTTTTGTATTTTATCTTTTTGTTGAACATACCTAATAATTGATATGTTTATGTTACTTCGGTTTTATTGCATATATCTATATCAAGGTTCAAATTTTCAAAATTTAGGTCAATTTCGGATATTTTGAAAATTCCCACTATGATCCCGATTTGGATTTTGAATAATCGAGATGCAATAATAAATCATACATACTTGTATTTACAAAAATAAAATGTATGTTATACTACATGAAAAAGTTGATTTGATTATTGAATTTTTATGTTTTATGTTATTTCTGCCAATTTGGATCAGAACTGACAAAAATATCGTGATTTTTGCAAATATTTTGTCGTTTGTCCATTTTTTTGTTATCTTATTTGATTTGTTGTCTTTTCAACGCATTTACATGTTTGCTTCCTTTTTATCATTATCTGTGATTTTTTGCTAAGTTTTCAACACTTAAGAATCCAGAATTTGAACCGGAGTTGAAATTCGAACTGGATTCCGTTCCTTTTGCAACCAAAATCGGAATGGAATTATCGAAATGTACATAATCTCACCAAAATTTCGAACTATGATCTATAACAAGTTTTGAGGTTTCGATTGAAATATTGATATTCTGGTCGTTCCGTTTCGGTGTCAGTGGAGACCGAAACAAAACCAAACTGAAACTCCGGTTTAATAAAAAAACAACTAAACTTTAAATTTTACAAAAGAAACTGAAAAAAAGAATTAATTTGAGTTTCAAATATATGAATATTCAAAATCTGAAATTTTAACTTATAAAACATACAAAATCACAAAAAAAATAAATGGTGTAACTACAGAAGGTTGAAAGCAAAGTAATGAATTAAAAAAATTAGTGTTATAAATATTTATAACTAATCAGTATTGTTTGTTTACATATTATTTAAATAAGTTAATCAATATATATGTAATTATATGAGAAAACATAACGAAATCCGAAATCGAAACTGAAACTGAAATTCCAAAATTTACAAATTAGAAATTTCTAAAATTATAAAAGACCAATACCGAGATTAGAATTGAGATCTCGTATCTTGATGTATAATAAGATATATTGACCATTCCAATAGTATTGGATACAATACATATTGACTATACCGTTAAATTTTTTGTAGTTGCATAACTAAATGGTTAATATAAAGGAGTCTAGAGCCTGTAAATTGTATTCTAAAGAAATTATGGTTGCTATGGACGGTTACTTGATACAAGCTATCTCCAAAATCGATTTTAAGACGAACGAATTTACATATGCTTTGTTTGGGATTTAACTGGACTGAGTATAAACATTCTTTCCATTTCATCAAAACAAAATATTATGTTTCAACGAGATTATAATAAGCATTGAAGACACCAATGTTAGAGAGATAAAATTGAAGGGTTTGTGCTTCATTTTGGCAGAAACAAAGAGGAGGAGAGTGAGTTCATGTCTTGGGAGTTTATTTCTACATGTATGAAGCGTAAACACAAAGCTGGTTTTTAAAATTTAAACAGCGGTCAAAAAAGAGGGAATTAGGTAAAAGGACAAACTTTAAAAAAAATTAGGCTGAAGGACACAAAGTTTCATTTTTGGACTGAAGGACAAACTTTAAAAGAAAATTAGGCTGAAGGAAAATGCTAAATATAGTTAGCATTTTGTACAGTGCAAACATTGTACAAAATGCTAATTATAACTAGCATTATATCCAGTTTTAAATTGTACAAAATGCTAGTTGTATTAGCATTGTCCTTCAACCTAATTACCTTCAAAGTTTGTCCTTCAGCCTAAAAATAAAACTTGTTGTCCTTCAGCCAAAAATTTTATGAAAATTTGTCATTGTGCCTGTTTTTCACGTCAAAAAATGTATGGTCGATAAATGGTCAACATATTAATATATATTGAATAGTTTTGACAGAACTGAGGCATATTTTAAAAACGACTTAATCTTTCTAAATTAGTTGGAAGAAAGAAGACGTGATATTTACAAGAAATTAATGGAGATCTGAAAAGTGATCAAACTCGTTTGTGAATGAAATAACGGAGGAGAATTTATTTGAAGGAAGAGAGATGATTTAGAATGATGGAGCAATGTCATATTAAGGTGAAGTAAATTGTTTGCTGTAAATTGCAAAGAGAATAAGAAGGTACTCAGGAAACCCAAAAGGATGACAGACATTTATGGTAAAATAAGCATTTCTAGACGAACATGAAATACATGTATGATTGTTGAGCATACGTATGGACGTAAAGTGCATTGGCCGATGACAAAGGATTAATTTGGTCTTAAGATATAAAAAATATTTGATAAATATGATTCAGACGTTATATAGCATTATATGTATTTAATTTCAAATGCAGAGTGTTGAATTTTATGATCTGAGTTACACAAGTTCTTGTGCTATATTAGTGATTGTAGGCATATAGTAAATGGTGTGTGGAATCAAACATTGATCAAACTTATATTGGCAATGTTACTCTGGCTCTCTAGGCGTGACCAGTGCATGTGTATATTAAAATAAGTATTTAATAATTATACCTGCAAAAGTGTTGTTGATTATGTATTTATCATTTACTTGTACCTATTTCTTGAGATTAGACTTATACTGGTCTACTGAAATTTCGATTTCAAACTCAATACAGACACACTTTAGTGCGTTGTGTAAATTAGACACAATATTATCATTCTAAATGTATTTTCATATTGTTAGATTTGAGAAACTCTATAGCTAAAACAAAACCATGATTCAGTACCAATAAAACTCATAAATCAAGGTAATTACTGAAACTGAAATTTATCTTTTATCAAAATTCATCATTTTAAAAACAAACATACATGCGCACACGCACACGCACGCGACACACATACATATATACATGCATGCAAACATTCATGTGTGTGAGTCAGTCCGTCCGGTGCAATAGTCAGAATGGATCTCACGTGCTAGCAAAAGAGCAAAGGAAAGCAAGACAAACTGAAACTGGATGGCTTTATCACAAGCTTAAATAAAAGAAAAGAAGAGAGATTCTCTTTGCCAAGCTAACTTTCCTCTATTCCTTTAACTAGAACTATATGCTAGAGACTCCAGGGAGTGAGAAGCTAAGGACCCGTTTGGTTTGCTGTTTTTAGTTTTGTGTTTTCGTCTAAACAAAATTGCGCATTTCTTATGCATTGTTGGAAAACACACAATTTTGAAAAATGAAATTAACATAGAAAATAGAAAACAAGTTTATTTGATTTTTCGTGTTTTGAGACATAACAAAAGGACGGAAAACAATGCTTCCCCTCCATTTCCCGTCCATCGTTGTAATGGCTAAGAATTGTAAAAAAAATTCTCATGTTTTCTTGTATTGTAGTGTATGTTGAAAACGCAAAACACAAAACTCAAAACGAAACCAAACGGACCCTAAGATTTCACTCGAATTATCGAGGGCTTGCGCCCCACACCCCATCCAATCCCAGGTTGGGTCCCATTGATCCATTCTTTGGATAATTTTTACCTTGCCCTCGAAGTGATCTTGGGCCTCAAGCCGGATCAACTCTGTTAGTGTAAATTTTATAAAATGTTTTGTATGAGTTATTTTGTTTTGAAATAAGAAGAAAAGAGAAAGATTGGAAATAGTCACACATCTTAGAATATTGAGAAATATATTTGTTTAAATATACTTTTCTCAAGAGAAGATGGGGTCCTTTAGGCATTCAAATGTTTGTTCTATTGTGAGGAGGGAAGACATGCATAATCAATACACGCGCGCCGCTGTCCGATCGACCGTCTGTCCGACCGAGTTGGGTCCAGATTATATTTTGGACAATAGGGAAACATGACTATTGCAAAAACAGAGCGAATGAGAATAGATGCCTCACGAACGTAAATGGCGGGAGAGGCAACTTTTCAAACGAAAAGACACATCTTCATCCACCATCACTACTACAAAACAGGCCATTTGCATCGGTTGTTTACTCCCCTTTTGCATCAGTTCAACATTCGATGCACATGCAACCGATGCAACAGGCTTAACAGTTTTGCATCAGTTCTAAAACCAATACAAAACGGTCCTTTTTGCATCGGTTGTTACTAACAACTGATGCAAAAATACGGTTGGTTGCTTGGACACAACCCTCATGTTGCATCGGTTGTAATGAAAACCGATGCAACAAAGGAACTTGTTGCATAGGTTGTTGTTGAAAACCGATGCAAACTAATCCCTCTATTGCATCGGTTTTTTATAACAACCGGTGCAAACTAATCCCTCTATTACATCAGCTATTTATACCTGATGCAAAAAAGCCACTCTCAGAAACCATTATTATAGTACTCAAATAGACAATATATATATATATATATATATATATATATATATATATATATATATTATTGTTGATTGTAACAAACAATTATTTCATGCAATATTACAATCATTCAAAATTAAATTTGACGGCAAATACAAACTGAATAACATAATACCAAAATAAACATATATCAATTATAGTGTTAATAATCTATACAAAATAATGGTTCATACATTCATTTTTGCAGCATAATTCAGATCTTTAGTACAATCATTAAGTGGTATAGTCTTAATTCAGATCTTTAATTAGTACAACCATTAAGAAATAGTATAGTAAAACCCTTAAAAACTTCATGGAATCTTGAAAACCCAAATTTTTAGGCTTCAGCTCAAAACCATATGCTGCATTTCTTTTTTTGCAATGTCAACTTGAACCTGGGAAAACAAGAAATAAACATGTGAATTAGTCATGCACTACCTACGTGTCAAAATAAAATTCTGCTGAATAGAAGAAGCAAGGCAAGTGTTTTGTTTGACTAACTTCTGCCCTTGCATGATGCTAAATTATTTGCTGAGCATAATCGGTCTTACGCGTCAACTTTTGTGCATTGGTTGATATAATTTGAAAATTAATGCATTATTCAATCTTTGCATTGGACGGGCCTTGCAATTATGAATTGACTAAATTTATAGTAAAAAGGGGGAAATTGAAATCTGAATAAAGATACAATCTTTATGTAAACTTTATACTTCAACTGGAAGTAATATTAAATCAACATTGTCAATTTTTACTTCACTGGTTTAAGATAATGATCAGCCGGGAGTTGAAAAGTTGCAAATTATAGTTAAAATTTAACATACTGCCATATTTACAGATCACATGGAATGAACTACAACCCAGGGCAACCAAGCGTAGAAATTTACATTGAACTAATATAGAGAAATAACCAATACACAGCTTAAAAAATTTGGATGAAAGTAGGTGGTGGAAAAATAAACAATATGTGTATGTTTGTGTATAATAAAGGTTAGAGAGGTTTGTTTCATGCAGGTCGTCTGCCTAAAATACTGTCAGTTTCAAACAATTTTACCTCTACATCATACACATATATACACATATTTATAACATAGCCACACCTGGCAGCATACATACATGTAATAATATGTGTTTTTTACCGAGCATAGAGATGCACAAAACCGTTGTAAAAACTCTCGTACGTAAAAAAATTCTTATACTGACATATACTTGCGGAGATGTAGAATAGTATAACCATACTCCGTATATTCAAATGCGGAACAGATAAAGAATAATTAAAATGCGGGACAGTATATTCAGAGAAAAATAGTGTGCACGTACAAATGTGTTTTTTACCGAGCATGGAGATGCACTATCCATTATCACGTCAGATAATTTAACAACAGTGTATGAATAACACTAGCTTACCCTACAATTTCTGTTTTATAAATACCATCAACAACTGTAAGACGATTGACATAAATATTTTATCTCAAAGCAGCTATTTACTCATGCATAAAGCAATACTGCATTACTGGAAATTGCGACGCACTGGCTTACCTACTAGTATCTAATAATGTTATCTAATTAAAAGAAGCCAGTCTTTAATAATAATAAAACATATATATCAGGCATAAGGAGGAAAATGAGTTGATGGTAAAATAATAGCTAAAACATGTGTTGAATGAGTACTCAGTTTTAAAAATAGAGTACACGAAGTACTCAAAAGCTGCCTTCCCTCAACTTGCTCAAACAAACATTTCTAACCTCTGGCCACACTTACTCATTTTCCAGCACTCACCACTTCAACATCAAATTTTCAACTGCAATAAAAAAACCACGGTCGTACTTACAACATTTCGACACAACTACCGCTACATATCAGTCATGATCTCTGCTCTGCCAACAAACTTTAACTTCCTCTCCACCAGTAAACAATTGCATTTTGTTTTCGTATTATCACCACTTATTGGGTACTTAAAATAACAAATAAAACAATCAACAAACATTTACAACATAATTTTTTACTGAAAACAATAGTTGAATAAACATAAAGCCTAGAAGAATTAAAGAACCCAATTTATTAATTTAACATATAGGGTAATATAGCACAATCGGGTCAGTTTAGGAGTACATAAACAAATTTAATACTAAGAATCAATTATGGAAGAAACAAAACAAACAAAAGAAACATTAAAAAAACGTTGAGTTTGCAATTGACCAAAGAAGATTTTGCTACCAAATGACAAAAGTAAGTTTTGGATTCAGTGTCATATGAGTTTGAAGATGATGACAAAATTGATCAATTATGATGCATGTTCAAATCACTTTCACTCTTTGAAAAACTTACTTCTTCTTCCCAGAATTTGCAACATCTAAAACTGTTTCGGATTTTTGAATCAGAAACATCTAAAAGGTGTTGCGAATCTGCAATTCAGAAACGCCTGAAATGTGATGTGAATCAGATCTCCATCTCTTCTCCCTTCTTTCTTTCAAATCATTTCGGATTTATGATACTGCAGATCATAAATTCGATATTTTTGTCACTGCGGTCAATTCAGAAAATAGTTTGGATCGATTTCGATAGTGCTATCGCAATCGATCTAAGAGAATAATCATCTCGGTTCCATTGTATCTTGAGAGACGATTTGTCTTAACTCACATCACCCATTTGTTTGTTTAAATGAGTGGTGAGGGTAAATAACGTCTTAAGAAAAACGTCATCGACGTGCTTTGGAGGATCTCTCTTACTTTACAGATTTCAACCATTGTCTTTGCCAGATCGAAGAATTACCACCATCAATCTTAAGGCGTTACTCAACAATGGCACCGCACAGTTTGAGAGAGTTCGCTTCTAATTTTACCGAATTGAAAAGGTTCGATGGTGTTAATTCCGTGCGTTGGCAAAAGAAAATGCATTTCATGTTGGCTGGGTTAAAAGTGGTTTATCACTACAAGGGAAAAGACATTTTTCAACGGTTGAAAACCGTCGACGCCCGTCGGAAGCCGTCGGAAAATAAGGCGTCGGGGTGCAGTAATTCCGACGGCTTCCGACACAGTTCGCCGTTAGAATTCCAATGACTTCCGACGGCTTCCGACAGCTTTCGACACTAGTCGGAAGCCGTCGGAAAAAATGATCTAAAAGCTGTCGGAAGCCGTCGGAAAAATATAACCTGAAAGCCGTCGAAAGCCGTCGGAAATCTGCTGCATTTTTTCTGTATTTCTGCTGCAATATAGCCTTCCATCCACATTTCCCATACAAACACTATTCCACCAATACTGCAGAATTCAATATACACAATTCAATATATAATATTCCAACCAAATATCAAAAACCAAACTATACATAATTCACCGAACAAAAAATACATAAAATTAAGTCAAAACACATAACCATTACCCAAACTAATGTACAATACATAATAATATCCACAACACCAAATGTTATATCAATTCCTACATCCCCAACATCCACATAATTATGCAACAAAACAGCTAAGTGTATCATAACATTGTACATAAATCATACAAAACAAAAAAAACATACCAACCAAAGCAATCAATCAATCTCCTCCCGAACCTGAGCCAGTAGAGGAAGGGAAGCGGCCACCATACTGCTGCATGTACTTGGCGATACGCTGGTCTAGCAACTGTGTGGTCTCTATGGCCTGCCGACGGTTCTGCTCCTCCAGCTGCGCCACTCTAGCCCGCAAATCTTAGATCTCTGCTAGATCGATCTAAGCTCTAGTCTGCCTACCCCGTCTCTGACTGCTGGCCTGTAATAAATATTAAATTTAGTTGTGTGATCTCTGTAAGTGTATGTATTGAATTAAAAATATGCATATATCTGGCAAACTAAATTAAATAACATGTCTTTTTCGTTATTTTTATTTTTGAAATGACATTCAAGTAACGAATTAATATATTTTGGTAATGCATAATATTTTCATAACGAAGTGACTCAAAACCAATGTACTGAATTTGAAAACTTATATGATACCCAGTATATTATTTATTTACCACTTGATTGCCAAATCTGTATCGTCTTCCATGCTCCGATGGATCCATAACTGACTCAAAAATAGCATCCTCCTCATCCATTGTCAGTTGATCTCAACCCGTATCAGCAAGGAGTTTATGGCGCTACTCTATAAACTTTTCCTGCATTAACAAATTAATATCATCATATCTTCTTTCATTATATTTTAAAAAGTAGAACAATTACTAATACTGCATAAAATGAAATATGCTTACATGGCTCTTGGTGGATTTATCGTCGTGCCATGTATACGAAACTGTCCCATCTGGATTTACATGCTCAACAGCATGCGTACGAGTAAACACGTCCATATAGCCCATGGGACCATGCGCCTCAGCTTCCTGAAATTAATTTTTACATAAAATTATTGTACATTTGAAATTATATAGCACAAATTATTTACAACTTGCATTCGGTAAATTTACCAACTCCTGCCGATACTACTGAAATGACTTCGATCATCCACGATGAGTGACAGAATTTTTATTTTTGTTTGCAAAGTTTCTTTCCGACTCTGCCTGTACTTTCAAATTTTGATACATTATTTATCGATCATGTATTTTTTGATATTTACTACCAGTCAAAAAATTAGTATACTTGCCTTCGCCTCATAAGTTTCCCAGTATCCCAACTATGCTTGCCATACGCTCTCCCCCATCCAACGTGGTTTCTTACCTGATTTCTTGATTTCGGATATCGAGTCCCTATAGTTTTTACGCATCTTCTTCATCCAATACCCTCGTGCCAACTGCATATCATCTGTCTGAATGTCTATCTCAGCCTGTGTTTCACGATAAAAAGAAAAAAGAATAATAAAAAGCAAAAAGAATATTAAACTGTAACGATAAATAGTAAATATACTTACTAGGACATCCTGCCAAATACACACTACTATGTGGGGAGGGATGTTATCCCACTTCGGCCAACACGCACTCATCCTACTCCGGTAAGAAGCTCTAGAAACGTCCAACACAACCTTCGAGGGAAGTAGGTTGAACCCCCTGTTTTTAAATATGATACATATAAGTATGTATATCAAAAAAATAAAATAAGACGCTGAATAAAATTTAATTCTTACCCCTCTGCTCTAGGTACTAATGAAACTATAGGACGCTGTGATGCTTGCGATGGACCACTGCCATCGCCTCCTGAAGATCGGGAAGAGCTCCTACCTCTAGATGACATTACGGTAATCTTGTGACATATATACACATCATTTCAAAAGAGAATAATAACATGATAATGAAGTATATTTCATACGTAAATGACATCAACGGTATAAATTGCTAAATTAATGACTGAAATGGAAATAGAAATGGTAGTGTGTTATACCTGATTCATAATGGGTCTCATGTTCCGACGATAAGCAGATTACATTGCATTTTTAATAAAAACTGCTAAATAGATGACAAATGGAAATGACATAAAACATGTAAACAATGGTAAACGTATAGATTTGGTTTCATAGTTACATTAATTTCATAATACATCAAGAATTCAACATAGTTACATCAATTGAAAAAAATCAGATTTGGATTTTAATCAATCATCATCGTCTTCTGATTCAGATTCGGTCTCGTTTTCTATGATATTTTCCTCTGCACTATCAAACGCTTCTACCAAAACATTTGATTCATCGATCAAAGGACCAAAATCTGTATGATCGTCTGTAATTATTATTTCGTTATTTTCCTCAAGATCTGCCTTATAAGCTTGTTCGTCTGGAATATTCTTCCCATTGAATGTAAATCTGGCCTTTGTCTTCAAAACTGCAGACCAATCTACTTTATCTCTTTTTAGAGATGGATAAGGAGCGTAATAAACTTGCGATGCTTGTTTGGCTAGTACAAAAGGATCGTACTTGTGATAGTGCGATGTATGCTTTATTTCGATAAGATTATAATCCTTATGCACATTAATTCCAGAACCTGGAACATTGCTAAACCAATTGCATCTAAATAGAAACACCTCCTCCGCGGGTCGTGAGAAATATGTCAGCTGCAAAATTTGTGTTAGAACGCCATAAAAATCATTTATGTGATTTTCTGGATCGTCACTACCTTTTACAAATACACTAGTATTATTCGTTAATTTTTCTGCACCGTATTCTTTGGTGTTAAATTTATATCCATTGACGAAATATATTGGATATGTCTTGACCACTCTTTTTGCTCCCATCGCAAGATGTTTCAACCCTTCGTCAACAACATAATTTCTCGGCTCATAAACGTAATTTGAAAACAACCGGAAAATTCTTTACTGAGATTTCCGTTTGGATGTTCACGTTCATAAACACTGTATATATAAACAAATTATTACATTAGGTTATACACGCGCATGCATTATAGAAAAGAATAAAACACAAATTATTATTTCAGATTACCTAACAAACGGTGCAACCTCGACACAATTTAGAAGAATATAAGTGTGTGCTACATGAAGATCTCTATCGTCTAGCCATATTTCTACACATTTTCCAGGAGGCCGACCATGTTGTCTAAAAATAGATAACATTGCTTGAGAGGACTCTTGTTCGTCTCCTTCGTCATTACGAGGAACACTTTCAAATGATATATTCACATGGTCACTGAAATAGTGAGAGAAAAAGATTGAAGCTTCTTCTTCGATGTAAGATTTACATATTAAACCTTCAACTCGTGCTTTTTGCCTCACTTTTTTCTTCAGATGATTTAGATATCTATGGAAAATTAATTTACATTAACTTCATGGTCGAAAATGCAATTAAATTACGTGATAACATATTACATACCTCTTAAATGGATACATCCATCCATATTGGACAGGACCTCGAAGTCGTGCTTCAGATGGGAGATGAACAGGTAAATGTTCCATTACATTAAAAAAAACCTGGCGGAAATATTTTCTCTAATTTGCAGAGCAATATAGGAATATCTACTTCAAGTTTACGTAAACGTTGCACTTTTAAAGTAGTCGAACAAAGCTCTTTGTAAAACATACTAAGCTCCGTTACTACCTTCCAAACTTTTAACGGCAGTAGTTCTTTGAACATAACGAGAATTCCATCATTATGTGACAGTCGTGGCTTTTCATTCCGCTCAATCTACCATTTTTAAAGTCAACACATCTACGAAGATTTGATGATATTCCATCAGGAAATCTTAACCCTTCCACCCATTTTAACACAACTTTAACTTGATTATTATCTAATTCGTAACATGCTTTGGGTTTTTTACTGTCATTTGGTTTCATATAAAGCTCAGGACGTTTGCATAATTCTTCTATATCGCGTCTTGATTTCAAATCATCCTTCGTCTTCCCTTTCACATTCAAAATTGTGTTAAAAACATTATCAAATACATTTTTCTCATTGTGCATCACGTCTATATTATGACGAAGCAGAAGATGTTTCCAATACGGCAACTCCCAAAAAATAGTTTGTTTGCACCAGTTATGAACAATCGATTTGCCTTCAATTTCTGTTTGCACTCTAGTTTCATATATCTTTGGATAGTCCCTAACAAGTTCATATATGTCTTCGCTTGACCATATCGTCGGTGGTTGTCTAGTTTCTACTCTATTAGCTAAAAAGTTTTTCTTGTCTCCTCTGAAGGGATGATTTACATGGAGAAAATATCGATGACAGTCAAACCATGAAACTTTCTTACCATGAGGTAAAGAAAACGCTCGTGTTTCATCTATGCAATATGGACATGCTAGACGACCGGTAGTACTCCATCCTGAAAGCATTGCATAGGTAGGAAAATCACTTATAGTCCACAACAAAGAAGCAAACATACGAAAACTTTTCTTCTTGGACACATCGTATGTTTCTACTCCTTCGTTCCACGGTATTTTTAACTCCTCAATCAACGGTTGTAGATATACATCGATTCCTTGTGTCGGATCGTCGGGGCCAGGAACGACAACAGTAAGAAACATATATTGTGTTTTCATATACATCCATGGAGGTAAATTATACGGTGTGACGATAATGGGCCAGGATGAATATTTAGAACCAAATTGAGAAAATGGAGAAAACCCATCCGCACATAATCCTAATCTAACATTTCGACTCTCCGCTGCAAAATTTGGATGCGTTTTATCGAAATGCTTCCATGCTTCTCCATCGGCCGGATGTGTCAACGTATCATCTTCCTCCGTTCTCACACTATGTCATCTCATATTAGATGCAGTAACAGAAGATGCATATAATCTTTGAAGCCTTGGAGTGATGGGTAAGTAATGCATACGCTTGTACGGAACTTCCTTCCCCTTCTTTTTTCTTGGTTTGTATCTCTCCTGATTACAAATTTTACAATTTCTAAGGTTTGCGTCTTCTTTCCAAAACAACATGCAGCCTTTTAAACATGTATATATTTTTTGATAAGGTAAACCAAAAGCCGAAATAAGTTTTTTAACTTCATAGTGATTTTCACACATTAGATTATCGGGCGGCATATGTCTTTTTGCAGCTTATACAACAACCGTAAACCCAACTTCAGTGATGTTGTATTTTGACTTCATCGCACTGTGTTCTACGATTACTGACAGCTAGTGACGCTTTTACAACCATCCCAAATAGGTTTCTTAGCAGCATCTAGTAAATCATAAAAAAAATTTGCTTCAATATTTGGTTCTTCAACATTTCTATCATCGTCGTCAACTTCAACTATAGAAAACATTGATCGTGCTGCATCTTCGACCATATTTTCTATACGGGTCATCGTAACTACTTCGTTAACGACACTTTCAGACTCTACAGAAGTATTTGCTATAACTTCTCCATGCCGATCCCAAACATAATACTCGGGTACGAAACCATTTTGACACAAATGAACTTTCACAATATCTGGTAATAAATACTTCAAATGTCTACACCTACTACACGGACAACGAATTTCTGGATCATTTCCGTTATTACTTAAAGCGAATTCAAAAAATACCTTTATACCATTGTAAAAATCTTCTTTTATTAAGCCTGTCAGTCTTTTTTTTGGTACATCCATCTCCTCCGATCAACAAAATAATCAATCATTTTTCCTATTTAAGAAAATGAGTCACAAAATTAAAAAACAAAATAATCAATCATTTCATGGTCGTATAATATTTGAATTTAAAGAACTATTTCACAAATAAAAAATATTTTCAAATATGACACATTTTATTTTTTAACGTATCGATACAAAATTTTGTACAAAAGGATTTTTTTTTCCATGGTCAAGCATCCTACTTCCCATTACAAACACAGTAAGCATTTACATTTTGTATATTACTTCATCTCAAACGATCCAACAAAATTTCGGAAGCATTTCCATTTTGTTCCCTGCATTGTACACAAATGCGTGTACGCAGGAAACAAAAAAGAAAAGTTAGGCCGAAATTTTATGAACCGTTTGAGATGAAGTAGTATAAAAAATGTAAATGCTTACCGTGTTCATAACTTATCCAATACAGGGACAAATCCAACAAACATTATACCAGATGAATATAAATGGTCGTTTTTTGAAAAAAAACGACTATTTATATAACGATCATGTACAACACTCGTCAGACGGGGCCAAAAACTCTCTAAGGAACATTAGTTAATTAAATGTGCGCATTTTACGAAAAAATACAGTTTTACTAACTGTTCATATTTACAAAACTATATTTTAATTTAACACGTTTATTCGACGTATTACATCAACATAAGGCTGGTTTAACATTTTTGTCATTTTTCAATACGCACAATTACAATTTAGACTCATGCTTTTTTTTGCATAAGTCAATACGTGCACGTACAATATAATACTCCTAGCTCGTGCATTCATTTTATCTTTTTCCAACCAACACAATACAATGATAGCAGCGCTACACACATATACAATCGTAGAATCAAGGCATACACAACGATTTACATATACACGAACAACCACAAATTATACATATTTTCACAATTTCACGATAAAAGATGAAATAGGTATACCATTGAATGCAAGAAACTATTATAACACTATTGGAAACAATTTCAATCACTAATTAGCCCTAATTTATCAACTTATGCAAATCTAGAAATAGGGTAAAAATTGAATTTTTCGCGAAAATAAGAGATTATACCTGAGCTAGAAAGCAAGAGAGGTTGAATACGTAGCCGAAAGGATGCAAAAATACGAAATTAGTGATTGGAGGCTTGGGGGGTGAATTTGGGAATTTGGGGAATTTTTTTCGTATGCTGAAATGAGGAAGAAGAGGCTCGGCTGGAGTCTGATGTTTGCGATTTTTCGACGGCTTCCGACGGCCGCCGACGGCCCGTCGGAACGGCGGTCGTCGGAAGCCGTCGGAAAATCACCGTCGGAAGCCATCGCCCCACCCTGTCGCTATTTAAACCTTTTCTAGTAGTGTATGTTCTTACGATGCCAAAGCCAGAGGAAACGGAGAACGAGACTTTTGCAGAAGCACGATCAAGACTAAAATGGAAATAAGATGATTACATATGCAAAGGGCACATATGCAATGCAATGACAGATACTTTGTTCGATATGTACTATAGTAAATCAACAGCCAAAGAAGTTTGGGATGCATTGAAGGCCAAGTATCTAATGGAGAATGCAACAAATAAGAAATTTTTGACTACTAAAATTTTTAATTATAAAATGACTGATGCTAGACCAATAGTAAACCAATTCAATGACATTATGCATATCCTAAACTAATTCAACTAGCATAAAATGAATATGGATGAGGAGATAAAAGTCTCATACATAATAGACAAACTTCGCCCGTCTTGAAAGATCAAAGGAAAATCGTTAAACAAAAAAAGGAGGATATGAGTGTGGATAATCTTGCACAGTATTTGCAAGTGGAAGAACAATTTAGGTAGAAAGAAATCACTGAACCAACAGTGTTTCCATCTAAGATTCACATGGTGGAGGATAAAAAGGAAAACAAAACCTATGAGAACTGTAACGACCCGCTATTTTGGACCATTCGCATCCGCACATGTCGAACTTGAATGATTCAAAATACCGAATTGTTAATTTATATTTGGCAAAACTGAGCATATACAGTAAATAAATAATCACAGATCACAGACACAGAGTAATAATTGCAGCAAAACAAAAGATAGTAGTTCATGAAGCTACTATATACATATCAGAGTAAAATAAGGTACAACAGATGTCTCGGATACAATAATCAAATACAATATCAGAATACATCACTAGAATCAACTTGATATCTGAAACTGGATAGATAGCTGGATCTCCAAGCGAAGCTCCTACTCCAAAGGTGAGTCTCGAATACTGGTACACTCAGTCTGACCCGAGCGTAAAGGAAAACACAAAACACTCGAGTCAGGATTAACATTCTTATATCAATAAATCCAACTCAAGTGAAATAGCAACTGACATACAAGTAACTCAAAGGATGTTGGAATAACCATCCTTTAAGGATCCGTTAAACTATCTACTATGTAGTAGTGTACGATAAGTAGATAATGCCTATCAGTAATATAAAGTATCAAAATAGTGTTAAGGCGTTACCATTATCCCCCTTAACACATTTTATATAAGCGTTATAGTCTATACAGCATTGTAAACTCCACCGTAAACTAGTGGGATATCAGGGAGTACTCCATAGGTATAATACAAAACAAATCGTAGTGGTCGTGTATATAGGGATATAAGTATGACAAGGCACATGAGGCAATACCCAAGGTAGTGAAACTACTGTTTGCCTGATCTGGACTGGTGAGAACGCATCGTCGCAACGATCGCAACACCACGAAACAACACTCCCAAAATTTCGAGGGTGCACCAATCGATAACAAGTAATGAGTAGTTTTCGAAGAAGTGTGTTCGCTCGAGGTAGCTAACCCCATTTGGCCCGGCACGGCTCCTGTTTTAGTCATTTCCAATTTGACACAATTGTCAAGGATATCCATTACCGTTCTCTTTCTTCAATCATCAACGTACGTCATTCCAACCACTTCATTCTGGATCACACTCCGTGCATAGTTATTAAAGTGGTTTTCGGTTTAGATAGTGAGTATGTCCCTAACCGATTCCGGTCTCTTTAATAACTTTCGTGATTATTACACCGATTGGTCGTTTATATATTTCAAAACCAAATCAATCTCAATTTCAATTAGAATTTGTAAACCAACATTCCATTTGTCCTTCTAAAACAATTCCCATAATTTACTTTCAAAACTTCCAAATTACCATTTCAAAATCTTCAAATTAAATATTTGATTTAAGATAATTGAAGTATTCATTTAAATTCGTATATAAGTTTCATTCCGAAATCATTTGAATTAATTTAATTTAACATTCAAATCAATTTAAATTCATTGATCGATTTCATTCAACATCCGTTAAATAAATTTGTCATTCAATTCTATTTAATTTCCAATTCATTTAATCAATTACTTAAGTTCAACTTCATTATATCAAAACTACAAATTGAAATAAATCCCATTTTATTCTTGTTAAAGAAATTCAATTCCACTTATTCATTTACATAGTTACAATTTCAAAACTCAATTAATAAAGAAACTTAATTTCACTTATTCAAGAAGTTCAATTTTACTTAATAAAGAATTCAATTTTATTAATTATTAAATAATTCAATCTTATTTAATTATTAAATAATTTCAAACTTAGTTATTAATAATTTCAAAACTTAATTATTAAATAATTTCAACTTAATTATTAAATAATTTTAAACTTAATTATTAATAATTCCAATTTTAAAACAACATTCTTTCATTCAACTACTATGTTAATATTTTGATTCAGATTATTAAGTATTAACATTCCTTCCATAAAAGTTCAAATTCCAACTTCATTTCAAAACCTTATTATTTATCCAAATAAAATCTTTATTTTATTTTTAAATCAAATTATTGACCAATCGGTTTTTATTTAATTCTCTATCCTAAGTCAAAGTTAATTTGGGTATTTATCATTTCAACCCGATTCCATTTCAATTCAAAAAAATCAAAGCACAGCAAAGGGAACTTGCAGTGTGATAACTGGGATGGTGTCAAAGTAAATAAACAAGCAATAGCAAACATCAATAACAATCCAATAAATAAATTCAATAATCCCGAAATAATCGTATTAATTTACATTGTTGTTTGTGCAAATTAATATAATTATTTCTAGAATCTACACTATCATTTCATGTGGATTAAAGATTATTACACTAATATTAATACGGTTCTTCACTTGATATCTACTATTCAATTTCATACTACATCGATTTAAACAACATACATTTAAATGGTTCAAGGTGTATTTTACCCAATTTCTACGTGTCAATTAATTCAACATTTAAAGGGTCATATTATGCAAATGTCATCTAATCAAATTTAACATGTATCAAATCTAACTATCCTACGCGAATTTAAATTTCAAATTATTTATCACTTACGACATTAACAATTTAACGTCCAATGTCAACAACAAACAATCAATCGTTTAACAACCAAACTGGATTATCATTGTATAAATAACAGACAATGGTGTCAGATGTCACAGGTGAACTGATACAGGTAAAACATATATATAACAGTGTAGTTAACTAACAGCAACACATTACAATTGTCGTTTCAATTGAAATCAAATTTAATAAATAAAAGAACATTAATCGTGAGTGATTGCTCACCTTTCGAGGCTAAGGAATAGATGATGAAATTGAGTTATGAACTCCAGGCACGAATCCAAATCAAAGCTAGATTTAAACTCGAATCGACAAAGAGGCTGATAAGAAGGAATTGACAAAATCCAAATCAGAACTGGATCGATGGGAAAATTTTGATATAAGTGAACTTATATAACTATATATAGCTATAACTATATCAAATTCAAATTTCAAACACAATTTAAATTTATATATATATATATATATCAAAATCATTGTTTTTAAACCAAACACATATATTTATCATCTATATGCAAGAATTTTCTTCCAAGGATCAATATTGAATTTAAACATATATACATATATCAAAATCAATATATATATATATATTCCAAGGTCTTTATAAATCTTACTCATACAAACTTTTAACTCATAAATTTTTAACTCATATACATATATTAAAAATCAAAGTTTATAAATACAAAAAAAGGAATCGAAATCAACTGGTTTGTACACATGCAGACAATATAAAATTTTTGTACTAAGTTACATATATGCAGACTCATATACCCATTACATTTTAAACTAAATATCTATTTAAACGACATAACTTACTTTATATAATATATTTAACTCAACAGATCCTGAACAAACTTTACACTTTACATATATATATATACTTTAAAACTTCCGTTCAAAATAAAATCTACACATACATATTTTATTTCAAACTCTATACAAAATTATATACATATATATTTGAAATGAAATATATATAGGATAAAACCAAAGTGTACATAGTACACGTTATAAATTTCAACCTGCTAATTATATATAATACTTTGCATATGGACTAACATTATGCCGACCACAGCAGACTAACATTATAGAATATATATAACAGTGGGCTCACCTTATACATATCTTACAACAATAGACCGAACGCAAATTATACTATATCTATATAATAGTTTTTCTTAGCTGACATGTACCCTATACTATTTAACATGCTGTTTAATTTACATAACTACTACTTATATATTTATTAGCTGTCAAAACATATAACCTATACCCTTTAAACAATGAAATATAATACTTTTAATATTATAATATACAACTCAGCCTGTCTATAAATATGTATAAATATATACTGACTAATATATATTGCACTTGGAAGAAAGATTTCAGATCTAAGCAATATTTTATATACACTCATATAACTCACGCATATATTCACACATTACAAAAGAAAAATCAATCTTTAAATGAAATACGTATATTACCTAAATAAAAGAACAAAGTGGAAGCTTGGGGGAGCGACACGATCGAGTGAGGCTGTGCTTGCTGCAACGTGGTGAAGGTTGCGATGTGGTGATAAGACGGCGGAAGGTTGTCACGCGGTCTCGGGTTGGGAAGTGGGGCCAGAGGTGGGAGTTGATGATGATGGGCTGGAATGGTGGTCAGGGAAGACGTGGAAGCACAGGCGGAGGTCGATGGGTGGACGGTGGTGGTCGGGTCTTGCGGGTGGCCCTGAGTGTCGGTTGTTAGTGGAGTTTGGCGCTTGAGGTTGCGGTGCTGTCACGCGAGAGGATTTTGTGGGCTTCGGTGTTTGGTGGAAAGGGAGAGGCTATGTGAGAGATGGTCGGAGAGACAGAGAGTGATGGAAAGAAGATGCGCATGGGGTTGGAGGTGGAAGAGTCCGTGCACGATCTCTCTGATAAAAGAGAATGGGGAGAGTATGGCCATTTGTACGCGGGTGGGAGAATTGGGCTGCGATATGACTGTTTATTTTGGTGGCAGTGGCGGATGCGTGAGGCGGAGGATGGGTGATGAGCAGGCGAAATGGTGGATGAGCGGGCGAAAGTATAGAAAGACAGAAGTGACTTATACTTATCTTCATAAATAAAAGGGCAGACAAAAATGAATACAAGCAGGCAAAGATCCAAACTTATGTAAACTATATTTATTATTTTAGTATAAAAAGGCAGAACAAAAGAGGAAGAAGCCCCAATGCATAAGGACGACCAGTGAATATGAAAAGTTGGAAAAATAAAAGTCAGGTTGTGAATTGAAGGAAATAAATGCCAAATGGCCATTGGTTTAATACACGGTAGGAATTGAATAGCCACAAGAAATCAAAAGGCACGGAACGTGCACCGATACGGTTACCGTTTTGTAAATTCCACCGCTTATCGGACAACAAAATACCGAATTGAATATACGTAGAGATCAGCGCGACGAGACGATCAAAACAGTATACAAATATCAGTGGTATGATTGAATTATAAAAATTCGAATTTTCTACTAGCGGAAAATGCAGCAAAAACGCAGAAAAATAAGATCGACGGAGCTAAAGAAGTCCGAATTTTGAAAAACAAAAAATGACGACTTGCTCAGAAGATAATTTAGAATTTTTCCATATAAAATATTTAGGTTTCGAAAACATTTTTATTTTCATCAATTACTAACCGATTAAATTGAAATAAAATTACACACGAAAATAAACTTTCATATTTTCGGATGAAAATTTACCAGTTGCTATGTTTAATTAGACGCATTCTAAATATCAAAATTTTACTTCAAAATTTTATCGTTTAAAATTTCACAAAATTTCAACTAATTACGTTATTAAAACAGTTAAAATTTACGGGTCGTTACACTCTCCCCCACTCAAAACTTTTCGTCCCCGAAAAGAAAGGAGGTAGGAGAATAGAAACAACCAGAAAGAAATAGATTGGAATACAAGTAAAACAATTAATTTAAACCATATAAATTTCAATTTAAATTAATTAATATTTAACAATTTGGTTAAATCCCTTTGAGTTTACTTAAGTTAAATCAATCTATCTATTTCTAAATTCATTATCTTATTATCTAGTCATCCTCAATTAACAATTTCTAGATCATCAATTTTTTTAATCATTTATTGTACTCATATTTTATTCAACAAATTTAATTCTTTATTCCAAATTATAATTAAGTTTATTCCACTTAATATATATCTTATTACATATGTTTAAACCGTATAAATTAATTTAAACCATATAAATTTCAGTTTAAATCAATTTATATTCAATAATTGATTTTAATTTCAAGGTATTTCCATACGTTAATCAATTTAAATTTATTAATTCCTTCGAACAAATATATTTGTCTCATCTATTATTCAATTAAATTATTATTCTATTTATTTCAATTAATATTTATAACTAAAATTTAAGTGTATAACTTTTATTATAACCACTCAAATTCTATTTATAAAGGTCATTTTATATTGTATATTATCCAATTACATTTTAACTTCTGAATAATTTAGGTAAGTTATATTGAAATGCAATTTAATACTATACAAATAAAATTTTCAAATTCAATTATTTCAAGTTTAAATATTTATCCAAAATTTTTGACTTCAGTTTATAATTGAAATCATCTTTAAATCAAAAACTTAAGAATTTAAATCTCCGATTTACTTCAAACAATTTTGAGATAAATATATATAGTATATATCAGATCAAAATTAAATCTTTATATATATAATAAATCAGGTCATACCACAGAAATTCAAATCAAATTAAATTTCCAACCAAAGTGTAGCAAAGCTACTGAA
The DNA here is from genome assembly GCA_030737815.1 of Allium fistulosum. Classification (NCBI taxonomy): domain Eukaryota; kingdom Viridiplantae; phylum Streptophyta; class Magnoliopsida; order Asparagales; family Amaryllidaceae; genus Allium; species Allium fistulosum. The sequence goes on from CM060906.1 coordinate 620,461,164, forward strand.
TGATTTCTTCACTTCGAAACTCGAAAATGAATGTCGATGATGCGGCTGTCATCACCGAAATTATTTTCCAGCGACAAAAGAGAAGAGTACTGATTTAAACTTTAAAATTCTTTGGAAATCATTTATATTCGAAAATACTTTATATAATATACATTTAAAATTTTAAAACCAAAGTTTGGAACCGTCGGAAATTAAACTCAAATTCCTGATTTAAATTTATTTAAATTCCAAATCAATTTATACCATGTTTATAAATTCATTTAGAACAATAAATGATAATCAAATATTAACATTTCAAACAACCAATTAATTAACCTCATTTTTTTTCATTCCAGAAAATTTTACTTATATATTTATAATATAATCATACAAAATTATTTCATTTACCAAATTTGAAATCAATATTGTGTCAGTTTGCTCTGTTCAAGTGTTTTGGAAATCCTATCGATAGCGTTGATCAAATGAATCGATCGAAAATCCAAACCAACATCAACAACTCAAACAACACAATGTATAAAACATTTTTAATATTAATTTACAAATACACTTCCTCGCTCGACGATACAATAATGGATTTCAAGGCAAGGATAGAGATTCAAATTTAATGGACTCAAATCAAAGAGAATTTTGATTCGAAGATAAGTTCGAAACAAAGATATGATGATTAAATAACAAAGTGGGAAGATTGATAAGTTTATATAAATCGCGGGCAACCTTAACCAGGTCGACCGTGACTTCAAGAATAAGATCGATGCATAATTTCGAGGCAAATCTACATTTGATCTCAAGAAATAGAATTCAGGCATAGCAGGAGATAGATAGCATCGTAAACCGAGGATACAAAAATCTCCGGTAAATCGATGTCTATTGTAAAGGAGTTTCACCCTTTTACAAATCATTCGAAGTTTGGCGAGGCTGCCGATTCATTATAAAGATTATTCGAAGTGGAGTTATGGGATACTCCAGAATTAAAAGAAGACGAATAGTGAGGGACACGAATGAATTTCGAAACCGAGGGAACGTTCCAAAATTCAAAGGAATCGAGTCAAAAGGAAGAGACTGAAACTCGAATGAGAGTGATTCTGTAAATACATTTACCATATATGCTAAATTTTGCCTAGAGCTACCAAAGCTCTGATACCAACTGTAACGACCCGCTATTTTGGACCATTCGCATCCGCACATGTCGAACTTGAATGATTCAAAATACCGAATTGTTAATTTATATTTGGCAAAACTGAGCATATACAATAAATAAATAATCACAGATCACAGACAAAGAGTAATAATTGCAGCGAAAACAAAAGATAGTAGTTCATGAAGCTACTATATACATATCAGAGTTAAATAAGGTACAACAGATGTCTCGGATACAATAATCAAATACAATATCAGAATATATCACTAGAATCAACTGGATATCTGAAACTAGATAGACAGCTGGATCTCCAAGCGAAGCTCCAACTCCAAAGGTGAGTCTCGAATACTGGTACACTCAGTCTGACCCGAGCGTAAAGCAAAACACAAAACACTCGAGTCAGGATTAACATTCTTATATCAATAAATCCAACTCAAGTGAAATAGCAACTGACATACAAGTAACTCAAAGGATGTTGGAATAACCATCCTTTAAGGATCCGTTAAACTATCTACTATGTAGTAGTGTACGATAAGTAGATAATGCCTACCAGTAATATAAAGTATCAAAATAGTGTTAAGGCGTTACCATTATCGCCCTTAACACATTTTATATAAGCGTTATAGTCTATACAGCAATGTAAACTCCACCGTAAACTAGTGGGATATCAGGGAGTACTCCATAGGTATAACACAAAACAAATCGTAGTGGTCGTGTATATAGGGATACAAGTATGACAAGGCACATGAGGCAATACCCAAGGTAGTGAAACTACCGTTTGCCTGATCCGGACTGGTGAGAACGCATCGCCACAACGATCGCAACACCGCGAAACAACACTCCCAAATTTCGAGGGTGCACCAATCGATAACAAGTAATGAGTAGTTTTCGAAGAAGTGTGTTCGCTCGAGGTAGCTAACCCCATTTGGCCCGGCACGGCTCCTGTTTTAGTCATTTCCAATTTGACACAAGTGTCAAGGCTATCCATTACCGTTCTCTTCTTTCAATCATCAACGTACGTCATTCCAACCACTTCATTCTGGATCACACTCCGCGCATAGTTATTAAAGTGGTTTTCGGTTTAGACAGTGAGTATGTCCCTAACCAATTCCGGTCTCTTTAATAACTTTCGTGATTATTACACCGATTGGTCGTTTATATATTTCAAAACCAAATCAATCTCAATTTCAATTAGAATTTGTAAACCAACATTCCATTTGTCCTTCTAAAACAATTCCCATAATTTACTTTCAAAACTTCCAAATTACCATTTCAAAATCTTATAATTCAAATTAAATATTTGATTTAAGACAATTCAAGTATTCATTTAAATTCGTATATAAGTTTCATTCCGAAATCATTTAAATTAATTTAATTTAACATTCAAATCAATTTAAATTCATTGATCGATTTCATTCAACATTCGTTAAATAAATTTGCCATTCAAACAATTTCTATTTAATTTCCAATTCATTTAATCAATTACTTAAGTTCAACTTCATTATATCAAAACTTCAAATTGAATTAAATTAAATTCGTCAAATCAAATTCTTTAAATTACAAGTCTTATATTTATTTCAATAAAACACATTTTATTTCTTATTAGAGAAATTCAATTTCACTTATTTATTTACTTAGTTGCAATTTCAAAACTCAATTAATAAAGAAACTTAATTTCACTTATTCAAGAAGTTCAATTTTACTTAATAAAGAATTCAATTTTATTTAATTATTAAATAATTCAATCTTATTTAATTATTAAATAATTTCAAACTTAGTTATTAATAATTTCAAAACTTAATTATTAAATAATTTCAACTTAATTATTAAATAATTTTAAACTTAATTATTAATAATTCCAATTTTAAAACAACATTCTTTCATCAACTACTATGTTAATATTTTAATTCGGATTATTAAATATTAACATTCCTTCCATAAAAGTTCAAATTCCAACTTCATTTCAAAACCTTATTATTTATCCAAATAAAATCTTTATTTATTTTTAAATCAAATTATTGACCAATCGGTTTTTATTTAATTCTCTATCCTAAGTCAAAGTTAATTTGGGTATTTATCATTTCAACCCGATTCCATTTCAATTCAAAAAAATCAAAGCATAGCAAAGGGAACTTGCAGTGTGATAACTGGGATGGTGTCAAAGTAAATAAACAAGCAATAGCAAACATCAATAAAAATCCAATAAATAAATTCAATAATCCCGAAATAATCGTATTAATTTACATTGTTGTTTATGCAAATTAATATAATTATTTCTAGAATCTACACTATCATCATGTAGATTAAAGATTATTACACTAATATTAATACGGTTCTTCACTTGATATCTACTATTCAATTTCATACTGCATCGATTTAAACAACATACATTTAAATGGTTCAAGGTGTATTTTACCCAATTTCTACGTGTCAATTAATTCAACAATTAAAGGGTCATATTATGCAAATGTCATCTAATCAAATTTAACATGTATCAAATCTAACTATCCTACGCGAATTTCAATTTCAAATTATTTATCACTTACAACATTAACAATTTAACGTCCAATGTCAACAACAAACAATCAATCATTTAACAACCAAACTGGATTATCATTGTATAAATAACAGACAATGGTGTCAGATGTCACAGGTGAACTGATACAGGTAAAACATATATATAACAGTGTAGTTAACTAACAGCAACACATTTCAATTGTCGTTTCAATTGAAATCAAATTTAATAAATAAAAGAACATTAATCGTGAGTGATTGCTCACCTTTCGAGGCTAAGGAATAGATGATGAAATTGAGTTATGAACTCCAGGCACGAATCCAAATCAAAGCTAGATTTAAACTCGAATCGACAAAGAGGCTGATAAGAAGGAATTGACAAAATCCAAATCAGAACTGGATCGATGGGAAAATTTTGATATAAGTGAACTTATATAACTATATATAGCTATAACTATATCAGATTCTAATTTCAAACACAATTTAAATTTAAATATATATATATATATCAAAATCATTGTTTTTAAACCAAACACATATATTTATCATCTATATGCAAGAATTTTCTTCCAAGGATCAATATTGAATTTAAACATATATACATATATCAAAATCAATATATATATATATATATTCCAAGGTCTTTATAAATCTTACTCATACAAATTTTTAACTCATATACATATATTAAAAATCGAAGTTTATAAATACAAAAAAAAAGGAATCGAAATCAACTGGTTTGTACACATGCAGACAATATATAATTTCTGTACTAAGTTACATATATGCAGACTCATATACCCATTACATTTTAAACTAAATATCTATTTAAACGACATAACTTACTTTATATAATATATTTAACTCAACAGATCCTGAACAAACTTTACACTTTACATATATATATATATACACACACTTTAAAACTTCCATTCAAAATAAAATCTACACATACATATTTTATTCCAAACTCTATACAAAATTATATACATATATATTTGAAATGAAATACATATAGGATAAAACCAAAGTGTACATAGTACACGTTATAAATTTCAACCTGCTAATTATATATAATACTTTGCATATGGACTAACACTATGCCGACCACAGCAGACTAACATTATAGAATATATATAACAGTGGGCTCACCTTATACATATCTTACAACAATAGACCGAACGCAAATTATACTATATCTATATAATAGTTTTTCTTAGCTGACATGTACCCTATACTATTTAAAATGCTGTTTAATTTACATAACTACTACTTATATATTTATTAGCTGTCAAAACATATAACCTATACCCTTTAAACAATGAAATATAATACTTTTAATATTATAATATACAACTCAGCATGTCTATAAATATGTATAAATATATACTGACTAATATATATTGCACTTGGAAGAAAGATTTCAGATCTAAGCAATATTTTATATACACTCATATAACTCACGCATATATTCACACATTACAAATATAAAAAAATCAATCTTTAAATGAAATACGTATATTACCTAAATAAAAGAACAAAGTGGAAGCTTAAGGGAGCGACACGATCGAGTGAGGCTGTGCTTGCTGCAACGTGGTGAAGGTTGCGATGTGGTGATAAGACGACGGAAGGTTGTCATGCGGTCTCGGGTTGGGAAGTGGGGCCAGAGGTGGGAGTTGACGATGCGGGGCAGTACGGTGGTCAGGGAAGATGTGGAAGCACAGGCGGAGGTCGATGGGTGGACGGTGGTGGTCGGGTCTTGCGGGTGGCCGTGAGTGTCGGTTGTCAGTGGAGTTTGGCGCTTGGGGTTGCGGTGCTGTCACGTGAGAGGATTTTGAGGGCTTCGGTGTCTGGTGGAAAGGGAGAGGCTATGCGAGAGATGGTCGGAGAGGCAGAGAGTGATGGAAAGAAGATGCCCATGGGGTTGGAGGTGGAAGAGGCCGTGCGCGATCTCTTTGATAAAAGAGAATGGGGGAGAGTATGGCCATTTGTACGCGTGTGGGAGAATTGGGCTGCGATGTGACTGTTTATTTTGGTGGCAGTGGCGGATACGTGAGGCGGAGGATGGGTGATGAGCAGGCGAAATGGTGGATGAGAAGGTGAAAGTATAGAAAGACAGAAGTGACTTATACTTATCTTCATAAATAAAAGGGCAGACAAAAATGAATACAAGCAGGCAAAGATCCAAACTTATGTAAACTATATTTATTATTTTAGTATAAAAAGGCAGAACAAAAGAGGAAGAAGCCCCAATGCATAAGGACGACCAGTGAATATGGAAAGTTGGAAAAATAAAAGTCAGGCTGTGAATTGAAGGAAATAAATGCCAAATAGCCATTGGTTTAATACACGGTAGGAATTGAATAGCCACAAGAAATCAAAAGGCACGGAACGTGCACCGATACGGTTACCGTTTTGTAAATTCCACCGCTTATCGGACAACAAAATACCGAATTGAATATACCGTAAAGATCAGCGCGACGAGACGATCAAAACGGTATACAAATATCAGTGGTACGATTGAATTATAAAAATTCGAATTTTCTACTAGCGGAAAATGCAGCAAAAACGCAGAAAAATAAGATCGACGGAGCTAAAGAAGTCCGAATTTTGAAAAACGAAAAATGACGTCTTGGTCAGAAGATGATTTATAATTTTTCCATATAAAAATATTTAGGTTTCGAAAACATTTTATTTTCATCAATTACTAACTGATTAAATTGAAATAAAATTACACACGAAAATAAACTTTCATATTTTCGGATGAAAATTTACCAGTTGCTATATTTAATTAGACGCATTCCAAATATCAAATTTTTACTTCAAAATTTTATCGTTTAAAATTTCACAAAATTTCAACTAATTACGTTATTAAAACAGTTAAAATTTACGGGTCGTTACAAGAACTCTTTTAATCAAAAAAGGAAATTTTAGAATAATAAAAACTTTAATAACTAGAAGACCAAGAAAATGAATGGTGCTACGATTGTGGAAAACCTGATCATTTTAAAGAGATTGTCGTTTTCCTAAAAAGAAATCTCAATTAACAAAAGAAAACTTAACGGTCGTAATCTCTAAAATCGATATGATTAAAAGAGAGGATTCTTGGTGGATCGACTCTAATACTACTACGCATATCTGCAACGACAAGAGTCTATTCAAAAAACTTGAACCGTCTGAGGATAAAAATTATCTCTATATGGGAAACTCTGCGAAAGCAGCGGTCAAGGGGAAGGAGATAGTAGATTTAGAGTTCACGTCCGGGAAGATTCTGACATTGAATGATGTATATTATGTACCCGAGGTTAGAAAGAACCTTGTTTATGGTAGTCTATTAAATAAGTTTGGATTCAAACAAATCTTTGAGTTAGATAAATATGTATTGATCAAAGGCGGAATATTTGTTGGAAAAGGGTACATGTGTGATGGAATGTTCAAACTAAATGTTAATAAAATGGTTTATTTTGCTTATATTATTGACTCATTTTCTTTATGTCATAGTAGATTAGGACATGTTAATGTTAGAGGTATGGATAATATTATTTCATTAAATATAATCCCTAAATTTGATAATAAATTTGATGATAAGTGTAGAATATGCTTATTAACCAAAATAACTAGAAAATCGTTTCCAGTAAAATCTGTTAGTACCACCAATTTGTTACAATTGATTTATAGTGATGTTTTTGATATGCATAGTACTTCTACTAGAGGAAGAAAAAAGTATTTTATCACATTTATACATGACTATTCAAAGTATTGTTATGTTTATTTAATGCATAATAAGGATAAAGTATTAAATTCATTTATGACCTATAAAACTAAAGTAGAAAACCAATGTAATGTTCAAATTAAGACCCTCAGGTCGGATCGGGGAGACGAATATCATTTCCCTACATATTGTGAATCTGTAGGAATTATATAATAAACATATGTAGCTTATACTCCACAACAAAATGAAGTGTGGAACGTAAAAATAAGACCCTTACTGAAATGGTTAATGCTATGTTAAGTAATTCGGGTCTTAATACTAGTTTCTATGGTGAGGCATTACTCATCATCTGTCATATCTTAAATAGAATACCTAATAAGAAGACTAAAGTTACACCTTATGAACTTTGAAAGAAACGCAAACCAAATCTTGATTGTCATTTGAGTTTGGGACTGTAAAGCTATTGTTCGATTACCTGAAAAATCAGGAAATTAGGACAAAAGAGCATTGAGTGTATTTTCTTAGGATATGCTCAACACAGCAAGGGCTATAGGATTTTGTAATATAACCTAATAATTTGATTGAGGTAAATACAATAATAGAATCTAGAGATGTAGTGTTCTATGAAAATAGATTCACATCTATTCCATCCAATCCATCAATTAGAGAAACAGTGGAGGTTAATACATCCACTACACCATAATCCCGATTTCGCAACTCCTTAATGCGGCAGCTTTGCAACGGCTTTGAGCCGTTGCTAATTAGAAATGGCTTATGGCCGTTGCAAAGGTCTTTAGAAAATTAACCTCCATCGTTTCCTTTTTGCAACGGCTTTAGGCCGTTGCAAATTGAAATTGTACTTCCCTACCCCCTTTAACCCAGTACGCTCCCATATCTATCCAGTACGCTCATAAAAATAAAAAATAATAAGAAAGCAGAAAACCCTAATCATCTCCTCCGCAGCACCTAAAACCACATCGCCAATCATCTCCTGCAATCTTCGAAACTACCCCGACCCTAATAGCGACCACCCCCTTTCCAAATTCGCAACCTAAACCATCAATCCCCCAATCCTCGCCTGAAACTCACCACAGCAATTCGCCCTCAACAGTTGAAGAAAGCAATTCCCCGAATTTCAATTCCAAATCGGAGAAGGCTGAAAACAAAAATCCGAATTGAAGATTGTGGATCGGTTCGAAGACCCTAATCTTGATTGAGTCAAGGTATGAAACTCGCAAATATTTTAGTTCGGCGTATGCTAAACACTTCTCCTAAATGATTACTACAACTTCCTTGTTGTGTTCATATTTTGATTTAATTATACCCTATATTTATCTTCGATGAATTAACTCAGCAAACATCTGCATACTCACGTATGTTAGCTGCTTGGGATGACAGTGACCTTGATATACTTGAAATTTCATTGAAAACTAAGACAAAATTGTTTAACCTTGGTATGAAACCCACAAGATTATCGAACATTATATTAGAAGACAGACTGCAAACAACAAAAAGAATGAAACAAAAATTTAATTTTTATAATTTTATTCTTGGTAAGTACATAGAAACATTGCGATTCAATGATTGACTTCATACTAACTCAACTGTACAAGGATTTAAAATGAATCTTTCATGTATTAAGATGACCTGCTCTAATTGCAGAAATCAACAAAGCTGAAGGGAACGGTAATTGGCGGCATATATTTAGATTATCAATTTTGTGATGGTAGAAGTGTAATTAATAAGTATCAGAAACTTTTCATTAGCTAGTCAAACTGCATCACGGCAAAGAATATGAATATTTTGTGATGTAAATTTACTAAAATCATGTCCTTTAAGAAACATGACTTCGTTGGGTTTTGCACATTCCATTAGTGCAATTTTGTGCACTGGTATAACAAAATGCTAGTTTTCACTGGATGCATATTTGGAAAACACAATATACTGGTTGTAAAAGAATAAGCCATGGCCTTGGCAGCACCCATCAACCCTTGTTTTTCTTATCGTATATTGGGTATTTCAATATATTGAATTTTTAGTCTGGAAATTAAATTGTTGTAAGCCAAGTCTAGAGCGAGGGGTAGTACTGTACTCCGGTTCAAAAAATGGCGCCGTTGTAATGTCATTTTTTTTAAAAACATTAAAATTCTTGACAAGCAATATTGTTGTAAGCCAAGTCTAGAGCAGGTTTACATTTTCATGTTTTACTATTGTTGTGGGTATCTATGTCCTCACTAAAATTTGGCTTCTCTTCATGTTGACTAGAATTAAACAAGTTTATATTTTTCCTTATCTCCTCCTGAACAACAACTATCAGTTGATGAATAACAAATTTCTGTTTTATTTTCTTTTTGTGACGATTTATCTCAGCTATTGCAATATGTTTTATTACATTTGTCCAGTGCTGACTGAAATGTCATTATTCTATCACCTTTACTTTTTTCTTCATGTACGTCTATCATTATGTTTATCTTAATAAGAAAATGCTTATGTATTTTAAGTTTTTAACTCCAATTTTAAACAAGAACCATGGCTTGCTATCAGCTTTTCTTTAGCCCTATTACTATACCTTTTCTTTATACTATAGTGTCCAGTGTTAGGACTTTTTTGACTATGTACGTAGAGTGTTGGCACCTGCCAGATTTATTAGCACCTCCTTCTTAAATATAGAATTATATTAGTGCTCTTCCCCTTGGAAGGATCATTCGTTTCTCATAAACATATTATTTAGCCAGTTTGATACAAGATGTTTATTTTTTTGAACATTTTGCCTGTTCAAAATATATGTCATATACAGTTTGCCATATACATATTCTGAACTGGGTTCTTCTTTGCAATATACAGATTCTTTGTTCTGTGATGATATAAGGAGGCTTCCTTTGCTCTGTGAACCTTTGACTGAAGATAAAAGCTTCCGCTCTTGGCGTTCCTCTCAAATAGTGTATTATATCTCTTGTAGTACGCTTGTAGTATGCTTGTAGTACTTTATTGTGTTCGTATTGTTTTGGTGAACTAAACTTTATGATGGTATTGTAGTACGCTTGTGTTGAAATTATCGTAACTTATGTGTTTTATGATGGTATTGTGGTATATATGCTTGTATTGAAATTATCGTAACTTATGTGTTTTATGATGGTATTGTGGTATGCTTGTATATCAAATATTCATAGATTTCTGCTGAATATGAAATGCAGTGAAAGCAATAAAAAAACATTTTTTTAGAAAAATTTTAATATAGCAACGGCCAAAAACCGTTGCGAAAATAAATTTGCAACGGCCTTTACCCGTTGCTCCAAGGCAACTATTCTATTGTATCTTAACATGTAGCAACGGTTCTAAGCCGTTGCTAAATAATATTCCGCAACGGCTCATAACTGTTGCTTTTACAATAAACTGCAACGGCTTAGAGCCGTTGCGAAATCATATTTAGCAACGGCTTTGAACCGTTGCGAAATTTAGCAACGGGTCTTTTTGCAACGGTCCAAAGCCGTTGCTAAATTAATATGCAACGGCTTAAAACCGTTGCGAAATCGGGATTATGGTGTAGTGATCTATTCGTGAAATGGTGGAGGTCACTGAACCTATTCTTGAATTTGAGAACACTCAAGAAAATAATGATCAAACTGGTGAAACTTTTAGGAGAAGTAAAAGAATGAGAACTGAAAAGTCATTAAGACTAGATTTTATCACTTATTTGGTTGAATGATCGAGAGATGGTATTAGACAGCAAGTCATGCTTTCTACCACCAAAGATTTTGATCCTTTAACATATACTGAGGCCATAAAGTCTCAGGATTCAACATTTTGGCAAGAAACCATAAATGATGAAATGGATTCTATTATGGAAAATCAAACATGGAAACTAATAGACTTACCTCATGTAACTAAACCATAGAATGTAAGTGGATATTTAAAAAGAAATTAACAGTAGATGGTACGATAGATAAATTTAAGGCTAGATTAGTTGCTAAGAGATATACCCAAAAGAAAGAAATAGATTATTTTGATACATATGCATATGTAGCTAGAATTTCAACTATTAGAACATTACTTGCATTGGCATCTATTTATAAAAAATTTGAAATTCATTAAATAAACGTCATGACTGCATTCCTAAATGGAGAACTTGGTGAGGAGATATATGTCTCAACCAGAAGGTTTTGTGATGCCTGAACAAGAACGTAAAATATGTAAATTTATTAAATCACTTTATAGTCTTAAACAAGCACCAAAATAATGACATGAGAAATTTGATAAAACCATAGTATCAAATGGTTTTAGAATTTGTGAATCAAACAAATGTGTCTATAGCAAATTTCATGCTAGTAAAGGTGTAATTATATGTCTTTATGTTGATGATATGTTGATATTTGGGACTGATACCTCAAGTATTGAAAAAACAAAAAGATTTATACATTCATGTTTTGACATGAAAGATAAGAGGAAGCTGAAGTGATTTTAGGAATAAGAATCGTAAAAACATCAGAAGGGTTGATCATTATCTAGTCTCATTACATAGAGAAGATTCTGAAAAGGCTTAATCAATTTGATTGCAAACCTATAAGCACGCCATTTGACCCAAATATGCAACTATATTCTAATACTGGTAGATCAATAAATCAACTAGAATACACTAAAGTCATTGGTAGTCTAGTGTATGTCATGACTTGCACAAGACCAGATATTGCCTACGATGTTGGCAAAATAAGTAAATATACTAGTAACCTTAGTCATATTCACTGGCTAGCTGTAAAAAGAATTTTAAAATATCTAAAAGGAACCATGGACTATGGTATATTTTACATTGGGTATCCAGTGTAATAGAAGGATACACGGATGTCAGTTGGAACACAGAAAGAGAGGATAATAAGAAATCAACCAGTGGATAGATATTCACTCTTGGTGGAGGAGCGATATCCTAGGCCTCAAAGAAATAGACGTGTATTGCAGATTCTACCATGGCTGCTGAATTTATAGCACTAGCTTCTTGTAGTAAAGAAGCGGAATGGTTGAAAGAATTGCTGTTAGAAATTCCTGTATGGCCAAAACTAATGCCTCCGATATTTGTGCATTGTGATAGTCAAGCAACACTATCAAATGCATATAGCCAGGTATATAATGGCAAATCTATGCATATTGGCCTAAAGCACAGTGCAGTAAGGCAAATGTTCATTGATGGAGTAATTATCATAGATTTCATGAGATCTACCCAAAACTTGACTGATCCATTTACAAAAGGACTTGCAAGAGATTTGGTGTTGAAAAAATCAAAAGGAATAGGTTTAAAGCCAACATAAAATCAGCTATGGTGGAAACTCAACTCAACATAATGAAATTCATTATCCTGAGTTCAATGAGCAAAAGTACATTATACGATGTGATTTGAAGCACTATAATATTAGTCTGAATAACTAATATTATATCCATTTCAAGAAGAGTGCATAGTACCTATAATGATATGGTAGAGGTTGTACCACTTAGTACTTAATAGGTTTATAACAGAAGTACTGTTGAAGTGTATAGTTATAGGGCATTTGAAATAAACCTACCTATATGAATGCATGAAGGTGGTGCCGCCTTCTGCGAGACTATGACTTAAGTTTCCAAGGGCTTTCATGAAATCAAGATATAGACACAAGGCCAATCCACATGTCGGCTTATGAACTATCCAAAGAAAAGAAAACGAGTGTGTGAAACATATCTGGTACGTCACATAGGATTGTGTTGGGATCCCTCCTTAATTGGAGAGTTTCTAGAAAATTCTAGATCTTTCTAGAGAAGTATAGAATTTTCTAGAACGTTCCGGAGAACTCTCTAGAAGCTTATGGAAGAGTGTGGAACCCTCTGGAATATTCTGAAGATGTGTGGAACCTTCCGGAACCTTACAGAAGAGTATGGAAGGATGTAGAAGGGAATGAAAGAGTGTAGAGATTCCTAGAGAGTATGGAGCATTCTAGAGAATCAATCTCCACCCTTGGGTACAAGTAATCTCCACCATTCATTGTGGAGGTTGTGTAGTATAAATAGGGGTAGGAGTCTTCATTCTTAATCATCAATAAAAAAAAATCCAAGAATTATAAAAGATAGCCTCTTTGAGAGAAAAAGAGAGATAGCTTGGGAAGTCTCTATCATCAAGCTTGAGTGAGCCACCGAGTGTGAGTTGCTTTTGTAATCATATTCCTGTAATCCTACTATTCTTTGTTATAGTGGAAGAATCTCCATATTGGAGAATTATAAACTCTTGTGCTCCCATTACTACTTTCAATCTTAAAGTGCCTATCTTAACTTCATGAAGCGGGAAAGCCCGAGATTTCCCAATAGTGGTATCAGAGCCAGGTTCATCCGTAGCTGTAATCAAGCTCGTGCAAGTTCAAGATGGAGGATAATATCGCTCATGATGGAGACATGTTCAAGCTCACAGCCAACAACTACTTTTATTAGAAGCCGATGATGGAGGACCACTTGTATTGCAAGGATTTGCATGATCCCATCATCTACAAAGACAAGGTAGAAGGAAAGAGTGATGCTCGATGAGAACTATTGAACTGGAAGGCTGTTGCTATGATCCGTAAGTACATTGACAAAACTCTCTTCGAGCATGTTTCTACTTATACAAATGCTTATGAATTATGGACAAAACTTGAGTCCATGATTCAGAAGAAAACGCCTCGTAACAAGGCTAATTTAGTTCGACGGTTGGTGAAGTTGGAGTATAAGGATGGTCATAGTATGATTGAGCACTTGAATAATTTCAAGGGGCTCGTAAATCAACTAACAAAAATTGATATGAAGATTGATGATGAGTTACAAGCCCTTCTACTTCTTAGTTCCTTACCGGAAAGCTGGGACACACTCGTAGTTACACTTAGTAACTCAGCTCCGGAAGGAAAGCTAACCATGGATACCGTCAATGACAGTCTTCTTGGTGAAGAAGCAAGGAGAATGGAACGAGGTGAGTCTATCCATCCCGAAGCAAATGTTGTTGAGAATCAGGGTAGGAATGAAACTCGTGGACGTAGTAAGAGCCGAGATCTGCATCAATCTCAAGGTAGATCCAAGTCACGCTCAAAGATTGCATGCTATTACTGTGGAAGGATGAGTCACAAGAAAATAGAATGTCGATCCTTCAAGAAAGACCAAAAGGCCGGTAATGTTAAGCCAAACCAAATAATCCCAACGAAGAAGCAATAAGAGAAGAGTACTACTGCCATAATATTAAAAGAAGATCTGCTATATCTCGTTGGTGAAGGTAACATTCTAAACATTGCTTATGATGAGAGTTCTTGGATTGTTGATTCTGGTGCTTCCTTCCATGTTACTCCACATAAAAGCTTCTTCTCATCCTACCAAAGCGGTGACTTTGGTACGGTGCAAATGGGAAATCAAAATAGGAGCAAGATGGTTGGGATAGGAGACATCATTCTGACAACAAGCACCGGTGCAAGCTTGTTCTGAAAGATGTGAGGCATGTCCTGGCCATGCGCCTCAATCTTATCTCCGTCGGAAAGCTAGATGATGATGATCCGATGAATTACTTTGGTGAAGGAAAGTGGAAGCTCACCAAAGGAAGTTTAATAATGGCTCGAGGAAAGAAGGTAGGATCATTGTACATAATGCAAGCTAAGCTCTGCAAAAGAGAGGTAAACATCACCACTGATGATATGGACACATGGCATAAACGACTTAGGCACATCAGTGAGAAGGGTCTTCACATACTTGCTCGGAAACAACTCCTCCCTGACGTGAAAGGTAAACCACTCAATCCTTGTGCTTATTGTTTAGCTGGAAAACAACACAGAGTTGCCTTCCAAAGATCTTCTCAGCAAAGGAGAAAGAACATTCTACACCTCGTGCACACTGACGTGTGTTCAATGTCTGAGAGATCCATTGGTAGTGCTTTATATTTTGTCACCTTCATTGATAATCATTCAAGGAAAGTGTGGTTGCACCTGTTAAAATCAAAGGATCAAGTGCTTGATGCCTTCAAAGAATTTCATGCTCTAGTGAAGCGTGAGACTGGACGGAAGATCAAGTGTGTACAATCAAATAACGGAGGTGAGTATAGAGGTCCTTTTTGAAGCCTATTGCAAGAAATATGTCATTAGGCTAGAGAAGACTCCACCCAAGACACCACAATTGAATGGGCTAGCTGAGAGAATGAACCGTACCATTGAAGAAAGAGTTCGTTGTGTGCTCTCTCATGCTAGGTTACCCAAATCATTTTGGGGAGAAGCTATAATGACCATGGTTGACATTGTCAACCTCACACCATCAGTTCCTTTGGATGGGGCCATCCCAGAGGAAGTTTGGACGGGCAAGAGGGCTTCATACAATCATCTCAGGATATTCGGGTGCAGGGCATTTGTTCACATCCCCAAAGATGAGAGAAAGCTTGATGCAAAGATAAAGGAGTGTATCTACCTTCGTTCACCAAAGGATGAATTTGGGTATCGGCTCGGGGATCCAACTAATAAGAAGATTGTTCGCGGTAGAGACGTTGTATTCTTCAAAGATCAAATAATTGAAGATATCAAGATTTAAAGAGGCCAAGATTGAGAAGCAGTAAGAACACCGAACCTACTCTAGTTCGACATGAAGATAATAATACACAAGAAAGTAGTGATGCTGAAGATCATGAAATTCATGATGAACCAGTTCAGGAAGAACCTCAATCTAGCACTCCAACCGCACCAAAGCCGAGATGATCCTCAAGGGACAGAAGACCATCCACCCGATACAACACAGAGGAGTACGGTATGCTCACTGATGAGGGGGAGCCTCAAAGCTATAAAGAAGCAATGAGTGATTGTCATAAAGAAGAATGGAGAATAGCCATGCAAGAAGAAATGCAATCCTTGCATGAGAATAACACATATGAACTAGTGGAGCTGCCAAAAGGGAGAAGAGCTTTGAAGAATAAGTGGGTGTATAGAATCAAGACCGAAGAGAACTGTTCAAAGCCTCGCTACAAAGCTCGGTAGTCGTCAAAGGATTCATACAAGAAAAAGGTATCAACTTTGAAGAGATATTCTCTCCCGTGGTAAAGATGTCATCCATCTGAGTTGTCATTGGCCTAGCAGCTGTGCAAGGTTTGGAGATTGAACAGCTCGATGTCAAGACGACATTTCTTCATGCTGACCTAGAGGAAGAGATCTACATGGAGCAGCCTGAGGGATTCAAAGCTCCAAGCAAAGAAAATTTAGTGTGCTGCCTCACGAAGAGTCTATACGGGCTTAAGCAAGCACCAAGGAAATGGTACAAGAAGTTCGACGCATTCATGGAAGAACATGATTTCAAAAAGACGGAAAGCGATCATTGTGTCTTCACAAAGAGGTATGAAAGTGGTGACTTGCTCATACTTTTGCTCTATGTTGATGATATGTTAATTATTGGTCAAGATCACATAAACATAGCTGCTTTAAAGAAAGATCTAAGCAAGAGCTTCGCCATGAAAGATCTGGGACCGGCTAAACAAATCCTTGGGATGAGAATAACTCATGATAGATCAAAAAGACTGTTATGGCTATCCCAAGAAAGGTACATTGAGAAAGTGTTGGAAAGGTTAAACATGCACAAATCAAAGCCGGTTAACACTCCACTTGCCGGACACTTCAAGCTAAGTTCGAAGCAGAGTCCGACAAGTGAAAAAGACATGGAGGAAACGAAGAAGATACCATACTCATATGTAGTAGGCAGTCTCAAGTATGCAATGATATGCACAAGACCAGATATCGCCTATGCAGTTGGTGTTGTCAGTCGCTTCTTGGCTAACCTAGGGAATGAACATTGGGTTGCAGTCAAATGGATCCTTCGATATCTACGTGGAACTTCCAAAAGATGTTTATGCTTTGGAAAAGAAAAACCTGTATTGGAAGGATACACAGATGCAGACTTGGCCGGTGACATTGATTCAAGGAAATCAACATGGGGATACTTAACTACTTTTGTAGGGGGGGCTATTTTATGACAATCAAAGCTACAAAAGTGTGTTGCATTATCCACTACAGAGGCAGAGTATATCACAGCTACTGAAGCTTGCAAGGAGATGTTGTGGATAAAGAACTTATTGCATGAGTGGGGAATAGATCAAGAAAAGTATGTCTTGAAGTGTGACAATCAAAGTGCAATTTACTTGGCAAAGTATTCAACATTTCATTCCTGCACAAAGCACATTGATACAAGATATCATTGGATCCGAGAAGTCCTCGAGGAAAAGCAAATACATCTTGACAAGGTTCACACAGATGAGAACTGGTCTGACATGATGACCAAGGTAATACCAACAAAGAAGTTTGAAGATTGTTGTCAAGGTGCCGGTTTGCTACTACCCCCCAATTAAGTCGGAGGGGGAGATTTGTTGGGATCCCTCCTTAATTGGAGAGTTTCTAGAAAATTCTAGATCTTTCTAGAGAAGTATAGAATTTTCTAGAATGTTCTGGAGAACTCTCTAGAAGCTTGTGGAAGAGTGTGGAACCCTCTGGAATATTCTGGAGATGTGTGGAACCTTCCGGAACCTTACAGAAGAGTATGAAAGGATGTAGAAGGGAATGAAAGAGTGTAGAGATTCCTAAAGAGTGTGGAGCATTCTTGAGAATCAATCTCCACCCTTGGATACAAGTAATCTCCACCATTCATTGTGGAGGTTGTGTAATATAAATAGGGGTAGGAGCTTTCATTCTTAATCATCAATCAAAAAAAGAAATATCCAAGAATTATAAAAGATAGCCTCTTTGAGAGAAAAAGAAAGATAGCTTGGGAAGTCTCTATCCTCAAGCTTGAGTGAGCCACCGAGTGTGAGTTGTTTTTGTAATCATATTCTTGTAATCCTACTATTCTTTGGTATAGTGGAAGAATCTCCATATTGGAGAATTATAAACTTTTGTTCTCCCATTACTACTTTCAATCTTAAAGTGTCTATCTTAACTTCACGAAGCGGAAAAGCCCGAGATTTTCCAACAGATGGTTGGTTCAATGCTTAGTCAAGCATTCCATCCTGGCGTGCTTTGATGGGCTATCACTGTGTATGGATTCAAGTCCACAAGACATCTATACTTATGCACAAGTTTTCCTGCAACAAATGACAAGAGAAATTTTATTAAAATTTGATGGAGGATTGTTAGTGTAAATTTTATAAAATATTTTGTGTGAGTTATTTTGTTTTTAAATAAGAAGAAGAGAAGAGAAAGATTGAGAATAGTCTCATATCTTAGAATATTAAGAAATATATTTGTTTAAATATAGTTTTCTCAAGAGAAGGTTGGACCATTTGGACACTCAAATGTTTGCTCTATTGTGAGGAGGGAAGCCATGCATAATCAATACACACACGCGCGTCGTCACCGCCGTCCGACCGACCGAGCCAGGTCGGGTTGGGTTTGGGTCCAAATTATATTTTAGACAAGAATATTTTAGTTAAAACGGACCAGATCTGAACCCGATAAAACAAGCCCATAATTCAAATTAAATAGATAGAAATGGCGGAAGTATCTGTTGCAAGCAGGCGGAAAACGCGACTGTTGCAAAAACAAAAGGTTTGAAATGAATAGACGCGTCTGTTTGATCGAATGTAAATGGCGGAAGACGCAACTTTTCAAACGAAAAAACATCTCTTCATCCACTATAAATATCAACGCCTCTGGAACATTTCAAATCACTTTTACTCTTTGAAAAACTTACTTCTTCTTCCTAGAATTTGCAATGCCTAAAACTATTTCAGATTCTTGAATCAGAAACATCTTAAAGGTGTTGCGAATCTGCGATTCAGAAACGCCTAAAAGGTGTTGCGAATCCGATCTCCATCCCTTCTCCCTACTTTCTTTCAAATCATTTTAGGTTTGTGATATTACAGATCACAAAGTCAACACACTTGTCACCGCAGTCAATTCAGAAGATAGTTTGGATTGATTTCGACAGTGGTGTCGCAATCGATCAAAAAGAATAATCATCTCGATTCGATTGTATCTTGGAAGATGATTTGCCTTAACTAACAGCACTCATTTGTTTAATTAAACAAGCGGTGGGGGCAAATAACATCTTAAGGAAAGCGTCATCGACGTGTCTGGAGGATCTCTCTTACTCTACAGATTTCAACCATTGTCTTTGCCAGATCGAAGAATTACCACCATCAAACTCTCGAATCTCCACAAGGGGGGTATTTGTACACAAGGCGACGATGGATCACACTTCATTGCCCGATCAATTAGGGGAGTAACAACATTTTTTTCAATGGGTGTGAGGTAAAATAATCAATAATCAATATCCAGTGCAGTGAGTTAAACCCATAGGAGCTCTCCCAAGATAGGCCGTTCTCGCTTTTTCAGTCATTACATTTCGAAAAAACACCGTTCGTTTGTTTTAAAGTAATTTTTTTTAAGTAAGTCATTATTCTTTGGGAAGATCAAATACTTGAATGGAAAAAGAAGTGTTTTTAACAACACTTCTTTCATTCACACACATACATATACATACATACATATATGTGTGCGCGCGCATATGAGTGTGCATGCGCATTGGATATTTGAAAATAAAAAAGTAGTTGTCTGAACATAATTAAATGTTATGGAATACATGAGGGATGCTTTATGCAATTTATAAGGAATACATGAATTAGAATAAAATAATATCCAAAAATAATTGAAACGTTAACAGATTTTGATACATGTATTTTTTTCATGAGTGCAATTTTTTTATGAAGAATTATCTTACGATGTGTTAATTTGGAATATTATAGAACATATGCAAATATATGATTATTTAAGTAGAAAGGCATTAGGAAAAATAAGTTCACTTTGCAAAGTGGTCAACTTTATTCTTCAGATTTAGAAGATTCAAAAATTAAAATCTTATTTATAACAATAAAGAAGAGCATTTTGGAAAGATCATCACTGTATGAAAACTTGTGACATAAAGAATTGTAACTGTCACAAAAAAGTATAGTATTAGTCCACAATACGAATTAAATACTATTCAAACAATACTAAAGAATAAGAGCGTTGTTGATATTAGTTATGTCTATTGACAATAGTCAAAGAACTAATATATATTCTGGGACTTCTTTTTTTATTATTAGGATGTGCTTTATAGTTTAAATCCAAATGCCAATATTAATCGATGTGGAAACAAGAAACAACAATTAATTAATAAAAATTAAGAAGAGAAACTCAAATGTACTCATCTCGTCCGAGGTCTCCCTCGATACGAGATAACTTGTGTAAAAATTCCGAGACGAAACGTGACCGAAATCCGATATTTAAAACTTTGATCAGAATTCATAAATATTTGCAAAAGACATATAAGTCAAAATTTTGGTCAATCCACACAAGCATATAATGTTAATCAACTCGAGGGAGCCAAAATCATGAAAATTGTGCTTTGAAGAATTCTTAAATCAATGTAAATACTTTTGTAAAAAAAAAGATGTATTCCTTCCAGGTATTTGAAACTCAAAATTGTAAAATGACGTTTTCGTAAATCTGTAATTTCCATAAAAAAAAAAGAACCAATTAAGATGATCCAGTTGATCGATATTTAAATATAAAAAAAATTAGCGTTTTATTGGAAAATTTGGTGAAAATTGTTGAGTGGACGTTGTGTTTTACCAAATGACGTTGAATCTCGTAAACATAGACGTTTGTTATGTTGTTTACTACAAATAGCTGATGGATTTCAGTTTGCACTGTTATGTTTTCACTGTTCGGTGATTGATTGTTGAGTAACGATATATACTTATGGTATTTTAAGTAGTAAAAATATATTAGATCTTAATTAAACTTTCAATGATATTATTAGTAAGAGGAAAACAAAGCGACTTTAGCAGCACACTTTAGTCATAAAAGATTCAAAAAAATTTGGGATATGTAAACCAACTGTAAGGGTCAAAAATATAACTTTGTCTAAATTTTGTTCCCATTAACTAGTTAATGTACTTTTTATATTACCGAACATTATTTTGAAATAAATCCAATTATTTTGTTAAATAAAATTTTACATGGTCATTCATATGAAAATTTATATTTCTTTCAAGCAATATTTGAAGAAACCAACAAATGATTGATGCCTTATGGCAGTTTTTTAAAGTTTGCATGCATATTAAATAATAATAAAAACCGATAAATGTTAGGTAATTATATTGCTCCAATAATCACATGCACATATAACTTGCACAAAAGATTTGTGAACACTAGTGACAACACAATTGCACTCTTTGAAAGGAAGTATTTTGCATTGAGTTGGACTGTGGACATTATCATTTATCCCTCCCTGATATGTTAACTAGTAAGTATCATGGATACAAAAATGAGTCAAGTAGTACAACTAAAAGTGAATATAAGAATGTGTATCAATAAAAACTAAGAGCTTTGCACTCTGTGTTGGATGATTTCTCCCAACAATTATTCCATAATCAATCAACTAATGACAATATATGAATTTGTCATGTTACCTCCTATCTATATCCATAGTGACCACAAACGCAATTAACTTGTAGCCACCACCTATCTATTTGTCATGAACACACACAAAGATGTAAATAATTAGATATTCTAGTTTTAGGCCCCTAACAATAATTCTGCCAGTTAACTTTCAGCAATATTGTCCTCCATTTTTTTATGTATGACAAATGTGCCATGCTCATCCTGTGATTCTGACAATCCCAGTTAACAAGTCCAAAGATTTTACCTGTTTTGCAAATTCCTCTAGTTGGCATCTGAAGTCATTATGTTTCTTTACAAAGCTCTCCTGTTTCTCGCGAAGCTCTCATAGAAGTTCCAAAATTTCCATCTTTTTCTGTTTAGCGGCTGGAGTCTGGACCTTTATAGGATTTACTCGTCAAATTGATAGCAGGTGCAGAAATAGGAAAAGCTGTATTAGAATTTAGAAGTAGCTATATTATTTTTCCGACATAAATTTGGAACAGTCCCACATTCTCCATTAGCAGTATTAAGCTTTAACACAAAGGGTTCAATAAATTAGTTTTCGCTGCCACTTGGTCCATCGTCAAGAAATCTATCCTGATTTGCCCATGATAGCTTAATGAAGCAATTACCCATTATAGCATCAGGTAAATTAAGAGCTGCTTCGGCAGCTTCTCTTTCTAGAAACTGAACAAAACCTTGATCACTTTTTGGAGGAATATAAATATCAGTAACTTCACCAAACTTTTGAAAGTGTGTTATGAGTGGACGCCGTTTTTTCCTTTTTCAAGGAATTACGTTTACTTTAAGCGTATGTAAAGCTTTAAGACATAAAGACTTCCCAGTCTTATTCACATATTTCAAGTTTGATTTTGGACCTATTCCAATTTTAGATACATCGTTATTTTGATTGATGACATGTGGATTTCTATAATCTTCTTTGTGTTCTTCCATTTTATCTGGACCTGGCTTGTTTTCAGAACCTATTTGACCACGAGTGGACGATTGAGTATCCAATGGAGCAGCAATGACATCATATGAAGATTTGTCTTCAATATTCGGGGAAGAATGTATTGACAGAGTAGTGAAAGTAGTAGAAGCATGATTGTTCCATAAAGGTTGATCAGGATCGTACACATCTGTGTCCTTGCAAATGTAAGTAGAGGGAATATTATTAAGACTTGATGAGACACCCATTGTTCCAAATTTGATGTTTTCAATGGGCGTGGATTTAGAACTTGCTAATAGATTAGAGGAGGGTGGTAAAGCTGCAGAAGAATTTTTGACTCCTGCTGCATGTGAACTTGGATCTGTAGCAGGAAGATTAAACCAAGAAAGACTCTGCCATTAAAGCACTTGTTAATTGCAAATGATGCTAAAAAAAAGTAAAGGGGTAGGTAGAAAAATAAAACAGCACACAAGATTTGTTATATAGGTTATTTCCTCCTCCTAAAATATAGGAATCTACTGCTTTCAAATACAGTCACAATAGGAAGGAAGATTAACACATGTCTATGCAAATGGAAAGCTGCAGGCAATATCATGCAAGAGAGTAGGTTGTGCCAATGTGAGCTTTCGAGAGAGAAGATTATGAACGTATATATTAAATAAGTGGAGCATGGCTACATCAAGTAGTCCCTAAACAGAAGCCAGTCTGAATGTTGTGTAGCCTACTTAGTGATTAAAATAGTAGAATACACATGACATGAAATGGTTTCCATACCAGCTTGGTTACTGGTTCTTATTATGCACTTGGTAACTTCAACAGTTCAACACCACCCAACACAACCACCCACCCCAAAACAAAAAAAAACAGAGAAAACCTGTCCAAAAGGAAAAGGATGTAAAGAAATTTTTTAAAACGGAAATCTAGTTATGAATAAGACTTATTTACACCATAGCAAACGCGAAAAGAGGAATCCAAAGGGCTAAAACAATTTCCGTCTTACAAGTAGTCATATAATTTTATTAAATTGCTACTTTAAAAAAAAATATCTGCAACAGGAAAAATTAATTGGGATATATAATGAGCTTCAAACTATGTAGAATTCAGTGAGCTATAGCTAAAATACGGGTGATGATTCCAGATGTCAATAATGCTAAAGACATATGGCACAACTAAGTAAAGAGTTTCTATGACCTGCACATCTTCAACAACTATACAGTTAAACCCATGTTCCAGAGGGCACATATCCCCTCGCAAACAAAACCCTTGCTCATCAAAGTCTCTGCAATGCCGGCGTGGCTGTGCTGTATTCAAAGGTGGGTTAGTGTTTGGCCTAGGTGATCCTTGCATTCTATGTGGATTAAGTGGATCTATTAAACTATTAGCCATTACAGAGGTGAATCCAAATCCACCCCATGAAGTCTGAGAATTAGGACGAACAAATTGATTGTCTGTATCATTTTGCATTTTATTTGGTTCAACTTCTTCCCTCCTAGAATGTTTAAGGATGTGATCATCATCGTCATTGCATCACTAAAATATTGATCTTCAAAATCGTTTAATTGTTCAAAAGAAGTCAAAAGATTATCTTGCTTTGCTGAAAAATCACTAAGAGAACGAAATTCATCTGCAAGGAAATGTTTCTGAGATGATTGCAAGTTTTGACTTTCACTATTTATTTTTGAGGCTGTCCCGTTTTCAAGCGCTTGAAATAGCTCTGCAATAACTGACTTTGCTCCTGAAATTACATCGTACGGAGGAGCTTATATTGATGTGACACATAATGTTCATAGTTATGTAAACCTTTTAGCACAGTATAAGACAACAAAAACAAAGTAGTAAAAATATGCACACCTTTGCCCAAATACTCCTCCAAATTGTCTACGCATAATTTTTGTAATTCCATCAGAGGTTTGTCTTTTTCAGCAAAGCTTGTTGGAGTATGCTGCTGATGATGTGGCAAGGTTGTTATGGGAGTATGTCACATCGGCAAGAAGATTCCAGATCTGAGATCTGTTTTTCTATTGATCTAAGTAGACAATTTAGTTGCAAAATCTTTGTATATATATTCATAAAAATACGTTGTACAGTTTAATAATTTCAAGTATAATAAAAATAAAACATTCGATGAATTCTATCATGTTATCAGAGCGAAATTCTTGATCCTAGCTCATTCTTTCGCAATTTCTGTGAAATCGTCCTCCTCTTTGCACAATTGTTGATCGTAGTGTTTGCTGGTTAATCAGGTTTATTTTCATTGCGATTGTTTCCGATTGTTTTTCGCTGAATTCCTAGCTCAAAAAAAAGCCTGAAATTGAACAAAATACTTCTAATCTTCCTCTTAATCAAAATCCTGGTAGTATTTACTACATACATCCTTCAGATGCAAACTCAATTCAACTTGTTTCTTTCGAGTTTAATGGTGAAGGTTTTACCAGTTGGAAGAGATCAATGTTACTGACCTTATCTGCAAAGAATAAGGTAGGCTTTGTTAATGGAGTGATTAAGAAACCAGTTGATGAAAGTTGTGCAGAATTTAAGGCTTGGGAGAGGTGCAATGATCTAGTGTAATGATCTAGTGTGTTCATGGATATTGTTCAATCTGGATGAAAGCATAGCAGGGAGTGTTATATTTAGGAGAGGTGCTAGAGAAATATGGCTAGATCTAGAAGAAAGGTATGACTACACATCTTTGGCTCAGATTTATGGTCTTGAACAGAAATTGTCAGAAATTACTCAAGGAACACAGTTTGTATCAGAGTTCTTTACTAGAATCAAGTCTATTTGGGATGCAATTGATGAAGTACATCCATTACCTTATTGCACTTGCAATAATTGCACCTGTAACTTTCACGAAGAGAATTTATGAAAGGCACCAAGAGAAAATGGTGATCCAATTCATGAAGAAACTATCTGAGCAATATGCAACAATCAGAGACAATATGTTAATGATGCAATCTTTGCCAAAGGTTACTGATGCATACAGGATGTTTGCACAAGAGGAGAAGCATAAAGAGATTTCACAGATGCATTCACATACTGAGCCAATGGCTTTTGCTGCTGAGAAGAGACGATTTAATGATAATTTTCAAAGCAAAAACACTAAGAGTTAGAATATTGGCAACTCTCAGAGACAGACCAATTTTCAGAAACAAGGCACTTACAAGCAGGCAGGGAATGGAGCTAAGATTGACAAGCCTGGTTCTAAATATTACTGTACTCGTTGTGAAGTCCCAGGGCACAGTGTTGATAGATGCTTCAAGATCCATGGCTATCCACCTAATTTCAGAGGATTCAAAGAGAAGAAAGTAGATGCTGTGCCCGGCAATGATGCTATTGACATTGAGGTAGATAAAATGGCAGGCAAAGTCCTTTCTGTTGAACAGTATAATCAACTGATGAACATCCTGAATTCACAGAAAATTGGTGACAAAAGTGAATCATCCAACAAACATGTATTGATGGCAGGTAACTTCTGTCTTTTGTCATGTTCTAACTCTAAATGGTTACTTGATAGTGGTGCTACTGACCACATTTGCTCTGACTTGACATATTTCTCTGAATACAAACCTGTTAGCAATGTTGCAAATTACATTACCATACCTGATGGCACAAGAGTTTGTGTTAAACACACTGGTACTGTCAAGTTGAACAATAATATCTTGCTGCATGATGTTTTACACGTTCCAGAATTCAAATTCAATCTGATTTCAGTTCACAAATTATGCAAGGATCTAAAGTGTGAACTTCATTTTACTCATGATCAATGCTTTGTGTGTTGTCAGAAGGGAACCTTGATTCCAGTTGGTAAATTGAGAGCTGGTCTTTACAATGTAGAAGCACAAAAGAATAATGCTCAAAGTGTTGATTTACATCATTACAATAAAGTCTGTCTTGCTGCTATTGAAAATGCTAAGTTGTGGCATCTTAGATTAGGACATTTACCTTTTGATTAATTGAAAATAGTTCAGTTTAGTCCTAAAATAAGATCTTGTTTGAAAGAAATTATTTGTCAAGTTTGTCCTAAGGCTAAACAAACTAAGTTAGCTTTTCCTAGTAGTACAATAAAGACTACAAGTCCTTTTGAATTGATACATATTGATGTTTGGGGTCCTCATTGTGTAAAAAATCCATCTGGTTGTAATCAATTCTTGACTATTGTGGATGATTTTAGTCGTTTTACTTGGATACATTTGTTAAGAAATAAAAGTGAGTCTGTTTGTGTCATGAAAACTTTCTTCAAAATGGTGCAAACTCAATTTACTTCTTCTGTAAAGTGCATAAGATCCGATAATGCTAGTGAGTTATGTGAAGGAGAGATGAAAATCTTGCTTCAAGATCATGGTATACTGAGTCAACAGAGTTGTAGTGGAACTCCACAGCAAAATGGAGTGGTTGAGAGGAAGCATAAGAACTTGTTAGAAACTGCTAGAGCTTTATACATTCAATCCAGGGTTCCAGACAGATTTTGGGGGTGATTGTGTGTTGTGTGCAACATATTTGATCAACAGAATGCCATTGAAAGCTATTCGAGGTAATACTCCTTATTTTAGGTTGTATGGGGCCGGAAGATCCTAAACTTGACCATTTAAGGATTTTTGGATGTCTTTGTTATGTGACTACCTCAAGAGTGCAAAGATCAAAGATGGATGAAAGAGCTAAGCCATGTGTATTACTTGGCTATTCTGACAGCAAAAAGGGTTACAAGATCTTAGATATTGATACAAATAAAATAAGCATTACTAGAAATGTGAAGTTTTATGAAAGGCATTTTCCTTATCATCTTTTTCATAGATCAAAATCTCCCCATTCTAACTATTCTAATGCTATATTTCT
The DNA here is from genome assembly GCA_030737815.1 of Allium fistulosum. Classification (NCBI taxonomy): domain Eukaryota; kingdom Viridiplantae; phylum Streptophyta; class Magnoliopsida; order Asparagales; family Amaryllidaceae; genus Allium; species Allium fistulosum. The sequence continues at coordinate 620,488,721 of CM060906.1, forward strand.
ACCAGCATGTTCTGCACCCATTTTTCATGAAACTCCTGATTTTTCTTCTTCAAATACTATTTTTCCATCAAATGTTAATCCTCCTCAGTCTGTTATTCCCACAGTTTCAGATTTGTCAGATTTACAGATTCACACTACTTCTTCTTCTTCTATTCCTTCACATCCTACATCAGTTATTGACATCACTGATCCAGTATCAGTTGCACAGCCAGTTCTTAGAAAATCAACAAGAATCCATAAAACACCATATTATTTGAATGATTACACATGTAATATAGCAGCCAGTAGTTCTGTTTCAGATCACTGGTGCAATCTGGTTGCATATACATCTTTCCCTGCAGAACATAAAGCTTTCTTGTCTCAAACTTGTGACATAAAGGAACCTTTAAATTACAGAGAAGCAGCAACATAGTCAGTTTGGGTGGAGGCAATGCAAGCTGAGTTGAAAGCTCTTGAAGAAAATAATATCTAGGATCTTGTTGATCTTCCGAAAGGAAAAAAGGCAATTGGTTGTAAATGGATTTTTAAAGTCAAATTGAAGTCAAATGGAGAATTAGAGAGGTGTAAGGCAAGATTGGTTGTACAGGGGTTTAGTCAGAAATATGGTGTTGACTATGCTGAAACTTTCAGTCCTGTAGTGAAAATGAGTACTATAAGGAGTTTGATTACAGTAGCAGCCAGTAAGGGTTGGCCTTTTTTCAGTTAGATGTCAATAATGCTTTACTTCATGGTGATCTCAAAGAGGAAGTGTATATGAAAGTTCCAGATGGTGTTCCAAATCCTGAAAATAAAGTTTGCAAGCTTAAAAAGTCTCTTTATGGACTAAAACAAGCTTCAAGACAATGGCATGAAAAGCTGGCACACTCATTGCATAAGTTAGGGTTTGTTAAATCTCATCATGATCATAGCCTATTTATAAAGAAATGTGCAAACAACATTTGCATTGCTGCAGTTTTTGTGGATGATATCATAGTGACAGACACTGATGCAAGTGCAATTGAAGCTTTGAAAGTTCATCTCCATAATGAGTTTAGTATTAAATAGCTTGGCAGATTGGATTATTTTTTAGGTATTGAAGTTGGTTATTTACCTAATGGGATAGTTTTGAGTAAGAAAAAGTTCACTAAGGATCTGCTTGTAGAGTGTGGTTTTGATCTAACAAAGAAAGTTTCAACTCCTCTTCCTTTAAATGCAAAGTTACAGGCAGATTATGGTGAGTTGATTCTTGATGCTGAACATTACAGATCACTAGTTGGTAAACTTAATTTTCTTACCAATACTAGACCTATCTAGCTTATGTTGTGGAAACTCTTAGTCAATTCATGCAATCTCCTAGATCTTCTCATCAGTCAGCCCTACATCATACCCTTAGGTATCTTGCTCATACTGAAGGGCAGGGTATCTTGTTAAAAGCTTCAGATCAACTTTGTTTACAGGCATATTTAGATTCGGATTGGGCTTCATGTGCAGACTCTAGAAGATCTATAACTGGTTTTGTTCTTTTACTTGGTGGTTCTCCAATCACTTGGAAATCTAAGAAGCAAAGTACAGTCTCAAAATCATCATCTGAAGCTGAGTATAGAGCTATGGCAGCAGCAACATCTGAAGTTACTTGGATTGTGAGGTTATTGGAAGATTTAGGCATTACAAAGCATAAACATGTTGTTCTGCATTGCGATAACCAGTCTGCCCTACATATTGCTCGCAATCCAGTCTTCCATGAAAGGACTAAACATATTGAAATCGACTGTCATTTTACTCGTGAAAAAGTTCTTGAGGGACTACTTCAACTTACTTATCTTCCAACCCAACATCAGTTAGCAGATGTGTTTACAAAGATTTTACCCTCAGAGCAGTTCAAAGATCTTTTGTCCAAGTTGGGTGTGTCTTCTTAGCCATTCCAACTTGAGGGGGGTGTTGGAGTATGCTGCTGATGATGTGGCAAGGTTGTTATGGGAGTATGCCACATCAGCAAGAAGATTCCAGATCTGAGATCTGTTTTTCTATTGGTCCAAGTAGACAATTTAGTTGCAAAAGCTTTGTATATATATTCGTTAAAATACTTTGTACAGTTTAATAATTTCAAGTATAATAAAAATAAAAATTTCGATGAATTCTATCAAAGTTACTTACATACTTGACAAGAATCACTGGATTAGCATTGGTCATGTCAAATCAGATGTGAGAGAAACTAAATTAACTAATTAAACAACCCAAAAAAAATCAGATAAAGATGAATCTGCTATATAACAGGCAATGTGGCAAATACTAAAAATAGACTTAGTCACATAATTATTCTCGACAATCCACTAGGTTTTCAACAATTTTCAACAACGATGTTAAAGTGTGATTTACCTTGAGGTCTCTGGGTCTTAAAAAAAAGGTTATGATGCATTGCATGGTTATTATGGTTAGAAGCTAGAGGCCCAGAATTCTATGGACCAACATTTTCTCGTTAAAAGATAACATCAAACACAAGCTGGTAAACTTCAAAGTTCAAACGTCTGGAATATCCTTCAATTACTTGGCCTATCATGAAGAGAAACTTGAATTGAAGTCCATATGGTCTATTTTTACACCAGCCTTCGCACCACTAAAAATGTAATAAAGAGCAAAGATCTATTATGTATTAAGTTTTAATGCATCTAAGAGACCCTGAACAAGTTCAAATTTCAAAATTTTGTTTGCCCAGTCGGAGGCTGCAAAAATTAAGGTACCGTTCTTTTGCTGAAATGGCCAGGTGAAGTTGTCGTCTGCGTTAGACGCGTCCAGTTTGCCCAGTTCGGATGAATCGTTGTTGGGGAGCCGTTTGCGTCCGATGCGTCCGACGCGACGTGGACGCGAACGGCTCCCTACAATGGTTCACCCGAACTACCTTTCTTATATATTCCTTACTTTCTTCCTCTTCTTCATCATCTCATTCTACTCTCTTCTCTCCTACTTTTTTCATCCCTAATGGTAGATCCAAATGAAGAAAGTGGTGATTCTGATTTTGAAGATTTGCAAGATATCCAGTTCCTTAGACTATATTATGTCACACGTGGACCTCAAACGAGCCGAATACACGATTCTGAAGTTACCGGTATTTATTGGGTTAATGATATGCTTATAGACCATGCAAAACGGTGTCAACGAAATTTCCGATTGAAGAGGCTTTGTTTTATGTCGCTGTGTGAGCGGTTGGAAAGTTATGGTTTGCAGCCAACGGCGCACGTTACAGTTAGAGAAATGATAGTCATCTTTCTATATACAATCGCTTTGGCTATTCCTGTACGGCAGGTTGCTGAAAGATTTCAACGATCACTTAATACGGTTAGCCGTTATTTTCATAAAGTTGTGGATTTTGTTTTGTTAATGTCTGTGGAAATTACTAGGCTGATAGATCCTCAATTTAATAGAATTCCAGAACAAATCAGTTCATCACCATGATATTACTCATTCTTTTGAAATTGTATTGGAGCTATTGATGGTACACATGTAATGGCTCATGTTCCTCAAGCGGATATGCAACGATTTGTAGGACGTAAAGGTGTTCCTACACATTGGAACCATGGAAATAATGATCGTGAACAAGTTCAAAGAACTGCAACAACAACTGCTATGGCATTAGTTCGAGATACCATACGAAATGAACTAGTTGCTGCTGGGTTACATTAAGAATTGTCTGTATTTTTTATTACGCATTCTTCATTCTGTAGTTTGTATTTGTAGATTCTACTTTGTATTTCATATTTCGTATTCTGCATTTTGTATTCTGAACTATGTATTCGGTATTATGTATTCTGTATTCTGTATTCGGTATATATCTATTTTATTTAAAAATAATTAACACAAATAAAATAATAATATAAATAATAATTTTTCCCCTTTCGCGCTGCCCCTTTCGTAAAAAGAACGCATTCCCTTTTCGCGAACTTACCTCTTTCCCAGTCCCTTTCGTTTGCTCCTTTCGTTTGAAAAAAGAACACACCCTAATACAGTGTTGATCAGGCATTTCTTTTACAGGAAATTTTCCTTAAGGACAATTTTTAGGGTTTTTTGGATATAGGACAGCCCGCTAATAATTTTATTTGAAGGACAAATTATCATATTTTCCTTCCGGCCCACTTTCGTGTGCTTCTTCTTCTTCTTCCTTTCAATCAAATTTTGTATCGCGATCCAATATCTCTCTCGCAATCAAAATATCGATTAACCTCGTTCGGACATTTAAATTTCGTTCTTCTGAAAATTGTATTTCATCGATCAATTTTTTCTCAGGCGCATTTCTTGATCTCATTCTTTTCATATTTCTACCGTGATCTCGTTTTTTTTCAAATTGTATTAACTAGGTATGCTTATATTATTCTGTTTTTTGTTTTTTTTCTATTACGGTTAAAAATAATTTGATTGCGATTTCTAATTGTGATCGTTTTTACAAATTACGTGCAGTGTTGTTTTTATGATTGTTTGTTTGTTCTTCTATGGAAACTTTTGAAATCAACAGCAGGTTTTTATTTATTTATTCGTTTCTTTATTCAGTGTTGTATTGTAATATGCTTTAAATTTGATTTATCTTGCATAATCTTGCTTTAATGTTGGAATGATTGGAAAAGTACGATTGCTTGGGTTGTATATACAGTTGTGATAGAGTGTAAAGTATCATAGTTTAGGTTCAGTTTTTGGGTATCATTTTTATTTTTTGTTAGTATCAGTTTTTTTATTTTCAGTAACTGGGTATCAGTTTTGTAGACGGTAGGTATCAGTTTTGTGAAATAAAAAAACTACTGTTCTAAACTGTACATATTTTTACTAATGTTTATATTTTTATTTTTTTTGGCAGTGGTGATACCAGTCTTCTTTGTCTGTTTGTGTTGAATAATAACACTTTTAGTACTCGATTGTCTATCGATTGCTCTTTGTATGATTTGAAGAATGAGATATGTCGATGTTGGTCTCAGTTAACTCCTTCTTCTATTCAGATTTCTTATGTACTTGAGGACAAAGTTATTATGGTTGATACTGATTCTGATATTCAGAGTATAATTTTTTTTCAGTTATACAAGAAAAGTTCTTTCTTCAGTTTTACTGTTAAGGTTAAGGGTTCTGAATTGGAATATGTTGATGGTGTGCTTCTATTTCAAGTTCATCTACTGTTCGTGCTTCTTCATCTTCTACTGTATCTGTCTGTTCAAATGTTGTTGTTAATGGTAAAAGTTATTTAAAAGATATGTTGAGAAGAGGGTCGACATTATGCATTTCTGATTTTGCTGGTTTTTATTTTGGAGGAGCTGAACATTTTAGAGAATTTTTAATGGCATATCAAATTCAAAAAGGGTATGAATTAGTATTTTTAAAGAATTGTGCTACAAGAGTTACTGTAATTTGCTCTTCATATAAGGATGGTTGTCTTTTCAAAGTCCATGCGCCTTGTGATTCTGGAGAATTGAAGAAGTTTTTTATGAGAAATATGGTTGCTGATCATTCTTGTGGGGCTGATGCTAGAAATGTGAATAATCCACATATATCTAGCTCGTTTGTTAAATCATTGATTATTGATGAGATTCGTGATTGTCCTAGTAAAAAGCCTAAAGATATTATAGTTTATTTTAGAAGAGAATACAATGTTCAGTTGTCTTACGGTTATGCTTATCATGGGAAACAACTTGCATTAATGGAGTTGCATGGTAATGATGCTTTGTCTTATAATGATTTGAGTTGGTATTTGGAAGCAATGAAGAAGTCTAATCCAAATAGTTTTGTTGATATGGATGTTGGTCCTTGTAGTAATGAATTTGAGAGGGTGGTTATTGCTTTTGGTGCTTGTTTACTTGGATTTAAGTATTGTCGTCCTATGATATTCTTAGATGCCACTCACTTGAAGGGACGTCCTGGTGTGTTGATGGGTGCTACTGCAAAAAATGGTGATCGAGGTATGTCTTTGTTTTCAGTTTTGAGTTATTTGTATTGAGATCATAATACTTGGCATTAGCATTAATACTAATTTGTTTTCATAATTTGTATTATGTTGGTATCAGTTTTAAGATATGTAGTTTACAGTTAGCAAGTTTGTATTTAGTATCATAATTTTATACTGGTTAGCATGAGATTAGTATCAGCTTGTGTATAATGTTAGTATCAGTTTCAAGTATTTTAATATATGGTATCATATACAGTTGTGTAGTATTGAAATTTCATTTGTATCATAATATATGTCAATGTTTGTTAGTTTTTTGTGTTAGAATGATGATTATTATGTATAATGTCGTCGCTATTAATATTTTAATAATGGTTGTATCAGGTTTTCGGTATCAGTTTTTTTACTGTTAGTATCAGTTTCATGAATTGTTTTAGATTTATGGTACTTAGTTTTAGTTTTTTTACAAATTATTTTTTGCATTTGTAGGTTTCTTCCCTTTAGCTATGAGTGTAGTTTCTGTAGAAAATGTGGATAATTGGACATGGTTTTTGAACCATTTAAAATAAATGCTTCAAGAAGATCGTACTCTGGTTTTATGTCAGATCGCCACCAAGGTTTGCTTTCAGGTGTTCGTGATGTTTTTCCTTTAGCTTATCACAGTTATTGCTATTTGCATATGGAACAAAATCTTCTTTCAGCGGTAAAAGCCAAAAATGCAAATGTGTCTATTGTTGATCTATTCAAAATGTGTTCTAGCTCTTCTAATCTATATGAATTTGAAGGAGCACATTCTAAGTTCTGTCAAATTGGTGGTGTTGCTGGTGTGAATTTTTTAAAGGATAAGCCATTTGATAAGTGGGTAGATTTATTTATTCCAGGAAAACGTTATGGTGAATATAGTTCCAATGTTGCAGAAAGTTTTAATAGTTGGATTTTAGATGAACGAGCATTGCCTATTACTTTGTGTTTAGATGGTATTCGTGTTAGGATTATGGAACAAATGGCTAAAAGGAGAGAAGAGTGTCGTTTGTGGAAAACAACTCTTTGTCCTTCTATGGAGTTGCGTTTAGGTCGATTAATTGAAGAAGGCTTTGGATGGGATGTATATTAATCTTCTGATTTTTGTTTTGAAGTGAAATCTCCAAACTCTCATTGTGTTGATTTAAAGGAACGAGTTTGTAGTTGCAACCAATGGAAAATTACAGGATTTCCTTGTGCTCGTGCTATAAAGTGTATGAACAAGTCTAAGTTGTCTGTATACGATTTTGTTGAGTATTATTTCACTGTTGATGTTTATCGATGTTCTTCTGCCAATGCTATAAATCCTATTCCAAATTATGATAGGCCTATTGTTGATGGTAGCATTCAAGATGTTATCAAGCCACCAAAGGAGAAACGTGGTGCTGGTAGACCATCAATCAAGCGCAAAGGAGAATTTTCATATTTTTAGAACAAGCAAAATAGATGTGGCAAGTGCAAGCAGTTTGGTCATAATAAACGGAATTGTCAAGCTTCAAAGAGGATTTGATTTTACATTTTGAATTTGTTTAGATTAATAAGTGGATGTGTGACTTGTTTTGGTGGTTTACTGTAATTGAACCTTGTTATTAATTTGTGTTTAGTATAGCATATTATCAACTTGATTTTAATTTCAGCTATTTAGTATAAATGATAGTATCAATTTTAGTATTAGTTATATGTTTTTACAGTATCAGTTTTGGTGTTTATTTATTTATTTATTTATTTCAAACATTTGTTTTGATATTTGTTGCATACTGTTAGTATCAGTTGTTTAATATCATGTTACGCATTCTGTTGGTATAAAATATGGTATCATTTTTTCTTTGTGTGATATCAGTTTTGTTTAATTTTGTATATTTTAGTTATTTATAATAAAGTAAATATAATAGTATATGGGATATGATAATCATTGTGTAATTGATTGAAGAAGATGATTGAATTGATACATGCTTTCTTTTGGTCGGAGATAATGTTTGTATGATTGGATATAAGGACTTTAGTATCAGTTTTGGTTAGTTTTTAGTATTAGTTTCGTGTATTATAATACATGCTACAATAGACATTAGTACTAATTAATAATTATAATGATATCTTGTGTTAGCAAAAACTGACACTGGCGTTAATTGTTATTTCATAAAGTATGTTGAGTGTCAGTTTGAGCAAAACTGATACTATTAGTTATTAAAACTGATACCCAATTACTGTTTTCTATTGATATATGATATGAAATCTTATAATATTATTATACAACTGGTAGTTGGATCATAAAACTGATAATATTATGTAGGATCAATAGTTGCATGATAGAACATTCACTGTATAATCTTGTTATAATATAAACTTCAGGTAAAGAAAAGAACATCAATTACAGCAAATCATTCCATCAGATCATCATTGTTTTTACAAGTAAGATCAGCATTGTTTCAAGAACAGAACATCATTACTTCACAAGTACCAAATTGCAATAGAGCATCATTACTTCATAAGTATCAAATCTAATTGTGAAACAATACAATGATTTACTTTAACACACAAAATTCTCAATTTCTGCAGCTTCTTCTTTGCTTGACAGGTTATCAGTTATATTCCAACAGTGCTTGCTATTTGTCAATACATCTACTGCTAGTTTTGCTCTAGTTTTGATAACAGTGTGTTGTTAGATCTTTTTTGGAATCATGTTTCTGTTCAGTGATGCAATGTAAATCATGACATATATTCCGCAGTCAACTCTGTTAAAAACAAAATATGTTAACAATATATAAACTATGATATAAGGTAATGAAATCTATTTTTTACATCACCAGAAATATGTTCATAGTTTGTACAACAAATTGTACTAATATCAAGCATTGATTGTACTAACATTAAAACAGAAATTAAATTCAACTACATTTAACAAAATATTTAAAATGTACATCAGTTCATGTGAAAATAGTAGCACTTTTTGCAAGTTGTTTGATTTGTTCATTTATCTTTCTTCTTCCAAACTTGACATAATTTGGCTAAGCTCCAGCAGTGCTCTTTGTCAGTTAATATCTGATGTGCAATTCTCGCTCTAGATTTCAGCATTTGTTCAGGGGCTATTTTGAGTGGTATTTGACTTTTGTTCATTGATATGATGAATATCATCACGTATATACCACAGTCAAGTCTGTTTAAAAGAATATTAGCAATATCAGTTTTGTGTATCTAGGTATTCATTTTTGTCTGTAATTTGCAGTACAGTTTAGCAGTCACTAAGTATCATTTTGAGTATATAGGTATTAATTTTTTTCTGTAATTTTTAGTTTCTAGGTATCAGTTTAGCAGTCGGTAGTTTTTTTGTGAGTAGCTTGAGTATCAGTTTTGTAACGATCCGTATTTTTACGGATCGAAACATCGTAAAACAGTTGTCATTAGGTCGTATAGAAGATAAGCCATGTGTAGCTTAGGTCGTCTGGAAGATAAGTCGTGTGGTGGCTTAGGTCGTGGGGTAGGTTAGGTCGGGTGAACGACCTAAGGATTGGTGCGACCTATAGGAAGTTGGCGACCTAAGGATAGGAGCGACCTATAGAAATAGGCGACCTAAGGAATAGGCGACCTAAGGTTTGAGCGACTTAAGGGTTTAGACGACCTAAGGGGTTAGGTTGTGTTGTAGTTTAGGTTGGTCGAGCGACCTAAGGGAGTTAGTAGTAGCAGTTGGCGACTTAAGGGGTTCAGCGACCTAAGGGTGAGTGAGTTAACGACCTAAGGTAGTTAGGTCGTGGACAAGTTAAGTGATTAGGTCATTGAGTCTATGCCGTGAGTGTTAGGTCGCGCGCTTGCGTTGTTGTTAGGTCGCGTGAGTGTTAGGTCGCGCACCTGCGTTGTTGTTAGGTCGCGTGAGTGTTAGGTCGTAGGTCTTAAGTCGTGATGTTTTAGGTCGTGGAAGCGCATATGCAGTTAGGTCGTGTAGTGTTAAGTCGCACGCATGTGCTAAGTCATTGAGTCAGAAGCTGTTAGGTCGCGCATTGTGTTAGGTCGCTGAGTGTTAGGTCGGAGGGTTTGTTAGGTCGTGGACGACCTAAGAGCGAGCGACCTAAGGGAAATCAGCCTATAAATAGGCGGGTTCTTCTTCATTTTTGGGATCCGGATTTCGAAGCGACGAAGTGCTGCTATTTTGAGAGCTCGAGTTCTATACTTCTTCACTTCTTTTCTCCACTCTAATCTTGTGATTCCTTCCATCCGAATCGAAGATCAAATCGAAGATCCAAGAGCTTAGATTGAAGATCTTCAACCATAGAAGAGAGATTTCATCGTTTGAAGCGGAGTTTTGATAGATCGAGTTAGATTCTTCGCTGTCCAGATCTGAAGTGTGTTGCTTTTGAGGTGTTTAAGTGATTTGGTGAGTGGTGATTATCTCTCACACGGATCCAAAGGAGTATATCGGATTGTTGGCTTGATTTGGTGTTAAAATAGTGATTTCCATGCATTTTCATAAACTTAAGTATAGATCTATTGTTCATGATGATTTGACATCCATTTTACTACATGTTAACCTATGCAAGTTCATTCATCAAGTTGTAGAGATATTGCTCATGATTCAGGCTTGTTAGATTTAGACTCTTTAATTACAAGATTGCCATTATTGTTATAATTGTTTATTTGATCATGTTTGAATGCTTGATTACTTGGATTAATGTTTGACTTGATTGTTGTAAATTAGTTGATTGATGATTTGATTTGGACAAGTTAGTCGAAGATGATTCAAAAGCTAAGGGAAAGACTCTTGAATTGGAAAAGCTGCTCGTGGCATATGTGGCGGATGATGAAGCTCATATGGATAAGATTTGATGATGTTGATGTTGAGATGAGGCTTTGCTATGATGAGATGAAGCGAGGCATGGTATGAGATAGCCTTAGTTTAATCCAGATGGGATCATTCCAAGCATGTTGATAACTCGGTGAAATGGTTCGGGTTTGAGGATAATGGTTTGCTCGAGAGGCGCTTGAGCTAGTATGGAAATAGTCGTCGAGGAGGATGACTAGAAGGCTGAGATTTCATCGTTGTTGAAGGTTCTAGCATGCTCAAAGCAAGAGTACGTTGGGCAGATTCGATAGTCCCTAAAGACTATGATTGTAGTCGAGTACTCTGGGCAGATTCGATAGTCCTAGGCACGGGCTGCGACGACGTGCAGAGTTATGTCTAGAACCGGGGTTTCCATTAGCCCTTGACGGACGGCTGAAAGAATGTGCCGGTCATTCAATTAACGGTGGTATCGAAGCAATGATAACAGTGATAGCTAGAGTCATGGATGTTTGGTTGTATCGTCATTTGGTCTCAAGAGCGATGTTTTCTGGGTGCTTATCTGATCTTGGTTTAGGCCTTGGGGGTTTGTACTTGGAAAACACCGACCTTGACTCGAGTGATAATTGCTTTACTTTAAATGTATGCTTTGCTATGTTTATTCCTACTTAGTGTGTCTAGGGGCTATCACTGTAGAAAGAGGTGGAGTGGGAGGGTTGGATTCCTATTCTTTTTACCTTTATGCTCTTTTGGTATGTTGTTAGTTAATTTACCGCTCACTAAGACTGTTGTCTGACTCAAGGCTTTATGTTTAACTCTTATTGCCTTGGGCTGTTCATCCATTTTGGGATCGGCAGACTAGGTAGCAGGTGACAGGTACTGTTCTTACTTTCCAACGATGCTGATGAAGAAGATGAGCTGGAGGCTTGCATATTATTTTCTTACTATATGTACTGGATGTTCCGCTGCTTTGTATAATTCTCTGAGTGTTATGTAGTGAGGCTTGATGTATTGACTATTCAGATGTTTGTATTCAACTATTATGAGGTTTAATAGAGATTCTGTTCTGTAAAGCTTCACTATATATACTTTCTATTGTATTTTATCCATGCGCTGTGAGTTATACGATAGATTCTGCTGTTTTAATTTAACCTTGGCAATCGTCTATGGCTGCCTGGCACACTTTACAGCGCACTATTTCTATGTTCAGTGCAGGGGTCATGGGCGGTCGTCACAAGTTTTTGTTTGTAATTTGCAGTATCTAGGTATTAGTTTAAAAGAAAATTTACAATGTCAGTTTAAATGTCAGTAGGTATCATTTTGAACAACATAAACAACTTATGTGTCTAATCCTTGTTGTGCACATGGTATCTGATGCATTTCATTTGCCTTCACCTCCTTATCCTGTATATTTTTCTTTTTCCAAAGTACTTTCAGTATTTCTTCAATTTTATTTCTCTATTGAAGACAAAACAATACAAAGTTAGCTAATGTTCGATTTTTTTAATTAAATTATTTTGTTTCATAACAAAAATATATCATACCAATATCATTGCTTGCTTTAGACTGGGGTTGTTTCTTTCATTAGAATTTCTTCTAGGACGTCTAGAATCTAGATGACTCCATTGCATTGTTGAGTATGTCAAAGTTACTAGTGTCCAATGGTATTCATAATGCAATGGGAAATATATAGCATCTGTGTATTCATCATCCACAACTTGTTCAAGGAAAGGCAGCACTAAAGATTTTACAATTCCTTGTACATTGAAAACTATAGATTGCTGTTAAATAAAAAAAAGTTAGAATTCAATATATATGTAGAATTTATGATATTATTTCATACTAAAGTTTTATTTACTGTCATTATTGTTGTGAATGCATAGTTGTGCTCTTTCAGCCCACATTTAGATAAATACCAGTCAATTATCTATATTAAAAAAAATAAAATGTAATTTTTTGTTATTGGTGAAGCAATATTCAATAATAATTAGTACCTTTTATTATAATTGTGGTAATATATATTACAAATTACAAGAATAACTAGGCATGCAATATGATGAAATAGCTTCTAGGTATCATTTTTGCACTGCTGTAGCATCATTATTGAACATGCTATTAAATCAATTGCTACTAGAAAACAAAAGTATTAATTGATATCAACTGGTACTAGGAATTAGTTTTGCACCATTTTGGTATTTATTTTGTCATACATGACGGTTAATACATAATTCAACTAATAGACCACCACTTTGTAACAAATAGTAATTAGGTATCATTTTTGGCTATAAATAGGTATCAGTTTTGGTACAAATAGCAGTGGACATAGCTATTACACATTATTTTTTGTAATTATTTTTATTGGTAGCAGTATTATTAAACAAAAAAAAAGTGTGTACCGATCCATGTGTGGCATTTTCTTCAAGAAGTTCTTATAGTACTTTTTTTGTTATTGTACATCCTCCTCTAATTGTGTCTTTATCTTTCCATGCTACATCTCTGTTTTAATAAAATAAGACACATATCAATTATACAATGTTATTTTAACCAGCAAAATTAGTATATTTGTGTGTATACTTACTCTTTTGATGATGTCATAGCAAAGAAAGTTTTGATTGTATTTTGTTGTTTTATATTCAAGTATGCCAAAGTTTTGCTGCAGTGTCCTAGTCCTAAATTTGAAAGTGTTGGCTCTATTACTTGAATTGGCATTGGGATTGACTCTTTTGCACTTTCTTTTTCATCATTTTCTTTTAGTTTTTCATCATTTTCATTTGCTTCAGGTTTTTGTTTTTTTGCTGTTTTTTTCATTCTCTGACCATATTCAAAGCTGGGGCTTTCTTTTTTTTCCTTTCTCTTGTTTTTATTCTTTTCACATAAGAAGATGGCTTATGAACTGTTTGTTTCCTTTTCCAACCAGGAGGTTTTGCTGGTTTGTTTTCTTTGTTCTTTTCTGTTATTCCCTCTTGCAACTGTTGTGTGATATTGAGATTGAAAGATGGAGGTGTTAGGTCTTGTACTACATCACTGTATCGTGCAACTTTGCTCTCTTTATTGGTATCTTCTTCCAATTTTTGAGCCTCTTTTATAACTTTTTTCATTGTTTTATCTTCATTTGTTTCCAACACTATTTCATTTGTTTAGTTCAACACTGTTTCAGTCTCCATGCATGTACTTTCTTTTTCAGTTGTTTGATGGACTTGTTCTGTATTAGTGTCAGCAGTTGTGTCTTCAACTTCTTCTACATTTTTTTCAGTTGAGAATCTGTATTAATAATAAAAAGCTGTCAGTTTTTGTTATTGGTGAATGAATATAATATTATTAGTATCAATATTCTTTACTATTAATAATGAGAATTCACTGAATGGAAATCAACCGTGTCTTTTTCAAATGCCTAAATTGCCCTTTTCTTTCCTGGTATCTTTTTTACGTTTCATTTCGCTTCTAAACTAAATCCATCGCCGTCTTCATACCCAATTCGTTGCTGTTATGGCTAATTCTTCAATAACCATATCTATTCTCTTCTTCTCTTCTCTTTCTAATAATAACAAGGATGGCCGATTTGGTATGTACGTATTCTCTACAAGCAACCAACCCCAAAATAGTTGATAGCTAATTAAATCTCCACCATTACAATGAATACAATCGAACATACTACCTCCATCTACATTGAATCTATTCGTCGTCATTTAGATGAATGCACACCTGCTAGCACCAAATCAAGCAGTGGCTCTCATCACCAACTCAATCGACATACACCTGCAATCGCCAAATTAATTGATGCCTCTCATCACCTAATCAATCGACACAATGTTATTGTTGAGATAAGTCCCACATTGGACAATTTACAATATAAATCACTGTCCATTACATCACCAATTAGTTTTGTGATAATATAAGGTTCTCTAACATGGTATCAGAGCGAGGTTTAATTGTGTCACACGTCACCCTCAATGATTGTCCACGTGTTTGGCTGATGAAACAGCACACGTGCGGGGGCGTGTTGAGATAAGTCCCACATTGGACAATTTACAATATAAATCATGCATAAATACTAAGAGACCGTCCATTACATCACCAATTGGTTTTGTGATAATATAAGGTTCTCTAACAGTTATCACTAAACCGACCGATGTCGCTGTCCTCACAAAAAACACCAACACTGCTTCCATCACTAAATTGAACGTCGATGTCATCACCAAACCGTTTGATGTTGACCACCACTGCCTCCAAACCATTTGATGTTGAGCACCACTGCCTGCCATATTGCATTTAGGTATGAATGGACTTAACTTTATGTTGATTTATTCCATATGCTTTGAACCTGTTAGTTGCCAAATTAGAGACTATTATTTAGTTTTAATATCGTTAGTAATCCATATGTTTAAGACTGAGGTTAGTATCCAGTTTATTTTTGGAAATTATTTTGCTTATTATAATCTATTCCAACATTCCATCCAAATAGTGATAATGAGGTTAAGATGTCCGTACTTATTCCCAATTGAGGTTTTTTAGCCAAGGTGATAAGGATATTGACATATGTATGGATAATCCTCATATATACTCCTGCTTGGATGTTAAACAACAACTTATTTCGTTTAACTTAGTTATGTACTTTACTTATTTTGATACAAGACATTTACTTACAAATATCAATGCTAATATTGATTTACAACATACATAAAACAACCTATTAACCAATTCGAATGCACTAATGTAAGCTAAAACACTAAAATGGTTCTTTCTTAATTTGTACTCAGATATGGATGTTGTTCTTATCCTATGCTAACCATTTAATGCAAGTATTTAAATTCTGGAGTTCTCTGTTTGTCCAACTCTGAGAACTAATTAGATGAAACTATTAGGTTTCAACCGTTCGGTGGATTGGTTAGGATTAGCATTATAGTTTTGTTTGTAGTTATGTTGAGTATGACTGAAAAATGGTTCATCTGTTAATGCTTATATTATTTACTAACTGAAAGTGGGTTGATGTATAAATTTCAATTCTACAAGTGTAGTATACCTGAGGAGTGCAACAATTAAGTATGTGTACTGTTCAATTGCAGAATAATAAATATCAAGACAAGAGCAACATTTAGTATGTTTATGAAAAAACTAGAGTTACCAAATATTATAATTCATAGAATCAGATGATGAAAATTAATAATTGCATCAGAATAAGAAATCTAAAGAAACTAACCAAAGATAGTACGACTGTACATATGCCAGTTCATGTAAAGGGAGATGAAAATAGAACATTTTTAGCAAGTAAATATTTGTATCATGCTTATGAGTGGGATTTGAAATTTTACATTTACTTTTGGAGTATAAATAAACTGAAAGTGTGGTAACTGTAAAAGAACATAAGTAGATAAGTGTCATAATATTATTCCTTTCCATGCTATGTTCATCCTTAGATATGCTATGGAGTATAGTCTGAAATTATCATTATTGAAGGCATAAACCTTCACAATAAATATCATATTGGAATTTAATTCTAATAGAGTGATCATTCCAAAGTATTGTTTGAAACATCGAATGACCAAAATTTTCACTCAGTGGCACTCTATTTTCAGATGTATTGATTATGATTTAGCACCTCCCTGAGGTCTTCAACCTTACTATGTAACAATAACTTAGTTATGTATTTTATTTAGATTGAGGCATTTATTAATTTAAACTAGAATTTAATATTACAAAACTTTAAATTAATACTCAAAGTATTAAAAGAAAAGGTGTACTTGAAAGTGGATGTCTACATGAAAGATCAGAATATTTAACCATTGAATGCTAACTGAAAATGAACTTACAGCATAAAAATTACTCTATTCTAATTCTAGTTTGCCTTAGTTTGAAGTCATGTTCATGCATAAGATTACTTCAAATTATGATTTTTGACTTGGCTTCACTTAATATTTGTTCTTTAAGGCTTGATTTACTTTGCCAATAGGGCTTTCCACTCCATATAATATCAAAGGAGGATTAATGAGTCTGAACCACCATATATTTTCAGTATTTTGCACTAAGCATGCAATAAACTTAATTTATGAATTGCTATTCTGGACTCCTCTTTATAAGAAGGTCTTGCTTGTAAGTTGCAACATTGCAAGTTATGTAGTAGAGACATAATTAAAATTTGTTAGGTTTCAGTTTGATATAGATACAAGTATTGATGTGTGTATTTGCATATCATATTTGTATGGATTTTTCTAACTTGGGAATATGGCTTTTCCCTAACACATTTTCTTCCTCCAGGGCACATAAAGAGTTTTCAACTATATTAATGCCATGGTAATGATATACGATTAGTGAATTAAACCTGAGCATCTCATCTATTTATTTATTTAACTCGGTGTCTTTTTGAAATACCATTGATTTACTCGGTGTCTTTTTGAAATACCTATAATACCATTCATCCTTCTTTCATTTTACATTGTTGCTTTGCAAAGTACTAAGTCTAATCTTTTAGAAACGAAACATATAGAGTATTCTCTGTTGTACGTGAAGTTTTACCTGCCAAATTTCAAATAATAAACATTCGCCTATGCCTTACTATTAAAGTACATTGATATACAATGTACATGATCATGAAGTCTCGCTTTTCTTCTGCATGTACATCAAAGTTTTACATAAGGAGTATGGGTTTATTTATAGTCTCATCTGCGCTTTAGCAATTATACCACTAAGTTAATGGAGTATTGACTTCTAACACATTGGTATACAATCAAAATGTGATATTCACAAGTTTTGTAGCCTCAATCCAGCAGCATTGCTTCACCATATGATTGATGATTTTAAAATATATCTCTCTTTGATGCATATAATGAATTCATTCCATTGATTTTACTCGGTGTCTTTTTGAAATACCTATAATACCCTTCATCCTTCTTTCATTTTACATCCAGATGCCCTTCACCCTTTTTCCCCTCTACATCAGCTTGAAAAAGTGCATCAATTCACTTATACATGCCATCCAAGTTAGGGGCATGCTACGTTTATCAATTTTATTTTGACTGTTGCTTCAACTATTAGCTTATATATACTAAGAAAAGATATGTCTTGGAAGATGTGAGACTAACCTAATATTAGTAGAAGCGGTTCCATAGCCAGTATTGATGTTTACATTATTTTCTGCTGGTTGTTGTGCTCCTACTTTCTGCTACAGTATGATTACAATTTTGCAACAGTTACATTTTAGTGCAATTCAATTTAATTAAGGTTTTCCCTCGCAGTCCCAAAAGATCGCTATAGTCGGTACTGCACATATGAAAGTCAAAATACACTGTTAAAAAATGTTCTCTAATCTTTTTTGTAGTGTTGTCGTGAACAAAGCTTATGCATAATCAAGCATAATTTTAGCAATACATATTTGATTTCCGTTGTATAGGTTACTTGTTTTTTTGTTTCTGTGAGTTGTACACAAACTAAATTTTGAATATTTATGCAGGCACTAAAGGAGAATGAAGGCCTAATATTAACAAACTAAATTATTATTGATGCATGGTTAATTAGCCTAATTAATATAGTTAAAAACTGCAATAAAATGCAACTTTCTATCATAGTATTTGAAGCACCAACTGCAATGGTAGATATCATACCATTAGAATAGCTGAACTTCTACAAGTCAATAAATCTGATCATACAATTTTCTCTATCTACAAGCTAAGTTACAGGGACTGATGCTATTTATTTCCATTCAATTTTCATAATGAATTGGTCCCTTTTTTCTTCTCTCTAACGTAAATGTACTGTAGTTTTTCAATAGGGAAAGAAATATGATACTGCCAATATCAAAGCTTTCGTGAGCTTATGCTTTTGTTTTTTGCCTTGCAATGAAATCATTTGGTCTCAAATTATCTTTTTCTCTAAAGCACTATTTAATCAAATAAATATGATGATGTTACTGTATGCTGTAATTTAACTTCACACCGGGTTTGGTTTAATTGGGCCTTATCCTTTTGTTATGAAAAATTATATTACTTGCGGATGCTGTTTGGGTTAGAACAGTAATCAATGTGTGAGACAAGCAAAAGCAGATGTAAAAGCAACAAGTTGTACGACATGAAATGGTTTAGATTTTGTTTGTTGTCACGATCATATATTTGTTATCATCATTTATCTTTTTCTAAGTTGTATTTCAAACTATATGCTATATTTCAAAAGCAGTATGTGAAGGATGGAAGAAAATTAAATTCGTTAATAGATTTTCAGAAAATTCAAACCGTTCGTATCCTTATTTGAGAAAAGCATTATTAAAGAAACTCTGCTTTTGAATAAGAGGTTTTTAAACATGCATGGTTATCGAATTTGGGTGGATTTTTGGTAATTAGTCATCAAACACCGAACATAGTGTAATTATTTTTACGATTGGGTCTGATCAGATTTTTTGCCCTCTCTTATCTAGAAGTGTAGTCCCTTTAACAATGGACTTTGAAAAATAGCTAAATATTGATATTCAAAAAAAGAAGTGGATACAGATACGAGAAATTTTGTAAAGATTATATATTGCTTGATTTTTTGTATGATGAATGATGTATTATTTTATCAGTAATAATTATATGCATTGAATGCACCCTCAAACTATAATTTCCATCCCAAATTAATAGCCTTTCAAAATCAAACATTACCTCTTGGGTTGTAGGCTGGA
The DNA here is from genome assembly GCA_030737815.1 of Allium fistulosum. NCBI lineage: Eukaryota > Viridiplantae > Streptophyta > Magnoliopsida > Asparagales > Amaryllidaceae > Allium > Allium fistulosum. Next base: position 620,508,047 of record CM060906.1, read on the forward strand.
TCTCTATGTTTAATTTTATGATCAGTGCATATTATCCAACTCAAATTCATAAAGATTGCTAAGGTTTCAAACATTAATTTACGACCGAACCATGTATATTTTATGAATTAATGCATGCACATTATGATTAGATGCAGGGTCATCTGGACTTGCATATATACTCGTGTTAATAGTGGTGGTTTATGGGTATCATTTTTGCATAGATATCAGTTTTTCAAACACAAGGTAAGTATCAGTTTTTCATACATATAGGTATCGGTTTTGATTTATTTCATAGTGAAAATTGTTTGTAAAATAACCAACCATCAGTTATAATCAAACAACTGATACATATAAATTCTGCATTATTTTGGTATTAGTTTTCTACTAAATAATGGTCAACATAAATAGTTCAATTTACATACGATTAAGTTATAAGCAATGGAACGTAGGTATCATTTTTTAATACATTTAGGTATCAGTTTATTTTAACTTATACTCAGAATTATTTATAATATAAGCAAGCATGAATTCGAATCAAACAGTGTTATTTTCAATAGTAAAGAATCATGTACCTGTCCATTTGTGTTATTTTTGCTTGACACTTTGTAAGTTCTTGTTGACACTCTGGATTTTCTTCTTTAATATTTTCAGCTGTGAATGTTTTTTCTTCATTTTGGGCTTCTATATTTAAACATGCATCTTCATTTATTTTAGTTGCTGTGTTAACTTTTTCTACATGAAAGTGAATTGCATAAACGTGTTTGCCTTTGAAAAACTAGATTTTTGAAAGTGAATTGGAGACTTTTAGTTGTGTATTTGGTGAGATAAAGGAAGATGATCGGATTTGGGTCTTTGGCCAAATTCCGGCGAGGGGCTCGATTTCGTGGCTTGCCGTTTGGCACAGAGGAGGGTGAGGGGATGCGGCACACGGGAAAAATAGTGCGGCATTTTTCCTTTTGCTGTGGTGGTTTGTCGAGGCAGTTTTAGGGTTTTAGGGTGTTAATGGTATGGGTTCGGCTTCGAGACAATGGCGGCGACGAGGCGACGTGATGGACGTGTGCACCAAGGGGTTGGGTCGAGGAAGTGACGACGGAGCTTAGGGCGAAATCTGGTGGTTGACGGTGGTGGTGGTGGTTGGCGAGATGAGGGGTTTGAATGGATTCGGTTAGGTTCCAGTTTTTGGCGTTATGCTCGATTTTTACTCGAAGGCTCTATCGTGTTTTCGAGTGGGAAGACGAGATGTCGTGGTCGAGAGGGTCGTGTGTGGATGAACGGCGGCACGTATAGATGGCCGGAGCCAGTGGGCATGTGCACGTAGGTATGTGTGTGCATGTCTTTGTGTTTTTGGAGAAGGTAAGAGGAAATTATAAGAACTGGAGGAAGGAGAAGGTGAAAACGTGGGTTGGGCCGGGTGAAATCATGGGCCAGGTGATGTTATGGGTTGGTTTGGGTTGGAAAATTAAATAATGGTTTGTGATAATGGTTTATAATTATGGTTTATAATAATTTAATGGTTCATAATAACTTAATGGATTATAATAATTTGATGGTTTATAATAACTTAATGGTTTATAATAATTTAGGTAAACAAATAAGTAATTTCTTTTTAAATTATTTACATTTTAATAAATTATCTTATTTAATTTTCTTTAAGTGGCAATAATCGAGTTTTAAAATATAACCCGACCCTGTTAATTGAAAATGATCAATTCTGATTGTAAACGGAGTGGTATTGATTATAAATTGTTGATTGAGTTATGATCTATAATTGACTAATATGGATTTTAGATATTATTTTCAATTATCTATTGTCTGTGCCATTAAGTAGCCAAACGAATTAAAATGGTTAGGATAAACGTTGACACGTTTTATTGAAAACAAACATATGTAATAAATTTCCATTTGTGAATTGACACCCTGAATATGAATTGTTTATTTAAAAACTACTTGGGCCTTTAAAAATTTATTGCTTGGATTCGATGAGACCGAGATCGGATATCTGCATTATCCGGGACCACTTCGATCCAATAACCACTACGAATCTTTACGGTTTTTATTATAGAGTCCAATATGCTGGATTTTAATTAATGTAACAAATTCGGCTATTTTAATAAGTATTTATACTTAGACACTATTATAATACCACTGGATTTTCTATAAAAGTGTTTTTGGTCATCTTAAGATAAAAACCCATCGTGTTTATATGTGACGCGGTCTTACGAGATTCCCTTGTTTCGAAGGATTTTGATAACTTAAGTATTTCAAATTAAGTGTGTTTACTCACGCTGGTTTCCAGGCTGACTCGGGTGTTACTTTATTGTAATGCTCGGGTCAGACCGAGTATTACAAATTCAGGTTAGGATGCTTTGGAGCTCAGGAGACGAGCTGGATGGCAGAGATGTATTGCACGTATTTGATTATATTCCACTGTGTATTGTAGGCTGTATATTCAGCATTTTTTAGGAGAAGTTATTATAACTGTCTAGATTTATATGTTGATGATTGTAGTCTGATAATTTGTATGTATATTAATAGCTACGGTTTTTCTTTTGTATAAAAAGCTGTTATTGTATATTATATTTTGTTCCGCTGCGATTGTGAGATTCTGTGTTGTTGTTATTTCTGTTTCTTCTTCTATCTCTTTTCTTCTTAAACCCTAACAATCTGGTATTTCCGGCACTCGATTGCTCGGCAATATATACAGTGAACGTATTAGTGTCGATTTTCGGGGGTTGAAAATCGCCCGGTCCTTACAAAATACAACAATTCCAATAAATAACTAACCATAAAAATCATAAATGAATTAAAGTCCAATGACATACACACTCAAATAAGGTGAAATAGAAGTGTTTACTAACTTACAGCGACACTTATGATATGGTGAGACAAAGATGAGAAAAACTATGCATAGCTTATTTCATATTTTAACTCATTTGAAAAACATGTTTTAATATACTTTATTGCATAAACCTATATGGCAAACTATTGTAAGAAATCACATATATTAATAATCAATAGTTATAAGTTATATATATTTACCATAAGAGCCTATAGAATTTGAGAAATTAAAATAACACAATACAACATTGACCGCCGTGAAAGTTCCAATCGAAGCAAAAAAAAGTAGGCAGAAATTTGTAGTGGGAGAAAAACAAAATAGCTGTAGAAAACCGAATAGCTGTAGAAAACCAATAACTATAAAAATAGACATTGTCAAACAAAATATATGGAGAACTATGTTTCGGCATAAACTTACTGCTACGACGGTCGGTGAAAGTTACAATCAAAGCAAATGAAAAGTAGGTGAAAACCGGACATTCCACAAATTAAAAGTGGAGAAAAACTCAATAGCTGTAGAAAAATAACATCATTAGAAAACGTATTAGGATAGAAAATGGTCATAGTTGGTGATAAGTTTCGGTAAATAATTTACCTCGATCAATGCTATGGTTTGTGGAATGAAGAACGGTCAAGTAGGAGCTAGGGTTTTTTGAATGGATTAGATGAATGTGGTACTCCAATGAATGGTTTTTTGAATGGATTGGATGAATGTGGTACTTAGATGAATAGTCTCGTGACAATTATGAAGAAGGTAAGGAGGACATAACGTTTTTTCATAAATGGACAAACATTACATATGAGCCTTTTTTTGGAAAATAAAAAGTAACATGGAATTAAATGCAAAATTTACCTATGAATCAAGGAGAATTGAGTATAGTAGCTAAGGTTGAATAAGAGGAAAACAATACCATAGTCAAATATTTAGTTTTATATATAATAGAATAGTGACAGTTATGAAGAAGATAAGAAGGACATAGCGTTTTCCCAATAAATGGACAAACATTAGATTTGAGCCTTTTTAGAAAAATAAAAAGTAACATGAAGTTAAATACAAAATTTACATATGAATCAAGGAGAATTGAGTATAGTAGTAAGGTTCAATGTGAGAAAAGAATGTCAATAGTCAAATATTTAGTTTTATATATAATAGAAATGATTTGCAGACAAACTTATTTTGTTTTTATTATTAGTGGAAATGAATCGCACTATAAATTTAATCTCAAAGGTTAAAAAAATCATAATAAAAGTTCACTGTGATAAAATATTAGTAAACTGAATCGTAAATTCAAATCTTTCAAATAATTGGTACGGTGAAGATTGCTTACACAGTTTAAAACGCAAGGTATAACGGAACAATTAGAAATGCATAAATGAACATTGCTTTCGGCATATAGTATTTTACTTTTTACACACACATTATAACATGATGTAAATTGTTTTAGAAAGAATAGATGGGGTTTTATTAAAGGCAGGATTAATTTGGGTAAAAGGAATAAAAACTTTTTTAATTAACTATTCTTGTTAATGGATGAATAAATTATTAATTATCCTCTTATGAAAACAAAATAAAATTACTAAATTGTTTTTTATACTCATCTTTCTTCCTTTTTCTCGTACATTTATCTCGTCTGTTAGTCAAAAATTTGGTCCAACATCCCCCAAATGATAAAATTTAGAAGAGATAACAATTCTAGATTGTAGAATTGCATCCATGAATGTCAAATCAGTGAATAAAAATGAAAAATAGAAAGAATAGAACAGAAGAAAAAAAGACACAATCTTTTATAGCGATTCGATAAATCTCTTGTTTAAGTCCACTTGTCAATGTTTTATTGCTTGATTCTCACCAATACTGCTAGAGATTAGAATGATCTTTAGAAATTCAATCCCGAGTTGCAAAAATGACAAAGCTCATAGGTTAGAAAAAGCAAAATCCAAAACCCCTCCAACAGTTCTTTATTTGATGGAGATAGCCTCCTTTTATAGCTATATTAGTTATTTGGAGGCCTTTAATTCGCCAAATGGTAGTAGATTTTCGTCAGTCAACCAAATCTTGTATACTAGGAAAGAGATCCGCTAAAAAATGAACTAAAATCTAGAGGCTTGATGGATCAATACCAATCCACGGCGTTGGCCCGAAAACTCTTCTTTTCCTTTTTTTCAAGCTATGGATAATTGTTCTCGAGTCAGAGGGGCAAATTAGTCATTTGGATGGACTGTACCAATCCATTGACTTAGCAATCCAAAATCCATTTCTTCGTTGTTTCATAGATCAGTTTCATCAAAATGTTGTTTAGGGGAAATACCAGATAATATAGTTAAAACTATTTGTATCTCTTTGTCTTCAAACTTAAATTGCTAATTATAGAAAGGTAATAAACATTAAGATAATAGGCGAGCAATTATAATCTCCATTTTCTCAATCTCTATCTAAATCAATACCAAGATATGTGGATATGGATGTTCTTTTGTTTATTCAAGATTTCAATCAAGGTGTTTGTGCTGGCTTTTATATATATATGTATATATGTGTGTATAATTTGAATCTTTTACAAAAAAACTTTATCAATGCTTTGATTTGTTTGTTAGAAGTGAGATTTAAAATGAAAGGCTATTTCTAGAATAATATGTTGCATTCTTTTTATTGATTTTTTATTTAAAACGGATTATTCTTTACAAATTTTTGATTTTTTCACAATTTTAACCTTACATTTCGTTCTCACCCATTTCCCCTCCAGCATTTTTTCAACGAACTCGCAAAAGAGTCATTAGATGAACCACACATTAGAAAGGCAATAAATACAATCAAATTTTTTTAAAAGGCATGACTATTTACGTACATTCAGTTGTCCTGAAAAATGTATTTTGATTACATAAATCCAAAACAATTATTCTCCATCAATAAATAAGTTCAAGAATTTTCAAGTAGATCGCGTTGTGATCAGAGCAAAACACGGTAAAAATCAGCAAAAAAGTAAACATGATCTAATAAAATGATTAATCAGACAATTTAGAAGTTCTAAACTGCAATCTAAAAGCTCATATGGAGAGTTGTTTTATACTGCTAACAAAAATAAGGACTCATTTTGAATTTTGGACGTTAGCACCTAGACTTAAAAATAAGTGAAAATTAGGCAGACATCCCTAAAACCATGATTTTCTTAGTTTTCTTTTATCACAGTAATTAGAGCTCCGCCATTATTTCCCCTAGTTTATGTCTCTAGGATTTTATTTGTGTGATGTATCGGGTCTTTACCCGTTAACTCTTTTGGGCCTTGGCCTTTTTAATACATTTTCAAAAAAAAACTTAATTCAAAGTCGGTCCTTGTCAAAAAAACATACTTTCTATGTCCCTGTTTTTGTTTTACGCCTATTTTTTTCCTAAATTACCCCTGCGCTTCAAAGTCGAGCCGTTGTTCTTCTTCTTCTTCTTCAGTTTCTTCTGATCAAATTGAAAGCCGAGCTGAGTTTTCTTTAGACAAGTGTTTAATTCTCGATTTCAATAAAAAACTGCAACTATTTAAAGACGAATCAATCTTGTTTACAAAAATATGAATTTTTATGGATTGTTGGTGTTGTTTTGATGTTTAAATTCATTAATTATAATGAGAAATGGTTGCTATGACGCCCCACCTCTATACTCACACTAGCCAAGGACACTACTAAGTAATGCCGTCGACTAGCACGAAGAATAAGGCTGTTGAGGAGCGACCATCTGTGTAATTGCTTTGTGCGAGTACCGATATGTCAGATAATATAACTTACATTTCATTTCAAGAGGAAATCCGACATATCAAATACAAACTCAAAGCTACCACACAGTGGCTATGTAGACTTCGAAAACAAATATAGAAATAAACATAACACAAATCAGTCACAAATATTCATATCACAAAGGCGGAATCAGATATGAATATAACACATAAAAGTGTACATCAAAATAGTGGTCAAACTTGATCCACTTCATTACAAAAGAATAGATACAAGTGCTAGACAAAAGAATAAGTATACAACAAGGAGTCTCCATCACAAATGTATACTAACAAAAACTACTATGCTAAAGTAGTTAGCCAAAAGTCAGGTGACGGACCCTGATAAGAAGTCAAGCAGGAGCACCTGAAATACCTCGGTCTGACCCGAGTATTATTTAAGAAGAAAATAATAAACGGATCAGTCTAGCTATAAATATCAGATAAAGTGGGATAGGATAAGAGATATGACAAAAAAATGTATGATAACAATAATGTCATACTGCGACAAGTATACATCAAATAACAACAAAAATCATACAATATGCCAAATCATCTCAAACATCCAAAAAGAATCGCATTCTTTAAATTATTCACCAAAAATACAAATATTGATAGAGCTTATCAATGCAAACCACGAAAATTGATGAAACACAAATTCTAGAAATCATCAATTAGAAATCCAGAAATCATAAAAGGGGGAGGCCTATCACAAATGGGAGCATGAAAACTCACCAACACGTGCATCACAAACGGAACGCTATTCCATGATCGCTAACCATCAATTTTGAGCCGAAGCTCCACAAACGACCCGAAGACCATGGGTCGCTACCCCATCAATTTTGAGTTGAAACTCCACAAACGGGGTTTAACCCCCACACAAACAAAGAGACGTCGCACATCGCTAGTCTAAATCACAAAATGATCATCATCGATCAATAAAAAGTGTGAATCACACTAAGCTAGTAAATATAAGAGTTTAGCTTCATGTCCCATAACCACTAGCTTAACTTAAATATTTACAAACAAATTGTAAATTTCCACTCGAAAATTGTCACAAGAGTTCAATCGAACAAGTCCAAGAATTAACCGACGAAGTAAACGCAAGTGTTTCATACCACTTGTTTTACTAAGCCGTTTAATAAAATTTCTCATACGAATGAGGTAAAGGTTTGTATATACTAATAGATTGGAAAACGGCTTTGAAAACGAGCTTTGTATTAAAAATAGTATTGAAATCGTTTTTATGAAAAAGTTTGAGTATTTACTACTAGTATAAAAAAACCTTTATATTTTAAAGTGACAAATCACAGAAATGGTTGTAGAAACAAGCAATCACTAAAATCCACATTCGTCGACGTGAATTGAAACCATAAAAATCGATACCGAATCCATCAAAATCGATAGTCCCATAAATCCCGAAAAAGAAGTCATCAAAGACGATAAATGATAACAACAATTCGGATCATCAAAAATCGATTAAAAATTGGAAACACACACAAAACCGCCTCAAATAGGCAAAAAGCACTTCTCCCAGTTTCAGCCAACTGAACCAGAAGGTCAGTCGACAAATACAAGGCCAGAAACTCTCGGGTCCCTGGTTCAGTCGACCGACCTTCTGGTTCAGTCGACTGATATAGGCCAGGAAACATTCGTTTCCCAGTATCAGTCGACTGAACCAGAAGGTTAGTCGACTGATACAGGACCAGAGAATTTTCTGGTCTCAGATTCAGTCGACTGACCCTCTGGTTCAGTCAACTGAACTGCCAGTTGCAGAATTATCAATCTAGCCCCCAAAAGGGGCAAAAATCCTAATCGAGAGCGATCGGACGAGCATCGAAGACTAGGGATTTATGCCAAGCGACAACCCAGCCTTATAGGCTCTTCGATACACCCCAACATCGTGTTCAAACATCAAAGATAGGATTTTTAAAGCTTTGACTTCAAAACACCAAAAATTGGAATATTCATCAAACCAATTCAATTCAAAAGCAAATGAACAAGGAATAGATGTTAGGAATTACTACCAAACAACATTCAAAAATATAGACATAGATGTGAGTTCAAAAACTCACCTTTTAAACTCAAAACACAAGTGAGAAGCTTTAAAACAAAGGAAAGATCAACTACTCTTCAATTTCAACTCAAGAAGCTCCAATCTAAGATCATAAGCAATATTTCCTAAGTTGGGTTATAGGAAATTTCTGAAATTGGAGAGAGATTGAGATGGAGAAGAAGATGCTTACCTAAGCTTCTCTTTGATGTTAGAGCTAGAATTTGTATTTCCTAATCAATCTAGGGCTTGGAATTCTAATTTCCTTTCTCTTCCCCCATTTTTTTACTTAGCTTGAGTGTTAGAAAATGTTATGAAGGAATGAAGTGGAGTAGAGTGAGAGTTAGGGTATTAGATGGGTTGGGTGTTGGGTTATTGGGCTGAAACCCAAACCCAAAGCCCTACATGAAAATATCAAAATTTCACTCAACTCCAAATATATCGATGTTTATACTCAAAAAGGCCGCAAACGCCATTTTGGACTCAATGGAAGTCGTCTCGAGTCCCAGTTCGACTGTTTGCAAAAAGTGACATTTCGGACTAAAATCCGACTATCGATGCTATATTTAAATAAAACATTTAAATATACAATCGGAAAATATGCGGGTTGTTAAAGTTGCAGTTTGATATTTGAAGTTTGTGCATAAATACTGCAAATGTTTCCTCGAATAACATTCACACAGTTCTTTCCTGCAAATATTTTTAATACTTGCTGGAAAATCGGCAATTTTTAAGATTATTTGCAGACATTGGTGTAAATTTTCATAATAATTGCAAAAAAGTCAGCAAATAGTAGAATATTTGCATATAAATATGCTTTTATTTAGGAATTTTCCTTTGTAATTATTCACTTAAAATTTAGCATATATTCATAATATATACTTGGTGAAAAATCAGCAATTATTCCCTTAAAAATCATTTGTATTCATCTTTGTATGCAATTATTCAAAATAATTGCAGAGATGTATGCAATTATTATGTATAATTGCATGTATGTCTACAATTCTTCTGAATAATTTGCATGTATATCTTAAAAATCTGCAATTATTCACAATAATTGCAGAAGTTGGTGCAAATATTGTGAATAACAATAGAAAATAACTGCTGAAAAAATCTACAATTTTTAAGAATATTTGCAGACATTGGTGCAAATATTCAGAATAATTACAGAAAAGTCAGCAAATATTGAAATTTTTTGCATATAAATATGCATTTCTGTAAGAATTATTCTCTGCAATTGTTAATTCAATATATTACATTAGGAAAACAAATTTTATCTTCAAAGGATACATGCATAAAACTGCATTTATTGAGAATACTTGCAAATATGTGCATTAGAAACTGCAATTGGTGAAAATACACGCATAAAAATTTGTAAATATTCCAATATTTACTTGCATAAAAAACTTCAAATGGTGTCAAATTTTTGCATTAAAAAATCTAATGCAAATTTTATGAATATTTTTACTTTTTCAAAACGAGCAAACGTTGTTTGTTTGTTTGTTTTTTTTCAACTGAGAAAACGTTGTTTTTGATTTTATTTATAGAAACAATCAGTTTTATATTACAAGAAATATATGAAATTATTTTGAATCATAGACATTGGTATTTAACAATAAATGATAAGGATATTTGAAAAATGAATGATAAATAATGGGAATGTAAAAATTAACAAAGTCGACAAGTATGAAGTATGTAAACTCAATGGATAAAAGTAAAACCAATGGTCGGTGGCTTAAACTCAGTTACGTAAAATGGCCGTCACCTTATCCTTGAGCACTTTTTTGGGTGGCAACATTTATGGTTCAATATGGAGGAAACATCCATCAATCACATAATACCATAATTAGCCTTTCATATCAATAATCGAAACACTACTTCCTAATCATAGATTATATAATACAAAGGTAGACAAATTACAGGAAACACTAAGCCACCATGGCCAACATTACCAAAAAAACATGCACGTAGTAGCACACAACCTCAGTCACCGAGTTAATCATAGAAAAGTACAAGTAAAATACAAAATTATCTCTAGTATGCTTCCTGCTCGCCCTGAAAATTGAAATAAATAAATCAATCACTTCTCCATTAATAATTTAAAGAAGAAAAACGACAGCAGAAGATACCTTTTTTGGTGAAACCAGTCCCATGAATTTGTTCTTCATTTTGGAAGGCGAGGTTGATAAAGGCGATGCCGTAGTCTTGTTATGGCCACCAACTTTTTTAAGTTGTTCCCTTACAAATTTAGAATATATGAAAGCTGCTCCTCTAAACTGAGGTAGTACCAACCATGCCATGAACAACACTTTCATCTCATACCATATTGGTATCCTTCACATTAAGTAAAAATAAGATGGTGTATAAGTGTTCAACTAGTGCATTTTTCTGAAGTAATGTATATCTGCCCCTAACATATATCACATTTATGTATCATGCCTTAAGTGTTCAATCGTGTATAATGTATCCGTAGCAAGCAAGCATATAAGTATTTGGTAGCTTCTACATACGAGGGAATGGAAAGTGTTACTTCATGTATGCTAGCGATTCAAGAACATACCATAAAGATATATAGCAGAACATTGATTTGTCTATTGTCAATCTCTAATTGGGATTACTGAATATTACAGAAGGTAATAAATAACATGGAAAAGGAAAATTTACCACTCCAAGACAGGTTGAGCAAGCATTTCAGAAAGAGTAAGAAAAGAGTACAAAATCCAATAAGCCAACCACTGCTCATCATCCACCTTCGATGGACTTTCTATAGCCACCACTGATGCATACCTATACGATAATTTATAGCGAAAATCAAATCAATAACCCAGAGATTGGCAGACGGCCACAAAATAATAAATAAAAAGGAAAGAAATTTGCTTACAAGGGGTAAAGCAACATTACAGAAGGCCTGCAAAGGGAAAAACGAAACTGTTCCAGTTAGCAAATAGAATCACAAAAGAGAATCAAAAGAAGTTGAGTTTGAGTATGAAATTCGTACCCAGCTATAGTGCGGAGATAAGTGAGCAAAGTGTAAAAATGCCCCATTTCTGCTCTAATTTGTTGGATAATGACGTTTGAGTTGGTAAAGAGTGAAAGAATTGGGAAAGAAATGGGAGGGATGCAGTGTATTTTATAATACAAGGTGGAGGGACGCTTGTCGAGATTCGGAAGATGATGATGTATGAGCTATTATCTAGGCAGCTGGCAGCTGGAGTTGGCACCGGCAACATCCGGTTACGTTTCTGCAACTTTTCCTCTGTGCTCTCTGGTCGTCGACATAGAAAAGCAGTGGCTCTCGCTAGTCGGCAAGCAAATAGTAAACAATTAACGCTCTTTACACCCGTACGCGCACTATGAGATGTGTTATTGATGGATTAGGTTTTTGTTTGTTTTCGTTGAGTGCGAAAATTTGACAAAATTATGAATATTATCACGCAATTGTTGAGGCACACCTGCAAGTTTGTTAAACCGACCTGAGGTTAATATAATACCCCCCATCCACTCCACTGTAGATGAAGTTCGTAATATTAAATATTCTTAGTTGACGTTGATTTTACATTCTCGTTTCCTGTTTATTAAAAATTTAGGATGTCAATTAATAAACATCCACGATATGTCACCATAAGTGGTCAAGTAATATTTACATTTCCATCATGGCTAGTACAATTGTTATATTTTATATATCCATTGTTTATGCAATAAATTAATTGCTGTTATCACTATAATGACGTTATGTTTTATTCCTATCATTTGTCATCCAAAAAAATTCACATGTGGCCTATATGCCATGGAAAACTAAACGCACAAACCATAGTTGTGCAAACTTGCTATATCTGCTATGAGCAAATTTTCATTAGTATGATCATGACACCACGGTTTAGATTATCATATGCATTTATTAAATTTTGTGCACATTCATTGTTAAAAATCCTATGATGCACCATATACCAATTTTTATTGCAAACTGGTGAAGAATTGTTCTTTGAAATTAGAGCGCATATTAAAAGTACATTTTCTACGAAGCAAAATATGCACATATAAGATCATCTTGAAAGAGATACATAACAAAAACGCCTTTTTGTACTGCGAAATTGAGTGTTTATTTATTTATTTATTTTTATTATTTTTGAACAAATGTTATAAATTAATATTAAGTTATAAATTACTTAGAAAATAGAACATTGCCAGAAAACAGTACATTTATTTAAAAAAAGTACATTTGCATAAAAATGATACATCGCATTTGTTTCGATCAAAATTGTATTACTGAATAATTCAAAAGAGGCAAAGGATAATCTGTTTGTCAACGTAAAACGGTTAAAATGTTCTTTTAAAAATTTGCCCTAGCCATGCGGACCTTTCCTAACCTTAGCTTACCCTTTTAGCCGCCACCCTCTCCTCCCCATCACAACCCACCCGACACGCACCCTCCACCACTTCCGTTAGATCTTGGCCACACTTCTTCTGATACGCCACATATCCAGCCGCCATTATCTTGTCTTTCAACCATGTCAATCTTCCCCACCACTAGCACACCACTCCAACCGATCCTCCCCATCCCACCTTGTCAGCCAAGTCTTGTCTTCCCGCTTGCATGCTGCATCAGAGTTCCCACTTTCCACCATCTCCTTGTTTCAAAACCAGCATAACAAAAAACCACTTTGAAAATGTCAATCGACCTCCTCTTGGGAAGAATACCCCCTCTTGGTCAATAATTTTCAAGAAACTCCCCCTACGATGTCTGACAGTGCAAGCCAAGAAAGTTAGAGCTAAAGTACTCTAGAAATAACACTCTAATACCTTCTTTTGAAGTAATAGAATAGGGGGAAAATATTGGGCTTCTCCCAAGTGGGTTTTTTTTCTTGATAAATAACTCTCCTCTTCTATTGTACCACAACATCTCAAGTTGTTTTGACGAAATCTTAATGGAATAAGGTTAAACCTAGTGGCATTCTATTCTTCTTTGAAGTGGAATATGAGGGAAAAAGAAGTAAGTTTGTTGAAGCAGACCCAAACATAATAAGGGGGAAGGTAATCATAATACCAAAGTGGAATCCTACTATCAATTGTATTAAGGAGGAAGTAAAATCGGTTTCGATTTGGGTGCATTTGAAATTCTATCGACATATTGGTCTCTAATTGGAATTAATCTACAAGTCATATTGGTAATGTTGTTTGCTTTGAAGAATCTACCAAAAGATTGAGTAGATTTGGATTTGAAAAGGTTATGATCGAAATTGCCCCAACTAAGCTGTTACCCGAATCAAGCCCTATTCAAGTCACAAAAGATAAATATTGAATGTCAAGATTGAATATGCTTGGGTCCCGAATATATGTAGTATGTGTAAAGTTTCTGGGCACCCTAATGCAACATGCGTAGAGAAAAGCTTGAATAAACCTAAAGCTAATGCTCCCTTGAATGCTAAACACTTGATTCCAAATGTTTCTACTCATAATAAAATAGGCTAACAAAAGCAATACACATAAATGAACAAAAAAGGAGACAAACATGCAAGCATTAGCCAATTTCCAAGCCAACCCCATGTGATGACCGTCCTACATCTCAGATACCCATTATACTTGTATAGTGCGTTGTAATGGTACATGGCTGATGTAAGGTGATAGTCAAGGGTAAAAATAGTAAACTTCAAATTCAACTTGTCGTATATCTCACAGCACAAGGATAAAATATAATAATCAACACAGATATAAAACATACAAGATAATAATAACTAAATTGAACCACATAATTAAGCACAACAGGTTTATCGTAGTTATATACATGGATCACAGAGTTATATATTAGATAATTAACCCAAATGTATTATCTTTAAACAAAAGTAAAGCACCGATAAAGCTCCATAGTGCTGCACGGCAGAATATGAGCAATAGTAAGCCCAAGTATAGATATGTGAAAGCACAGCCTCCTGCTTGTCTTTTATATTGTTCCATACGCTAAGTCTGACTTGCTATTTAGCATACTAATTTAAGAGTAGTCGAGATAATAAGAAGCAAAACATAAAAGCTCGAGTCAGATAACAATATAATATTGGAGATATAAAATCTCAAAATACTATAAAAGTCATTATAGTAAAATATAGGACATAGGGTATGGAGAATTATACCTGGTTTGTCCCTACATTCAAAGAGTTAGCATATAACAATATATGTTAATCTACTATCATCATCACCATATGGGCATACTGCAACTCAAAGTACAATGTTAGGTGTCTAGGCATCTAAGTTAATAATACATGCATCATGTGACATCCCTATCATGACAGAGCAAACATAGCATCCATAGCTATCATCAAACAATCTTTACACCATTCACTCAAGAGCGTTGAATATATGACAACTCGTATGGCCACATCAGAAGCCAAGTGACTACACAATATCTCGACTTCTAGGTGCTCGACTCCATGTTATATTGTAAGGTTAGGAATTAAACTCAATGTTCAAAAGTCCATGGTAAGACAGATCACATCAAACGATGTGGGGTCAACATTAAAAATCTAGGTGAACATCCTAACACACCCCCTCTTTATGAGAACACTCGAAACCTTCGAGTTAGCAACGTTCCCTTTGCACACATCTTCATCGTAGAACGTGTCATTGTTTTATTTCATTCATTTCCATAATAGAACACATCATCGTTCCACCTATAAGTTCCCATCATCAAACTTGTCCTTATAGACCATCACCATGACTCCTATCATCGTGTCATCAGGGTTCGAAACATATCTAGAACCCCATCATAAGTCTTAGAGTCCCCACATCAAAGTCTAAAGAAACCTCTCTACTATCACTAATTGTTATAATGTCAAAGTTCAATATCCATACATGCCTAGATTCCATACAGTAATTTACAAAATAGCTAATATCCTTAGCTAAAAAACAGACTTGTATATATGCGTGTGTGTCTACATATATATATATATATATATATATATATATATATATCTATGTGTGTGTGTGTATATATATATATATATATATTCAAAAATGGAATCATACCAAACTTAGTTTACATTAATATAATAGAATTACAACCGCTATTTCAAGAAAACAAAACTTTTTTTTACAATTTAAACTCTTTATATTCTATTCAATTTTTAGATATACAACCTTGAAGCAAAAAAGGGAAATCATATTTATTTATATGGAAATAGGCAGTGCAAACTACAAATAAGAAAATCCATACTTTGCACACCATTTTCTAATAATTTATTTTTGAACCCTTTTATTGTGACAATAGAAATTAAAAGTGGAAGTTGAATAGAACATAAACTATTCAAATTGCAAACAACAAATTTAATTCTACTATATTAACATAAAATAATAGAAATTCCAATAAATCCAAGAATTAACATTTTATTTCTAGGAATTTTGGGATTTTAGGGTTTAAGGTTTTCATATACAAAATTCCCCAAGGCATAAAACAAATCCAAACTTTTACAAGCAAGCTACTAAAATGTGAAAAACTTAGATTTATATTCATAGATAGTTTCTACTCCATTTTGATCTGATTTATGCCCTTTCCTAATGCTCCTTCATGTTTATTCCTTTCGAATATACAACCATTGAGTTGTATGTAAATAAGATATAGAATTCAAAGATTAGGGAAGAATAAGAACAGAAAAATGTATATATATAAACCTAATATCTTTTTTCTATTGGATTTGAATTTTTGAATCTAATTGAGGAAGAAGATTGACGGAGTTTCGCTAGTGTTCCAAATATTTTGTGAATAAAAGTGAAGGGCCTAGCCTCTTATTAATAGTGGTTAGAACTTGCAAGAATCATAGGATTTAAGTCGGTTTAAAATAATAAAAGTCCGGCTATTCATGGCCTAACCAAACCCTAGCTACCTTTAACTAACCGGTCAACCGCTCATCCTTGGGTGGTCAACCGCTAGCGGTCGACCCGTCAAGGGAAGGGGGTCGACCGGTCCCCTATTTTGGACCGTAAATATCGGTTGTTGTTTGTTTTGATTTGTTTCCTCCTTTAACCACTAATGTTAATGTTTTGCCCAACGTTAATTTGCCCTAATGTTAAATTATGTATTAATCGTTTTAATTTCTACATCAAAGTTATTAAAAATTCAAAATTTGAATTATTTTAAATTATTTTAAATTTGAGAAATTCAAACGTCAATAACTTTTCATTTAAACTCCGATCGCAAAACTTTATCTATGAATGATGATCAGAAAATCGCCACGAATACAATGTGTAACTTCCATGGAGAAATTCCAACATCGGCAAAATTTCCATTGTAAGTCTTATTTAGTTAGAGAAACTATCAATAAAAACTGGTTTTTATTGATGGTCTCTTATTAATTTTTATGCAATGTTACATTCTCCCTCCTTAAAAAGGATTTCATCCCTGAATTCCCTAAGGGACAGATGGTATAATGCGCACTCTATAAAAATGTTATGCAATCAAGTTATCTATACAACCATCTACTCAATCAAAAATGCAATGTAATTATATATGCAACATACTATATGTGAGCTTAATTCTAATGTGAATGCAAGATCGTGACATATAGGAATGTATGTAAGCATTCTAGATATACATTAGATTCTACATAAGTGTAAGAATAACAGTAAAAAGTATGGGAACCATGCCCTACCATCCAATCTAGCAACCATAAGCAACCAAAACATATACAATACTAAATTTTGAAGAGAAAAAGTTTACCAGAGAAAAGCTCAAGATGAGAAGCTTCATCCTGTCTTCGGTTTTCCATATGCTTTCTGCTGGATTATCTCCCCATTGCACTCAGACCAGCCTAATTTCTTTGTTACGAAGCTTCCTAATTCTATGCTCCACTAAAAGTGTGGTGGCACAGGGTTAGCTCTATTTCAATATCTGCTAACTAATCAGGCTCTACTATGGTGGTAGTCTCGTGCAGACATTTCCTCAAGTGCAAAACATGAAAGACGTCATGGACTCCTACTAAATTATCATAAAGATCTACATGATATGCAAGTTTCTCCACCCTTTCCAAAATCAAGAAAGACCTTACAAATCTTGATGCCAACTTCCCTGATGTACCAAACCTCATAACCCTCCTAAGAGGGAAAACCTTAACAAACACCATGTCTCTAACCGAAAACTCTAATTCCTTCCTTCTCCTGTCAGCATAGGACTTCTAACGGTTCTATGCAACCCTTATTCAACGTCTAATCATCTCGACTTTATCCGTGGTCTTTCGGATCAAATCTGGTCCAAGTAGAATTTTGTCAGTGGTTTTCCACCAACAATTAGGCAATTTACATGGCCTCCTGTATAAGTCTTCAAAGGGTGATATGCCAATCGTCGCTTGATAACTATTATTGTATGAAAACTCTCATAAGAAAATTCACTATTAACGGTAATACATAACAGCGTTGTAAGCAAACATGTTATAATCAATATTATTGGAAAAGAAAAAAAAATGTGAAACACTATAAGATATGGGAAACACCTAGGCGGGTCATTAAAACTTAGGTGGGCAATTAATTCTAAATTGGAGGCTGCAAAATACTACTCTTTCTCTCACGTCTACAATTCTCCCTGCTAAACACAATTCTTCAATTCTTTTTTAGTTTCTTCAACTTTGAAGAAAATATGTGAAAAAATCTCTTTACCAAACAATATTCTCGATCCCTCATCTTAGTTCAAATAGGAATTTCTTTTTTGTGCCCTCTTCACTGCAAGCTCCAAACCTGGATAACGTAAATAGGTACTTTTAGTTAATTGTTTCCCAAATTATAAGTGAATATTTCTTATAATCCAATATTAATATCTAATTTATTATTCTAAATGATTTTTTATTCTAATTTTGTTATTTGGTAAGATATTCGTTTTTATTTCTCTAAAACGGTACTAATATGCCTTAATTTGAATTTTTTTTGGATATTCGCAGTATTTAAGAGTTAATCACAACTATTATCTTTATATATTTTAGATAATGATAATAATTTAGAATTTTGATTTGGTGTATAACCATTCTGTATTTTAATCGTATACATGAATGATGTTGTTACTATAGTTAGTGCGATGAAGTTTAATGTTCTATTCGAAATAGGATTGATAAGTACATATTCAGTGGATATTTTTTTCTTTATTTATCCATCTTTAGAAAAACATTAATAAATGCATTGAAAGAGATAAACTGTGTTTGTTCTGTTGTGTGTTTTGTTGTCTTGTGCAATATTTTTGTTATTCAACATTTCTGCTAGTTAATTGTCTATTATATCACTTCTATTGAGGATATGGTGTTTTTAAAATCTTTATTACTAAAATGAAGCTGAAATTTTTCTTGGTTAAGCGAGTTGGTGGGACAACAATCTTTGCAAAGACCTTGATGAATTTCTTATAGTAACCCGCCAACCTAAGAAAAATTCTAATTTCCGTGGCGTTCTTCAAAATCTTCCAATTTTGAACAGCTTCTACCTTTGCAGGGTTAACAGACAATCCCTTCTCGAAAAAAAATATGATCAAGAAATCTCACCTCCTTCTTCCAAAAGAGACATTTTGAGAATTTGGCTTTTAGTTGGTGTCTTCTCAAATTCCCAAGTACCACCCTTAAGTATTTTCATGCTTACCTTCACTTTAAGAGAATACTAGAATATCATCCATAAATACTATGATGTATTTATTTAACTGGCTTCTAAAGACTCTACTCACCAAATCTATAAAGTATGCAGGGGCATTTGTCAATCCAAAAGGCATTAACTCTCATTCATATAGTTCATCTGAAGTATGAAAAGCGATCTTCTATTTACTATCCTTGGCTATTCTCAACTGGTAAAATCTGGTGGATAATGAGAAAAGAATTTGGCTTTGACAAGCTAGTCAAATAAGTCATTAATTCTAGGTAAGGTATACATGTTAGAACCTGTAACAACCCGTAATTTTCAATGTTTTAAATTTGTTAATTTGAGAAAGTTTTGATAATTTAATATTGAAGGAATGAAAAAAAATTGTTAATTAATAAGGAGATCATAACTTAAATGAAAAGTAACAAGGTTAATTATTAACTATTTGAATGAAATTATAATTATGGGATTAGTGTAAATGGTATACTTGGCTATAAGTTGAATGTAAGTAACAAATGTAAATGTTGATTTATTAATATAAATCTATGTAATAAATGGGAATTGAATAGGATTAGTGTGATATGAGTTGGTATAATCATTGGTGACTAATAATGAACATTTCTTTAATGACAATTAATATAATAACGGAAGGTGTGAATGTATAAGTTACATATAAACATAATGTATGTGTAAAATAATAAACTGGTATAAGAATGGAATTAAGGTAAATTCATTAATTGGTTTTTAACCTTAATTAATGTGTACAATTGATAGAAGTACACATTTAGAAATGTAATATTTATTCAAATTAAGATGTAAATAGGCGTATATTAGTGTAAGGGGATAAAACTAATGTAATTAGGTATGAATGTAAGTGTTGTATAAATAAAAGAAATTTTTAATTTGTTAATGAATTTATAACGGGAATGAAATGTAAGAATGTAAATGCAAGTGGATAAATAACTAATTTAGTGCCATTCCAATTAATTGAAACCAATTGCAATAAATGAAATCAAATATTACGTTAGTGTGAATTAAGGTAATATTTGGTAATAATGTATTGTTAATGGTTTATGAATGAAGCAATAATTAAAATAACACGTAATAAACTATAATTTGATAAAATCAATGTTAGATAAGTAATTATAATATTTGTTGGTTGATAATAAAGTATGAATGTGATTGTTGATGTTGATTGAATGAAATTGACAATTGTTAATGTGATTTCAATCAATTGTAATGGTAACGCAAATTAGGAATGTAATTGTAGAGCTTAAATTGGAAATAATTGTAAAGTTTAATAAGGAAGAAAACAAATGACCATATGAATGTAAATTCGAATTGATTGGATTAATAAATGTATATATATATAGTTCTTTACTAAATAAAAAAAAATCATATGTTTATTTATTTGAAATGTTGGTAGTTGAAAAAAATTTATTATAGAAATAAGAATTAATAACTTTTGGTTTGTATACAATAATTCCGTAAATACGTTAAATTACTATAAAAAAGGAATTTAATTGTCTCATTTATTTTTACCTTAGAAATCAATGACAATTAATGTGATTGGAATCTTTTAATTAAAAAGTAGGAAGACGTTAATTGTAAACATATATATATTGAAATAAATTTAGATTGGGTGATTTATTTCCAATTAAATCAATTCACGTTTCAAAATTTAATGCTAGTTTATTGCATATATGTTTATACCTAAATTTTAAACTTATGTTTTAGATCCAGTTAGATCATTAAAAAGAAAGGATTATTTAGGTTTGAAATCTTACATTAAATTAAATGTTAATAGGAGATGATAAAAGGGGTATAATAGATTTACACTTGACTATTTCCTTTTCAATTAGACTTTATTAGATTTTAATTGCAACATAACTTACCTTTCCATCTTCACTTTTCTAATTTACTCTTACATTCATTGCCTCCTTATGTGGATTATTTTCATAACTTTTATTTATGAATGTAAACTATAAGTGGCGATAAAGATGTACATATATACATTATACACCTGTTTATATTACCTTGCATATGATATCATATTTTGAATGTATGTTAATGCATTCCTAGTAAAACATTCAATCGAAATGTTAACATATTTGTTTAATTCCCAATCTAATCACAAAGAGGGAGAAATGAAAAGTTCTTAATGCTGTATATTCTTTTAATTTATGGCATAAATTTGTGTAGAGAATTTATTTTCCTTTATTGTGTGCTAATTAAATCTTTAAAGGATGTTAATTTTGGCAGGGTTTGGGGTTAACAAAATTAATTAGGTGAACGATTGTTTTGAAATGTGAATTCTAAAAGTTTGTTTACAGTATAGAGTTGGTCCATTCATTTCCTTTCTAATTAATAATTGTGACGCCCCACCTCTATGCTCATAATAACAAAGAGTATTAAAGGAAATACTGTCTATTATTACGAAGAATAAGGCTGGATAGGAGCGACCATCCGTAATTGGCCTTACACTAATATTGATTATCTCGATAGGAGTGGTACTTATTTACTCCCATCGACACACCCAATACTAGTATAAAACGAACTACGACGGTTCATAATAGTTTAGGACATTAGATATAACAATAACACAGATAATATAAATGCGGAACACAGATAAAAACAAAAGTCTCATATATATAACTGATGTCAGTTAATACATAGTTGACACAATACATATGATACAACTACAACTGTCGACTCTAGAAGTTATATATACAAGTACATTATCGACTAATATACATGAATACATATCGTTCTATACAATGATACGACTACTACAAAATGATATTGACAACTTCAGAAGATGTGAAAAGTCTTCATATCCTGAACAGCAACTCAAAGAAGAAAATCTACAACCTGAAATAACTCGGGTCTGACCCGAGTATTAAATTCAAAAGAAAATAATACACGGGTCAGTCTAATTCAAAATCAGTTATTAATGCACAGAAGCAATAATAATCAATATCAAATAGACGACAATCACAGAAATCTCGTATATCCGATTCCTCGATAAAGAATCGGATAACGACAGATATAACACTAAACAGTGTTTAAACAACCAATCAGTAAATCCAAAACAGAATGCAACTTCAAAACATTGAATTTTACCAACGAACAATTCAACAAATCGAAACATCAATTTAAAACTGTCAAAATTGATAGGGCTGCAGTACACGCACGCGTGTACTGCCTCGCCACTATCGTAAGAGATACGCACAAACTCAGTGAAAGTCATAAACGATCATAAGGTCAAACCCCGAAATCGGGTTCAACTCAGGTGGTAACAACAATGCATTTCAAATAAATGGTCATGACAGCTAATTCATATACAAACTACCTCACACAACTGTAAATCAAAAACTGTAGCCACCACTAGATATGAAGATAGTGTGGTCAAGGTAACATGAAGTACTACCAAACCACCAAATCAGATAAATGGTGATGGTGATAAGAATGAAGCAATTCCAGGTTTCTACTAAACTCAATAATTCGAAAATCATAGTACAGACAAACTCAAATGCACAAAGATGATATATACCCACTAGACTTCAAGTCTGGCATGAACCAAATGCAACCGGAAACTCCAAAACTGCAGACATGAAGACTGCAGCTCCAAAACATCACATACTCATATGCATGTAGAATCATTAACTAGACCTGAACTATATAAATGCATCTCGTAGACATCAAGTAGATGAACCAGTGCACTCGACAATGAATCACCAACACGCATATACATACAGACATATGTACGTATGGTGATAAACAGGTTTAAAACAATTGAGACAGTAATGTCATATATGCAACCAGACTTCAACTCGAGCAGTGGACAATGGACTTCTAACGAACAATGCTACGTATGCAAACTTCAAAAGGTACTAGACACGAGTGAATCAAGTGCAACAAAATACAAGTGTCGACCAGGCTACCCATTCAAGTGTAAGCCTTAAGTAATCATGGATAATATATCATGAAACAACAGTTATAAAAAGATACATATCAAGTATGCTACATGCATGTTGAAGCCAATAAGCACAAAGGAAGGAATCAATGTCAGGGCACAAACCCGAGCCGTGGTCAGATAATATCAAACAAAATCAAGCAAGAATTTTCAAAAATGATCGAAGTCAGTTCTCATAGCAAATGCCAAGTCAAATTCTCAACTCAACATTTTGTTCACAAAATCAAGTTATTCAATGCCGAGAAACAAGGCGACAGAGATCAGGAGACAAGAATCAAACTATATCCAGACCAGATGTCAAGGAAGCATCATGTAACATGAACAAGTAACCAAGCTTCAGACCAGACAGTATCAATGACAAGAGGCAACAACAGGATGATGACCAAACATGTTGACCCAAGCTTAAAACAACACTAAAACAACAACCATAATGACCAACAGTAACCTGAAATCAAGGTAGTACACAAGTCGAACGAGTCAACATAGATTCACAACACTAGGTATGCAAACTCATGAATAAAACAATGAAATACATGGCAGAAGACACTGCAATGCAGACCAAAACTGCAACGCTACGGAATTAGCACACACGTCAAAGCCAGGAGAAAAGAATCGAAGTGGCCAAAGGCAAAATGAAAATAGTTAAAACCCATAATTTTGAAGCAGTAGTAATCAAGGCGTCAAAACAAGAAATTCACGAAGCAGTAAACTCAAAGCCGCAATGAACAAGTCAGAACACGGAACCAAAATCAACATCGTCAATACAATTCAATGCCGTGATGACAAAGCAAATTGACCAAGCAAAGAATCAAAGCCAGCAAACGAAATCAACTGACGAACCCACAAAATCTCAGAGAATTCAAAATCGAGAAAAATCAGTCAACCAAGAAACAAAATCACAAGTCTGAACAAGCTAGAAATTTGATTATCGTTTTTGATAATCGAATATTTGTTGAATTTGAAATTTGATTATCGTGTTTGATAATCGAATATTTGTTGAATTTGAGAAATTTGATTATCGTTTTGTGATAATCAAATATTTGTTGAATTTGAAATTTGATTATCGTTTTTGATAATCGAATATTTGTTGAATTTGAAATTTGATTATCATTTTTGATAATCGAATATTTGTTGAATTGGAAATTTGATTATCATCTATGATAATCGACTATCGGTTGATTGCAAATTTTGTTGATTATGAAATTCCCTAGTCTCTAATTGATTCTAGAATATGCTAATTTTATTGGATTGCGGTTTTCTATCTATACCTATCTCTGTTGATAGTTATAGTTTGTCAATTATGAAGTTCGTGTTTTTCGGTAATTTGTTGGATAACTAGATAATTGCAGTCTGATGATTTGCGAATTTTGTTTTCTAATTATCTTTGTTGATAATTAAGTTTTGCTGTTTCCTAATTATCGTAGCGATAGTTAGATATTGTTGTTTTATGATTTTTCTGAATTTCAATTATCTGATTGATAATTAAATATTGCTGATGGTTGCATTTATTCTGCTTTGTAGTCTTCTGATTATCTATCGATAATTAGATTTTGTTGAGCATTTGTAAATTTCTTTCATGAAAATAAAAGATTCCTTTGGTGTTTGTGTTCTCGATCTTTATTTTTCTAGCTTAACCAGTTTATGTTAGAAGAATAATCGTTATAGACGACTTTCATTATGAAAATTGCGGGGACGCAATTTTTATAAGGAAGGGAGTCTGTAACAACCCGGGATTTTGTAATTTTTAATCATCATCAAAATGACGATTTAATTGAGTTGTTAGTTGCTATTTGGAGTTTTAAAATCCGGTTTAAATTCCTTTCAAAAAAAAAATTTGTTGAAATGGAGGTGGGCTTTACAAATTTTCTTAGCCCATAGTTTTGCCTAATGCCGTAATATTATATGAAGCTATACTCGATCCCCTCTTCATTCTCATTCGTAACCCTAAATCCAAAAATCAAAACGAGAAATAAAAATGGCTGCGTGCAAAATTTCGTTCGTTCCTTTTTGTAAAATCAGGGCATTGCTCGTTTTAGTTCGTTTCTTTGCAATCTGGGGCTTCAAAATTTATGCTGCTCGTTCTCGTCATCCTCTTTTCGAAGCTAGGGCACATTCAGTTGAGCACGGCTCCTTTAATTTGCTCATGGCTGCTTCGACGTTGGTCGCGCTCGAGTGGACTTCGGTTGCTAACTTTGTTCGTTTTCCGCAATAGCTTTGGTCTCGTCTCCGAATTGCTTTAGTTTGCTACGGGCCAAGGTGAGTAAATTTATTTACTCACACCTAATTCAAGTTCGAATGATTTCTAGCTTGTTCAGACTTGTGATTTTGTTTCTTGGTTGACTGATTTTTCTCGATTTTGAATTCTCTGAGATTTTGTGGGTTCGTCAGTTGATTTTGTTTGCTGGCTTTGATTCTTTGCTTGGTCAATTTGCTTTGTCATCACGGCATTGAATTGTATTGACGATGTTGATTTTGGTTCCGTGTTCTGACTTGTTCATTGCGGCTTTGAGTTTACTGCTTCGTGAATTTCTTGTTTTGACGCCTTGATTACTACTGCTTCAAAATTATGGGTTTTAACTATTTTCATTTTGCCTTTGGCCACTTCGATTCTTGTCTCCTGGCTTTGACGTGTGTGCTAATTCCGTAGCGTTGCAGTTTTGGTCTGCATTGCAGTGTCTTCTGCCATGTATTTCATTGTTTTATTCATGAGTTTGCATACCTAGTGTTGTGAATCTATGTTGACTCGTTCGACTTGTGTACTACCTTGATTTCAGGTTACTGTTGGTCATTATGGTTGTTGTTTTAGTGTTGTTTTAAGCTTGGGTCAACATGTTTGGTCATCATCCTGTTGTTGCCTCTTGTCATTGATACTGTCTGGTCTGAAGCTTGGTTACTTGTTCATGTTACATGATGCTTCCTTGACATCTGGTCTGGATATAGTTCGATTCTTGTCTCCTGATCTCTGTCGCCTTGTTTCTCGGCATTGAATAACTTGATTTTGTGAACAAAATGTTGAGTTGAGAATTTGACTTGGCATTTGCTATGAGAACTGACTTCGATCATTTTTGAAAATTCTTGCTTGATTTTGTTTGATATTATCTGACCACGGCTCAGGTTTGTGCCCTGACATTGATTCCTGCCTTTGTGCTTATTGTCTTCAACATGCTTGTAGCATACTTGATATGTATCTTTTTATAACTGTTCATGATATATTATCCATGATTACTTAAGGCTTACACTTGAATGGGTAGCCTGGTCGACACTTGTATTTTGTTGCACTTGATTCACTCGTGTCTAGTACCTTTTGAAGTTTGCATACGTAGCATTGTTCGTTAGAAGTCCACTGTCCACTGCTCGAGTTGAAGTCTGGTTGCATATATGACATTACTGTCTCAATTGTTTTAAACCTGTTTATCACCATACATACATATGTCTGTATGTATATGCGTGTTGGTGATTCATTGTCGAGTGCACTGGTTCATCTACTTGATGTCTACGAGATGCATTTATATAGTTCAGGTCTAGTTAATGATTCTGCATGCATATGAGTATGTGATGTTTTGGAGCTGCAGTCTTCATGTCTGCAGTTTTGGAGTTTCCGGTTGCATTTGGTTCATGCCAGACTTGAAGTCTAGTGGGTATATATCATCTTTGTGCATTTGAGTTTGTCTGTACTATGATTTTCGAATTATTGAGTTTAGTAGAAACCTGGAATTGCTTCATTCTTATCACCATCACCATTTATCTGATTTGGTGGTTTGGTAGTACTTCATGTTACCTTGACCACACTATCTTCATATCTAGTGGTGGCTACAGTTTTTGATTTACAGTTGTGTGAGGTAGTTTGTATATGAATTAGCTGTCATGACCATTTATTTGAAATGCATTGTTGTTACCACCTGAGTTGAACCCGATTTCGGGGTTTGACCTTATGATCGTTTATGACTTTCACTGAGTTTGTGCGTATCTCTTACGATAGTGGCGAGGCAGTACACGCGTGCGTGTACTGCAGCCCTATCAGTTTTGACAGTTTTAAATTGATGTTTCGATTTGTTGAATTGTTCGTTGGTAAAATTCAATGTTTTGAAGTTGCATTCTGTTTTGGATTTACTGATTGGTTGTTTAAACACTGTTTAGTGTTATATCTGTCGTTATCCGATTCTTTATCGAGGAATCGGATATACGAGATTTCTGTGATTGTCGTCTATTTGATATTGATTATTATTGCTTCTGTGCATTAATAACTGATTTTGAATTAGACTGACCCGTGTATTATTTTCTTTTGAATTTAATACTCGGGTCAGACCCGAGTTATTTCAGGTTGTAGATTTTCTTCTTTGAGTTGCTGTTCAGGATATGAAGACTTTTCACATCTTCTGAAGTTATCAATATCATTTTGTAGTAGTCGTATCATTGTATAGAACGATATGTATTCATGTATATTAGTCGATAATGTACTTGTATATATAACTTCTAGAGTCGACAGTTGTAGTTGTATCATATGTATTGTGTCAACTATGTATTAACTGACATCAGTTATATATATATGAGACTTTTGTTTTTTTCTGTGTTCCGCATTTATATTATCTGTGTTATTGTTATATCTAATGTCCTAAACTATTATGAACCGTCGTAGTTCATTTTATACTAGTATTGGGTGTGTCGATGGGAGTAAATAAGTACCACTCCTATCGAGATAATCAATATTAGTGTAAGGCCAATTACGGATGGTCGCTCCTATCCAGCCTTATTCTTCGTAATAATAGACAGTATTTCCTTTAATACTCTTTGTTATTATGAGCATAGAGGTGGGGCATCACAGTTGGTATCAGAGCTTGGGGTTTATGGACATAATATAAAACATAACTTGGATGGAACATATGTTACAACTATTGGTCGATGTTTTATCTGTGATTTGAGTCAAAACTAAAGTTTTGAAATTTTGATGAAATTTTTAAATATCGTTATTTAAAAATAAAAGTGGAATTGTGTTTTGTTGTTTGGATGAAATTGTGTTCTGATGATTTGATTGATTTGTGTTATCAGAGTGCGCAGCGGAAACAGTGAAACTGTCTTCGCTGAGTACAACTGACAATCTTTTTGATTAAAAAAATCAAAATACGAAATTGATATGAATTCCAATTGTTGTTTACATAGCTGTAATTATTTTGTTTCTTTGAGAATTTCGAATCCGAACTGAGGATTCAAACCAATTGCACGTTATTGCATTAATTTTACGTTGAACCGATGCTTGGTTATGAAACGTATTTTGTTGCCGTTATTTTTATAACGGGATTTTTACACCAATGCTATATTTTGAGGTACGGTGTTTTGTGACATTTAGGTGAATGAAAATTCTCTGATATTACATTTTGATGTAAATTGTTTTGATGTGATTTTGACGTTTTAAAACTACTGTCGCTTTGGCTTCAGTAACCGTCAAATTTTAAAAGTGGATTTTCTAGCGGTTATTCCGCAATGCTGTTTTGTGACCGTTTTTACGGTATTTTGAGAAGTACAATTTCCTTATCAAAATTGTTACTGATTTGCTGCTTTAATCACGTGATTGGAAAATTGTTTTAAAATTGAATTTTTTTTTATAAAATTGTAACAGTTTGCGTTTTCAAAAGAATGAGAAGGCGACTTAAACGATTCAGCAAAATCGAGGATTATGACCCCTTTCTTTTACTGTTTCGCTTAACTCCGGACTTGTTCAGTTGAGAATGCGAATTGTTATTTTTACAAAATAAATAAAATTGTTTTCAAAAATTTTACAGTTTGCGATTTCAAAAGAATGAGGAAGCGATTTAAACGTTTCAGCAAAATCGAGGACTATGACCCCTTTCTTTTACTGATTCGCTTAATTCCGGACTTGTCCGTTTGAGAATGTAAAGTGTATTTTTATAAAATACACAATTTTGCACTTTCAAGGAAACGATGAAGAGATTTAAACGATTTAGCAAAAGTGCGGAGTATGGAACCACACTTTTACTTTTTCGGTTAATTCCGGACTCGTTAATTGAATATCTGTTGTTTTGATGATTTTGATGAATTTTACACTTTCAAGGAAACGATGAAGAGAATCAAACGATTTAGTAAAACACGTGGTATGAGACATGTGCGTTTGCTATTTCGGTTAATTCCGGACTCGTTAATTGAAACATTTTGATGCTTTCGTGTGCTTTCGAGCCACTATGAGGACCTTCGGGTCATTTGTTGGGCTTTCGGGCCACTCTGCGGACCTTCGGGTCAAATACCAGTACTAGACCTTCGGGTCACTCTGCGGACCTTCGGGTCAATCTGATGGGCGCCAAAATTATGTTGAGTACTTGGTAGGCTTCGGCCACTCTGAGATGCACGTGCGGCGAATTAAAAACTCGCCATCTGATGGGATCGATCCAAGCTTTTATGTTGATTTTCTAGTCTTCTTAATTGATTTCTAGATATTTGTTGTTTCTAATTATCTGCAGGTAATTAGATATCTGATGTTATGAGATTTAATTATCGTATCGGTAATTAAATATTTGTGTTTCTAATTATCGCTTGTGATAATTAGATATTTGTTGATATGAGTTCTGATTATCGTTTTCGATAATCGGATATTTGTTGCTTTTAATTATCACTTTAGACAATTAAATATTTGTTGATTTGAAATTTAATTATCGCTTTAGATAATTAAATATTTGTTGATTTGAGAAATTTAATTATCGCTTTAGATAATTAAATATTTGTTGATTTGAGAAATTTAATTATCGCTTTAGATAATTAAATATTTGTTGATTTGAAATTTAATTATCGCTTTAGATAATTAAATATTTGTTGATTTGAGATTTAATTATCGCTGTTAGATAATTAAATATTTGTTGATTTGAGATTTAATTATCGCTGTTAGATAATTAAATATTTGTTGATTTGAGATTTAATTCTCGCTGTTAGATAATTAAATATTTGTTGATTTGGGATTTAATTATCGCTCGAGATAATCAATATTAGTGTAAGGCCAATTACGGATGGTCGCTCCTATCCAGCCTTATTCTTCGTAATAATAGACAGTATTTCCTTTAATACTCTTTGTTATTATGAGCATAGAGGTGGGGCGTCACAATAATTACCTCTATTTAATACCTGCTACTTTTAAAAAAGGGTGTTCATATTTGCTATATTTCAATACCAAGTTTGTTCATATTTACTTTATTATTTTTTCATTCATTTTCCAACTTCATTTTCTGAAACATCATTTCATTTATTTCTAATTAATAGCGGCCTCTCTTTTCAAATCTCTTTGGCCCTAAACCTAACTCTAACCTTATAAATAAGATATGACGCAAATGAAACCCCAGCCTCCATTCTAATCTTCTTCTTCTTTTTGTTTTTCTTCAAATCTCCTTATTATCTCTCATTATAATTTTTCCTTCCTCCTCAAATATTCTTCTTCTTCAAATTTTCTTCTATTTCAAACTTTCTTCTTTCTTTTCAAATCTATATCTTCTCTTCCATTTTCAGTTCTTATTTTAAATCCTTTTCTTTTTCAATTCTTATTTTTCAAATCTTCTTTTTTTCAAACCTTTTAAAAATACATACATACATATATATATTAATATAATAAGTAGGAAAATTAAAGTAAATCAAAGTAAAAGAAATTTTTTTTTGGAACAAAGCTAGTAATCAAGAAGGAGACTAAGGAAACATAGAGTGGAGCTATTAATTAGAATTCTATTATTTTCAGATTCGTATAAAGGTGAGTGTTTTAACCCACTCATAACTTCTAAAATTTCTTATGTTTGTTAAATTGATCTATGATGTGATTAGAAGTTTATTTATGACTGTTTGGCATATTTTAATCATCATCTCAGTTAAATTGAAATTATTGAATTAAATTGTTATTTAATTTATTTTTTCATATAAACTACCAGTTAAACAGTTATTTAATTTATTATTGAATATAAACTGCTAGTTGATACCTGTTATTTATTATCTATTATATATTGATGCTATTGATTGAATTGGATGTTGATTGTGATAAATGGTTGGTGGTTGATATTGGATGAATGGATGTTGTATTTTATATTGTTATAAACTGCAAGTTGTTATGTGTTTTATTCCATTCGGGATTGCGGTTTGAAATGATATATAACCGTATTTTTTTTATTTTAAATTACGGATTGAAATGATAAATATCCGTATCACTTGACCATAGGATAGAAAATTTTATACAGACACCGCTGTCAATATATATATAAATATTTTTGAAATGATTTCTATGGTTATGTAAAGAAATATATGGTTTTATGAGATATTGATTTGGATATTTTATAAATGTTATTTTATATATAGTTAAATTTTTGGTTTTATGCTATAAATAAAATTGTTTAAAGTATAAAATAAGTTTAATAATAAAGTTTGATTTTATTTAAAATATAATATGGATAAGTATTTACTTAAATTATATTTTAATATATAGAGTTTATATTGATTTTTATAAGTCAAGGATGAGAAGATAGTTTTGATATTGATTTGAGATTTTATTTAATTAAGAATTTTATTTAATAAGAATCCATTTGGAACTTATTGAAATTGAGATTTTAAAGGAATATGGTTTTATAACTTAATTCGGGTTTAAGGTGATTTAAGTGAATGTATCAAATCTAAATAAATTGAGGAATATTCAGTTATTGAAAATTGAAGTTTTATTTAAAGGATATTGGATTTATAAATCAAATATTTCAAAACTAAATAATAGTAAAGTGAATTTGGTATATATGAATTATAAAGTTTAGTTTGAAATATTGAATATTTAAGCTTTGAAATATATTGAATTTGAAATGGTTATTTTGTAGATCAAATCTGTTCTGAAATCGATATAATTTGGAATGGTCTATTTGAAAACCGAATTGAATTGAAATTTATGATTTGGGGATTTGGTTAAATTTAAAATTAAGAAATTCGGGTTGTTTTGGAATTGATTTGTCAAATTAAAGAAGCTAGATTATTTTATAAAATATTTTAATATTTAAACCATGTAAGGGGTGGAAGTTATGTTTCAAAGTTATTAATTTTAAAGTATTACGTTTTGGAAGTGTTATAGTTTTAAATCTTTAGTTTCGAAATTCTATAACTTTGAAATACTATGATTTTAAAAATGATGTCGTATTGATTTGGTTATAAAACGGAAATGATATCGTATTTACATGGTTTTGAAATGGATATTATATTTTGGTTTGAAGTATAAACTATTTTAAATGACCACGGTGTTATAATAACGTTTGGTTGATAAAGAGACCGGGATCGGATATGGACATACTCTCTGTCGATACCGAAAACCACTTTAACAACTGTGTACGCGGTGGAGATTCCAGAATGAAGTAGGATGGTGGCGACGATCCTAAGGTGTATACGTGGACCCATGTAACGACCCGCTATTTTGGACCATTCAAATCGACAATAAATCCACACATGTCAGACTTGAATAATTCAAAATATCAGATTGTTAATTTAAATTTTGGCAAAACTCAGCATATGCAGTAAATAAATCAATCACAGAATTAACAGACACAGAGTAATACAATAATACGCAGCGGAATAGATAAAATAGTAGTTCATGACGCTACTATATAAACATCAGAGTTAGAAATAAAATACAACAGAATATCTCAAAAGCAGTGAAGTCTCCAGTACAACAGATGACTTCTCTGAACAAATCAACTAGAAGAGCTGAAAGCTGAGGCGATAGTTGGATCTCCAAAGGAAGCTCCAAACTCCAAGGGTGAGTCTCAAATGCTGTATCACTCGGTCTGACCCGAGCGTAAAGCAAAACACAAAACACTCGAGTCAGGATTAACATTCTTATATAAATAAATCCAACTCAAGTGAAATACCAATTGAACTACGAGTAACTTAAAGGATGTTGGGATAACCATCCTCTAAGGATCTTCAGAACTATCTACAAGGTGGAAATATACATTTTAACACCGTGGTCATTTCAATTAAATTTATACTTCAAAACCCAAATATCATTTCATTTCAAATATATCCATTTTCCAAAATAGTATATATATATATTAAATGATTTAAAAGTAAAGTATTTAATTTCCTCAAGTCTAGCAAATCGATTCAAATCAACTTCAAATTCCAAATTCAAATTTATTCAAAGCTCAATTCATCAATTTAATTCATTTCTAAACAGATCATTTAAATTTTCAATATATTTCAAAGCTTTAATATTCAACATTTTCAATGTTAAATTTAACAGTTTCATATAGCTCTTGATTTAACTTCATTATTATTTAATCAAGGAATATTCACTTAATAAATTCAATATCATTTAACTAGCCTTAAATTACATTTTTTCTAAATCTTTCCTTAAACTTTATTTAAACAAGAAATATTCATTAGATTACTTATAAATCAAACTCAAGTTATAAATCATATCTTACATCTCAATTTCAATGAGTTTCAAAATCGGTTTAATTAAATAAAATTCTTTATTGAATACAATTTCAACTAAATTCAAATTATCTTTCTAACCTTAACTTATTCAAATTATTACCAAAATCTATTTTGAAATATTTTTAATTACTCAACATATTATATGTATTTAAATCAATCATTCCCATTTATATATAATAATTTAAGGCTCAACATTTAATAAAACCATATATTTCTTTCCAAAACCATAAAATTCATTTTTTTTAAAAATATTTATATATATGGACCAACGGTGTCTGTATATATATTTATCATATGGTTAAGTGATACGGATATTTATCATTTCAATCCGAAATTTAAATATATACGGGTAGATATCATTTCGACCCGTAATCCCAATTTCAATTCAAATGAAAATCGCTTGGGTTTATCATTTCAACCCATAACGAAATTCTCCTATTCTAAAGTCCGTTCGGGTATGTATCATTTCAACCCATAGTGAATTCTATACTAACAGGGAACTTGCAGAGTGATAACAGATAATAAAAAAAAATACAACAACAGGCATATATCATCAATAATAATATAACAGATACTGGTGTCAGATGTCACAGGTGAACATATACAGATGATAGCATATATAACAATTTAAATAACTACAACATCATATTTCAATTGTCGTTTCAATTGAAATCAAATTTAAATAATAAAAGAACGTTAATCGTGAGTGATTGCTCACCTTTCGAGGCTAGAGAAGTTTTGACAAGGAAAAATGGTGCTTCGAATCCAGGCACGGATCTCAAACGAACAAGGTTGGCACGAATTGGACGGATAGGACTGATAAATAGAGATCGATGAAAATAGATCAGAAGCTGCTTGATGTAGACCAAAACAAATATATATAATCCAAATCATTATTCTTAAAATAGAAGTATTTAAAAATCAAATATACATACTTTATATTTAAGAATCACAATTTAAACAAATCAAAATAACGCTTGTTCGGACATACTATCCTTTACATATTATAAATAATCTAATAAAACAATCTATTATTATTATGCATTGCTATAATCAATATGATAGTATATCAGCAATATACATAAGAACCAACTTGCATACTATAACAATATATATATATATAAACCTTTGGAAAAAGATGCAAAATATGCAGATGCAGTATATATACAATATGCAAACTTACAGGAAAGCGAAAAAATAAAAAATAAAATAAAATAAACATAGACTACTATAAATAACTACACCGAGAGGGAAATAAGCTATGTTAAAAATCATATGTAAATGGCATTGAAAACAGATGAAAGCCAATGTATATGCAAAGATCAAAGTGTATAACATATCCATTTAAAGTAAAACAAAATTTCAAAAATAAATATATGTAAATAAGCAATAGACTTCAATTATTATATTTACGAGCACAGAGATTCTTCAGCAACATACGAAACAAATATGATTTTAACACTTTTTTTTTTTTTAACGTGTACGTGCACTTATAAATTAATATATCGCTATATAACTAACAAAAGAAATCTACAACAAAACAAAACTTCATGTATGAAATCAAGATACCGTAGTTATATGTAATGCTGTAAATATCACGTACTTAGAAATTAAAGCAGAAATCAATTAAACAATACGTATTATATCCTAACCTGTAGGTCGTCTACAATCATCTAAATATATAGATATACTACAAAAACAGTATACTTTGTGAACAATAATATTATATATATAACCATGTTTTAATCAGAGTATGCATTTTATCTCAACTTACAAAACTGACACATAAACTGACCTATGTTGACATATGAACTCATATACTAATTATATCCTCATGCAACAAATATTGTAAGATATATTCAAACCCAGGTTGTGCGAAAATAACATAGTATATGTATATATATTTCTAATATTTATAACAAATATACAACAACTGGTTATAAAGGTACATACCGTTCCAACCTTGGTCACATATGACTACAAGGCTGCAAAGGAAAAGATGTTACAAGGCTGAGATGCTCGGTCAGGAACAAGTGGCTGGGGCGTGGGTGGTTGGCTGCACCATGGGCGGAGGGGAGTTGCAGCCCGGAGGTGGTGGGAGGCCGAGACCTGGGTGTGAGGCGGAGATGCTAGAAGAGAGGGAAGGTGGATTTTGGATTACCAGGCAACACTTCTAGAGGAAAGGAAAAAAAAAATGAAGAGGGTAGTAGTGGGGAGCCTGAGGTGGAATAGGAGGAAAAGCAGGCGTGAAATAAGATGAATCATTCAAAAAGAAAGAAAAAAAAAAAAATGAATACGAACGCGTATAATTTACGGTTTGATTTTCAAAGAAAACGGATATGGGATGACAACCGTGGATTGAGCTGAATAATTAAAGCAATTAATTATGATGTTTGAACAGCACGCTTCACAGTTTGGAACCGAAGGAAAGTGAAAAGTTAAAAGTGGTACCGTTACAACGGATCGTTATCAACGTTTCCGTTGTGTATCGGACTTCAAAATACGGAAATAAATATACCGTAGAGATCAGCACGACGACACGATCAAAACGATATACAGATATCAGTGGCACGATAATCCGATCAAAAGTCGATAATCGGTACCGAAAAATGCTGTTACTTTGCTAGAATTAAGATCAACGGAGCAATAGAAATCCAAATTTGACGAAACGAATTTCACAGTCCGATTCAGAATGCTCTGAATAAATTTTCTCCTGTTGACATATTTTGGTTTCGGAAAACTTTTAAATTCACTGTTATTAACCAGTTTAAATTGAAATAAAATTTCACAGAAAATAAACTTCAATATTATCAGATGAAAATTTACCAGTTGCTATATTAAAATAGACGTATTCCAAATAATAAATTTTTATTTTTAAATTTTATTGTTTAAAATTTCACAAATTTCCAGTTAAATATACTTTTAAAACCATTAAATATTACGGGTCATTACACTCTCCCCCACTCAAAACTTTTCGTCCTCGAAAAGGAAGGAGGTAGTAGAATAGAACAACCAGAAATAAAAGTAGATTGAAAGTCAAAATTAAACAATTAATTTGAACTATATAAATTTTACTTAAATTTTAAACTTCATTTGCAATTCAATTGTCTTATATACTTTAAAACTTTTTCAAGATCCATTTGCAAAATTTCTTGCTTCCTTACAATTACCATTTATATGCTTAAATAACAACTTTATAAATATATGAAAACTATTTGAAAACAGTTATTTACATTATTACTTATATTTACAAAGAAGCTATTTGAAAACATTAAATTCATAATTCATAATTTATTAATTTTTTTTTTCTCAAGATAATTTTCAAATATTATTAATAATCAATAATCATTTACTTTAAATATGTATTATTAAATAAATAACTTCTAAAATATTTAACACTAAATTTTCTATTTATAACACTATTTGTTTTTATATATTAAACCCTATAGTATATAATAAACAATACTTGAAAAGGATATAGTCAACAAGGAGAAGGAGGATTTGGAAAAGCAGAATATAGATGAATAA
This sequence comes from Allium fistulosum, assembly GCA_030737815.1. Lineage (NCBI taxonomy): Eukaryota > Viridiplantae > Streptophyta > Magnoliopsida > Asparagales > Amaryllidaceae > Allium > Allium fistulosum. The sequence goes on from CM060906.1 coordinate 620,545,212, forward strand.
ATAAAGCTGAGCAGATAAGGTAGATTCAAGGAATAGTATCGGGCACGAATAATTAATTTAGAACCATAAGAATTTCAATTTCAATTATTAATACAAAATTTCTTTGTTGGAAATGATAAAATACCTTTATAGCGAAACAAATTTTCTTTCGAAAATACTTTTATAACTCGATGTTTCAACAAGTTTATCCTTGTTCCTGTAGACTCTGGTAGTGCGTTGATCAGGCGCAAAACTAGAATTTTCCAGGTACTTAGTAGACCTGTTTCAACACCCAGTGAAAATACTGGAAAAACTTTTAAAAATAGATATGGAAAGTACAATCCAATCAAAACAAACAAACCAAAACCTTTGTCCAACCATGGTTCGCAGATACACAATGGTTACGCCTGGTTCCCCCAGGAAACAATCCATATCCGTAAGCTTTCTCAGCCCTGCGAGTTACGCCATGATGACTAGTAGAATGCAGGATACACAATGGTTACGCCTGGATCCCCCAGGAAACAATCCGTACCCCCAGGCAAGACTCAGCCAAGCATTTGCGCTACTATTCGCGACCTACACAGATTGCAGGATACACAATGGTTACGCCTGGATCCCCCAGGAAACAATCCGTACCCCTAGGCAAGACTCAGCCAGGCAGTTGCGCTGTGCAGTCACGAGAGAACAATAAGACCATGGGTAACGCCATGGAATTCGAAGGACACTCGAGTATCATATCCGGAAAACCAAAATCAGAGAGAATAATATCGATAGAATGAATCCAAGATGTGGCCACAAATCGGATATCAAGCAGAAGGCACTTTCCATATCTTTACTTCGAAAATATGTATCATATAGTACCTTTTCAAATCACTTTCAAATATCGTACTTATATAAAATCCATTATATATAAGATTAAATTTTCAAATCAAATATTTTCCAAAATCAAAAGTATATCAAATCACACTTATATAGACTTTAATTATATAAGATTTCACTTTTCAATTTTGAGTACCCTTTTCAAATCCATAGTTTCCGAATCAATTTCATACTCATACAAATCAATTTTATATAAGTTCGACAACTCCCAAATCAAGTATTTAGTAACATAAGGTTCTCAAATTTCAATTTTGTTTCAATATCAGTTAAATTTCAAAATCATATACAATTTCACCAAATTATTTCTTCTCAAATTAATTATCTTTAGTTTCAAAATTTCCCAAAATAATAGGTTTAGAAATAAATCCAAATTTCCAAATCAATAATTTAAGTCAACCAATTCATTTCCAAAATCAATGGTTTTCAAAATCATCTTATATTTACATAAGGTCCATCTTATATAAGGACCAAATTTTTTCCAAAATAAATTTTGCTGTATAAAGAGCCATATAGGATTTGAATAACTTTGCTTTTATGGGTTATGTATCTTTGTAATTTAAATTGGAAATTTTCTTTTAGTAAGCAAAGATATTCTAACCCGACAGCTTTCAATTTCAGCATCAAAATATATCAATGATATTAGAATATAAGATGTACATACGTCATCATTTCGCAGAATCACATTTTGATCGCTCGCTCGATCACACAAGTTCACTTTCGAACTAGTATTGTCCATTCGACTTCCCTAATGCGGATTTCGATATGGTTTCTCGACTAGAAGCCATCAGTCTCCTTGCATAGCCATATACTACGATAGAGAATTCTAGAATCAAGCCCAAAATCCATATCAAATATTCGCCATCAAGAATCGAATGAAAAATCCTAACACGAAATAGTGCAATCCACCTCGAACTTGTGTACTCAAACCTGGATCAACTTAATTATGCGAATAAAACAAAATACGTACAACTTATATATTTATTCCAACTTGTTAAATATATAGTTTCATAAAAGATGTTACTAAGTTAAAACATTTAAACTAAATTTTATTCAAAATATTTTGAAGACCAAATTCTTTTCAAAACATTTCAAATCTAAATTTCATATTAGAAAAATTTTAAAATTTGCCTTATTCATTTACTTAACAAAACAGTTTCAACTTATTTAAATTATATTACTACATACTTTACCATACATACCAAACTTATATACTTTATCAAATAATTCATACCTTTCAAAATTACTTGGCTTTGAAAATTAAACCTTGATTTGGAAGTGCTCGAACCTTCAAAATAGTTGAAGAAATCATTTTCAAATTCAAGAGTTGGAAATCAGCAACAATCAGTAAATCAATTTTAATAGATAGGGTTATATCAAATCCGAAACTCAAGGACTGAACACCGGCTTACTTCAAATCATTTCAAACATATATATACATATATCTTTCGAATATCAAATCATACTTCAAAATTTCGAAATCAAAATTGGTTCCGCAAAATCACTCGCGTAGCAATGCTACTAAAGTGGCCTATCCCTTACTCTGAAACTCGAAAATCAATGTCGATGATGCGTGCACTCATCACCGAAATTATTTTCCAGCGACATAAGCGAGTTCTGGACTTTTATTTTCTCAAACTTCTTTGAAATTGTCTTTGAAATCATTCAGAACTTATTAAAATCATTTGAAACATTTCTTATTCAGAAAATACTTTTAAATCATATTATTTTCATATATTTTCCAAAATCTTAAAACCAATTTCAAAATACCGGAATTAAATTCTCGAATTTCAAATTTTACCCTTCAGTTATAAATCATTTTTATATAACTCAATTTCTTATATAATTTTTCAAAATTACGAATCCTTTCGAAACCTCAAATTCTTATTTTAAAGGGTTTATAATCTTTATCGGAAACATTTCACTTTTATATAAAGAATATAATAATTTCGATATATAAAACAATTTTCAAAATATAAACAAGCTTGATTTTTCAAAGGATGGTTCAAGAATGGATTTCAAAACAAAGATAGAAATTCAAATTAGAGGGACACTAATCAAATAGGATTCCGATTCGAAAATAAGTTAGAACGAAAATGAGATAATTAATTACAAAACAGTAGAGGGATACACTTATATAAATCGTGGGCGACCTTAACTGGGTCAACCGTGACTTCAAGAATGTAATCGATGCGGAAATCTAAGGCAATCAACATTCGATCGCAAGAGATAGCGACATCTAAACCAAAGATATAAAAATCTCCGGTGAATCAATGCCAATTGTGAAGGAGTTTCACCCCTTCACACTCATTCAAAGATTTGTGGGATCCTATTCTTATAGAGATCATTCGAAGTGGAGTTATGGGATACTCTAGAATCAAAAGAATACAAATAGGGAGAGACAAGAATGAGTTCTGGAACCGTAGGGAACGTTCCAAAGTTCAAAGGAATCCTAATCGAAGCAAATCCCCACCAAGATTAGAGATACATAACCTATATCGATACAAAAGAATTTCCATTCAAAATTTGGAAAGACTCGAATTCATAACATACGAAAACAGAAGCATAAATGTCTCTAGTTTGACAACTTCAGTTAAGCAAAAGATACAATAGAGTTCGCTTAAAGCAACCTAACATACAACAGATAACAAAAGGTCCACAGGTTTACCACTCCTACACAAACAAAGCATCAGTATTAATTCTTCCAGGTGGTACATCAACAGGTCCAGAACACTCCCCCTCAATGTGCCCCCAACATCTGCATTTCTGGCATAGGTGTACTACACTCCCATCTTCCTTAATGAACTGCGGGTACGCAACCTTCTTTCCATACTTTCGCACAGAACAATTCCTGGCTATATGCCCAGGCCTCTTACAGTGATAGCAAATGGTTGATAGGTCGACTGATGTAGTGGGTGCAGATTTCACTTTCTTCACCTTCTGGCAGCGACTGGGAAAGTGCCCCTCACTACGACATCTAAAACAGAAGATCTTGGATCGAAAACGCTTGCCCTCTTTCTTCTTTCCTACATTCCTTTTCCCGCACATGACTGCATAGTGTCCCTTTTCCTGACACCGATAACAAATGACATGGTCATAAGGACCCGGTTCTGCTCTTTCTCTCCACAGCCTTTCTTGTTCCTCGATTGCTTCCTCCCGTTCCTTACGGGCCAGTGCTCTTCGTGCCCGACGGGCTGCTTTCTGCTCTTCTGATTTTGCCATTACAAGATAGTTTCCTATCATTCAAATATTCAATGAGTCAAAAATCAACAAGATAGAAGTTCAAAATTTAAGGGGAAATTAAATCAAAGGGAGTTTCAAAATAAAAGGGAAAGGACTCGAACGAAGATGAGATAATTAAAATTCAAGAAGAGAAGATGGATATACTCAAATAAGAATATAATTAGGGAGAGGCCAGAACGAAAGTGATTCCGCAAATCAGTTTACCATATATGCTAAGTTTTGCCTAGAACCTGGCTCTGATACCAACTGTAACGACCCGCTATTTTGGACCATTCAAATCGACAATAAATCCACACATGTCAGACTTGAATAATTCAAAATATCAGATTGTTAATTTAAATTTTGGCAAAACTCAGCATATGCAGTAAATAAATCAATCACAGAATTAACAGACACAGAGTAATACAATAATACGCAGCGGAATAGATAAAATAGTAGTTCATGACGCTACTATATAAACATCAGAGTTAGAAATAAAATACAACAGAATATCTCAAAAGCAGTGAAGTCTCCAGTACAACAGATGACTTCTCTGAACAAATCAACTAGAAGAGCTGAAAGCTGAGGCGATAGTTGGATCTCCAAAGGAAGCTCCAAACTCCAAGGGTGAGTCTCAAATGCTGTATCACTCGGTCTGACCCGAGCGTAAAGCAAAACACAAAACACTCGAGTCAGGATTAACATTCTTATATAAATAAATCCAACTCAAGTGAAATACCAATTGAACTACGAGTAACTTAAAGGATGTTGGGATAACCATCCTCTAAGGATCTTCAGAACTATCTACAAGGTGGAAATATACATTTTAACACCGTGGTCATTTCAATTAAATTTATACTTCAAAACCCAAATATCATTTCATTTCAAATATATCCATTTTCCAAAATAGTATATATATATATTAAATGATTTAAAAGTAAAGTATTTAATTTCCTCAAGTCTAGCAAATCGATTCAAATCAACTTCAAATTCCAAATTCAAATTTATTCAAAGCTCAATTCATCAATTTAATTCATTTCTAAACAGATCATTTAAATTTTCAATATATTTCAAAGCTTTAATATTCAACATTTTCAATGTTAAATTTAACAGTTTCATATAGCTCTTGATTTAACTTCATTATTATTTAATCAAGGAATATTCACTTAATAAATTCAATATCATTTAACTAGCCTTAAATTACATTTTTTCTAAATCTTTCCTTAAACTTTATTTAAACAAGAAATATTCATTAGATTACTTATAAATCAAACTCAAGTTATAAATCATATCTTACATCTCAATTTCAATGAGTTTCAAAATCGGTTTAATTAAATAAAATTCTTTATTGAATACAATTTCAACTAAATTCAAATTATCTTTCTAACCTTAACTTATTCAAATTATTACCAAAATCTATTTTGAAATATTTTTAATTACTCAACATATTATATGTATTTAAATCAATCATTCCCATTTATATATAATAATTTAAGGCTCAACATTTAATAAAACCATATATTTCTTTCCAAAACCATAAAATTCATTTTTTTTAAAAATATTTATATATATGGACCAACGGTGTCTGTATATATATTTATCATATGGTTAAGTGATACGGATATTTATCATTTCAATCCGAAATTTAAATATATACGGGTAGATATCATTTCGACCCGTAATCCCAATTTCAATTCAAATGAAAATCGCTTGGGTTTATCATTTCAACCCATAACGAAATTCTCCTATTCTAAAGTCCGTTCGGGTATGTATCATTTCAACCCATAGTGAATTCTATACTAACAGGGAACTTGCAGAGTGATAACAGATAATAAAAAAAAATACAACAACAGGCATATATCATCAATAATAATATAACAGATACTGGTGTCAGATGTCACAGGTGAACATATACAGATGATAGCATATATAACAATTTAAATAACTACAACATCATATTTCAATTGTCGTTTCAATTGAAATCAAATTTAAATAATAAAAGAACGTTAATCGTGAGTGATTGCTCACCTTTCGAGGCTAGAGAAGTTTTGACAAGGAAAAATGGTGCTTCGAATCCAGGCACGGATCTCAAACGAACAAGGTTGGCACGAATTGGACGGATAGGACTGATAAATAGAGATCGATGAAAATAGATCAGAAGCTGCTTGATGTAGACCAAAACAAATATATATAATCCAAATCATTATTCTTAAAATAGAAGTATTTAAAAATCAAATATACATACTTTATATTTAAGAATCACAATTTAAACAAATCAAAATAACGCTTGTTCGGACATACTATCCTTTACATATTATAAATAATCTAATAAAACAATCTATTATTATTATGCATTGCTATAATCAATATGATAGTATATCAGCAATATACATAAGAACCAACTTGCATACTATAACAATATATATATATATAAACCTTTGGAAAAAGATGCAAAATATGCAGATGCAGTATATATACAATATGCAAACTTACAGGAAAGCGAAAAAATAAAAAATAAAATAAAATAAACATAGACTACTATAAATAACTACACCGAGAGGGAAATAAGCTATGTTAAAAATCATATGTAAATGGCATTGAAAACAGATGAAAGCCAATGTATATGCAAAGATCAAAGTGTATAACATATCCATTTAAAGTAAAACAAAATTTCAAAAATAAATATATGTAAATAAGCAATAGACTTCAATTATTATATTTACGAGCACAGAGATTCTTCAGCAACATACGAAACAAATATGATTTTAACACTTTTTTTTTTTTTAACGTGTACGTGCACTTATAAATTAATATATCGCTATATAACTAACAAAAGAAATCTACAACAAAACAAAACTTCATGTATGAAATCAAGATAACGTAGTTATATGTAATGCTGTAAATATCACGTACTTAGAAATTAAAGCAGAAATCAATTAAACAATACGTATTATATCCTAACCTGTAGGTCGTCTACAATCATCTAAATATATAGATATACTACAAAAACAGTATACTTTGTGAACAATAATATTATATATATAACCATGTTTTAATCAGAGTATGCATTTTATCTCAACTTACAAAACTGACACATAAACTGACCTATGTTGACATATGAACTCATATACTAATTATATCCTCATGCAACAAATATTGTAAGATATATTCAAACCCAGGTTGTGCGAAAATAACATAGTATATGTATATATATTTCTAATATTTATAACAAATATACAACAACTGGTTATAAAGGTACATACCGTTCCAACCTTGGTCACATATGACTACAAGGCTGCAAAGGAAAAGATGTTACAAGGCTGAGATGCTCGGTCAGGAACAAGTGGCTGGGGCGTGGGTGGTTGGCTGCACCATGGGCGGAGGGGAGTTGCAGCCCGGAGGTGGTGGGAGGCCGAGACCTGGGTGTGAGGCGGAGATGCTAGAAGAGAGGGAAGGTGGATTTTGGATTACCAGGCAACACTTCTAGAGGAAAGGAAAAAAAAAATGAAGAGGGTAGTAGTGGGGAGCCTGAGGTGGAATAGGAGGAAAAGCAGGCGTGAAATAAGATGAATCATTCAAAAAGAAAGAAAAAAAAAAAAATGAATACGAACGCGTATAATTTACGGTTTGATTTTCAAAGAAAACGGATATGGGATGACAACCGTGGATTGAGCTGAATAATTAAAGCAATTAATTATGATGTTTGAACAGCACGCTTCACAGTTTGGAACCGAAGGAAAGTGAAAAGTTAAAAGTGGTACCGTTACAACGGATCGTTATCAACGTTTCCGTTGTGTATCGGACTTCAAAATACGGAAATAAATATACCGTAGAGATCAGCACGACGACACGATCAAAACGATATACAGATATCAGTGGCACGATAATCCGATCAAAAGTCGATAATCGGTACCGAAAAATGCTGTTACTTTGCTAGAATTAAGATCAACGGAGCAATAGAAATCCAAATTTGACGAAACGAATTTCACAGTCCGATTCAGAATGCTCTGAATAAATTTTCTCCTGTTGACATATTTTGGTTTCGGAAAACTTTTAAATTCACTGTTATTAACCAGTTTAAATTGAAATAAAATTTCACAGAAAATAAACTTCAATATTATCAGATGAAAATTTACCAGTTGCTATATTAAAATAGACGTATTCCAAATAATAAATTTTTATTTTTAAATTTTATTGTTTAAAATTTCACAAATTTCCAGTTAAATATACTTTTAAAACCATTAAATATTACGGGTCATTACAACCCAACTCCCGTGAGTTGGCATAAGGTGGCTAAAACAGGAGCGATCGACGGGCCAAGGAGGTAGCACCTCTGATCGGACACACTTCTTCGATACCATTCTATTACTTGTGATTGATTTGGTGCGCACCCTTGATTTGGGAGTGTTGTTCGAGGTGGGTGGTAGTGGCTGCTATACGTCACCACCAGTCCGGATGCGTAATTGGTATATCTACCCTAGCATTGCCTAATTGTGCCGTGTCACCTACCATAGCGAGCTTTACTACGAGTTGTGATTTCTCACGTAGCCTGTGGAGTATCGAGGGTAGCCCCCATTTTGGGAGTATGCTAATACTGGATAGACTACTGGGACTATTACGTGTTAAGGGCTATATGGGTAACCCCTTGACGCTATTAAAAAGTATGTTTATTTTATATTAGACATTATTATAATAGCGAATATTACTACATAGTAAATAGTTTAACGAATCCTTATGGGATGTGAATCCCGAGCATCTCTTAAGTTACTGCACTCACGTTAGACACTGGATAGGAGATATCAAACCCCGTAAACATCTCTGATGCCGTTTACACTCATATATATTTCATTGATTTAACTTACATAAGACCTTTTAGTTCTGACTTGAGTGTTTTGTCTTTTCAATTCGTTCGGGTCTGCCTGAGCATTTCAAGATTTGAAGGCTCTATTTTTGGAGGACAAAGACGGAGATTTTATTACTGCTATTTATTATATTCCACTACACCCTTGTATTCCGCTGCATTAATTATCATTCTCCGGTATGTGTAACTCTGATATGTATTGTATAAGTATAATCAAATGTTTTGTAAAACAGCTTCATGAACTGTTATTTGATTATTATATTTTATCGTTCCGCTGCAAGATTCTATTGTGTTTCTTTTATTTCTCCACTTTTTCTTATTTACCCAATAACAATCTGCCCTTCTATATGGTTTAAGTCGGCATGTGTGTCTGCTTAAGCGTACAAAAAGGTAGGACGTTACATCTGGTATCAGAGCTTTGGTTTAGCGATAAACCTTAGCTTTGTGGAGTTTGACTCTTTATCAATAGGGTAGTAATACCCTATGATGAGTCGCTAAGTGTATATATATATGAGAGAGCGTATTTGTTAGTGTTATAAAAAGGTTTTAATATTGTGTTAATTTGTTCCGTTTTGTATTTATAAATTCTGGTTGATGCATGGGACGCTATGACATCAATAGGGATTTCTAAACACTTAATAGGACAGACCGACACAATATTTGTTTTACGTATAGGCGAATGAAATAATTTTGCCTATTATATTTTCTATATATAAAATAAATTTTTATAAATGATATATATTTGGTTGCTATATATTGGTTGTTAGGTAATGAAATTTATAAATAATAGTTGAAATAAGATTTAAAACAAAATAAATCAAATTGGAAAATTTAGAACTTAAGTTCCGGGATTTTTGGAAAAATTTCTTTTGAATGAAGATTGGAATTTATAATAATATTATTTAGAAGTATTTTCTGATATAAATATTTCAATAAGAATTGAAAGAATTGTTTTAAAGAAATTTGGAAAGAAATAGGTTATGTACTCCCCTCTCCGTCGCTGGAAAATAATTTCGGTGATGAGTGCACGCATCATCGACATTCATTTTCGAGTTTCGAAGTGGGAAGACCACTGTAGTAGTTTTACTGCATGTTATTTTGATAAAAAGAAAATGTAAATTTTAATTGTTTTAAATATAATTGGATATATAAGTTGTAAGTATATATTTATCTATTATTCTATAATGATTTGAAATTTTACCCGGTATTTAAATTCTTAAGTTTCCGTTAATTAATAGTTTCAATTGCCTTAGTGAAATGGAATTTAACTAATAATTGAAACCTCTAAGTGAAATAATGGATTTAATGCCAAGTTATAAATGAAATGTCAAGAAATTTGAAATTTGTGATCTATAAAAAGCAAAAGATGATCATTGAACATTAAATTAATTTAAAGAAATGAGAAAGACTTGCATAACTTTCTATTACACCCTTAAAAACAGATATATAACTTACCAAATATTAAAAGTTCTAATGTTTAATAAGAAAAAGTAATGGATATTATACAAGTAATAAACTTGAGGTAATGAAAGTATTCAATGAAATTCTTTTATAAATAAAAATTTGATGTTGTAATTGTTGTGAACTTAAGTTATAATTGAAATTTACTATAATAAAATATGGTAGAAAGTAAGTATTGTAAGTAAGCAATTAGAAACTTAAGTAAATGAATATAAATGCAAGCCATTGAATGGAACATGAATCCTATTAATAGAAGAAATGAAGTTAGTAAGTAATGAAAAAAAATGAAGATTAGTATTGATTGAATAAAAGGGAAATCAAACAATAAATGCTATGAAATGAAATTAAAAAGAATAAACTTGATCTATTGTTTGAAATTGTTGTTTGTTTTGGTTTATGGGTTTTTTTTGAGTAAAGGATACTTTGATTTCTTAGATATATGAATAATCTATTTAGTTTATCTAAGACTGTTGAGTAAATGGAATACTTCATAATTATTTGTTATTCTATGTGATTTAAAATGTCTTAACCCGAACAAACCAATTGTTTGTTTTGCTCGGATGGTTGATTTATATATAATGTTTTGAATAATATATATTGATTTACAAGTTCTTTTCCCTTCTTTTTCCTTTTCGGGGACGAAAAATTTTGAGTGGGGGAGAGTGTAACAACCCGTAATTTTCAATGTTTTAAATTTGTTAATTTGAGAAAGTTTTGATAATTTAATATTGAAGGAATGAAAAAAAATTGTTAATTAATAAGGAGATCATAACTTAAATGAAAAGTAACAAGGTTAATTATTAACTATTTGAATGAAATTACAATTATGGGATTAGTGTAAATGGTATACTTGGCTATAAGTTGAATGTAAGTAACAAATGTAAATGTTGATTTATTAATATAAATCTGTGTAATAAATGGGAATTGAATAGGATTAGTGTGATATGAGTTGGTATAATCATTGGTGACTAATAATGAACATTTCTTTAATGACAATTAATATAATAACGGAACGTGTGAATGTATAAGTTACATAGAAACGTAATGTATGTATAAAGTAATAAACTGGTATAAGAATGGAATTAAGGTAAATTCATTAATTGGTTTTTAACCTTAATTAATGTGTACAATTGATAGAAGTACACATTTAGAAATGTAATATTTATTCAAATTAAGATGTAAATAGGCGTATATTAGTGTAATGGGATAAAACTAATGTAATTAGGTATGAATGTAAGTGTTGTATAAATAAAAGAAATTTGTAATTTGTTAATGAATTTATAACGGGAATGAAATGTAAGAATGTTAATGCAAGTGGATAAATAACTAATTTATTGTCATTCCAATTAATTGAAACCAATTGCAATAAATGAAATCAAATATTACGTTAGTGTGAATTAAGGTAATATTTGGTAATAATGTATTGGTGATGGTTTATGAATGAAGCAATAATTAAAATAATACGTAATAAACTATAATTTGATAAAATCAATGTTAGATAAGTAATTATAATATTTGTTGGTTGATAATAAAGTATGAATGTGATTGTTGATGTTGGTTGAATGAAATTGACAATTGTTAATGTGATTTCAATCAATTGTAATAGTAAAGCAAATTAGGAATGTAATTGTAGAGCTTAAATTGGAAATAATTGTAAAGTTTAATAAGGAAGAAAACAAATGACCCTATGAATGTAAATTCCAATTGATTGGATTAATAAATGTAAATATATATATATGGTTCTTTACTAAATAAAAAAAATCATATGTTTATTTATTTGAAATGTTGGTAGCTGAAAAAAATTTATTATAGAAATAAGAATTAATAACTTTTGGTTTGTATACAATAATTCCGTAAATACGTTAAATTACTATAAAAAGGAATTTAATTGTCTCATTTATTTTTACCTTAGAAATCAATGACAATTAATGTGATTGGAATCTTTTAATTAAAAAGTAGGAAGACGTTAATTGTAAACATATATATATTGAAATAAATTTAGATTGAGTGATTTATTTCCAATTAAATCAATTCACGTTTCAAAATTTAATGCTAGTTTATTGCATATATGTTTATACCTAAATTTTAAACTTATGTTTTAGATCCAATTAGATCATTAAAAAGAAAGGATTATTTAGGTTTGAAATCTTACATTAAATTAAATGTTAATAGGAGATGATAAAAGGGGTAAAATAGATTTACACTTGACATTTCCTTTTCAATTAGAGTTTATTAGATTTTAATTGCAACATAACTTACCTTTCCATCTTCACTTTTCTAATTTACCCTTACATTCATTGCCTCCTTATGCGGATTATTTTCATACCTTTTATTTATGAATGTAAACTATAAGTGGCGATAAAGATGTACATATATACATTATACACCTGTTTATATTACCTTGCTTATGCTATCATATTTTGAATGTATGTTAATGCATTCCTAGTAAAACATTCAATCGAAATGTTAACATATTTGTTTAATTCCCAATCTAATCACAAAGAGGGAGAAATGAAAAGTTCTTAATGCTGTATATTTTTTTAATTTATGACACAAATTTGTGTAGAGAATTTATTTTCCTTTATTGTGTGTTAATTAAATCTTTAAAGAATGTTAATTTTGGTATGTTTAGGGTTAACAAAATTAATTAAGTGAACAATTGTTTTGAAATGTGAATTCTAAAAGTTTGTTTATAGTATAGAGTTGGTCCATTCATTTCCTTTCTAATTAATAATTACCTCTTTTTAATACCTGCTACTTTTAAAAAAGGGTGTTCATATTTCCTATATTTCAATACCAAGTTTGTTCATGTTTTTTTTTCATTCATTTTCCTACTTCATTTTCTGAAACATCATTTCATTTATTTCTAATTAATAGCGGCCTCTCTTTTCAAATCTCTTTGGCCCTAAACCTAACTCTAACCTTATAAATAAGATATGACGCAAATGAAACCCCAGCCTCCATTCTAATCTTCTTCTTTTTTTGTTTTTCTTCAAATCTCCTTATTATCTCTCATTTTAATTTTTCCTTCCTCTTCAAATATTCTTCTTCTTCAAATTTTCTTCTATTTCAAACTTTCTTCTTTCTTTTCAAATCAATATCTTCTCTTCCATTTTCAGTTCTTATTTTAAATCCTTTTATTTTCAATTCTTCTTTTTCAAATCCTCTTTTTTTTCAAACCTTTTAAAAATACATACATACATATATATATATATATATATTAATATAATAAGGAGGAAAATTAAAGTAAATCAAAATAAAAGAATTTTTTTTGGAACAAAGCTCGTAATCAAGAAGGAGACTAAGGAAACATATAGCGGAGCTATTAATTAGAATTCTATTATTTTCAGATTCGTATAAAGGTGAGTGTTTTAACCCACTCACAACTTCTAAAATTTCTTATGTTTGTTAAATTGATCTATGGTGTGATTAGAAGTTTATTTATGACTGTTTGGCATATTTTAATCATCATCTCGGTTAAATTGAAATTATTGAATTAAATTGTTATTTAATTTATTATTGCATATAAACTACCAGTTAAACGGTTATTTAATTTATTATTGAATATAAACTGCTAGTTGATACCGGTTATTTATTATCTATTATATATTGATACTATTGATTGAATTGGATGATGATTGTGATAAATGGTTGATGGTTGATATTGGATGAATGGATGTTGTATTTTATATTGTTATAAACTGCAAGTTGTTATGTGTTTTATTCCATTCGGGATTGCGGTTTGAAATGTTATATAACCATATTTTTTTATTATTTTAAATTACAGATTGAAATGATAAATATCTGTATCACTTGACCATAGAATAGAAAATTTTATACAGACACCGCGGTCTATATATATATAAATATTTTTGAAATGATTTCTATGGTTTTGTAAAGAAATATATGGTTTTATGAGATATTGATTTGGATATTTTATAAATGTTATTTTATACATAGTTAAATTATTGGTTTTAAGCTATAAATAAAATTGTTTAAAGTATAAAATAAGTTTAATAATAAATTTTGATTTTATTTAAAATATAATATGGATAAGTATTTACTTAAATTATATTTTAATATATAGAGTTTATATTGATTTTTATACGTCAAGGATGAGAAGATAGTTTTGAAATTGATTTGAGATTTTATTTAATTAAGAATTTTATTTAATAAGAATCCATTTGGAACTTATTGAAATTGAGATTTTAAAGGAATATGGTTTTATAACTTAATTCGTGTTTAAGGTGATTTAAGTGAATATATCAAATCTAAATAAATTGAGGAATATTCAGTTATTAAAATTTGAAGTTTTATTTAAAGGATATTGGATTTATAAAGCAAATATTTCAAAACTAAATAATAGTAGAGTGAATTTGGTATATATGAATTATAAAGTTTAGTTTGAAATATTGAATATTTAAGCTTTGAAATATATTGAATTTGAAATGGTTATTTTGTAGATCAAATCTGTTTTGAAATCGATATAATTTGGAATGGTCTATTTGAAAACCGAATTGAATTGAAATTTATGATTTGGGGATTTGGTTAAATTTAAAATTAAGAAATTCGGGTTGTTTTGGAATTGATTTGTGAAATTAAAGAAGCTAGATTATTTTATAAAATATTTTAATATTTAAACCATGTAAGGGGTGGAAGTTATGTTTCAAAGTTATTAATTTTAAAGTATTACGTTTTGGAAGTGTTATAGTTTTAAATCTTTAGTTTCGAAATTCTATAGCTTTGAAATACTATGATTTTAAAAATGATGTCGTATTGATTTGGTTATAAAACGGAAATGATATCGTATTTATATGGTTTTGAAATGGATATTATATTTTGGTTTGAAGTATAAACTATTTTAAATGACCGCGGTGTTATAATAACGTTTGGTTGTTAAAGAGACCGGGATCGGATATGGACATACTCTCTGTCGATACCGAAAACCACTTTAACAACTGTGTACGCGGTGGAGATTCCAGAATGAAGTAGGATGGTGGCGACGATCCTAAGGTATATACGTGGACCCAACTCCCGTGAGTTGGCATAAGGTGGCTAAAACAGGAGCGATCGACGGGCCAAGGAGGTAGCACCTCTGATCGGACACACTTCTTCGATACCATTCTATTACTTGTGATTGATTTGGTGCGCACCCTTGATTTGAGAGTGTTGTTCGAGGTGGGCATTACTGGCTGCTATGCGTCACCACCAGTCCGGATGCGTAATTGGTATATCTACCCTGACATTGCCTAGTTGTGCCGTGTCACCTACCATAGCGAGCTTTACTACGAGTTGTGATTTCTCCCGTAGCCTGTGGAGTATCGAAGGTAGCCCCCATTTTGGGAGTATGCTAATACTGGATAGACTACTGGGACTATTACGTGTTAAGGGCTATATGGGTAACCCCTTGACGCTATTAAAAAGTATGTTTATTTTATATTAGACATTATTATAATAGCGAATATTACTACATAGTAAATAGTTTAACGGATCCTTAGGGGATGTGAATCCCGAGCATCTCTTAAGTTACTGCACTCACGTTAGACACTGGATAGGAGATGTCAAACCCCATAAACATCTCTGGCGCCGTTTACACTCATATTTATTTCATTGATTTAACTTACAAAAGATCTTTTAGTTCTGACTCGAGTGTTTTGTCTTTTTAATTCGCTCGGGTCAGCTTGAGTATTTCAGGATTTGAAGGCTCTATTTCTGGAGGACGAAGACGAAGATTTTATTACTACTATTTATTATATTCCACTACACCCTTGTATTCCGCTGCATTAATTATCATTCTCCGGTATGTGTAACTCTGATATGTATTGTATAAGTATAATCAAATGTTTTGTAAAACAGCTTCATGAACTGTTATTTGATTATTATATTTTATCGTTCCGCTGCAAGATTCTATTGTGTTTCTTTTATTTCTCTACTTTTTCTTATTTACCCCATAACAATCTGCCCTTCTGTATGGTTTAAGTCGGCATGTGTGTCTGCTTAAGCGTACAAAAAGGTGGGACGTTACAGAACCCTATGTGTACGATTGTTATAATGATCACAACTATATATTTATAAATATCTCTTGTAGTATTACTTATGTAGGATTTTGAAAGCGTCGATGACTCGAAGAAGACAAGAAGTAGAAGAAATAAGAGTTAAGTCATCTACAAGTAAAAAATATGTTTTTGTCCTTAGAAAATATTTGTAAAATCTCCCAAATGATTCATATGCATATACACATATCACTAGCACACAATATTTTCAATGTAGAAACCAAAAGTATTTACAAATAAACTTTACAAGGCTTTATATATATAAACCAAAATACAAGGGTTTATTCTATTGAATTCAAATCCAGTCTACTTAATTCAAATTCAGTCGACTGAGGGTGTCGACTGAATTTGAATCTAGTCGACTTAAACCAGTCGACTAAATACACTTTTCTGTCTTTTAATTTTAGCCTTCTTCTCTGCAATGTTCTATACTTATATTCAGTTGACTTATGATCATTCTTGATCAACCGAATAAACAATAATAGCTATATTTTCTGAAACAACACTTCAAAGATTTATGACTGTTCAATGGTTCTTCTTCGAAGAGGAGCGACTTTCTAAAAGTATACAACTCTTTTGAAACAACTATTGATTACTAGAAATAGAGCCTAAGACTAGAAGTTTATAATCAACTTGCTATCTTGATTTCTAAACTCTCTTGTAACTATTTGCTTTCTAAAAATCAGCATTGTTCATTCACTCAAAAAATCACTCCTTGCACTTCCTTGATTACATTACATGCATCATTGAATCATTAAAGGAGATTATATGAAGCTTTGTAATAGAATTCAAAATTCATGTTGGTAGAACAGAACTTTGTCAAGTCATTAAACTCTTGTAATGTCTATTCATCTAGGCTAAGTGAGGATGTTTGATTAGTGAAAATCCGAAGGGAGGACTTTGGATTAGATGTAGGACGGGAGGTCCGAACCAGTATAAAAATGTTGGTGTAATCGTTTTTACTTTAGTTTATTATTATTTAGTTCGGTTATATAAACATTTACATTAGTTAGCCATATTAGAGATCTTTTGCATTTTTATTTGGTATCAAAGCAGGAATTTTCAATAACCATAACAAATTTTTTGAAAATTATAATAATATGGCAAGCATATTTCCTAAAGGTCTATCAACTACACATCCTTTACTTTTTACCAGCTCAAACTATGCATATTGGTCTACATGAATGATAATTTTTATGGAACCTAGAGGTTTAGGGATTCAGCAAGCTACTCAAAATAAGTATGAAATACCTTCTACTGAAATGAGTACCTGGTCGGATGCTTAAAAAACTGCAACAACCAATAATGCAAAGGCAATGAATATTTTATGTTTTTCACTTGATGAATTTTCTAAAGTCATGCTTTGCAAACCCGCCTATGATGTACGGCGTACACTTCAAGTTATACATGAAGGGACAAGAAAAGTAAAGCAAACTAAGATATCACTCTCAATAATCAATTTTAATGATTTAAAATGAAAGCTAATGAGTTTATCATAGATATGTGTTCAAGATTTCAAACTATTCAACATGATCTTATGGCATTAGGAGTAATATTTACTGAATTTGAACTTGTTACAAAAAATTTAAATTCTTTAACTCAAAGTTCTAGCAATAGATGAAGCCAATGATCTTTCTCAACTCGAAGTTGAAGAATTAATTAGAAATTTGGTATCGTATGAAGCTAATTTGCTGGCTAGAAAGGAACAAACACAAGAGATGAAGACTAACGCATTTCAAAAAAATGATGAGGATTCAGATGAAGATGAAGATGAGATTGTATTTGTTTCCAAAAACTAGAACGAATTCAAAAAATTCAAGAATATGGCGAAGGCCCAAAACATTGGAAATTTAACCTCAATCAAATGCTTTGAATGTGACAAATTCGGTCATATGAAGAAGGATTGTCCAATACTTAACAAAGACAAAAAAAGACAGAGGCAAATTTGAAAAACTCAAAAAGAAAAGGAAGGCATTTCAAGTCACATGGGATGATTCGGACTCCTCCTCATCAGAAAGTGATAGGGACAGTGAGTTGGAACAAGCTAGTGTTTGTTTCATGGCCACTAATGAGGTAAATTCTGATCTTTCTTATAATGATCTTCTTGAAATTAGCATAGAACTTGATGATAAATTTAGAAACTTAAAGAAATTATACAAAAAAAAAATTGGTAAGTTGAATAGAGTTGAATATGAAACTTTAACATCTCAAAATATGGACTTACTTGAAGAAATTAAGATATGTCAAGTTGAGAACGTTAAACTTTCTAAAGAAGTTTATAAACTCAAAACTAACTTAGATTCTAATAAAAATGAATTATTTGAGTTAACACAAAAGTTAAAACAAATCACTAATAATGTTTCAAAATGTAATAAAGGAATAACAAAATCTATAAATTTTGAATAAAATTTCAAAACCATCTAATAATAAAAATGGACTTGGATTTAAAAAATCAGGACAGATAAATAGTGCTAAAAAGTATAGTACCTTATACACTAAGTTTAAGAAACCAAAAAATATTGGTAAAACAAATTGTCTAAACTCTAAAAATATCAAAATTTAGGTTCCTAAAACTAATAATACTTTGATTGGACAAAAAAAATAGCTTTCTAAAGAAAGTTTATTATAATGGTAATTACTTTTTTAAAGGTCTCAAACCCTTATGGGTATGGCTACCTCCTTTGACTAACACATAGGACCCTAACGTAGGAAGTGTGTACCAATAAAATGTTTTTCATATTTTTTGCAGGTACCCAAAATTAAAAAGGAGAAGTGGATATTCGATAGTGTATGTTCCAAGCATATGATGGGCAATGCAAATACATTGTCTAATATAATATAACATACATAGAAGAAGGAACCATTACATTTGGAGACAACTCAAAAGGATTCATGGTTGGAATCGGAGACATCATCAATGTCGGTATATTTAACTCTCCTTTGATTATATATATTTTACTAGTAGAGAATTTAAAACATAATCTTTTGAGTATTAGTCAATTATGTGATAAAGGTTTTAAAATTGATTTTGAAAAAGATAAATGCAATATCTTTGATTATAATAAAAATCTTATTTTTGAAGGTTTAAGAAAATGAAATATCTATTTTTTAAATATTAATTTTAAGCATGATAATGATATGTGCTTGGTTGCAACTCATAATGATCCCTGGCTCTGGCACAAACGAATTTTTCATATTAATTTTTAAGTGTATTCATAAACTTGCTAAAAGCGATTTAGTAAGAGGTTTAACCAAAATAAATTTTAAAGTTAAAAATTTGTGTGATACATGTGATGAATATGGTAAATTAAAGAAAACATCACTTTAATCTAAAACGGAAATATCAACAGAACAACCACTTCAATTATTATACTTAGATTTTTTCGGTCCTACTTAAGTTAGATCAATAAATCATAACAAATACATATTGTTATTCTAGATTTACTTGGACTTTATTTTTAAAGCACAAAAATGATACTTTTGAAATGTTTCGATTTTTCTAAAAGAATTCAAAATTTTAAAATAAAACATACTAGAAGTGATCATGGAGGAGAATTTGAAAATAAACCTTTTAATAACTTTTGTAATAAGAAGGGTATTAGTCATAATTTTTCCTTTTCATGAACATCACAACAAAATGGTGTAGTAGAAAGAAAAAATCAAACCTTACAAGATTGTGCAAGAACATTGCTAAGTTGTAACAACTTACCAAAACATTTTAGGGCCGAAGCCCTTGCTATCGTCTACTATGTACTTAATCGTGTCTTATTTAAGGTCAATGACTAAGAACGCTTGTTATGAAATGTTTTATGGATTTTTTTCGTATTTTTGGGTCAAAGTGTTTTATTTTAAACACTAAAGATCACATAGGAAAATTTGATCCAAAAGACGATGAAGGCATTTTTATTGATTATTCGAAATGAAGTAACACCTAAAGAGTTTTCAATAGATGTACTAATACAATTGAAGAAAGTTTACATATTTCGTTTGATGAAAATTTCAAAAAAAAATTGATGATGAAGACATTTTAGGAATCAACTAACCTTGTGTTGTAGAAAACAATACTACTACTAATAACGAAAACGAAATTGAAAATAATATGGATTTTAACGATAATACCTTGAGATCCCCTCCTAGAATTTTAAAGGATCATCCCATGGATAATATAATAGGAGACGTAAACACTGGGGACACAACTAGAAATCAATTAAATCAAATGGGTCGTGTAGCTTTTATTTCAAATATAAAATGTAACGACCCGATATTTTGGACCATTCGCATCTGCACATGTCGGACTTGAATAATTCAAAATACCGCGTTGTTAATTTAAATTTGGCAAAACTGAGCATATACAGTAAATAAATAATCACAGATCACAGACACAGAGTAATAAATATGCAGCGGAAATAAAAGAGATAGTAGTTCATGAAGCTACTATATAAATATATAAGTTACATCAGAGTTAAACCAGATACAACGGAAGAGTAATACGATACATCAGATACAAATCAAAATACATCACTGGAATCAACTGGATATCTGAAAGCTGGATAGATAGCTGGATCTCCAAGCGAAGCTCCAACTCCAAAGGTGAGTCTCGAATACTGGTACACTTAGTCTGACCCGAGCATAAAGAAAACACAAAACACGCGAGTCAGGATTAACATTCTTATATCAATAAATCCAACTCAAGTGAAATAGCAATTGAAATACAAGTAACTCAAAGGATGTTTGGAATAACCATCCTCTAAGGATCCGTTAAACTATCTACTATGTAGTAGTGTACGATAAGTAGATAATGCCTATCAGTAATATAAGATATCAAAATAGTGTTAAGGCGTTACCATTATCCCCCTTAACACATTTTATATAAGCGTTATAGTCTATACAGCACTGTAAACTCCACCGTAAACTAGTGGGATATCAGGGAGTACTCCATAGGTATAACACAAAACAAATCGTAGTGGTCGCGTATAAAGGGATCCAAGTATGACAAGGCACATGAGGCAATACCTAAGGTAGTGAAACTACCGTTTGCCTGATCCGGACTGGTGAGAACGCATCGCCGCAGCGATCGCAACACCGCGAAACAACACTCCCAAATCAAGGGTGCACCAATCGACAACAAGTATGAATAGTTTTCGAAGAAGTGTGTTCGCTTGAGGTAGCTGACCTCCATTTGGCCCGGCACGGCTCCTGTTTTAGTCATTTCCAAATTGACACAAGTGTCAAGGCTATCCATAATAGTTCTCTTTCTTCAGTCATCACGTACATCATTCCAACCACTTCATTCTGGATCACACTCCGCGCATAGTTATTAAAGTGGTTTTCGGTTTAGACAGTGAGTATGTCCCTAACCGATTCCGGTCTCTTTAATAATCTTCGTAATTATTTCACCGATTGGTCGTTTAATATATTTCAAAACCAAATCAAATTCAATTTCAATTAGAATTTGTAAACCAACATTTCATTTGTCTTTCAAAACAATTTCCAAAATTTAATTTTCAAAACATCCAAATTACCATTTCAAAATCTTATAATATAATTTCAATTTTTATTTAACACAATTCCAATATTCATTTAAATTCGTATATAAGTTTCATTCCGAAATCATTTAAATTAGTTTAATTTAACATTCAAATCAATTTAAATTCATTTATCGATTTCATTCAATATTCGTTAAGTTAATTTATCATTCAAAACAACTTTACTTAATTCCCAATTCATAAGATCAATTACTTACGTTCATCTTCATTATATCAAAACTTCAAATTTAACTAAATTAGATTCGTCAAATCAAATTCTCAAAATTACAAGTCTTATATTAATTTCAATAAATCACATTTTATTTCTTGTTAAAGAAATTCAATTTCACTTATTTACTTACTTAAATATTTTTCAAAACTTAATTAATAAAGAAACTCAATTTCAATTATTTACGAAGTAAAAATTTACTTATTCAAAAGTTCAATTTCACTTAATAAAGAATTCAATTTTTATTTAACTATTAAATAATTCAATCTTATTTAAATATTAAATAATTTCAAAACTTAATTATTAACTAATTTCAAAACTTAATTACTAATAATTTCAAAACTTAATTATTAATAATTTCAAACTTAATTATTAAAAATTCAACTTAATTCAATCGTTTCTCAAATTTAACAACGTTCTTTCATCAATTACATTGTTAATATTTTGTTTCATATTATTATATATTAACATTTTCCTTTCATAAAAAATCAAATTCCAACTTCATTTCAAAACCTTATCATTTATTCAAATAAAACCTTTATTTTATTTTTAAATCAAATTATTGACCAATCGGATTTTATTTAATTCTCTATCCTAGGTCAAAGTTTAATTTGGGTATTTATCATTTCAACCCGATTCCAATTCAATACAAAATCAAAGCATAGCAAAGGGAACTTGCAGTGTGATAACTAGGATGGTGTCAAAGTAAATAAACACGCAATAACAACAATCAATATCAATCCAATAATCTATTCAAATAATCCCGAAATAATCGTATTAATTCACATTGTTATTTGTGCGAATTAATATAATTATTTCTAGAATCTACACTATCATTTCATGTAGATTAAAGATTATTACATTACGGTTCTTCACTTGTCATCTATTTACAATTTCATACATCATCAATTTAACAACATACATTCAGTGGTTCAAGGTGTAATTAAACAAATCCTATGTGTCAATTAATTTAACATTTAAAGGGGTCATATTATACAAATGTCATTTAATCAAATTTACACATATGTCGTTTCAAATTTTTAACTATCCTACGCCAAATTAAATTGCATAATTTCTATCACTTTATACAATTCATTTACATCCAATATAAACAACAAACCATCAATCAATCATCAACCAACTAGATTTTCATCGTATAACTAACAGATAATGGTGTCAGATGCCACAGGTGAACTGATACAGGTAATAGCATATATAACAGTGTAAATAGCTAACAACAGAATATTTCAATTGTCGTTTCAATTGAAATCAAATTTAAATAATAAAAGAACATTAATCGTGAGTGATTACTCACCTTTCGAGGCTGGAGAGATTCGACAAATGAAACGAGTTACGGATCCAAGGACGAATTCCAAAGCGAAGCTAAATTGGTCCGAATGAACGTGAATTTTCTGACGATCAAAGGAAAGCTGGAAGTTTGGAAAATGATGGAAACGGATCAACACTAGCTCAATATAATCCGATCAAAATATATGGTATATTTATTTATATTATTATTATTATTATTTAATTTTTTTTTAAACACATATAAAATAAATTCTCCATATATCCATATATCCATATATGAACAACAAAACTTACATAGTTATGGACCGAACAAAAACAAAAAAAACAACCTTAAACATAAGTATATGTTTTTGAACTTAGCAGCCGAAACTTATATATGAACATTAGGCAACTACATTTGAAAGATATTTATATATATACCAAATTAAATGCACACATGTAATATACTACATATATATAAATAACTGTAAAAATAGAGTGAACTTTGTAGACAGAACTATCAAATGCTGTATAACTCAATACATAGATAAATTGTACAAACAGAACCATACAATCAACTATATTTATAAACGAACGAAAAAATAAAACTTGTATAAGCTTTAATCATATTATAAATATACTTTCAACGTATATATGCATATATATGTATTTTAAACAATGCAAACTATAGTAAAAATCAAATATAGGAAATCCAACTCTATACAATTTTATAGGCAACAGTGTGCGTATATATATATATAAACAACTGCAAGGCTACACTATATATATTTCAATTAAACCCATACTAACACGCATATGTATACTTAAAATATAATATAATATAGTTTAAACAACACTTACGTACCAATGTACCAACATCATATTATAACTCACACACACATACTAACAGATTTATAAGATATAAACTATTATACACCTATATATTTTGCTCAAAATATCTGTCAATAGGTATATATTTAAAACCTTACTTAAAATGATAAAACTAGCATTTTATATATACTTTTACAAAAATCAGAACAGTATACAGGTGTACATACTTCTAAACATCCATATATCAAACTCAACAGATATATATACAATATAACAGTATTTATAACAAATTTTTTTTACCTTTAAAATATATTATACATATATACGCAGCCATACATATCTAACTACGAAACAAACAAACACACATAAGCATACGTGAATTGAAAAAAAAATAAACGAACGTATATAATAGTTACCGCATCTCTTCGAGGAGGAAGGAGTGGAGTGGCACGCAGGAAGTCAGGTGGGTGGAAGGAGGTGCACCTGGGGACCGGGTCAGGGTGGCGGCACGAAGGCTTCGGCCGGACCGTGGTCCGGGCTCGGTCATGGAAGTGATGAAAGCTTGGTACAAGTTTGCTTGCCTTAGCGATGGACACGCATAGGAGAGGCAAGTCGGGACGAAGGCTGACATGGACTGTCGGAGCCGAGACAAGTGGCTGAAGAGGCGGGATTTGGAGCAGTGGACAGAGGAGAGTGTGAGGTGGAGGTGGCCAAGGCCGGAAATGGTGGGAAGAAGCAACGTTTTGGCAAGGCATTTTTCCCTTTTTTGTTGTTGTATAAAATAGAAATGAAATGAAAGATGTAAGGTGATGAAGGCTTTTAGGGAATAGGAAGCAACAGGCAATGAAGAGAAGGGCACGGAACACATGGTATGAGTTTACAAGCACAAGGGTGAAATCATGTTCTGATATAAATTTCAAAATGAACGGAATTTTTTTTCTCTCTCTAGAAAATGAATGGGTAGGTAAAAATAAATAGAAGCAGCAAGGTTTGAACAGGGAGATAGCCAACAGGCTTGCATGAATATCAACAACTTTATACTCTTCTTTTTTTTAGGCACAGAACACAAAGGAAGGTGAAGAGAATTTAACTGGTAAAATAATAAATTGGAGGATTGGAATAGAAAAGGACAGGCTGTCATACTCGGAGAAATAAAAGCAATTTATTACAATGGCCACGGGGAAATCAAAAGTCACGAATTTCGGTACCGGTACGATGCACATTTTATTGCTTCTGACGCGTATTGGACCTCAAAATACAGAAATGGATATACCGTAGAGATCAGCGTGACGAGACAATCAAAACGGTATACAGATATCAAAGGTACGATCGAATTTATAAAATTTGAATTTTTCTACTGGCGGAAAATGCAAGAAAAACGTAGAAAAATAAGATCGACGGAGTTAAAGATGTCCGAATTTGGAAAAACTAAAAATGGCGTCTTGCTCAGAAGACGGTTTAGAATTTTTCTATGTAAAAATATTTTGGTTTCGAAAACGTTTTATTTTCATCACTTTTTAACTGATTAAATTGAAGTAAATTTACGCGCGAAATAAACTTTCATATTTTCTGACGAAAATTTACAGTTTGCTATGTTTAATTAGACGCATTCCTAATAATAAATTTTTATTTCAAAATTTTATCGTTTAAAATTTCACAAAATTTCGACTAATTACGTTATTAAAACAGTTAAATTTTACGGGTCATTACACTCTCCCCCACTCAAAACTTTTCGTCCCCGAAAAAAAACGAGGTAGGAGAATAGAAACAACCAGAAAGAAAACAGATTTGAAATACAAAATAACAATTAATTTAAGCCATATAAATTCAAATTTTTTAATTAATTGATATTCAATAATTGATTTAATCCATTTGATTTCACTAAAATCAATCTCAACTATTTCTAAATTCATTATCTTATTATCCAATTATCTTAAATTTACAATTTCTAAAACCATAAATTTGAATAGTCTTTATTATAATCATATTTTTTTTCAGCAATTTAAATTCTTCTTTATTCCAAATTATTGTTAAGTTTATTTCACTTAATATATCTTATTACATATATTTAAACCATATAAATTAATTTAAACCATATAAATTTCAATTTAAATTAATTTATATTCATTAATTGATTTTAAATTCAAGGTATTTCCATAAGTTGATCTAATTTCAATTTATTAATTAACCTTCAAAACAAAATTTATTTTCCAATTATCTTATTATTCTATTTATCTCTATTAACATTTTATTATTAAAATTTAAGTGTATAACATTTATTATAACAACTCAAATTTTATTTATAAATTCAATTTATATTATATATTATCCAATTACATATTCAACTTCTGAATGATTTAGGTAAGTTGTATTAGAATGCAGTTGAACAATATACAAATAAGATTTTCCCAATTCAATTATTCAAGTTTAAATATTTATTCCAAATTTTGGTTTTATTAATAATTAAAGTCATCTTTTAACAAAATTTAAGAATTAGATTTCCGATTAACTTTAAACAATTTAGAGATATATATAATATATTTATATCAAATCAAACTAGATTTTAAAATAAGATACCTATATATATAAATCAAATTATACTGAAGAAATTCAAATCAAAATATTTTTCAAAACAAAACCGTAGCAAAGCTACAGAATAGTATCTCCACTTCGAAACTCGAAAATGAATGTCGATGATGCGGCCGCCATCACCGAAATTATTTTCCAGCGACAAAGAGAAGAGCACTGGTTTCAACATTTTAAAATTCTTTGAAAACGATTTATATTCGAAAATATTTTAAATACTATACACTTTAAAACTTTCAAATCAAAGTTTGAAATCGCCAGAAATTAAATTCTCAAATTCTTTATTTAAATTCCTTTCAAATCCAAAATCAAATTATAACCAAGTTTCATAAATTCATTTATTTATATTATGTAACGACCCTGAATTTCGAATAAATTAAATTGGGAATATTTAATTAATTTTAAATATTTGAACGACGATTTAATTTGAATTTCCGATATAATTCTGAAATCGGCGATTAAATTATAAAATTTAATCGATTGAAGTTGAATAAAAGTTTGAATCTACAATTTTAAGCTGAAGAAAAATATTTCGAAAGCTTTTAAAATTCGTATTGATATTACTGAGGATAAAAGAAGCTTCAGAATCGAATTTAGGAGTAAATTGTTCATTTTGAAATTTAATCGTTCGAACCGATATTTAAAAATAGTCAATTTTCAAACAGTCTCGGAATTTGACGAAACCAGTTCCATTGGATCCGTAATACTGTATTATTATCGGATTCCAACTTTCGTATTTATCGGAGTTGATACGTGAGCATACGGTGAGCAAACGCGTTGAGATTTTATCGAATCCAAATTTAATTTTCAATTTTAAAATTCGTCAACATCAGCCACCCTAAGTTTTCTAAGCAGACCTACTCTCTGTAAATCGCGTACTTCTGTCTCCCCTTCATCTCGTTTATACCTCACGCGAGAAATCATCTCGTTCAAGCTTTCGAAAGGGAATAAAAATGGCCGAGCAAGTAAAAATATAAATCCCTCAGCTTTAAATCAACCGAAACCCCTCTTCCTTCTTCCCATTCGAAATCGCAACTCCCCTCCCTCATTTTCAAAACGAAAATCAAACGAAAACAAAAATGGCCGCTCCTTCCCCTCTTTTAAAATCGAATCGGCAAATCGAGAAATCACGAGCCTTATTCACGAAATCTCGCGAGCACGTGAGAAACGAAATCGTGCGAGGCAGTTCGAGCGATGAAGGTCGCGGTTTCCCCTATTTGAACTCGCTCGCGTGGGCGATCGTATGGAGCGACATCCAGGCAATGGTCAAGGCAACGTGCAATTTTGGGAAGAAGGAGGCGGTCGCGATTCGAAGGCGACTGGTTTTGGGATTTCAGCATCTTCGAACGTGGATGGGGAGGAGGCCGCAGTCGTGTTCGACTCGAGTTTGAAGGCGGAGGAACACAGTATCGCTGTGGGTTTGGGGCTCGACTGCCTGAAGCTGAGGGTCGCGAGTTGGTTGAGCATCAGGCGGTATAGGTCACGTGATGCGTGTCGTGGAAAGTTGCAGCCGCGATTTCAATGGGCGATGTTAGGGTTTCGTTCGAAGCAGTGAGTTCGACTCTGGACGCATTTTCCTATGGGTTGCAAGCCTGGGTTCGCGAATCTCAGTAAGGTATAAAAATTAATTTAATTCTTCAATTTAAAATTTAAATTTTGTTACGTATATATATTAAAGAAGAAAATTTTACAACAAGAAAATCTTATCTGTAAGCAGTTTTAGATTTTAAGTTAACCTTAATTTAATTTAAAGATATATGTATTTATATATATGAATATACATTCTGTCCTTGGAAATTATATAAATATAGATTTAAAAGAGTACGGTATGGTAAAACTGCTGCTATCACTTTATATACAGTAAAGAAAAAATTTGTTAGTTTAAAATTAAATTTTTGATTGAGTAAAAAATTATTAAAGGAAAATTTCTAGTTAAAAAGTAAATCATTGGCTAATTAAATTTATCAGATGAAAATTGATTATTCGATTGATTCGAATATTAATAAATTGTATAATTGTTTATACAAGGTCTATAAATGGAGAAAAACAAATTGGACTGAAAAATGGATGGCAAAATAAAGCAAAGGTGAGATCTTCTCACTCAGATTTAAAATTGAATTGCAGTTATTGATTGATTTGTTTGAATGTGCTATTAGATATGATAGGATATATCTATATATATATAGCAATATATACATATTGGCATATGTATATATTGGATTGATTGATTCCCGCCTCGTATAGCGGATGAGACCCTATTGCGCCGTTAGTAAGCGGATTTATAAAAACCCATATACCGCGATAATTCCGTACTGGAGCGGAATTGGTATTGTGCTAACATCTGTGGATGCAGGGAAACAGGTTGGAGGGATCCAACTGGATTCCTCACCGTATTGATTATTTACAGATATTTTGATATATTCTGTTATCATATGATGATATATATGATATTGACTGTTGTGATGGACTAATTGATGCTGTTGCATCATCGGATTCAGTTTTGAAATGTAAAAATAACGACCTTTACTTTAAAAAGGTTTTTAAAGTGATTTTTGAAAATATACGTTTTATGGAATTTTTTTTGAATCAATTTATAAACGTAAAATTTTAAAATTTTAAAGTTATAATTTTTAGTGAAATATAACCGAAGTGTCATTTTGAAATAAAAGTCGATTTATTTATAAAATGGTTTAAGTTGGGATTTTGAATAACTATAAACGATTTGTATAAAAAGATTTATAAAATGGATATTTTATAAATCGAAATATCAGACTTATAAAGCGAATTTTTATAAGTGTTAAAAAGAAGTATAAAAAGGATTTCATAAGTGAATGAAATAAATAGATTTATAACGTGAAGTTATAAAGTGAATAGATGTTGTAGAATAAACGATTTATAAGTAATTTACTTATAAATTTGACTTTTGCACTTAGATGGGATATAAATAGAAATTGCAAAATGAAATGATCTTGTAAGTTGAAATCGTTATAAAGTACAAATGTGATTTATAAACGTTGTTTTATAAATCCGAAATCACCAATTCTTATAAGTGAATTTTTGAAGATTAATAAAATGAGATTATAAACCGGAGTTGTTATAGAAAATAGAAAATGGAATTTATAAACGTTGTTTTATAAATTCGAAAACAAATCGATTGAATTTGATAAATTAAATATAGAAGATTATCAAAGGAGATATATTCGCGATTTTGGATAGCGAATTATTATCAAAATAAAACGTGTAGAAAATAGTGAAATGTAAATAGTAAAGTATATTCACGATTTTGGATAGTGAATATATCGTTAAGTAAAATGGATAGTTTTGGAAAAGTGATATTAAAAATGAAGTTAAACATTTTAGAGATGGTTTTAAAATGTATTATGATATCGAATACATAGATTTCAACATTTTTATTGTTGAAATAGACGTTTCGAAGAATAAGGAAATGATGGACTATAACACTGTTGTTATAGTAAATGATTTCCGAAAGGAAATGTTTTGAAGTAGTATTGGGATTTATATATCTATCTAAATCCGAATCCCTATACTAGTGATTTCGAGTCGTCGTAACGATGTTTTACGCAACATTCGTTTTGACTCAAATAGATGTAAAATTTATGATTTCCTTAAAGAATGAATATATACTTAATTTGATTTAAGTATATCGAATATTTTCAAATGTTGAAAATAAATGATTTGTGAATTACTTATTTTTAAATAAGTATGGAAATGCTTTTCCAATATGAAATGAACTGTTTTGAGATTTTATCTTCAAAGATAAAATGAAATGTGGAAATTGATTTGAAGTTGTTTTCAAATGGTTAAGTGTGGAAATTTTATATCTAGTAAAAGATATTTTGGAAGATAAAATAATTTGGGAAAATTATTTGGAATCTGATGATGTTGCGCATCTTTATTGATAGTTAAATAACCGACTATCAATAATTACCTTTAGATAGGTATTTGTTGTGAATTGGATGAATTTGAATGCCACACTTATTTTTGAATAAGCGCTCACTATTCGGGTTAGCCGGGAAAGGACCATGGGGTCGTATAACCCATTCCGAATATGTGATACGTCGTTATGAATCGCATTTGAAGACCGGTGTTGAAGACCGGATATTTTTGAAAACGGAAGGATTACCGTCGAGTTACTCTACATCGACTGATCTTCGATTTAGAGGTTTTATCACCCTTAGTGACGGGAAGTCCGGACGTGATTAGAAATTTATCCGGAAATGCAAGGGCTTCGTGAGAAGTGCCTTCGGTTCTGTTCGATCCCGGAACAGACTTGTATGGATTGTGTGTCTGACGTTACAATTTGAGATATAAAGCTGATTTCTTTCAAATACATTTCTGTTGGTGGCGGAGAATTTATTCTCTTAGCTTAACACCCTTCTCTGAGACGTACGAGCTCAGAGGTTATGTAGTTGAAATTTATCAGCGATATATCCCAATTTGGTAACGTGGCATACTGAGTGTTGCTGTGAAATGATCAGTGTTTGATCATTTGTGATATGATCATTTGTTTGATCTTATATCTTAGTGATCATAGGTTGATCATTTTGTTTGACCTGAAGCAGGGCTTTTTGAGAAAGCGTAGCTTTGTGGACGAGACTTCGTCGAGCCTCACACCCCGGAAATGGTCGAAACAGGACGAATGCGGCAAGGTTCTAGGGAGTAGCGCCCCTTAGTGTATGTCATTCCTTCTGGATAAAGGTGGTATCATGGTATGGAGCCCAGATACTTAACCTCTGTGGTTGCTGCACAGTTATTATTACTTTGTGGTTTGTTGGAAATCGGGGATCCTCGGGAAGATCGGTGACGATCGGGGGATGGCATACGCGTGTCAGTAGTTACCTATTTTTGCAGAGGTAACCCGGCCTTGTGTTGGCAGAGATCTAACCGTAACGTTAGATTCTCGGGTCGTCTATTCCAGGGACGTACCCATCGTGGATAGGAAGTTCCTTAGCCTGACCATTTGTTGGAAATCCAAAGAAACAATACGACACTTGTACGGTTTTAGTTGTAGAACCTATCATTCACTTATGGTGGCGCCCCACTGTTTGGATGGTAGCTATAGTAGGCATAGTTCGAAATGTCTATGCTGGCTAAGATTAATATTATACTTTCGAAATGTTTTCTACACTATGCACTAATAATAATATCAAAAAGAATTTGATTTTGCGTAGTAAGCATCTTTGACTATCATAAGAAGAAATCTCCTCCAATTCTGCGTTTGCATTGTGTGTGTGGTGGGAGGTCTTATGGTAGTTTCATTTTCCAAAAGCATTTCGAATTGACTTAAAAATTATTTTGTTGTTATAAAGAATAACTGTTTTACGATCTCACACCAGTCACCATGACTGACTCGGAGTTTATTGTTTCCCTTCTAAACTCTGGGTGCCCACAAATTTCCACACGGGCAGTCTAGAGTTAGATTATCAGGTTATCTGGATATTCTGGAGCTTTGGAGATAAGCTGGACGACGAGACGTAGTATTTGTATCTAATAGTATTTATTCCGCTGTGTATTCTGTATGAGGACAAGTTATATAACTGTCCATTGTTGTACTGAATTGTATATTGACTCTGATGATTGATGTAGGTATAAACTGATATAGTTCTTTGTTTTAAAGATTATTCATTTATCTATTATATATTGTTCCGCTGCGATATGTGAGATTCTGATTTTGTCTCTGTTCTGTGTTTCTATTGATGTCGTTCAGATGTTTTCTGTTGTTCTTCTTCTTTCTTTCTTTCTTTCTCTTCTATCTTTTCTTCTACTTTTTCTTTTAAAACCATAACTTTTCGGGTTTTCGGCATTCGATGGCTCGGCAGTCGATAAAGTGAGTATCGATGTTGAATTTTCGAAAGTCGAAAATTTCCGGGACGTTACATTTGGTATCAGAGCATATGGTTAAGCGACAACCCTGCTCTGTTGGGTGTTACTCATTAGAGATAGAGTCAGTAGTACTCTAGAATGAGTTTGAGTGTAATAATAGATATGAGCGCGTATTTGTTATTTGAATATAAAATTGTTTTGTATTGTGTTGACTTATCGGTTGATTGTTTAGGGATTCTGGTCGGTGCAGTCTAGCTAACTGTAATCGATAGGGGTTTCTAAACTCTAAACAAGATAAACTGACACAGTATTGTTTTAAATAGGGTAAATGAAATAATTTTGCCCAAAACTATTTTTGTATAGAAAAGAAATGATTTTTCTATGAATTATCATAATATATGGATGTTTGGTTGTTAGGAAAGTGATGATATTGAAATGTTATCATTACTATTGAAACTGAATAAGAAATTAAAATAGTAACTCCAAAGTTAAAAAAATAAATCCATATACAAATGAAATTTAAGAATGTAAATTATAAATGTGAATTGTAATTTAAAACGGAATTCCAGAGAAGTTTTTGGAAATGTTTTGAAAGGAATTTGAAAATGAATTTTAAAGGTTTGAAAATTGTTTTGAAGAGATGAAAAGCTCTAAACTCTTTTCGGTCGCTGGAAAATAACTTCGATGATGACCGCGGCATCATTGGTGTTCATTTTCGGGTTTCCAAAAGAGAAATTGCTGTCAAATTGTTTTAAATAGAAGTGGTTTGAAAAATTTGGATTTTGTTTTGGAAAATTCAAAGGATAATTGGAATTGTTTTCAAAATGGTTTTGAAAAGGTTGAAAAGACTCTGGAATTGAGTACTGAATTATGAAAATAAATGAAAATTGTGAATGAACGAATAAATTTGCAAGTGAATCAATTAAATAAAATGAGATTGAAAATTGAAATTCGTTTCAAATTTGTAAGAAATGAATTGAATTGAATAATTATAAATGAAAGATGAATAAAAGATAAAATTCATAATGGAATGTAAATAAGTTAATAACTTATAGAATATTTGGTAATTTGATAGAAATGAGATTCAAATTGAAAATGAATGAATTAGTGGATGAATGGATAATTTGCAATTGTAAATGAAATTGAAGACAAATTTGAAATTGTAAGTGAATTGGAATTTGTAATGAGTTAGTAATTGAAACTAAGCTAAAAGAGCAATTATGAATGAAAGTTGGTTGGTTAATAGAATAAACCAAATGAAAATATGAAATGCAAATTAAATTGAATGGAATCAATTGCAAATGAAGTAGAATTAAAATAAATTGAGTTTGTATCAATTTGAATTGGGTATAAACTAGAATGGATATGAATTCATTTTGTTTAAAAACGAATGTAACTTCAACCGTAAATATATAAGCATATATTGAAAATTTTGTAATAGAATTTGCAAAACGTTAGTTTGAATGTGTAACTAGATATCATGGCTAGTAGATATACAGGTATACAGGGAATTGGATTTGATTTCAAAGACAATTCGAATTGCTCGAAAAGGTAAGTATTTGAGTTTTAATATGAGTTTTTGATGATTTCTCTCTAGCCGCTTGGCTTTTTCTTTTTCTTTTTGAAATCTGAGAGTCCGTAGGGACGTTTTGTAGTCGTACCGTATTAGCCGCGCAAAGGAGACGCTGGCGAAATTTTTCGAAAATTTCGAGTGTTAGAAAATTTTTGAGAAAATTTTGAAAGTTTAAGTTTGAATTTAAACTCGAATTTGAATTTAGAAGTTAAACAATGTTGTTTTGAAACTTATAATTGAAGTTTGGAAAACTAGTTGAAATTGATAACGAATCTTTAGTAGAAAGATTTGTTTTGAAAATTGATAAAACTATTGAATGTTGAAAAATAATAGACGAGTTAAGGACATTTTTTCCTAACTTGTAATTTCGAGGACGAAATTCTTTTAAGGGGGGAAGTCTGTAACGACCCTGAATTTCGAATAAATTAAATTGGGAATATTTAATTAATTTTAAATATTTGAACGACGATTTAATTTGAATTTCCGATATAATTCTGAAATCGGCGATTAAATTATAAAATTTAATCGATTGAAGTTGAATAAAAGTTTGAATCTACAATTTTAAGCTGAAGAAAAATATTTCGAAAGCTTTTAAAATTCGTATTGATATTACTGAGGATAAAAGAAGCTTCAGAATCGAATTTAGGAGTAAATTGTTCATTTTGAAATTTAATCGTTCGAACCGATATTTAAAAATAGTCAATTTTCAAACAGTCTCGGAATTTGACGAAACCAGTTCCATTGGATCCGTAATACTGTATTATTATCGGATTCCAACTTTCGTATTTATCGGAGTTGATACGTGAGCATACGGTGAGCAAACGCGTTGAGATTTTATCGAATCCAAATTTAATTTTCAATTTTAAAATTCGTCAACATCAGCCACCCTAAGTTTTCTAAGCAGACCTACTCTCTGTAAATCGCGTACTTCTGTCTCCCCTTCATCTCGTTTATACCTCACGCGAGAAATCATCTCGTTCAAGCTTTCGAAAGGGAATAAAAATGGCCGAGCAAGTAAAAATATAAATCCCTCAGCTTTAAATCAACCGAAACCCCTCTTCCTTCTTCCCATTCGAAATCGCAACTCCCCTCCCTCATTTTCAAAACGAAAATCAAACGAAAACAAAAATGGCCGCTCCTTCCCCTCTTTTAAAATCGAATCGGCAAATCGAGAAATCACGAGCCTTATTCACGAAATCTCGCGAGCACGTGAGAAACGAAATCGTGCGAGGCAGTTCGAGCGATGAAGGTCGCGGTTTCCCCTATTTGAACTCGCTCGCGTGGGCGATCGTATGGAGCGACATCCAGGCAATGGTCAAGGCAACGTGCAATTTTGGGAAGAAGGAGGCGGTCGCGATTCGAAGGCGACTGGTTTTGGGATTTCAGCATCTTCGAACGTGGATGGGGAGGAGGCCGCAGTCGTGTTCGACTCGAGTTTGAAGGCGGAGGAACACAGTATCGCTGTGGGTTTGGGGCTCGACTGCCTGAAGCTGAGGGTCGCGAGTTGGTTGAGCATCAGGCGGTATAGGTCACGTGATGCGTGTCGTGGAAAGTTGCAGCCGCGATTTCAATGGGCGATGTTAGGGTTTCGTTCGAAGCAGTGAGTTCGACTCTGGACGCATTTTCCTATGGGTTGCAAGCCTGGGTTCGCGAATCTCAGTAAGGTATAAAAATTAATTTAATTCTTCAATTTAAAATTTAAATTTTGTTACGTATATATATTAAAGAAGAAAATTTTACAACAAGAAAATCTTATCTGTAAGCAGTTTTAGATTTTAAGTTAACCTTAATTTAATTTAAAGATATATGTATTTATATATATGAATATACATTCTGTCCTTGGAAATTATATAAATATAGATTTAAAAGAGTACGGTATGGTAAAACTGCTGCTATCACTTTATATACAGTAAAGAAAAAATTTGTTAGTTTAAAATTAAATTTTTGATTGAGTAAAAAATTATTAAAGGAAAATTTCTAGTTAAAAAGTAAATCATTGGCTAATTAAATTTATCAGATGAAAATTGATTATTCGATTGATTCGAATATTAATAAATTGTATAATTGTTTATACAAGGTCTATAAATGGAGAAAAACAAATTGGACTGAAAAATGGATGGCAAAATAAAGCAAAGGTGAGATCTTCTCACTCAGATTTAAAATTGAATTGCAGTTATTGATTGATTTGTTTGAATGTGCTATTAGATATGATAGGATATATCTATATATATATAGCAATATATACATATTGGCATATGTATATATTGGATTGATTGATTCCCGCCTCGTATAGCGGATGAGACCCTATTGCGCCGTTAGTAAGCGGATTTATAAAAACCCATATACCGCGATAATTCCGTACTGGAGCGGAATTGGTATTGTGCTAACATCTGTGGATGCAGGGAAACAGGTTGGAGGGATCCAACTGGATTCCTCACCGTATTGATTATTTACAGATATTTTGATATATTCTGTTATCATATGATGATATATATGATATTGACTGTTGTGATGGACTAATTGATGCTGTTGCATCATCGGATTCAGTTTTGAAATGTAAAAATAACGACCTTTACTTTAAAAAGGTTTTTAAAGTGATTTTTGAAAATATACGTTTTATGGAATTTTTTTTGAATCAATTTATAAACGTAAAATTTTAAAATTTTAAAGTTATAATTTTTAGTGAAATATAACCGAAGTGTCATTTTGAAATAAAAGTCGATTTATTTATAAAATGGTTTAAGTTGGGATTTTGAATAACTATAAACGATTTGTATAAAAAGATTTATAAAATGGATATTTTATAAATCGAAATATCGGACTTATAAAACAAATTTTTATAAGTGTTAAAAAGAAGTATAAAAAGGATTTCATAAGTGAATGAAATAAATAGATTTATAACGTGAAGTTATAAAGTGAATAGATGTTGTAGAATAAACGATTTATAAGTAATTTACTTATAAATTTGACTTTTGCACTTAGATGGGATATAAATAGAAATTGCAAAATGAAATGATCTTGTAAGTTGAAATCGTTATAAAGTACAAATGTGATTTATAAACGTTGTTTTATAAATCCGAAATCACCAATTCTTATAAGTGAATTTTTGAAGATTAATAAAATGAGATTATAAACCGGAGTTGTTATAGAAAATAGAAAATGGAATTTATAAACGTTGTTTTATAAATTCGAAAACAAATCGATTGAATTTGATAAATTAAATATAGAAGATTATCAAAGGAGATATATTCGCGATTTTGGATAGCGAATTATTATCAAAATAAAACGTGTAGAAAATAGTGAAATGTAAATAGTAAAGTATATTCACGATTTTGGATAGTGAATATATCGTTAAGTAAAATGGATAGTTTTGGAAAAGTGATATTAAAAATGAAGTTAAACATTTTAGAGATGGTTTTAAAATGTATTATGATATCGAATACATAGATTTCAACATTTTTATTGTTGAAATAGACGTTTCGAAGAATAAGGAAATGATGGACTATAACACTGTTGTTATAGTAAATGATTTCCGAAAGGAAATGTTTTGAAGTAGTATTGGGATTTATATATCTATCTAAATCCGAATCCCTATACTAGTGATTTCGAGTCGTCGTAACGATGTTTTACGCAACATTCGTTTTGACTCAAATAGATGTAAAATTTATGATTTCCTTAAAGAATGAATATATACTTAATTTGATTTAAGTATATCGAATATTTTCAAATGTTGAAAATAAATGATTTGTGAATTACTTATTTTTAAATAAGTATGGAAATGCTTTTCCAATATGAAATGAACTGTTTTGAGATTTTATCTTCAAAGATAAAATGAAATGTGGAAATTGATTTGAAGTTGTTTTCAAATGGTTAAGTGTGGAAATTTTATATCTAGTAAAAGATATTTTGGAAGATAAAATAATTTGGGAAAATTATTTGGAATCTGATGATGTTGCGCATCTTTATTGATAGTTAAATAACCGACTATCAATAATTACCTTTAGATAGGTATTTGTTGTGAATTGGATGAATTTGAATGCCACACTTATTTTTGAATAAGCGCTCACTATTCGGGTTAGCCGGGAAAGGACCATGGGGTCGTATAACCCATTCCGAATATGTGATACGTCGTTATGAATCGCATTTGAAGACCGGTGTTGAAGACCGGATATTTTTGAAAACGGAAGGATTACCGTCGAGTTACTCTACATCGACTGATCTTCGATTTAGAGGTTTTATCACCCTTAGTGACGGGAAGTCCGGACGTGATTAGAAATTTATCCGGAAATGCAAGGGCTTCGTGAGAAGTGCCTTCGGTTCTGTTCGATCCCGGAACAGACTTGTATGGATTGTGTGTCTGACGTTACAATTTGAGATATAAAGCTGATTTCTTTCAAATACATTTCTGTTGGTGGCGGAGAATTTATTCTCTTAGCTTAACACCCTTCTCTGAGACGTACGAGCTCAGAGGTTATGTAGTTGAAATTTATCAGCGATATATCCCAATTTGGTAACGTGGCATACTGAGTGTTGCTGTGAAATGATCAGTGTTTGATCATTTGTGATATGATCATTTGTTTGATCTTATATCTTAGTGATCATAGGTTGATCATTTTGTTTGACCTGAAGCAGGGCTTTTTGAGAAAGCGTAGCTTTGTGGACGAGACTTCGTCGAGCCTCACACCCCGGAAATGGTCGAAACAGGACGAATGCGGCAAGGTTCTAGGGAGTAGCGCCCCTTAGTGTATGTCATTCCTTCTGGATAAAGGTGGTATCATGGTATGGAGCCCAGATACTTAACCTCTGTGGTTGCTGCACAGTTATTATTACTTTGTGGTTTGTTGGAAATCGGGGATCCTCGGGAAGATCGGTGACGATCGGGGGATGGCATACGCGTGTCAGTAGTTACCTATTTTTGCAGAGGTAACCCGGCCTTGTGTTGGCAGAGATCTAACCGTAACGTTAGATTCTCGGGTCGTCTATTCCAGGGACGTACCCATCGTGGATAGGAAGTTCCTTAGCCTGACCATTTGTTGGAAATCCAAAGAAACAATACGACACTTGTACGGTTTTAGTTGTAGAACCTATCATTCACTTATGGTGGCGCCCCACTGTTTGGATGGTAGCTATAGTAGGCATAGTTCGAAATGTCTATGCTGGCTAAGATTAATATTATACTTTCGAAATGTTTTCTACACTATGCACTAATAATAATATCAAAAAGAATTTGATTTTGCGTAGTAAGCATCTTTGACTATCATAAGAAGAAATCTCCTCCAATTCTGCGTTTGCATTGTGTGTGTGGTGGGAGGTCTTATGGTAGTTTCATTTTCCAAAAGCATTTCGAATTGACTTAAAAATTATTTTGTTGTTATAAAGAATAATTGTTTTACGATCTCACACCAGTCACCATGACTGACTCGGAGTTTATTGTTTCCCTTCTAAACTCTGGGTGCCCACAAATTTCCACACGGGCAGTTTAGAGTTAGATTATCAGGTTATCTGGATATTCTGGAGCTTTGGAGATAAGCTGGACGACGAGACGTAGTATTTGTATCTAATAGTATTTATTCCGCTGTGTATTCTGTATGAGGACAAGTTATATAACTGTCCATTGTTGTACTGAATTGTATATTGACTCTGATGATTGATGTAGGTATAAACTGATATAGTTCTTTGTTTTAAAGATTATTCATTTATCTATTATATATTGTTCCGCTGCGATATGTGAGATTCTGATTTTGTCTCTGTTCTGTGTTTCTATTGATGTCGTTCAGATGTTTTCTGTTGTTCTTCTTCTTTCTTTCTTTCTTTCTTTCTCTTCTATCTTTTCTTCTACTTTTTCTTTTAAAACCATAACTTTTCGGGTTTTCGGCATTCGATGGCTCGGCAGTCGATAAAGTGAGTATCGATGTTGAATTTTCGAAAGTCGAAAATTTCCGGGACGTTACATATTATGCAATAATCAATGGTTTACAAAACAATAAATGAAAATCAAATATTATTATTTCTGACAAAAAATTCATTAACAATTTAATTTCGGAAAACTTATATTTATATAAAATATAATCATTTAAAAATTTATTTTGTTTACCAAATTTGAAAACGATATTGTGTCGGTTTGCTCTGTTAAATTGTTCTGGAAATCCTATCGATAGCGTTGATCAGACGAATCGATCGAAAATCCAAATCAACATCAACAACTCAAACAACACAATATATTTTTAAAATATTTTAAATATAATTTTACAAATACAATTCCTCGCTTGACGATACAAGAATAGATTCAAAACATGTATAGCAATTCAAATTTGATGGAAATCAAATCAAAGAGAATTTTGATTCGAAAATAAGATTGAAACAGAAGATAAGATAATTTAATTACCACAATCGGGAGATGGATGAGTTTATTTAATTCACGGGCAACCTTAACCGGGTCGTCCGTAACTTCAAGAATAAGATCGATGCTGAATTCCGAGGTAAATCAACACTCGATCTCAAGAGATGGAATTCAGGTATTGCAGGAGATAGATAGCATCGTAAACCGAGGATACATAAATCTCCGGTAAATCAATGCCTATTGTAAAGGAGTTTTTGTGACGACCGCCCATGACCCCTGCACTGAACCTAGAGATAGTGCGCTGTAAAGTGTGCCAGGCGACCATGGACGATTGCCAAGGTAAATTAAAACAACAGAATCTATCGTATTACTCACAGCGCATGGACAAAATACAATAGAACATATATATAGTGAAGCTTCACAGAATAGAATCTCATCAATAAACTTCATAATAGTTGAATACAAACATCTGAATAGTCAATACATCAAGCCTCACTACATAACACTCAGAGAATGACACAAAGCAGCGGAACATCCAGTACATATAGTAAGAAAATAATATGCAAGCCTCCAGCTCGTCTTCGACATCAGCATCGTGGGAAGCAAGAACAGCACCTGTCACCTGCTACCTAGTCTGCCCGTCCCAAATTGGACGAACAGCCCAAGGCAATAAGAGTTAAAACATAAAGCCTTGAGTCAGACAACAGTCTTAGTGAGCGGTAAATTAACTAACAACATACCAAAAGAGCATAAAGGAAAAGGAATAGGAATACAACCCTCCCACTCCACCTCTTTCTACAGTGATAGCCCCCAGACACACACTAAGTAGAAGCAAACATAGCAAAGCATACAATTTAAAATAAAGCAATTATCACTCGAGTCAAGGGCGATGTTTTTCAAGTACAAACCCCCAAGGCCTAAACCAAGATCAGATAAGCACCCAGAAAACACTGCTCTTGAGTCCGAATGACGATACAACCAAACATCCATGACTCTGGCTATCACTGTTATCATTGCTTCGATATCATCGTTAATTGAATGACCGGCTCATTCTTTCATCCGTCCGTCAAGGGCTAATGGAAACCCCGGTTCTAGACATAACTCTGCACGTCATCGTGACCCGTGCCTAGGACTATCGAATCTGCCCAGAGTACTTGACTACCCAATCAGTAGCCTTCAGGGACTATCGAATCTGCCCAACGTACTCTTGCTTTGAGCATGCTAGAACCTTCAACAACGATGAGATCTCAGCCTTCTAGTCATCCTCCTCGACGACTATTTCCATACTAGCTCAAGCGCCTCTCGAGCAAACCATTATCCTCAAACTCGAACATTTCACCGAGTTATCAACATGCTTGGAATGATCCCGTCTGGATTAGACCAAGGCTATCTCATATCATGCTTCGCCTCATCATCATCATAGCAAAGCTTCATCTCAACATCATCATCAAATCTATCCATATGAGCTTCCTCATCCGCCACATATGCCACAAGCAGCTTTCCCAATTCAAGAGCCTTTCCCTTAGCTTTTTAAATCATCTTCGGTCTAAATCAAATCATCAATCATCTAATCCATAGCAATCAATCAAGTCAAACATTAATCCAAGTAATCAAGCATTCAAATATGATCTAAATAGACAATTATAACAATAATGGCAATTTCGTAATTAAAGAGTCAAAAGTCTAACAAGTATGAAAACATGAACAATATCTCTATAATCTTGATGAATGAACTTGCATAGGTTAACACTTAGTAAAATGGATGTCAAATCATCATGAACAATGGATCTATACTTAGGTTTACAAGAATGCATGGAAATCGCTACTTTAACACAAAATCAAGCCAACGATCCGATATACTCCTTTGGATCCGTGTGAGAGATAATCACCACTCACCAAATCACCTAAACAACCCAAAAGCAACACACTTCAGATCTGGACAGCGAAGGATCTAACTCGATCTATCACAAATCCGCTTCAAACGATGAAATCTCTCTTCGAAGAATGTAGATCTTCAATCTAAGCTCTTCGATCTTCAATTTGATCTTCAACTTGGATGGATGGAATCACTAGATTAGAGTGGAGAAAAGAAGTGAAGAAGTGTAGAAGTCGAGCTCTCAAAATGGCAGCACTTCGTCGCTTCGAAATCCGGATCCCAAAAAGTGAGAAAAACCCTCCTATTTATAGGCTGAAATATCCTTAGGTCGTCCACTTTTAGGTCGTCCACGACCTAAAGACCCCTCGACTTACGACTTAACAGTTCCTCCGACCTACGACTTAAGCCATAGCACACGCGCGCGCGAACCAGGACTCAACGAGATACGACTTAACAACTTAACTCCTAGGTCGCTCGCGACTTAACACATGCGCTTCCACGCGATCTACGACCTAACACACCTGCGACCTAACAGATGCGCTTCCATACGACCTAACAATCCAATGACCTACGCGCATTCGCGACCTACGACCTAACAGATCCAACGACTTAAAACAATGCGCGACCTAACTACTTAATACCCACGCGACATAACTGGGTTACGACCTAACGACTTAACACACACACGCGACCTAACTCTTAGCCAGAATACGACCTAATTCCTTAGGTCGTCTACCGAGCTAACTATGCACTAGGTCGCTAAATACTGAAGGTTACTAACCCCTAGGTCGCTAACTCTTAGGTCGAAAATCCCTAGGTCGTCTAATTCCATAGGTCGCTCCTATCTCTTAGGTCGTTCACTCGACCTAACTTACCCTACGACCTAAGCTATCACATGACCCAACTCCTATACGACCTATCCCCAACATCCTTAGGTCGTCGGTTTCTATAAGTCGCCTATTCCCTTAAGTCGTCTACGACCTATCCTCCTTCACGACCTAAGCCTCAACATACGACTTATCTATCATACGACCTAACCGCTTAGGTCGTTCCAATCCCTTAAGTCGCTCCACTTCTTAGGTCGTCTACTACGACCTAACCACCATATGACCTAAGATTAAACTCTGAACGACTTATCAAAAATGCGACCAAATGTCAACTGTTTTACGATGTTTCGATCCGTAAAAATACGGGTCGTTACATTCTCTCCCCCTTAGGAATTTTGCCCCCGAAATTCCAAACAAACAGAAGCAATCAAAGACTATTCTGCATGCCTACCATCCATAGCAATCAACAAACCATGCATCCAATTCTAGCTTAGCATGCAGTATTCTAAAACTTAGAACAAGTTACAATGTCGTCAGATGACACTACACCTTAGGGCCATACCTTGAAGAGTTCGGGATGAGCTGCTTTCATCCTCTCTTCCACCTCCCATGTACAGTCGTTATCGTCATCACTCCATTGTATCTTGAGCAACTTAACTACCTTCCTCCTAAGCTGTTTCGTGTCGGTTTACACAACACGAAGCGGCTTACGAGGTCTCCTATCGACTGGATCAACTTCGAAATCTTCACAGCTATCAGCAGAAACCACTGTATTCGAGTCGTGAACATACTTCCATAGATACAATACGTGAAAAACATTGTGCACACCCGACATCTTCTCTGGTAACTCCAATCTATAGGAGAGCTTTCCAATTCGCTCGATGATCGGGAATGGTCCAACAAATCTCGGAGTCAATTTCCCTTTCTTCCTGAATCGAATAACATTCTTCAGTGGAGAAATCTTCACAAAAACCATATCACCAACGTCGAATTCCAAATCCTTACGACGCTTATCGGCATAACTTTTCTGTCGGTCTTGGGCTGCCTTCATTCGTCG
The DNA here is from genome assembly GCA_030737815.1 of Allium fistulosum. Lineage (NCBI taxonomy): Eukaryota > Viridiplantae > Streptophyta > Magnoliopsida > Asparagales > Amaryllidaceae > Allium > Allium fistulosum. The sequence goes on from CM060906.1 coordinate 620,589,639, forward strand.
CCGAATGATCTCTATACAATCCGAAGTCTGTCGAATCATTTCTGGCCCAAGTATCAGCTTTTCTCCTGTCTCTAACCAACATGTCGGAGAGTTACACGGTCTCCCATACAATGCCTCATACGGTGCCATACCAATGCTTGACTGGTAACTGTTGTTATATGCAAATTCCACCAAATGAAGGTGATCTTCCCATGATCCTCCGAAATCTAAAACAAAAGCTCTGAGGAGATCTTCCAAAACTCGGTTGACTCTCTCGGTCTGACCATCTGTTTGAGGGTGATAAGCTGTACTCAAACACAACTCGGTTCCCAACACTTCCTGGAAGCTCTTCCAAAATCCACTAGTGAACAATGGGTCTCGATCGCTCACTATACTCTTCGGAATACCATGGAATCGAACTATCCACTTAACATACAACTCAGCCAACTTTGATGCAGTCCTAGTCGATCGAACAGGAATGAATCTTGCACTCTTAGTCAGACGATCTACGATGACCCAAATTCCTTCATTTCCCGTTCTTGTTCTAGGTAGTCCATCAATAAAATCCATCGATATTTGCTCCCACTTCCATGTAGGAACTTCTAATGGCTGAAGCAATCCACTTGGCTTTTTCTGTTCGGCTTTCACCAACTGGCAGTTCATGCACTTGGAAATAAAATTTCCAACATCCTTCTTCATACCTTCCCAGTAATAGGTTCTCTTCATATCCCGATACATCTTATTTCCACCTGGATGAATTGTCAGCTTCGAGTGATGACTTTCCTTTAGAACTTCACTCCTCAATTCATCTTTATCGGGAACAACTAGTCGTCCTTGTTTCCGAAGCCAACCCTCTCGATCGACCTCGAATCCTTTATCCTTTTCTGGGTCCAATCCAGATTCCAAATCACGGATAATCTTGACAAGCTTATCGTCTCGCTTTTGACTCTCGCCAATCCTTTCCACAAGAGTCGGTCTTATCGATAAGTTTGCCAACATCTCAGGTTCCAATTCACATCTGTGCCTGAAGTCAAATCCAGCTAAATACTCGAGATTCTTCCATTCTGAAAACATGGCCCCCAATCCTGCATGTCTTCGACTTAACGCATCTGCCACTGCGTTACCCTTTCCCGGAGTATAGACTATACCAAAATCATATGATGCTAAAAAATCTAGCTAACGTTGCTGCCGAAGATTTAAATCCTTTTGGGAGAAAAAATACTTCAACGACTTATGATCTGTAAACAACTCGAATCGAACTCCCAATAGATAATGTCTCCACATCTTCAGAGCAAAAACAATCGCCGCTAACTCCAAATCATGAGTCGGGTAATTCCTTTCATGCGGCTTCAGTTGTCGACTTGCATACGCAACAACTTTATCCCTCTGCATTAGCACCGCTCCAAGTCCAGTACCACATGCATCGGTGTAAACCACCATCTCATCATTCCCACTTGGAATAGTCAAAACAGGAGCACTTGTCAGTCGCACTTTCAGGATTCTGAAAGCTTTCTCACACTTATCTCCCCATCTGAACACTTGGTTCTTTTTCGTCAATCCTGTCAATGGTGTACCCACCTTGGAGAAGTCTTTGATAAATCGTCGATAATATCCTGCTAATCCAAGAAAACTTCTCACATCAGATGCATTCTTAGGTCTAACCCAATCCTGGATTGCTGCCACCTTAGCGGGATCAACCGCTATTCCATTTCCAGAGATAACATGGCCTAAGAACCTCACTTCACTCTTCTAGAAGTGACACTTCGAAAACTTAGCCTTCAGCTGATGTTTCCGCAAGATTTCCAAAACAATACGCAAGTGCGTCTTGTGCTCTTCTTCAGTTCTGGAATAAATCAGAATATCATCCACGAACACAAGCACGAACTTGTTCAACTGATCTTTGAACACTCTATTCATAAGATCCACAAATATGCTGGCGCATTAGTCAATCCAAACGGCATTACCAGCCACTCAAAGAAACCGGATGGTGTCCTAAAAGCAGTCTTCGGCACACTATCCTTAGCCACTCTTAACTGGTGAAATCCCGTTGCCAAATCCATCTGAGAAAACACCTTAGCTTCGTGAAGCTGATCAAACAAGTCATCTATTCTCGGCAATGGATACTTGTTCTTCTTAGTCACCTTATTCAGCTCATGATAATCCACGCACAACCTCAACGATCCATCCGCTTTGGTTGCGAACACAACTGGTGCACCCCATTCGGACACACTACGCCGAATGAATCCTTTCTGCAAAAGATCATCAACCTGCACCTTCAACTCCTGCTGTTCCTTAGGCGCCATCCGCCTAAGAGGCATCACAACAGGTCTGGCTCCTTCAACTAGATCTATACGAAACTCGATCTCTCTATGCGGCGGTAACCCTTTGACCTCGTCAAAGACATCCTCAAATCCATTAGCGATTGGCACAAATGACAGTCCATCCCGTGGAACAACCAGCGAATACATGAAGCTCATGAAGACGCCTTCTTCATGCTTACATCGTATCACAATCTTTCGCCCCTCCACATTCTCGACTGTCACCTCCAACCTCTCACAATCAACCTTTGCCGCATACTTCCTAAGCCAGTCCATACCCAAAATAATTCCAAACCCCGCAAAGTTCAGAACAAAACAATCACAAACAAAAGAGCAATCATGACTCGATACAATCAGACCACGGCATAACATACACAAACAAGACGAACCCCCGACTGGATTAGTCACAACCAATGGCCTATCAACAATATCCGGTTCCAAACCTAACCAGCCTACAAGTTCGTTACAAACAAACGAATGCGACGCCCTAGTATCAAATAACACTCTTACTGGAACTCCACATAGGAAAAGTGTACCTTGAACCACTACACTCTTTCCCTTCTCTTCAACCGTAGGAGCTTTCGAAGACGATGGAACAGCTCCTAAAGCATAAGCTTGCACAATCTGCTTGTCCTTCCTCGGTTCTAGACAATTCTTCCTGATATTCCCCGGCTTGTCACAGTTGTGATACTTCATCGGCACCTTCGAATTCTTGCAATCCCTGGAGAAATGGCCCTTCTGTTGACAATTGAAGCAGGTCACATCGCCTTTCGGCTTCTTCTGACCATCCTTACCCTTTTGTTGCTGCTGCTTCCTTTTCTTGCTCCCACCCTGCTGTGGTTTAGACTCTCCCCTGGTCACAGCAACAACAGATCCTTCCTTAGGAAACAGACTCTCATGCCTGAGAGCTTTCTCCACAAGCTTCTCAAATGAATCGTCCAAATGATCCACCAACTGCCTCCCAAGATAATTGTCCAAGCCTGTCACAAACTTCTCATTCTTCTGGTAAGGGGATTCAATATACGACCGGACGTACTTGGACAAAGCTTCAAACTCAGAAACATACTCAAGAACTGGTCTTCCACCTTGCTTGAGCTCCACAAACTTCTTGAACAGAACAGACTTCTGAGCTGTAGAAATGAACTTAGCTTCAAATCTGACTTGGAATTGCTCCCAAGTAATCTCTTCCTCCGGAGTATCAATGGTGATAGAGTTCCACCAATCAGAAGCTCTTCCTTGAAGCTGTCTTGATGCCAACTTCCTCTTAGTTGCATCCTCAATTCCCAAGTCACCAAAGATCCTTCTACAAGCATCTATCCACCTCTGGACTTCAATGGTTGATTCTGTCCCCAACAAAACCTTCCCTCCAAGGGCAGTATAGTCTTTACACAACTTAGCAAAATCCACCGGTCTTGGAGTTTGAACTTGAACTCCAACATCCACCGATGGCCCCGGAGCTGGCATCCTTCTCATGATCGAAGTCATCATAGCTTCGAACATAGCTACATAATCAGCAGCCCCCCTCAGTAGCACGGCCTTCCCTAGCAGCTGGTCTCCCTCTTCGACTCATCCTTAATATCTATAAAAAGGAATGATTAGCACACCTAGAGAAACAACTGCATAAAGGACTCAAACTCTACTAAGCTACTATATTATATATAGTAATCATCCATCAAAATACAATTACGTCTCTCATACGTAGTTACGTCAGCGAGCGTTGGGTAAAATCGATTAACCAAAGCTCTGATACCAAATGTGACGACCGCCCATGACCCCTGCACTGAACCTAGAGATAGTGCACTGTAAAGTGTGCCAAGCGACCATGGACGATTGCCAGGGTAAATTAAAACAACAGAATCTATCGTATTACTCACAGCGCATGGACAAAATACAATAGAACATATATATAGTGAAGCTTCACAGAATAGAATCTCATCAATAAACTTCATAATAGTTGAATACAAACATCTGAATAGTCAATACATCAAGCCTCACTACATAACACTCAGAGAATGACACAAAGCAGCGGAACATCCAGTACATATAGTAAGAAAATAATATGCAAGCCTCCAGCTCGTCTTCGACATCAGCATCGTGGGAAGCAAGAACAACACCTGTCACCTGCTACCTAGTCTGCCCGTCCCAAATTGGACGAACAGCCCAAGGCAATAAGAGTTAAAACATAAAGCCTTGAGTCAGACAACAGTCTTAGTGAGCGGTAAATTAACTAACAACATACCAAAAGAGCATAAAGGAAAAGGAATAGGAATACAACCCTCCCACTCCACCTCTTTCTACAGTGATAGCCCCCAGACACACACTAAGTAGAAGCAAACATAGCAAAGCATACAATTTAAAATAAAGCAATTATCACTCGAGTCAAGGGCGATGTTTTTCAAGTACAAACCCCCAAGGCCTAAACCAAGATCAGATAAGCACCCAGAAAACACTGCTCTCTTGAGTCCGAATGACGATACAACCAAACATCCATGACTCTGGCTATCACTGTTATCATTGCTTCGATATCATCGTTAATTGAATGACCGGCTCATTCTTTCATCCGTTCGTCAAGGGCTAATGGAAACCCCGGTTCTAGACATAACTCTGCACGTCATCGTGACCCGTGCCTAGGACTATCGAATCTGCCCAGAGTACTTGACTACCCAATCAGTAGCCTTCAGGGACTATCGAATCTGCCCAACGTACTCTTGCTTTGAGCATGCTAGAACCTTCAACAACGATGAGATCTCAGCCTTCTAGTCATCCTCCTCGACGACTATTTCCATACTAGCTCAAGCGCCCCTCGAGCAAACCATTATCCTCAAACTCGAACATTTCACCGAGTTATCAACATGCTTGGAATGATCCCGTCTGGATTAGACCAAGGCTATCTCATATCATGCTTCGCCTCATCATCATCATAGCAAAGCTTCATCTCAACATCATCACCAAATCTATCCATATGAGCTTCCTCATCCGCCACATATGCCACAAGCAGCTTTCCCAATTCAAGAGCCTTTCCCTTAGCTTTTTAAATCATCTTCGGTCTAAATCAAATCATCAATCATCTAATCCATAGCAATCAATCAAGTCAAACATTAATCCAAGTAATTAAGCATTCAAATATGATCTAAATAGACAATTATAACAATAATGGCAATTTCGTAATTAAAGAGTCAAAAGTCTAACAAGCATGAAAACATGAACAATATCTCTATAATCTTGATGAATGAACTTGCATAGGTTAACACTTAGTAAAATGGATGTCAAATCATCATGAACAATGGATCTATATGGATCTATACTTAGGTTTACAAGAATGCATGGAAATCGCTACTTTAACACAAAATCAAGCCAACGATCCGATATACTCCTTTGGATCCGTGTGAGAGATAATCACCACTCACAAAATCACCTAAACAACCCAAAAGCAACACACTTCAGATCTGGACAGCGAAGGATCTAACTCGATCTATCACAAATCCGCTTCAAACGATGAAATCTCTCTTCGAAGAATGTAGATCTTCAATCTAAGCTCTTCGATCTTCAATTTGATCTTCAACTTGGATGGATGGAATCACTAGATTAGAGTGGAGAAAAGAAGTGAAGAAGTGTAGAAGTCGAGCTCTCAAAATGGTAGCACTTCGTCGCTTCGAAATCCGGATCCCAAAAAGTGAGAAAAACCCTCCTATTTATAGGCTGAAATATCCTTAGGTCGTCCACTTTTAGGTCGTCCACAAACTAAAGACCCCTCGACTTACGACTTAACAGTTCCTCCGACCTACGACTTAAGCCATAGCACACGCGCACGCGAACCAGGACTCAACGAGATACGACTTAACAACTTAACTTCTAGGTCGCTCGCGACTTAACACATGCGCTTCCACGCGATCTACGACCTAACACACCTGCGACCTAACAGATGCGCTTCCATGCGACCTAACAATCCAACGACCTACGTGCATTCGCGACCTACGACCTAACAGATCCAACGACTTAAAACAATGCGCGACCTAACTACTTAATACCCACGCGACATAACTGGGTTACGACCTAACGACTTAACACACACACGCGACCTAACTCTTAGCCAGAATACGACCTAATTCCTTAGGTCGTCTACCGACCTAACTATGCACTAGGTCGCTAAATACTGAAGGTTACTAACCCCTAGGTCGCTAACTCTTAGGTCGAAAATCCCTAGGTCGTCTAATTCCATAGGTCGCTCCTATCTCTTAGGTCATTCACTCGACCTAACTTACCCTACGACCTAAGCTATCACACGACCCAACTCCTATACGACCTATCCCCAACATCCTTAGGTCGCCGGTTTCTATAAGTCGCCTATTCCCTTAAGTCGTCTACGACCTATCCTCCTTCACGACCTAAGCCTCAACATACGACTTATCTATCATACGACCTAACTGCTTAGGTCGTTCCAATCCCTTAAGTCGCTCCACTTCTTAGGTCGTCTACTACGACCTAACCACCATATGACCTAAGACTTAAACGTTGAACGACTTATCAAAAATGCGACCAAATGTCAACTGTTTTACGATGTTTCGATCTGTAAAAATACGGGTCGTTACAATTTTGCTCCTTGACAAATCATTCGAAGATTGGCGAGACCGCCGAACTATTATAGATATCATTCAAAATGGAGTTATGGGGTGCTCCAGAATTGAAAGAAGACGAATAGTGAAAGACACGAATGAATTTCAGAACCGAGGGGAACGTTCCAAAATTCAAAGGAATCGAGTCAAAAGAAAGAGATTGAACTCGAATGAATGTGATTCTGTAAATACATTTACCCTATATGCTAAGTTTTGCCTAGAGCTACCAAAGTTCTGATACCAACTGTAACGACCCGATATTTTGGACCATTCGCATCCGCACATGTCGGACTTGAATAATTCAAAATACCGCGTTGTTAATTTAAATTTAGCAAAACTGAGCATATACAGTAAATAAATAATCACAGATCACAGACACAGAGTAATAAATATGCAGCGGAAATAAAAGAGATAGTAGTTCATGAAGCTACTATATAAATATATAAGTTACATCAGAGTTAAACCAGATACAACGGAAGAGTAATACGATACATCAGATACAAATCAGAATACATCACTAGAATCAACTGGATATCTGAAAGCTGGATAGATAGCTGGATCTCCAAGCGAAGCTCCAACTCCAAAGGTGAGTCTCGAATACTGGTACACTCAGTCTGACCCGAGAGTAAAGAAAACACAAAACACTCGAGTCAGGATTAACATTCTTATATCAATAAATCCAACTCAAGTGAAATAGCAATTGAAATACAAGTAACTCAAAGGATGTTTGGAATAACCATCCTCTAAGGATCCGTTAAACTATCTACTATGTAGTAGTGTACGATAAGTAGATAATGCCTATCAGTAATATAAGATATCAAAATAGTGTTAAGGCGTTACCATTATCCCCCTTAACACATTTTATATAAGCGTTATAGTCTATACAGCACTGTAAACTCCACCGTAAACTAGTGGGATATCAGGGAGTACTCCATAGGTATAACACAAAACAAATCGTAGTGGTCGCGTATAAAGGGATCCAAGTATGACAAGGCACATGAGGCAATACCCAAGGTAGTGAAACTACCGTTTGCCTGATCCGGACTGGTGAGAACGCATCGCCGCAGCGATCGCAACACCGCGAAACAACACTCCCAAATCAAGGGTGCACCAATCGACAACAAGTATGAATAGTTTTCGAAGAAGTGTGTTCGCTTGAGGTAGCTGACCTCCATTTGGCCCGGCACGGCTCCTGTTTTAGTCATTTCCAAATTGACACAAGTGTCAAGGCTATCCATAATAGTTCTCTTTCTTCAGTCATCACGTACATCATTCCAACCACTTCATTCTGGATCACACTCCGCGCATAGTTATTAAAGTGGTTTTCGGTTTAGACAGTGAGTATGTCCCTAACCGATTCCGGTCTCTTTAATAATCTTCGTAATTATTTCATCGATTGGTCGTTTAATATATTTCAAAACCAAATCAAATTCAATTTCAATTAGAATTTGTAAACCAACATTTCATTTGTCTTTCAAAACAATTTCCAAAATTTAATTTTCAAAACATCCAAATTACCATTTCAAAATCTTATAATATAATTTCAATTTTTATTTAAAACCATTCCAATATTCATTTAAATTCGTATATAAGTTTCATTCCGAAATCATTTAAATTAGTTTAATTTAACATTCAAATCAATTTAAATTCATTTATCGATTTCATTCAATATTCGTTAAGTTAAATTATCATTCAAAACAATTTTACTTAATTCCCAATTCATAAGATCAATTACTTACGTTCATCTTCATTATATCAAAACTTCAAATTTAACTAAATTAGATTCGTCAAATCAAATTCTCAAAATTACAAGTCTTATATTAATTTCAATAAATCACATTTTATTTCTTGTTAAAGAAATTCAATTTCACTTATTTACTTACTTAAATAATTTTTCAAAACTTAATTAATAAAGAAACTCAATTTCAATTATTTACGAAGTAAAAATTTACTTATTCAAAAGTTCAATTTCACTTAATAAAGAATTCAATTTTTATTTAACTATTAAATAATTCAATCTTATTTAATATTAAATAATTTCAAAACTTAATTATTAACTAATTTCAAAACTTAATTATTAATAATTTCAAAACTTAATTATTAATAATTTCAAACTTAATTATTAAAAATTCAACTTAATTCAATCGTTTCTCAAATTTAACAACGTTCTTTCATCAATTACATTGTTAATATATTGTTTCATATTATTATATATTAACATTTTCCTTTCATAAAAAATCAAATTCCAACTTCATTTCAAAACCTTATCATTTATTCAAATAAAACCTTTATTTTATTTTTAAATCAAATTATTGACCAATCGGATTTTATTTAATTCTCTATCCTAGGTCAAAGTTTAATTTGGGTATTTATCATTTCAACCCGATTCCAATTCAATACAAAATCAAAGCATAACAAAGGGAACTTGCAGTGTGATAACTGGGATGGTGTCAAAGTAAATAAACACGCAATAACAACAATCAATATCAATCCAATAATCTATTCAAATAATCCCGAAATAATCGTATTAATTCACATTGTTATTTGTGCGAATTAATATAATTATTTCTAGAATCTACACTATCATTTCATGTAGATTAAAGATTATTACATTACGGTTCTTCACTTGTCATCTATTTACAATTTCATACATCATCAATTTAACAACGTACATTCAGTGGTTCAAGGTGTAATTAAACAAATCCTATGTGTCAATTAATTTAACATTTAAAGGGGTCATATTATACAAATGTCATTTAATCAAGTTTACACATATGTCGTTTCAAATTTTTAACTATCCTACGTCAAATTAAATTGCATAATTTCTATCACTTTATACAATTCATTTACATCCAATATAAACAACAAACCATCAATCAATCATCAACCAACTAGATTTTCATCGTATAACTAACAGATAATGGTGTCAGATGCCACAGGTGAACTGATACAGGTAATAGCATATATAACAGTGTAAATAGCTAACAACAGAATATTTCAATTGTCGTTTCAATTGAAATCAAATTTAAATAATAAAAGAACATTAATCGTGAGTGATTACTCACCTTTCGAGGCTGGAGAGATTCGACAATGAAACGAGTTACGGATCCAAGGACGAATTCCAAAGCAAAGCTAAATTGGTCCGAATGAACGCGAATTTTCTGACGATCAAAGGAAAGCTGGAAGTTTGGAAAATGATGGAAACGGATCAACACTAGCTCAATATAATCCGATCAAAATATATGGTATATTTATTTATATTATTATTATTATTATTTAATTTTTTTTTAAACACATATAAAATAAATTCTCCATATATCCATATATGAACAACAGAACTTACATAGTTATGGACCGAACAAAAACAAAAAAAACAACCTTAAACATAAGTATATGTTTTTGAACTTAGCAGCCGAAACTTATATTTGAACATTAGGCAACTACATTTGAAAGATATTTATATATATACCAAATTAAATGCACACATGTAATATACTACATATATATAAATAAACTGTAAAAATAGAGTGAACTTTGTAGACAGAACTATCAAATGCTAAGTATAACTCAATACATAGATAAACTGTACAAACAGAACCATACAATCAACTATATTTATAAACGAACGAAAAAATAAAACTTGTATAAGCTTTAATCATATTATAAATATACTTTCAACGTATATATGCATATATATGTATTTTAAACAATGCAAACTATAGTAAAAATCAAATATAGGAAATCCAACTCTATACAATTTTATAGGCAACAACGTGCGTATATATATAAACAACTGCAAGGCTACACTATATATATTTCAATTAAACCCATACTAACACGAATATGTATACTTAAAATATAATATAATATAGTTTAAACAACACTTACGTACCAATGTACCAACATCATATTATAACTCACACACACATACTAACAGATTTATAAGATATAAACTATTATACACCTATATATTTTGCTCAAAATATCTGTCAATAGGTATATATTTAAAACCTTACTTAAAATGATAAAACTAGCACACTTTCTTTTATATATACTTTTAAAAAAATCAGAACAGTATACAGGTGTACATACTTCTAAACATCCATATATCAAACTCAACAGATATATATACAATATAACAGTATTTATAACAATTTTTTTTACCTTTAAAATATATTATACATATATACGCAGCCATACATATCTAACTACGAAACAAACAAACACACATAAGCATACGTGAATTGAAAAAAAATAAACGAATGTATATAATAGTTACCGCATCTCTTCGAGGAGGAAGGAGTGGAGTGGCACGCATGAAGTCAGGTGGGTGGAAGGAGGTGCACCTGGGGACCGAGTCAGGGTGGCGGCACGAAGGCTTCGGCCGGACCGTGGTCAGGGCTCGGTCATGGAAGTGATGAAAGCTTGGTACAAGTTTGCTTGCCTTAGCGATGGACACGCATAGGAGAGGCAAGTCGGGACGAAGGCTGGCATGGACTGTCGGAGCCGAGACAAGTGGCTGAAGGGGTGGGATTTGGAGCAGTGGACAGAGGAGAGTGTGAGGTGGAGGTGGCCAAGGCCGGAAATGGTGGGAAGAAGCAACGTTTTGGCAAGGCATTTTTCCTTTTTTTGTTGTTGTATAAAATAGAAATGAAATGAAAGATGTAAGGTGATGAATGCTTTTAGGGAATAGGAAGCAACAGGCAATGAAGAGAAGGGCACGGAACACATGGTATGAGTTTACAAGCACAAGGGTGAAATCATGTTCTGATATAAATTTCAAAATGAACGGAATTTTTTTTTCTCTCTAGAAAATGAATGGGTAGGTAAAAATAAATAGAAGCAGCAAGGTTTGAACAGGGAGGTAGCCAACAGGCTTGCATGAATATCAACAACTTTATACTCTTCTTTTTTTTTAGGCACAGAACAGAAAGGAAGGTGAAGAGAATTTAACTGGTAAAATAATAAATTGGAGGATTGGAATATAAAAGGACAGGCTGTCATACTCGGAGAAATAAAAGCAATTTATTACAGTGGCCACGGGGAAATCAAAAGTCACGAATTTCGGTACCGGTACGATGCACATTTTATTGCTTCTGACGCGTATCGGACCTCAAAATACAGAAATGGATATACCGTAGAGATCAGCGTGACGAGACGATCAAAACGGTATACAGATATCAGAGGTACGATCGAATTTATAAAATTTGAATTTTTCTACTAGCGGAAAATGCAAGAAAAACGTAGAAAAATAAGATCGACGGAGTTAAAGATGTCCGAATTTGGAAAAACTAAAAATGACGTCTTGCTCAGAAGACGGTTTAGAATTTTTTTATGTAAAAATATTTTGGTTTCGAAAACGTTTTATTTTCATCACTTTTTAACTAATTAAATTGAAGTAAATTTACGCGCGAAATAAACTTTCATATTTTCTGACGAAAATTTACAGTTTGCTATGTTTAATTAGACGCATTCCTAATAATAAATTTTTATTTCAAAATTTTATCGTTTAAAATTTCACAAAATTTCGACTAATTACGTTATTAAAATAGTTAAATTTTACGGGTCGTTACATAAAACCTAAGAACTATAAGGAAGCCACTAAAGATTATTTTTGGATATTAGCAATGCAAGGAGAACTTAATCAATTTGAAAGAAGCATTGTTTGGGAACTTGTACCAAGACCTAGTGATCAATCCGTCAGTGGAACAAAATGGGTATTTAAAAATAAAGCCGATGAAAATAGTAATATAATTCATAATAAAGCTAGATTAGTTGCTCAGGGGTATAGTCAAGAAGAAAGAATAGACTGCTAGGAAAAATTTGCACCTGTAGTACGACTAGAAGCAATTTGAATATTACTTTCTTTTGCATGTCATCACTATTTTAATTATATCAAATGGATGTCAAAAGTGCTTTCTTAAATGGTTTTACTAAAGAGAATGCTTATGTTGAACAACCACCTTTATTCACTCTTGAAAATTTCCACATCTATGTTTTTAAACTTAAAAAGGCGCTTTATGGTCATAAACTAGCACCCTGTGCTTGGTATGATAGACTCAAAAGCCATTTATTAAACTTTGGATTTCAAATTAGTAAAATTGATTCTACATTGTTTATAAAAAGAAAAATGATGATATTTTAATCATTCAAGTTTACGCTGACGTTATAATATTTGGATCTACAAATGAAAATCTATGTAACGATTATGTAGTTATTATAAAAAATGAATTTGAAATGTCCTATATGGAAGAATTAAATTTCTTTTTGGGTTTATAGATTAAACAATTAGAAAATAAAATTTATATTTATCAAAAAATATATTGTAGAGAGTTACTAAAGCGTTTTGGAATGGATAACACTTCAAATATACCCAGTCCAATGAGTACTAGTTTACATTTGGACAAAGATGAGAGTGGTAAGGATTTTGATAAAAAAATTTATAGAAGTATGGTAGGTTCCGTACTATATCTTATCTCTAGTAGACTTCATATTATGATGAGTGTTTGTTTTTGTACAAGATTTCAAGCATATCCCAAGGAATCACATTATTGAGCCATGAAATGAATATTGCGATATTTAACCAACACCAAAGATTACGAACGCTTCTATCCGAAATGTAGCTCTTTTGAACTGGTTTCATATAGTGATGCCGATTTTGGGGGTTGTAAGATGGATCGAAAAGGTACTTATGGAACTTGTCACTTTATTGGTCAATCCTTAGTCTCGTGGTTTAATAAAAAGCAAAATTGAGTTTCATTATCGACATATGAGGCCGAATACATCTCAGCCGCTTTGGCTTATTCTCAAGTTATCTATATGTAATAAAAACTTAGGGACTTTAGGAAAGACATTAAGAAATCATCTATTTATTGTGGTAACACAAGTGTGATCAATCTCTCGAAAAATCCTATAAACCATTCTAGAACAAAGCATATTGATACACCTCATCATTTTCTAAGAGATAACGTAGAAAAAGAAATCATTTCTCTAGAATTTGTTAACACAGAAAATAAAATAGCATATATTTTCAATATGCCATTATACGAAACAACCTTTTTAAAATTACGTAGAGAATTAAGTATTTGTTCTTTAAATGAGTTAATTAAATAATTTTTACATATAAAAGAATTAATTGATTAAAATTATTCATACTTAGGATAGTTTTCTCTTCATTATAGACTAATTTTATTACTGGTTAAATAAAATTCTACCTTAAGGTAGTAATTTGTATAGTTGTTTTAAGATAAATTAAAAATCTCTATCATATAAGTAATTTATTTATTTTAGGTAATCCTTTTAGTATTTAAACATCTCTTTCGTAAAATAAGAAATCTGTATTACACCATGTCAGCCTCTGAAAATAATTCCTCATCTTCTATTAAGATTATCTCTTCTCCTTCAAGAAAACTGTTTTTTCTCCTAAAGGGAAGAAAACTAAAAAATCAACTGAATTCGAAGGTTGCTTAACTACCACCCAAGATGATCATATCGATGATATAGATTATCATCAAAGTCAAACAATATGATTACAAAAGGAAATTTATTGGGATCAACATCGACATGGTGAACATCTAAATTTTATTGAAAGAACTTTAATGGCTTTTTGAGGGAAATCACTAATTGAAAACAGCATTCATACCAACGAAAATCGTCTGATACAGCAACCGACAACACCTATCAAAATATATAAACTAAACCAAGCTAACTCTTGGGAACAAGAGCTGCTTGAAGAAGATACCGCTCCATCAGAAGATTAAATAACCTTTTGATGTTATATGGCTTATATAAGTTTCTCTTGAATATATAATTTGTGAATTTGTTCTCTTTATATATACATGTACATACATACATACATACATACATACATATATATATATATAATAAAACAAGTATTATTTATCTTCATATCCCATAATAAAATATAATTTTACTTACAAAAGGTAAATAGATTTTAAATATATATAAATATATAAACTTTGTGTCTTTTCATTTATAATAAAGTTCTCTTCACCATCTTCACTTTTATCATTATTCAAAATCAGAAATAACCTAGATCTACAAACTACTCAAAAATTTAATGGCTCCTAGATGAAAACTACCCACAAAAAAAAGAAGGTACCCACTCAAAGAGAAAAGGCTTCCTCTTCAACTCAAACTCATCCAAAATTTGCATCCAATGAGCAACTTATTGAATGGATGGGTTATAGCAAAACAACTATGAAAAGATAACACTTGAAAATGGATTCTTATCTCTCATTGGCAGTAATCAAAATCAAGCAAAAACTTATCTCTTTCTTGTTCGAATGTTCTATGCCAATCTTTGTGAAAGTTACTACAAACCTGAAAATGAAGATGGTCAACTTTGGAGTCAAGTCTTAGGTGCAAATATTTGACTTTATGTTAAGGATTTAGGTATAATCTTGGATGTTCTTCATCGGGTGAAGACTTGGATGATATTGATCATGATGATTTTGTAAATAGTGCTACGAGTTACCTATTTCGGATGGAATGGACAAATAACGTTTTCATTAACTTACATCCTTAAGCTAGAATTATTATTAAGATGATTCTCCATATGATTATTCCTAGAACAAGTAGTTACAAAAAGATATGACAATAACTATAGAGTTGTATATGCAATTTAATCTAAGGGGAAACCAAATTGGGCTAAAAGCATGATGAAATTAAAAGTTTCAATGCTCGTTCCCGACATATTATTTTCTATGGCTCTTATTTAACCAAGATCTTTGTTTATTATGGAATTAATGTTGAAGCCTTATCTGACTTCACCACTCCCAAAATTATGGATCAAATGTCAATTTCCTTAATGAAACTTCTCTCAACCATGGAACCGCTTCTTCCTTATAATGCATATCTTTCCAAAATGGTTCGTGATAATATTGAGCAATCGTCATCTCAACCACAACTTTCATCGCAGCCATTATCTCGATTAAGAAATCAAAGAAGAGTCTTGGACAATAGATAGTGATAAGGATATCTCATTAGTTCAACCTTCAAATAATATTTCCCATCAATATGCTATTCTTCAAAATCAAGAAATTCTTCTTCAACAACAGAAAAACTTAGCAAAAAAATGAATTTTTTTTCAAAAAACAACAATGGGCTTTCTTAAAAAGATTTGGCAAAAATTTATTCATGCTCACGATCTCCTTCTCCATCTCGCTCTCATGCTTCTTCGGATAATGAGAAGGATTGAGAAGCTTCTCTAGTTACTTTCCATCAACTTATTTTAAAATCTTCCATTATGTCTTATTAAAAAAACTGTTTGTGGTTTGTGTTATTTGTATTTGTAAGGAATGCGGATTACGGATCTTAAGGCTAGGAATAACACTAGAGGGGGGGTGAATAGTGTTTATAAGAAATTACTAAATCTTTTTGAGTTTATGTTAATTTGAACACAAATGTATGTAATATTCAGACACAGATATAATCACGGAAACAAGCACAGATGCAGAAATAAAGTAAATGCAGTAAAGGAAAGAACACACCGGATTTTATACTGGTTCGGAGTTACCCTACATCCAGTCCCACACAACTAAGTACGGATTTCCTTTCAAAAGCAAGTTAACAATTACAACCCTCGGTTTCAAGGCTACGAGGTACACCCTCCAGAATCACAATCCTCTGGTTAGAGATACTTGATTTCCGGAGCAACAAGTTCAACCAATTGATTTCCAAGGCTACAATCACACCTTTTCTCGCTTGATTGATTTCCAAGGCTACAATCACACCTTTTCTCGCTTGATTGATTTCCAAGGCTACAATCACACCTTTTCTCGCTAGATAGATTATAAAGAATCCTATAACTCTGAATGGCATTGGGATCTTGTTGAGATAGTGATGGAGAATCAAACCAGAGATAGTTTAGTTAGATTCAATGTTGATTTCGGCAGAGTGATGATAGGATTTTGAATAAGAAAATGTGGAAGAAGAAGAGAAGTGAAAAACCAGAAAATCTAATATAAAATTCGTTGAAACTAACCCCTATTTATAGAAGAACAACAGCCATGTCCACTCGTGAAAGGTTATGGCGAATAGACACTTCTTTTGAAATTCAAATTTTTGAATCTAACTGTCACCATGTCGACATGGGGTACTAGGGCATGTCGACATCCCAAAGCATTTTTTGATGATTTGGTTTTCTTTGAAAATAACTTTTATCTTATATTAAAAACTATTTAAACTTTATAAATATACTTGACTATAGATAAAATACATAGATAAATATAGAGAATAATTTATATATAATTTTACTATGATTTTATATTTAAATCTAAGTATAAATATATTATAATTAAAAGATAGTTTAAAACAAACGAAGTTTAAAACAAGAGTTTATTAAAAACAAAAACAAAGAATATTTTAAGGCTAAAAGATCTTTTTGAAAATCATTTGAAAAGATAATTTTTAAGGCTAAAACATTTTGAAAAGCAGTTTTGAAAATCATTCTGAAGTAGTTTTGAAAATCATTTTGAGGTAGTTTTGCAAGCTTCTTCCTGCAGAATATTTCATCACATCAGGACTCGAGAACTTGTACAAAACCAGGATGTTCGTGGGTTTGTAAGCCACTAAAAAGGTAGAAATGGGTTCCATCCCAAAAGAAAAATGGAGTGAAGATTTCAGTGCTATTGTGAAGTTTTAACATAATTCTAGACTCAATACTTATCTTGAAATCTTGAACTCTTGATAATCTTGATATTCTTGATACTCATGAGTCTTCAATCTTGATATCTTGAATCTCTATACTGTACAGTCTTCATTCTTTGTACCTGCATGGTTAAATCCTGCATATACATATATATCTAAACTATATTGTTAGTATTTATATTTTATAATCTTATTCTAAGGTTGTTGTCTTCAAAACCATCATCTCAAGGACTAACAATCTCCCCCTTTTTGATGATGACAACCTTTGTTTATAAAATATTACTTCTATCCTAATAACTCCCCCTAAATCTAATAACTCCCCCTTAATTTATGCCTAACTCTCCTATTTTATATTTCCCCCCTTTGTCATCAACAAAAACAAACTAACTCTAAACTATATAACTCTTAGTCTAATATCTTATATGATAATAGTGTTATCATCAATACTTACTTGTAAACCTAAAACTTAGTCCCAAACTACTAACATTCCTAACCAAGTACCTATATAATACTTATATATAATATATATATGAATCACACAATATTTATTTATATATATATATATGTTTATATTTACATTTTCGTAAAACGTGACAAATATACACATAACGATGAAAAACGAAAAAGAAGAAACTACTGAGTATCTTTAACAATTGGAGATCTATGGATCGAACAATTTGGATAATGGAAACAGAAATTTCCACGTTGTCCAACCAAGTTTCCGTCCTTGTCAAAACATACATTGCCAACGCAAATGACTTTGTCGTTGTCTTCCTCATGTTCTTCTTCCATTGGTTCTTCTTCTTCTTCTTCACTTTCCTCTTGTTCATGATCTCCTGAAGAGTCCTCGTCAATCAAGATTGGATTAGCATGATTGTCCATTCGAAATTTTTGCAAATTTCTAAGGATTTTCCCTTGCCTTTCCTGTTCTTTTGCCATTCAGAGTTGCACTATTTGAATTTCATTCATTAACTGAATTGCATCCTTCAAAGAATCCTCCATTTTTGTTACTCAGGCGAGCGTAGTACGTTGGAACGGACCAGAGGTAGGAGAAGGGAACGAAAAGGTTGATTTTATGTTTGATTTGGAAGAGGAGGCCATTGATAAATTGATTTCAGAAGATAGAACAGAAAGAGAACAGAGAAAATGAAGAAAATTTCGAAAATAAGAAGAATATATAACCAATTATTTGAATTTTGGTGGGAAAAATTTTAAAATTTTAAAAACGTTATATGTCGACATGGGTATAGGGGAGATGTCGACATGGTTCTCAAAATTTTTACTATTTGATTTATTTTGATTTAATTTTTAATTATACTTTGTTATTTATAATTTATATTTCAGTTAATGAACAAATACCTAATTCTCTTCTTAATTTAGTAAATGTAGATTCATTTAAGAGTTTTGTTAAGATATCAGCAATTTGATTTTCAGAATTGATATAGTCGAGAGTAATTACTTCTCTACTTATATTATCTCTGAGAAAATGGTGTTTGATATCAATATGTTTAGTTCGAGCATGTTCAGTAGTAATATAGGATAAATTTATTGCACTAGTATTATCACAATAAATTGGTGATTTTGAGATATTTAAACCAAAATCTTTTAAAGTTTGTTGCATATATATTACTTGAGAACAAGCCAAAGCAGAAGAAATATACTCTGCTTCAGTTGTTGATAGAGAAACTGTGTTTTGCTTTTTACTAAACCAGGAAATCAGAGAATGCCCTAAAAAGTGACAAGTTCCACTTGTACTTTTTCGGTCTGATTTACAACCAGCATAATCAACATCACAGTAAGATATTAAGTCAAACGAATCATTTTTAGGATAAAATAAGCCATAATCAAAGGTGTGTTTAAGATATCTTATAATACGTTTTACAACTTTTAAGTGAGTTTCTTTAGGTTGGGATTGATACCTTGCACAGAGACAGACACTATGCATGATATCAGGTCTACTCGCAGTGATATAGAGTAGTGATCCAATCATTCCTATATATAATTTTTGATCTACATCTTTCGAGAGATCTTCTTTACTAAGGTACTCATTGGTTGCCATGGGAGTGGGTTTTCCACTTGCAGTAGTCAAACCAAATTTACTCACTAGGTCTTTGGCATATTTTTATTGACTAATAAAGATACCATTATCTAATTATTTTATTTGTAATCCTAAAAAGAAGTTTAATTCACCCATATGACTCATCTCAAACTATTTTGTTATTATTTCAGAAAATTCTTTATTCATTTCAAAATTAGTTGATCCAAAAATGATGTCATCTACGTAGACTTGTACTAGTTGAATATCATTTTTATTTCTTTTAATAAAAAGAGTATTATCTACTTTACCTATTTCAAAATTTGATTGTAACAAGTAAGATCTTAGTCTATCATACCAGGCTCTAGGAGCTTGCTTTAGACCATATAGAGCTTTCTTAAGTTTGTAAACATGATTTGGAAATTTATCATTTTCAAAAAGTGGTGGTTGTTTAACAAATACTTCTTCTTTTACAAAACCATTTAAAAATGCACTTTTAACATCCATTTGAAATAATTTGAAATTATTATGTTTTGCGAAAGCAAGTAGAATCCTAATAGCTTCTAATCTTGCTGCGAGGGTAAAGGTTTTATCAAAATCTATTCCTTCTTCTTGACAATAACCTTGAGCGACTAACCGAGCTTTATTTCTAACAACCTCTCCTTGTTCATTCATTTTATTTTTATAAACCCATTTAGTTCCAATTATTGTTTTATTTTCAGGTCTAGGAACAAGTTCCCAAACATCATTTCTAGTGAATTGATTTAATTCTTCTTGCATAGCCAAAATCCATGAATCATCAGTTGATGCTTCTTCTGGATTTTTGGGTTCAATAGTTGATATAAAAGCTACATTACTCATTTGACTTAGTTGGTTTCTAGTTTTAACAACAGATTGCATATCTCCAAGTATATTTTCTATAGGGTGATCTTTTAAAAGTTTAATCCTTTTATTATGATGATTTAATTCATTATTAGTTTCAGTTGACTCTTGGTATTGAGTGATTAAATCCTCTTCATCATTTATTTCTTCAAAATTTTTGAAATTTTCATCAAATGAAACATGCATTGTTTCTTCGATGGTATTAGTTTTAAATTAAATACTCTGTATGCTTTACTTCTATTAGAGTATCCGATAAAGATACCTTTGTCGGATTTAGGATCAAATTTATCTAAGTTATCTTTTGTATTTAAAATAAAACATTTACTTCCAAAAATTCTAAAATAAGATACCTTAGGTTTCTTTGAGTAAATAAGTTCATAAGATGTCTTATCAGTTAAAGGTCGAATTAAAATTCTATTTAAAATATAACAAGCGGTAGCAACTGCTTCTGCCCAAAAGTACTTTGGTAAATTACTATCAGAAAGCATAGTTCTCGCACACTCTTGAATCGTCCTATTTTTATGTTCTACTACTCCGTTTTGTTGTGGAGTTCTTGAAAATGAAAAATTGTGAATTATTCCCTTTTTATTGCAGAATTCTTCAAACTTTTCATTTTCAAATTCACCACCATGATCACTACGGATTGTTATAATTTTTTGAGAAAGTTGATTTTGAACCCTTTTTGAAAAATTCTTAAAATATTCAAAAGTATCACTTTTATGTTTTAAAAACATTGTCCATGTAAATCTAGAATAATCATCTATAATTACAAAAACATATTTACTATTATATATTGATAGAATTTGAGATGGACCAAATAGATCAATATGAAGTAATTCAAGAGGTTTTGAAGTAGAAATCACATCTTTTAACTTAAAAGAGATTTTTCTAAGTTTTCCTAGTTGACATGCATCACATAGACTATCTACTTTAAAATTCATTTTAGGGAGGCCTCTTACTAGATCATGTTTTGACAATCTAGATAAAAGTTTGAAATTCAAATGCCCAAATCTCTTATGCCAAATCCAAGGGTCACTTGCATTTGCCAAAAGACACAAGTTATCATTTGAAATTTTCAAACTAAGAATATAAATATTCTTTTTCCTAATTCCCTCAAATATTATGGTTGAATTATTATCTTTAATGTGACACATATCTTTTTCAAATTTAATTTTATATCCTTTATCGCATAGTTGACTTATACTTAGCAGATTGTGTTTCAGATTCTTAACTAGCAAAACATTAGTAATAATAGGAGTTTCAGAGTTACCGACTTTGCCGATGCCGATCACATAACCTTTTGAATTGTCTCCAAAGTTAACCGGTCCTCCGTCTTTGTATATTATATCATTCAGCATATCTGGATTCCCAATCATGTGTCTAGAACATCCACTACCGAGTATCCATTTGTTCTTTTTGATCTGCACAGTTTGTTTGTTCTGGATTGATTCCTCAACTCCCATAAAGCATGATTCCTACGCATCAAACAATCTTAGTAGACAACTTGTATTTGAATATTGATTATATGCAGACTCAAGAGATAATGATGATCTGAATATTTCTAAACAAGCATTAAAAAATTTCTTAAACATAGCCATTTTAAAAAAACTTTTTCAAAAATCAGATTATGAAACTTTTGAAAACCTTGCTCCGATACCAAATGTGAGGAATGCGGATTACGGATCTTAAGGCTAGGAATAACACTAGAGGGGGGGTGAATAGTGTTTATAATAAATTACTAAATCTTTTTGAGTTTATGTTAATTTGAACACAAATGTATGTAATATTCAGACATAGATATAATCACAGAAACAAACACAGATGCATAAATAAAGTAAATGCAGTAAAGGAAAGAACACATCGGATTTTATACTGGTTCGGAGTTACCCTACATCCAGTCCCGCACAATTAAGTACGGATTTCCTTTCAAAAGCAATTCAACAATTACAACCCTCGGTTTCAAGGCTACGAGGTACACCTTCCAGAATCACAATCCTCTAGGTAGAGATACTTGATTTCCGGGGCAACAAGTTCACCCAATTGATTTCCAAGGCTACAATCACACCTTTTCTCGCTTGATTGATTTCCAAGGCTACAATCACACCTTTTCTCGGTTGATTGATTTCCAAGGCTACAATCACACCTTTTCTCGCTAGATAGATTGCAAAGAAGCCTATAACTCTGAATAGCACTGGGATCTTGTTGAGATAGTGATGGAGAATCAAACCAGAGATAATCTAGTTAGATTCAATGTTGATTTCGGCAGAGTGATGATAGGATTTTGAATAAGAAAATATGGAAGAAGAAGAGAAGTGAAAAACCAGAAAATCTGATATAAAATTCATTGAAACTAACCCCTATTTATAGAAGAACAACAGCCATGTCCATTCGTGAAAGGTTATGGCGAATAGACACTTCTTTTGAAATTCAAAATTTTGAATCTAACTATCACTATGTCGACATGGGGTACTAGGGCATGTCGACATCCCAAAGCATTTTTTGATGATTTTATTTTCTTTGAAAATAACTTTTATCTTATATTAAAAACTATTTAAACTTTATAAATATACTTGACTATAGATAAAATACATAGATAAATATAGAGAATAATATATATATAATTTTACTATAATTTTATATTTAAATCTAAGTATAAATATATTATAAATAAAAGATAGTTTAAAACAAACGAAGTTTAAAACAAGAGTTTATTAAAAAAAACAAAGAATATTTTAAGGCTAAAACATCTTTTTGAAAATCATTTGAAAAGATAATTTTTAAGGCTAAAACATTTTGAAAAGCAGTTTTGAAAATCATTCTGAAGTAGTTTTGAAAATCATTTTGAAGTAGTTTTGCAAGCTTCTTCCTACAGAATATCTCATCACATCAGGACTCGAGAAGTTGTACAAAACCAGGATGTTCGTGGGTTTGTAAGCCACTTGTCATGGGTTTGTAAGCCACTAAAAAGGTAGAAATGGGTTCCATCCCAAAAGAAAAATGGAGTGAAGATTTCAGTGCTATTGTGAAGTTTTAACATAATTCTAGACTCAATACTTATCTTGAAATCTTGAACTCTTGATAATCTTGATATTCTTGATACTCATGAGTCTTCAATCTTGATATCTTGAATCTTTATATCTAAACTATATTGTTAGTATTTATATTTTATAATCTTATTCTAAGGTTGTTGTCATCAAAACCATCATCTCAAGGACTAACAGTATTTGCTTGTTGACTACACTTTTTTGTATGAATTCTCTATTGGTTTATGTAAGTCTTATGTAAGTTGTTTTGATTGTGGTATGCATCTATTATGACTACATTAACTTCTTTTTGTTGATGACAAAGGGGGAGAATGTGTACTGAAAGGAGGAGCATTCTTTGAGGTGGAGATTAAACATACAACATATATATAGTTGTCATTATAAAAAAGGTGGATAATGTTAGAACCCTATTTATATGATTGTTTTAATGATCACAACTATATATTTATAAACATCTCTTGTAGTATTACTTAGGCAAGATTTTGAAAGCGTCGATGACTCGAAGAAGACAAGAAGTAGAAGAAAGAAGGGTTTAAGTCATCTACAAGTAAAAAGTATGTTTTTGTCCTTAGAAAATATTTGTAAAATCTCTCAAATGATTCATATGCATATACACATATCATTGGCACGTAAGATTTTCTATGCTGGGATCAAAAGTATTTACAAATTTTACAAGGCTTTATATATATAAGAACCAAAATACAAGGGTTTAGTCGACTGAATTCAAATCCAGTCGATTGAGGGTGCCGGCTGATTTTGAATCCAATCGACTAAGTACACTTTTCAATCTTTTATTTTTAGCCTTCGTCTCTGCAATGTTTTGTACTTATATTCAGTTGACTTATGACCATTCTCAGTCGACTGAATAAATAGTAATAGCTCTATTTTATGAAACAACACTTCGAAGAGTTATGACTATTCAACGGTTCTTCTTCGAAGAGGAGTGACTTTGTAAATGTATATGTGTCTTCTGAAACAAACAATTATTACTATAAATAGAGCCTAAGACTAGAAGTTTATAATCAATTTGCTATCTTAATTTCTAAACTCTCATGTAACTATTTGCTTTATAAAAATCAATATTGTTCATTCACTCAAAAAATCAATCCTTTCAATTCCTTGATAACATTGCATGCATCATTGAACCGTCAAATGAGATTATAGAAAGCATATTAATGGAAGTCAAAATTCATGTTGATAGAGCACAACTTTGTCAAGTGAGCAAACTCTTGTAATGCCTATTCCTCCATGCTAAGTGATGGTGTTTGATCAGTGGAAATACAAAGGGGAGGTTTGGGACTGGATGAAAGACGGGAGGTCCTAATCAGTATATAAACCCTGGTGTGATCATTTTTAATTTACTTTACTTTATTATTTTTTGTTCGGTTATATACACATTTACATTAGTTAGCCAGATTAGAGATCCTTTGCATTTTCATACTTATTTTTCTTATTCGGCTTGTTAAGCTCTCTATAGTCAATGCACAGCCTTAAAGAGCCATTTGCCTTAGTGGCAAAGACAACTGGTGCTCCCCATTTTAAAGTACCACATCAAATAAATCCCTTCTGCAATAGCTTCAAAATATGCTTGTCCAACCCTCACCCTTCTTTGGGGGCTATATGCCTTAATGGCAGCGCAAGAGATCTACTATCCTTCAAAAACTTAATCTCCCTTGGGGTAGGAGACCAGAGACTTCTTCAAAAACATCTGGAAAGTCTCAAACTACGGGCATAGATGAGGGCTCATCTTATGATAAGCTAAGGGAATATAATTAGCCTAACTCGACTGAGTTTTGGGGTGTACAACAAACATTGATATCTTGCCCCCTTACAACTCCTTAACCAAACGATCCTTCTATCAAAAGATAGCCCCGTAGTAAGATACCCAATCTATCCTTAAGATAAGTCCATACACTTAAAATCAAGAACATATGTATTACATGTAAAGTCGATGTTGCATATATCCACAACTATGTCTTTACAAATGAAAAAAAGATGTGTCGACCCCCAATAGGATTTGACATGACTACTGGGTTGGTGACAACTTAGGTTTTTAAACTCAAGGAGTTGACTACATTTCTGTTTATGAATGAATGTGATGTTACCAAGTCAAGTAGGATATGCATAGTATTTCCGATGATAATAGTTGTACCTTCCAATGCAGCTTTTCTCTTATCTCTAGGAGCAGGTATACTTGAGAGAGGTATAGCTGTGATGGCATAAGCTTGCCCATCCTATCCCACTTTTGCTAGCTTTGGACACCATTCTTATAGTGTCCCCCCTCATGGAAGTGGTAGCATCTCCCCTTGAATTCCTCCATCGTCAAACTCACTTTTCATCCCTTAGCCACATGTCCTTTCTTCTAGCACCTACAACATGTCACACTTCCCTTCTTGACCTTCCTTTTGGCTTTCTCGTCAGCATAGTATCCCACATTCTTCACTCCACCTTGATTTTGTGTTTGCACTTCCTTCTTCTGTTCCTCCAAGCCAACAGTCTGAAGTATGGCCATTTTAACTATCATCTTATAAGTTGCGCTCGAGGGTACTTGGGTCAAAAGCAGCTGCCTAAGTGGAGAATTTAGGCATTTAACAAACTTCATAGCCTTTTTCTTAGGAATGTCAATCAAACTCAATCCAAACTTAGATAATTCCATGAACTTATTGATATATACCTTCAATATGGAGTCTCTTTGCCTTAATTGTATAAACTTCTCCAACTGCAAACTTACTTCGGCTTTGGTCATGAATTGTGACTCAAAGCAAGCCTTAAATTCAACCCATGTAATACCTTCCTCTGCATTCTCTTCAACTACAATAGTCCACCAATCCAACGCCCCTCCCATGAGTATACGCTTGCAGTTGTTAATCCAAGCTTTCATTTCAACAAAATCTCCAGCCCTATATATCCCCGTCCACCCATATTTTGGAAGTCTTTACACATTTTGGGGAAGTCTAGTGGACGGGGTGCTGCTTTAGCAGGAGGATGTGTTGGTGCCATTGGTGTAGCTTGTTGAGGAATGGGAACTTGCCCCCACATGCCTTAGGTATTGCTTGAACCAAGCATACCTTGAATGGTGGGTATTTCTTGAGTGGAGGGGTTCCTGAAAGAATCAGATATATTATGTTTTGATGATAACAAGCATACAGCAATGCTACTAATGTGTTTGTTAGGTTATTTCAGGTCAAAACAATGATGAAAAAGTTGAAAAATAAAATGGCTTAAAATATGCAAAGCTGGGATTCAAACCCAGGTGGGCTGAGACAATAGCAAATGCCTTTACCACTACACTATTCAAGTTTTTGAAATTTAGAGTGATATAGTTGACTGAATAAAGCTTCCAATCGACTAAACCCAGTCGACTAAAACCATATATAGTCCTTTACTTTTAGGCTACGCTCTCAGGCTTGATTTTTATACTAGTTAGTCGACTGAACCTTTCTACCAGTCGACTGAATTAGTGTAAAACAGTTAGTTTACTGAAGTGGTGTCTTTGCATCTCTTCGTCTATAGTTGCATCTCTTTGCTTCTGTAGTTGCTTCTCTTCGTCAATTATGATTCTGGAAAGTTGCACCCCTACTTTAATATCCCTACAATAATTATATATACCCCTAGGCCTTCAAAAATCACAACACAACTCAATGCTATTCCTAAACTCTCAATTCCTAAAGCAATACTCCTAACTTCAAGAGATTCATGTGATTCAGAGATTTCGACTAGTTTGCTTTATCTCCACATCCCATATTCTAGTCGAATAAACTCCTTAGCCTCTAACCTCCACTCAACATAATTTGGTTTGGTTATAGGAGTTATTGTATATCAAAGTGACATTTTTTATATCAAGATACGTTGTATTAGAAAGTAACTTTTTGTTACACTACTTGTAATAGTTGTTCAAGTCATGTTTGGCTGTTCAAGCGGAGTCTGTAAACCTGTTTTCTCTGGGTGAAGTGAGAATATACTGATTAGAAAATCCCGAAGGGGTGCTTCTGGACTGGACGTAGGATTGGAGGTCTGAATCTCTATAAAATCGACTGTGTGATCTACTATACTATTCCACTGCATTTACATTGTTTACTACTATTGGGCTTCTTTGATCCGGTGCATAATGACTAACAAGTGATATCGAAGCTTGGTGTTCAATTAATTATAACAACATCCTAGAACAATGGCCAGAAAGAGAAGATTCAATCAAAGCTCAAAGACAGTTGAGAAAAAGCAAATTTATGGAAGCGAGCAACAATCTATAGAATCAAGGTACATGCGCTGTGTGGCTAATCTCAGATCCAAATCGATAAGCTTAGATTCTATATATCGTGATCTTTTACAAACGCATGAGAAGTTACTGAAGGATTTTAAAGCGTCACAAAAGGTCAATTCTATTGCTTTAGCTAAATTAGATGATTGTGAGCGTAAAATTGGTAATTTAACGGAACAAAATAATTTTTTAGTAAAACAAATTGAAGTTTTTGGAAATACACTAAAAGACCTTATTTTATACAATGATTTTTTACTAAGAGAAAATGAGCGTTTAAATGATAAAAATATTGATCTTTTAAAGGAAATCGATATTTTGCAAAATAAAAATATATTTTTAGGAAATTCTTTCAATGATTCTAATTCTAAACTTTTGTCTCCTGAAAAAGGGAATAGCACTTTTAATGGTAGAAATATAGAATTATTTAAAGAATGTGAAAATTTAAAAGATAATAATATTATTTTTCAAAAAGAAGTTTGAGATTCTAAAGCTGTTTTTGATAAATTAAATGAGAAAATCACAAATTTTAATAGAGGAAAGGCTTAGTTATCTTCCTTGATTACGAATACCAAAGCTCACAACAATGGAACTGGTTTAGGCTACAAACAAGATAAGTATAGAAATAGTACTAGATATGCATTCATGTATACAATAGCAATTTTTACGACACTATAATTAATAATAAAAATCATATTTTTAAGGGATCAACAACATCCAACTGGATAGGTTTCCTAGGTCATGAACCTAGCTCATCACTTTGCGTTAATGTTAAATTATTTAACATATTTATGATATTTCCTATCTCTTTTTACAAAGGAGGATAAAAATTGTACACATATATAGGAAAAGTACATAGAATTATTTCTTAAGAGAAATATTATATTTAGGGGGACTTTTTAAAAAATAACATGCCTATGCTCTTATTCCTTCTTGTCAACGACAAAGGGGGAGAAGAACGTGTGCTTTACATATTTTATATTGGCATTTATACAAAGTTTAGGGAAGTATGACTTATTATACCTAACATATATTGGGGGTAGCCATTATTTTATATTATAAAGTTGTGTGGTTGTCATCATTAAAAGGAAGAGAATGAAAGAACCATATATATGGTATTTTGATGGTAACATCCATACAATAATGCTACTAATTTGTTTATTGAGTTATTTCAGGTCAAAACAATGATGGAAAAGTTGAATAATAAAATAGCAAAAAATATGCAAGCTGGGATTCAAATCTAGGTAAGCTGAGACAGTAGCACATGCCTTTACCATCACATCATTCAAGTTTTTGCAATTTAGAGTGATTCGGTCGAGTGAATAAATCTTCCAGTCGACTTAACCCAATCGACTAAAACCATATATAGTCATCTATTTTTAGGCTATGTTCTCGAGCTTGATTTTTATACTAGTTCAGTCAACTAAATCTTTCTCCTAGTCGTCTGAATTAGTATAAAGGCTGAAGTGGTGACTTCGCATCTCTTCGTCTATAGTTGCATCTCTTTGCTCCTACAATTGCTTCTCTTTGTCAATGGCGATTCTAGAAAGTTGCACCCTTACTTTAGCATCCCTACAACAACTATATATACCCCTAAGCCTTCAAGAATCGCAATATAACTCAATGTTATTCCTAAACTCTCAATTCCTAAAGCAATACTCTGAACTTCAAGAGATTCATGTGATTTAGATATTTCGACTCGTTTGCTTCATCTCCACATCTCATATTCTAGTCGAATAAACTCCTTAGCCTCTGCACCTTCACTCAATATAGTTTGGTTTGGTTATAGGAGTTATTGTACAACAAAGTGACATTCTGTATATCAAGATACGTTGTGTCAGAAAATAATTTTTGTTACACTACTTGTAATAGTTGTTGAAGTCATGTTCGGTTGTCTAGGCGGAGTCTGTAAAACTGTTCCTTTGGGTGAAGTAAGGGTATTTTGATTAGAAATACCAAAGGGGAGCTTCGGGACTGGATATAGGATGGAAGGTCTGAACTAGTATAAAATCGACCGTGTCATCTGCTATAGTATTCCACTGCATCTACATTATTTACTACTATTTGCCATCTTCGATTTGGATCATAGCGACTAACAACTCCCAGCCTCCGAGCTATTGTTTTCAACCATAATAAACTATCTATAAGTTTGAGCTTTTAGTTACAACTTCCTATGACATTATTATTTGCTGAAATAAAAGTTTGCCAAATGTGTTTGCTTATGTTCATAAAAGTGTATTCCCATTGTATGCCTATTCCCGTTGCAAAATAAAAGTGTGTGTGGTATGGTTTTGAAAAATACTTTCAAAAAGAACAAATACGCACTCTTATGTATGCTTATTCCCGTTGATCGGGTAACCTAAGCTCTGATGCCAAATGTAAAAAACATCTTCAAAATTGACCTAGTTTTCGACCTAATAAAAGCTCATTGAACCCTAGGCCCATTCTAGAGCTGGCTGTTGGTTGATAAAATTGATACAATGAAAAATATACAGAGCTATTTATCTATTCTTTTAGAATCTCACAGCGGAAGAGATAAAATATAATAACAGAAATAAATACCTATCTCATAAAATTCAAATCTCGGAAATACAACATATCATCTCAAAATATCCGTAGTACAATATCTCAGAATAACATCAATATGTCTGAAACTAGGTACATAAGAATATATAAAAAACATAGATAAATAGATAAACTGCCACAAACCTTCTCCATCGCTTTCATCTTCTTCATCAGCATCGTTCCCCCTAACTTGTGAGTTGTAACGAGGAGGGAGTCAGAACAACGATGTCTGGTGAATTAAAATCTCAAATCTTACCATAATAATATTGGGCAGTATCATTTAGCTAAGTAATACGTCTTGTGCATCCAATATTATAACCTACTAAGAAAACTTCCAACTGTAAGACCAAAGGCTTTTCTAGTCCAACTCCATAACTCTAACGTGGGTGCAATGCAACTATAGTCAATCAGGCCCTAATAATGCAAGACAAAGCACTTGAGCTACTTAATACCTCTTTAGTGGGAATTAGGTAGACTCTGACTTTCCAATACCTATACCCTAGGTAGATCCCCATCATTTAATACCAAAACCCAAGGTGGACCCCACTCTGATACTCCCTGATTGACATTGCAAGAAATATCACTAGGCCACTAAATACTTCTTTTATGGAATGAGTTGGCCCTACAATAGCCACTTAATACCTCAACCCTGAATCAGACCCCTACCTAAGATTTCCCATTACCGCACCTAAAAGATAACCTGACCATTTAATACCTTTTGAGTGGGAAGGAGTTCGACCATATAACAGCCACTTAATACCCCCAACCTAGGAACGGGACCTTACTGGGGTATCAATTGTATGACCCTTAACCCAAACTGCGACGTCTCACATTAGTCTGACTATTTCTGCTGGTAGCTGGATTAGTTGGGCAGACTTAACCTACAGAATTAGGACTAATCTCGCGTCCATCGTGGATACTTATTATAGACGACATCTCATGTAACGACCGCCCTACACCTCCAATGATCATATAGCCGAATAGTGCACTGCTGGAGCATCTGGCCACTATAGGACGATTGTCAAGGGAATGAAATAGAAGTAAAGAAGAGGAATGGAAAAGAAGAGAAGAGAAAAAAAGAGAAGAGAAAAATGAAAACATTATACAATCAGATAACCTATCATGTATCACACAGTGCATCAGATAAAATATAATAGTTATCGTAGATATAAAATAGCCGAGACAGTAATAACTACATGAACCACAAAATCAGAGTACACAGGCTAATGTAGTTATGCAAAATAGTAATAGAGCTTATACAACTGATAAATAAGCTCAACTGATAAACTGTCTCTAATAATGATAAGTCAACACTGTCACGGCTCCATAGTGTCTCACAGTGGAATATGCAATAATAAGCCCAAATATAAATATAAGAAAGTGTCACCTTCTACTACTCCATCTGCAGAACTCCATGTACCATTTACACTTGCTTTCTAGTCTACACATTTAAGAGTACCCAAGGTAATAATAAGTAAAACATAAAACCTCGAGTCAGACAACAGTCTGGTGTGAGCGATAAATAACCTCAAAACACTATAAAAATCGATATAGTATATGGAACAGAGGGTATGGAGAATTATACATAATCTGTCCTTGCATCCAAAGATTTAGCACATGACATCGAATATATGCTACTCTATATCATAGTCATCATGGGTGTACTACACATCAAAGTACCGAGGGTGTCTAGGTATCTGCATTGGTAATATCTACATCGTGTGACATCCTTAAGGTGATAAACAATCAAGCGAACATAGCATCCATCATCCATCCTCACATTCACTCACTTAGTGCATTGGATATATGATACTCATATGACCACACCCATAGAGTCAAGGACCACTCAAAATCCTAGTTTCTCTGTACTCAAAATCCATGCCACTCGGTAGGCTAGGATACTAGAACGTCCGTCATGGCCGATCCGGGTAAGAGATCGCCCATCATGGAGATCAAATCGCCCATCATGAAGATTAAAGCACGTCATGGCTCAAATAGGTACCACATATTACCCCTACTTTACGAGACACATCGAAACCTACAAATATTAAAAATCCCTTTGCACATGTCATCCATAGTAGAGCACATCTTGGAACTATTCCTACGACTCCCGTTATGAAGTCACTACAGTCGAGAACTACTCTAGACAACCATCATTAGTCATAGAGTGTCATCATGCATCCCGTGACCTCCCTCCAACAGTCCACTCAATCTGACTCATCATTGTCTACTCTGTTTCTCAAAGTGCATCTATCCATCATCGAAGCCATCACTTTCCATTATGAATCGTCATCGTCTAATCATGAAGTCATCACGTCGAAGCGTCACATCTTTGCTTCTCCACCAAAACCACTCTTTGAAGAGCCATAACATCAAAATCGAATGTCTAACGGATGCATGAACCATCGCATCATGCTCCTCGAAGCCTCTCCATCGTCCATGTCAAAATTGGCCAAATCGACCATCATCGATAGGGGTAGATATCGACCACTCCAGAGTAGTCAATAACGATCACTTTGGTCGTGTACTAAACAAAAAATGGTTGAGTACAAACCAAATGAAATGTCGACATCTATCCCAAAATTCGAAGCACATCTCCAAATCCATCTTCTGTCTTCAGATAAATCGGCATGCACGAAACTCTATGCATGAAATCCTATCCCATGGAATATTTTCTAATATTATATTGCATCGATCGACGTTTTCAACCAAACTAAGAAAACAAGCATATATGCAACCAACAAACATACAAACGTCTATATAGCCTACACACATCTATAATAACACACATCCAAGCAACCAATGTGTGATTAATATCAAAATAGCCTAAATCTAACATTATCGTCAAAATAGTGCGTTGATGGGAAAAATGTGGTATGTAGAACCATTTTAAAACACTTTTAAATTCTTTTATAAAATAAGATTTAGGTTTAAATATATTAGAAATTGTGTTTTAATGT
This sequence comes from Allium fistulosum, assembly GCA_030737815.1. Taxonomy (NCBI): domain Eukaryota; kingdom Viridiplantae; phylum Streptophyta; class Magnoliopsida; order Asparagales; family Amaryllidaceae; genus Allium; species Allium fistulosum. The sequence goes on from CM060906.1 coordinate 620,622,961, forward strand.
TTGAAATCATTTCAAAATGTCATTTTAATACTATACTAACAATCATAGTATGGTGAGAAACAATATCACTTACCTCAATAAAAGCTGACCAAACCAACGTCAAGTCATAGAGCTCTCCATCACGAGCACAACGTAAGAAATCACATCCAAAGTGGATCTCGTATGCAAAAGATATGAATTAAATACGAATCGCGATAAAATAAACTATTAATTAGCTTAATAAATTAATTAATTATCAAATTAAGCTAATCCCCTTCATAATCACTTTCTTCCCCAATTCACGTTTCTAGGCCGTGCACAAAACTCGTCTACACATGCATTCATCCTTGATTTCTCCTTCATCTCTTGATGAAATGTCGAACCGCTTTTGCCAACACACCACACTACGGGTGAGATCCGCGATGCACACGATAAGGTCGAGCTCTGCTCCTTCAATAAAAATGCGACACCACCCCAGGCCATTGGCCTTTAAAATGTCACATCAACATAGACACCATCGAACCCCGCCATATTTGGTGGAAAGATGTAGTTCGCAAAGAGAAACCCAACGGTAATCTCCATTTTGATAATCGCTTCCTCTATCTCCAGCAAAGTGAAACCCTAGTCGATGGCAAGAGGAGGTCAATGTCGCCAGTGGTGATCGCACCCTTCGAATCCTATATGGATGCGAAGCTCTCTTCGATACGAGCTCAACGGCGTTAGTTTCGTGATTTCTCATGGTGTGAACAGCTCGATTTTATTTTTTAAAGTGAAAGAGAGGGAGGCGACCATTTCTTTTGTTTACTATCAATGGAACAATAGCCGTGAAAATGAGAGAGAGAGAGGGTTGGATTAGTTAAGGTTTTATTTTATTAATATTTTATCATTAATTAGTTGATCTCTCAAATTAACTATTGTATGTTTCGAGCTCATTCGAGCACACAGTTCGTCCGATCGCAGCAAAACTTGTCTACGCACATTACCTCATTTTTCCGGTCTTGATGGTATATAGTTCGTCGCTATCCGAGATAGTGCTTCGGTATGATAATTTCGTGCTTTTTGAGATCGTTTTGGCCATAGGATCATCCGATCTCCAAATATAGTGATGCTTATACTCATTTTAATTCGCAACGTCGATCCAAACTTGGAAGTAACTCGAGTCCTATTTCCATAGTATGCGAAAAATCACATTTTTGGGCCTTTAAATAAATTAATGATTCAATATTTAAATCAACTATTTAAATATCTTATTGTTGAAAATATAGGTCGTTATATTCTCCCCTCTTTAAAAGGATTTCATCCTCGAAATCCCAAGGATGAAGCAATACAACCCAACACCCTTACATAAGCAACGACATAAGAAAATCATCACTTATCAACTCACGACGACAATCACTGAAAGCAACCGCAACAAAGGGAATAGACTCGGAATTAGCTTAAACCCATCATCCTCATCCATAAGAACAATCACTATCAAATCTGAAATCAATGTGGTTAAACCAAACGTCTAAGTTACGCACTTATTTCTAAAGAAACGGACAATGAAAAACAAAAGTGCTAACTAACTAATCGAAAGGCAAGTCAACTAAATATCATACATTACCGACTCTCTAAACTATCGACAATGTCTAATATCCTATATATTGACTATTCTCCGAATTTTGGTTTTTTTCATGGAAAATTTCGATAGCACCTCCTTTGCGCAGCTAGGACCAAGAAAAATCCCAATACGACATATATATAGACACACATCTAATATCTGAGGCATCTCATTTAAGGACAACCAAGCATATATACCCAAATCTATGCTACAAATGTTACATACCTCTCTTATGGCAAGAGCATACCATTTAGATGCGAATAAAAACGAGTAAGCATCCAAATAGCCAACACTTGCTTCCATGCACCTGAATATGTACTCAACAAAGAGGATTAAATACAATAGTAACATCATTATGTAAATAAGCATACTAAATCATATTTATGGAAATAATCTCAAATAAATATGCTATATCAAACCATAGCTATCTCGCATGCCTATCAACCATATAAGCATAAGCTATCATATCAAATGCCGAAAATCAAACATCAAATAGGCACATATAAGATCAAACATCAAAAAGTAACATCCATGCCTATCTTAGCATGCAGGATACTAAACTATCTAGTATAAAACATCAAATATGATATCTAATATGAAAGCTGACAAAAAATAGAAATCTTCCCTAATGAAATTCTGGACAAGCGGTCCTCGTGCTCTCATCGACCTTTCATGTGCAATCACTTTCACTTTCACCCTATTAAACCTTTACTACTCCACTGCTTTCTTCCCAACTTGTTTTATATCACGTCTATCGGTACGAATAGTCCTACGAGGTCTCAAAGTTTCTGGTTTAGTCTCGATATCATCTAATCAATTTGGTGCCAAATTTCCAAATGCCTCTTATAAGTTCTCCCAAAACCCACTAGTGAACACCGGGCTTTAGCCACTTACAATGGAATCACGCTATCCATTCCACATTTAACTCGACTAATTTGGATGTCGTTCTACCGGACTTAAAGAATGTAAATTTTGAATTCTTTGTCACTCTATAGATTGCAACACAAATGTTATCATTTTCTCTTCTAGTCCTCGACAATCCATCAATGAAGTCCATCGATATCCATTCCCATTTCCACTTAGGAATCTCAAGCGTTTGGCTTCTTCTATTCAGCATTTACTGGCTGACAATTCATTCATATCGAAATAAATGTCTGATATCCTTCTTCATCATTTCCCAATAAATTCTCTTCCTCGTATCATGATGCATTTTATTATCATTTGAGTATATGTCAATGTCGAATAAGAGCACTCTTGTAGTGTTTCTTCCTCAACCCATCGACATCGCGAATAAACAATATCTCATCCTTACGGAGCCAACCGTCTCGGTCGAGTCTACATTGTATCACCTCTATTGACACTACTTGTTCCTCTATCTTAGACTTGATCTCCATTAGTCTAGGTTCATGTCTCTGACTAGTACCGATCCACTAAATCCAAGTAGGTCTGATAGTCAAACTAGCCATCATCTTTGGCACTAGCTCACATATCGAGTTTTGAACTCATAACCAACAATAAACTCAAGCATTGTCCACTCTAGAAATATTGCTCCCAAACCGGTATGTCTTTAACTCAAAGCATCAAAGACTACATTTCCCTCACGAATGTATAGGAAACATCAAAGTCATAGGAGGCCAAGAATTCCAACCATCGCTACTGGGTTGAGATCCTTCTCGGAGAAGAGGTACTTCAATGATGTGGGATCAATAAACAATTCGAATCCTCTCTTGATAGATAAAGCCTCTAAATCTCCAAAGCGAATACTATTGCTTCAAACTCCAAATCGAGAGTCGGATACTTCCTCTTGTGAGGTTTCAGTTGTCTACTAGTATATGTGACAACCTTACCTTCCAGCATCACTACCGCACCTAGTTAAGTACCACAAGTATGTGTGTGTACTATCGACTCCTCATTCCCACTTGGGATGACTAACATCGGTGACCCATCGACCTCTCTGTTAGACTCACTAATGCTTGTCTACAATTCACGTCCCAAATAAAGGTCTGATACTGCCTCGTCAAATTGGTTAATAGTGTTGCTACCTTTGAGAAGTCCTTAGTAAAACATATATAACATCTCACTAATCCAAGGAAACTTCTAATCTGTAGCACTCTGGGTCTGCTCAAATCTTAGACTGCCATAACTCGTAGGATCTATAGAAATGCCCTGTTCTGAAACTTCGTGAACCCAAGCATCTCACTTCCCTCCTTTAGAGGTGATACTTCGAAGACTTCAACATCAATCGATGTTTTCTCAACACCAACAATACAATCATCAATCATGTCTTATGCTTCTCTTTCGTCCATGAGTAGACAAAAGTATCATTGACGAGCATAAGCACAGACTTACTTAAGCGATCCCTCGAAACACGGTCCAAGAAATCAACAAAGCATGTCGACACATCGGTTAGTAAAAACGGAATAACCAACCAATCAAAAATCAAGGTAGCATGTGAAATGCTATAATCGGTGCACTCTCTTTAGGTACAGCAAAAACCAATAGAGAACAGAACAATCTTGCAAGGATAGGATGGTTGAGGACTTAAACAGAAAAACCAAGACAAGGGATCGGCAAGGGCTAAGCGATACGACTAAGACAGCGACTAAGATCAACGAACCCGAGAGATCAACATTCCTATAATCCAATCAGTAGCTGAACGTAAACAGCTAGTGAATTGCTGTCAAAATATAAGAGCAACGATAAAAGGCTATGGGAACATCTCTTAGTCCAGACCCTAGAAAAATCCTAAGTGCATAGCTCATTGGCGACTTATGCCTCTGCTCAAACCATCAAACAAACCAGATATGGAACACTACCAAAGGAAGGCAAGATTTGGTCCGCAAAACAAACCAAGTCTACCAGCGACCCATGGACCATGGTTCGCCAACGACCCATGGTTTTGGCTCGTTTTGCGAGCTAAAACCCCCTAGGTCACCTGTAACTACCTGCAAGCGGATGAAGACAGGCCTGGCCCAAAAGCTCTCTGATCTCTATAAATAGCGTCCTACCTGCAACATAAACAGGATATCTTCTCCGGACTGGTTGTTGAAGCTCTATAGGAATTATTCTTCACTCTCTTCCTCCCTCACAACAATCTCCAAAGGAATACACTGTGATTCTCCAGTGGATTCCTACTCTGGAGATCCAACCTAGCTAGGAAACGATAAAAGCCTTATAATCAAACAACTCTTGTAACAGCAATCAGTCTATAATAAAACTATAAAGTGGATGTAGGATTTGTTTACAGCCGAACCACTATAAAAATTCTCTATCTACTTTCTTTTATTGTTCTTTCTTTATATCTGCGATCTGTGATATTGCTCTGTCAGAACAGGGCTGGTGCTTTCAAACTCTAACCAAGGTGCTGGTCCATTTTTTGGGTCAACATTTTGGTGCTTTCACTGAGAACTCCAACTCAGGATCCAGATCTAGCTATCCACTATGGATCTTATAGGTTCAGAAGTTAGATCTCCAACCTTTGCTTAAAGAACTTGCTGTTTTAGAACCAATGGCTTCTGGGAGAAGAAGAATTGCCTCTGGAAGATCCATAAGGGCAGTAATAGCTGGAGAAGGAGCTAGTCTCCATCAAGTTGAAGTAAATGGTGCTAACTTAGGAAACCAGGCACCGGCATCCTCCAGTCAGCATGAAGTTGTCACCAGAGATATGCTGAATAAGATGGCTTAGGAGATCAATCAGAAAATAGAAAATAGTCAAAAGGCTCTGATGGTGAAGCTCAATACTCTGTTGACCCTACAATCAAACCCTACTCCAAGGGCTATGCCTGAACCAGTGACTACTGTAGAACAAGAGAATTCCTCCGTCTCCGGCCTGCATAGAAGGAACGGAAAGCAGCCACAAAAAAGGGTAACCATAGGATGTGTCGTGGAGGAGAATGAGAATACTCTGCTCGGCGCAAGGCAACCAATCTTGAATTTGAATCAGGGGACCAAAATCCCGCAGGAAGATATAGCTGTAAGGAATCAGATGGAAGAGAACGACAATGCGTTCGATGATGCTAGAAACGTCCAAACTTCCCCAGTTAGGCCAACTGCAAGCCAACGGGGTCCCGCGGGAGTGGCTCTCCCGGAGATAGGAGAGCCTAGGCATCAATCCACGCACCGAGACCGTTTGCATAACCAAACACTTGGTGCAGTGACTGATTGCCGCCCCTAAGACTACCGGACATCGGAGTCATACATAGCAGACACAATCAAATGGCTGATGGACGAAAGTAAAAGCCGAAATGATGATGAGTGGGGATCTGCCCTAAGTCGGATCCCTTTTACCGACGAGATCTTGAATGAAAGGTACCCAGACAAATTTACTATGCCGAATATTCCTTCCTACGACAGAACAAAGGACCCAAAACCCCCTCTGTACAAGTACAGCTGGTACATGGACGGAGCCAATTCTCCAGAAGCCGTTCGCTGCCGATGTTTCCCCATCTTTCTAGAAGGAGTTGCGTCTATGTGGTTCACCATACTACCCCTAAGATCTATCTCTACCTTTGACCAACTTGCAATGAAATTCCTTTACCAATTCAGGCTCCATACCTCACAATCAAAAGATGTTATGTCCCTATCCGGGCAAGTTCAAGGGCACAACGAGTCATTGAGATCATTCATGAGCAGGTTTAACACTACGGTGACAAAAAGGAGCAACCCTAACGAGGATATGGTTTTTATGGCGTTAGTGCGTGCTATTTATCCGGATGGAATTCGGGAAATGGATCAAGATGAAGCAACCCACCAACAGGAAAGACTTCAATCGCAAAGCAAGCCAGTACTTGAGGTTGGAAGAAGCACAGGAGATGGAAAGAAAGGCTGCTAGAGTACAATAAATGAACATCGAACAGAATGGCATAACGACAAATCAACGCACACACGATCCTAGAAATAACCAGGAAGCAATAGGGAAGAGTGGGAACTAGAAGAGAAGAAAATAGAATTCCGACTAGAGAAATAGTGGTGGCAGCAACAAAAGATTTAGACTAGGAGACTATACCCCCCTGAATAACACTCTAGAGAATATTTATCTCACAGCACAAGAAACTGAAGAGTATATGAAACCTCTTAGAAAGGAGGCAATGGAACAACAAAAGCGCTCAGGGAAATTCTGCCGCTTCCACGAGACGCATGGGCACAATACAAATGAATGCCACCGCCTTAAGGACCTCATCGAAAGGTTACTCCGAGACAGTAAACTTCAACAATATGTGAAGAATCCACAAAAACCCAATCAACATACGGTCCCTCAACCTCCTAGAGAGCAAAGAAATCAAGCTGGAACCAGCGAAGAAGGGTCGAAACGAACTGACCAAAGGCTTATTATCAAGACAATATCTGGAGGACCACACCCCGCGCAAAGAAGTTGGGGAGAGATGGAGCGATATGCGAGTTCATTGAAGCATGCTCCAAAGGAATCATATTTAGCAGTAGATGATGAAACTCCGCTCTAGCAGAAGAAGGTTCTGAGTGATGACATAGTGTTCTGTAATCAGGACACCAAAGGGGTTGAAGCTCCAACTCTCGACCCAATAGTGGTGACAGTAGGATCGGTCCCGTCGTAGTCCGACGAGTGTTGATTAATAGTAGCAGTTCGGTTAACATACTTTTCAAACGAACTTTTGACCAAATGAAGATTGGCATGAAAAGCGTATCCGCATGCCAGACTAAGATTCAGGGGTTTACTGGAGAACCCAAACAACCAGTGGGAACAATCGACCTACCTGTGGAGCTTGGATAGGGTGAGCAACGAGTCACCCTCATTCAAACTTTTATGATCGTGGATGAAATATCAACATATAATGCATTTTTGGGACGGCTCGCATTAGCCGACTTTAGAATAGCATTGGACCAATGGTGCCTTACAATGAAGTTCCCTACCGAGCACGGAATTAGAATAGTGAAAGGAGACCAAAGCATTGTTCGGGAATGCTACATCGTAGAGTTGCGCGAGTCAGGAAGAAAAGAAAAAGGAAAGGATGTGGGGAGGGCCCTCCACATCCGTGAGCCCTTCGAATAGCAAATACAGAGTCGCCCCTGGCTTGGGGACCATAGCCGATTCGACAAGGCCTTGGACCCTTGGAAGAAGAGCTCAGGGGAGGATCAGGTAGCACCAGTAGAGTTAATGGTGTCTGTCCCGGTCTGTATGGATGACCCAACACGGATCCTGAAAATTAGGTCGCACCTGAAAAACAAGATGCGATCAAAGTTAACCAAATTCCTCCGCGCCAATTTGGACGTGTTTGCTTGGACACACTTCGATATATGTGGGGTGTCACCTGAAATTGCTTGTCACGCGCTCAACATTGACCCTATATTTACACCGGTAAAGCAGAAAAGGCGTAGTTTGGGCCCCGAGCGGTCCAAGGCATTGAGGGAGGAAGTAGATAAACTAATGGCCAACGGCTTCATCTGAGATGCAACTTACCCTGAATGGGTATCAATTCCGATCCTAGTCAAGAAGTCTAATGGAAAATGGCGAACCTATATTGATTTCTCGGACCTCAACAAAGCCTGTCCGAAGGATAGATCCTCGCTCCCGAGGATTGATCAACCGGTGGATGGAACAATAGGACATGAGCTACTGTCATTTATGAATGCGTACTCGGGCTACAACCAGATCATGATTCATGAACCAGACCAAGAGAACACCAGCTTCATCACCGATTTGGGACTGTACTGCTATAAAGTAATGCCATTCGGCTTAAAAAATGCAAGGGCAACGTACCAAATGCTAGCGAATGCTATGTTTAAACGCCAGATTGGGAAGACGATGGAGGTTTACGTGGACGATATGCTAGTCAAATCCCGAGTAGCTGCTAACCATCTGGATAATCTCGCTGAAATGTTCGAAATACTCCGCAAATACGAAATGAAGCTCAACCCACTTAAATGTCACTTCGGAGTAGCCTCTGGGAAATTCATAGGATTCATAGTAAGTGCCCGGGGCATCAAAACAAATCCGGAGCAAATAACAGCATTATGGGAAGTCCAAGCCCCTAAAAATAAGAGAGAACTTCAAAGCTTGAATGGAAAGGTCGCAGCACTGAGTCGGTTCATCTCTAAAGCTACAGACAAGTGCATACCGTTCTTCGATGCACTGAAGAAAGGAAGGAAAAAATTCGAATGGAGTGAAGCTTGCCCGACAACTTTTGAGAAACTGTTATGACACATGGAAGCTCCCCCGATTTTATCAAAGCCAATGGGTGGAGAAGACCTATTCTTTTATTTAGTTGTTTCCCCGCACGCACTGAGCACGGCTCTCGTGCGGGAAGAAGCAAGAATCCAGCAACCTATGTACTACATTAGCAAATGATTCACTGGAGCTGAGAAGAATTACCTAAAGATGGAAAAGCTAGCATATTGCCTTTTGATTGCATCCCGGAAATTACGACCGTACTTTCAGGCTTATCCGATTAAAGTATTGGCTGACCAGCCCCTGAAGCAAGTTTTATACCGGCCAGAAACTTCCGGACGATTACTCAAGTGGAATATATAGTTGAGCCAATACGACATCACATACCATCCAAGGAAAGCAATCAACGGGCAAGCGTTGGTCGACTTCGTTGCCGAATTTACCGCAAGGGACGAGGAGGAGGAAATTCAGCCGGAAGCAGGCACGCAATGGAAGCTCTTCATCGACGGTGCATCAAAAAATCTCTGTTCGGGAGCAGGGATAGTGCTTGAAACCCCCGAGGGGCGAGCCATTAGCTATGCTTTGCGCTTGGAATTCCCAGCAACAAATAACGAAGCAAAATATGAAGCCTCGATCACTGGACTAAAGGTTGTGAAGGAACTCGGGATAAAATCTATTTACATATACAGCGACTCCCAGCTGGTCGTCTGTCAAGTGAAAGGGGAATACCAAGCACGTGGAGAAAATCTCGCCCTGTACGTATCCAAAGTACAAGAGTTGTTAAGTGGTATCGAGCACTACACCATAACTCACATCCAATGAGAGCAAAACACCAAAGCAGATGATTTGGCCAAGCTGGCAAGCTCTAGGGAAGCCTAGTCATTGGGATTGGTCCCGGTTGAAATGCTAACCAACCCGAGCATGGATGAAATGGACGTGGACTGGATTCTAGAAACCATCGTCGAGCTAGATACATGGATTACACCGATAAAGGACTATCTACTTGCAGGAACCCTACCAACTAACCAAAATCAGCGGAAGAAGCTCCTCCGTAAGGTGCCAAGGTTCATGATACAAGTGGGATACTCTATCGAAGGGTATTCTCAACCCCTCTTCTTAGGTGTGTGATCGATGATGAAGCACGAAAAATCCTGAAGGAAGTACATGAAGGCGAATGCGGAGACCACACCGGGGGGTAGACGCTAGCAAAGAAAGTCCTTCGATACAGATACTTTTAGCCAACAATAAATCGCGACACCGCAGATCACGCTAGAAGATGCGATCGCTGTCAAAGATTCATCAAAATTAAGAGAAGTCCTTCAACGGAACTGACACAAATGGTCAGCCCATAGCCATTTACGATATGGGGGATCGATCTGATTGGTGTCCTTCTAATAGCTAAAGGAAGAGCAAAATATGCTATTGTTGTCGTAGATTATTTCAAAAAATGGGTCGAAGCGGAACCGCTGGCCACCATAACCACAAAGAAAGTTATTAACTTTGTCACTAAAAACATCATTTGTAGGTTCGGTGTGCCACAAAAACTAATCACTGACAACGGAACCCAGTTCGAGAGTGTCGAGTTCAAAGACTTCTACAGGCGCTTCCGGATCGAGAAAAGCTTCTCCACAATGGCTCATCTGCAAGCAAACGGGTAAGTGGAAGAAATAACCAAGTTCATCAAATCCACCTCAAAAGGCGATTAACAAAGGCGAAAGGAAATTGGGTTGACGAAAATCCACTTGCGCTATGGGCATATAGGACAACACACAAAGCGGCAACTGGCCACACTCTGTTCTCATTAGCATATGGTTCAGAAGCAATGATTCCTATTGAATTAGAGGTCCCCTCGCACCGAAGGAAGAATTTTAATCAGGCGCAAAATGAGCAACTCCTACTTGAATCGCTAGACATGATCGAGGAAAAAAGAGAAGAAGCAGAGTTGAGAACAACCGCCCACCAAAAAAGGGTTGCATGGTACTTCAACTCTAAAGTTCATAGTCAGACCTTCGAGGTTAGAGATCTTGTGCTCAAGCGAGTTTACCCTGTACTGGGAACCTTCGACCAAACTAGGAAGGACCTTATGTCGTTTATCAAAAGCTCAGCAACGGAACTTTCAAGCTGACAACCATTGACGGGGTCGCAGTTCCTAGAGCCTGGAATAGCGAATCGCTCCGCCGTTATTTCATCTGAAAAACTATTTTATGTATCTTCTATTTTCTATTTTTCAGCAAATAAGCCATCCCGGAAATGCCGGTGGCATTGTAAATAGGCAAAGAATTTGCCATGCTTTCCTTAGTAAAGTTTGCTTCTTAAACCAACCAAACTGTATTCATAATGATTACCCGCCGAGTCGACGGAAGCGAATCAACTCAAACCGCTAGATTGGCAGAACTCGATCCTTGCCTCTCGAAAAAGAAAAACTAAACTTCTTGCGTTGCCCAGAGATAGGCAATGCCGAGGAGCAATGAAAACCAACTTCCTCGCGTTGCCCAGAGATAGGCAACGCCGAGGAATGTCGAAAACAAACTCCTTGCGTTGCCTGGAGATAGGCAACGCCAAGGAGAATTTAAAACCAACTTCCTCGTGTTGCCCGGAGATAGGCAACGCCGAGGAACATCGAAAACAAACTCCTCGCGTTGCCCGGAGATAGGCAACGCCGAGGAGCATCAAAAACCAACTTCTTCACGTTGCTCGGAGATAGCAACGTCGAGGAACGTCAAAAACAAACTCCGCGCGTTGCCCGGAGATAGGTAATGCTAAGGAGCATCAAAAACTACTTCCTTGCGTTGCCCAGAGATAGGCAACGCTGAGGAATATCGAAAACAAACTCCTCGCATTGCTCGGAGATAGGTAACGCCGAGGAGCATCGAAAACCAACTTTCACGCATTGCCTGGAGATAGGCAACATCGAGAAATGTCGAAAACAAACTCCTCACGTTGCTTGGAGATAGGCAAAGCCGAAGAGCATTGAAAACTAACTTCCTCGTGTTGCCCGGAGATAGGCAACGCCGAGGAATGTCGAAAAAAACTCCTCGTGTTGCCCGGAGATAGGCAACACCGAGGAGCATCGAAAACTAACTTCCTTGCATTGCCTAGAGATAAGAAACGCTAAAGAACATCAAAAACAAACTCCTCGCATTGTCCGGAGATAGGCAACGCCGAGGAGCATCGAAAACTAACTTCCTCGCGTTGCCTGGAGATAGGCAACGTCGAGGAACGTCGAAAACAAACTCCTCGCGCTACCCGGAGATATGCAACGTCAAGGAGCATCAAAAGCCGCTCATCTCGTAAGCCGTGCACTCAAGAATAAACTCCTCGCGCTGCCTAGAGGTAGGCAATGCCGAGGAGCACTAAATTTAAAACTCCTCGCGTTGCCTGGAGAAGGCAATGCCGAGGAACACCAAGAACAAACTTCTCGCGTAGCTCGGAGATAGGCAACGCCGAGGAGCACCAAAAACAAACTCCTCACGTTGCCTGGAGATAGGCAACGCCGAGGAGAATCCAAAGCCACACACTACACAAGCGGGGAGCTAAATCTCAAAATAACAGCCCCTCAAGCATACAATCAGGAATAATTGGTACTAGAAGGAAGGCACTCAATGATTGACAATACATACCCACGCATCAACTGCATACTTACTTGAGTGCTGCCAGAAACTGAGAGTATATGCTAAGGTCGCAAAACTTTTGAAGAATTGAAAATCAGGTCATGACTTAGCCAGATTTTCAACAGAGATCATCTAAACCCCAAGCTATCATCTACTTGAAAGTTTTTTGAAGTGAACAGCCCTATGAACTGGGGGGCATACACATGTACTAAGACAGAACCAAACATATACAATAAGTTCACAGGTTCTATCACTCCAAACGATAACAAGTTCACAAGTCTTATCCCAAAGTTTTATCAACTCCCAAACAAAAATTTCTAAAACTTAGAAATTTTTATAAGCTTTGTGAGAGTAAATTTCTTAAACTTAGAAATTTTTACAAGTCTTGTGAACTTCTAAAACCTAGAAATTTCTAAACAAAAATCAATTCCAAACGAAAATTGTTAAAACTAGAAGTTTTTCTATAGTATTGTGAATTTCTAAACAGAACTCCTCGAAGTGCTGTCAGTCTCTAAGCTCTATTAAAATTCTATTACTTCGAATGAAGGACCTTGGCTATAATCACAGAACTAGCAAAGTATGAAATGAAATGAGCACAAGTACACGAAGCACGTACGAATAGATAGATAAAAATAAAGTCAAAATTTCATTGTATTGCTTGTTACTTTCTATACATAGGATCAAAATGTGGGGGCCGTACCCACACAACATCGGCCAATAAAGAAAAAATATAGACTCTACAATCAGGACACAAAGTTCAGACTCTGCACTTGAACAAAACACTCAAAAATAAATACAAGCTAGGCTTCCTACAAGTTGTAAGCCGAAATCCAACTCATCTTCATACCAACCAATCAACGCTTCTTGCTACCGCTTCCCTTTCCACCTCTGGTTGGAAGCTTCTTCTTCTTTTTGGGAGAGGTGTCGCTGCCAGTAATGTAAACATGCACTTCAGTGGAAATCTCCTCCTCCTCCAAATGTTTTTCAGAAGAGCTTCCCTTTCCTTTGCATTTTCATGACTTCCGGGAGCTCTTCGAAGCTTTGATTGCCTCCACCTTTACCTTCTTGACGGCAACCAAATCATGCTGAGTCTTCTGCGGCTGCTCCGTTTGCTTTTTCTGCTCCTTAGCCTCTGCAGCAGTTATATCACCTTCCAAAGTTGAGGGGTCGTTCAAGCCGTGGAGTGTCGCTATTTTCTCGGCCTCTGGCCCCGGTTGTGAACTAGAGGTGGATGTGAGAAGTGGAGCAGTAATGGATACAACCTCAGAAGATGTGAAAATGGCAGCAGGTGCAGGCCCCGAAATAGTTAGCGCGTCAACAGGAAAAGTGGATGAACCTATAAGATCAAAAAGGAAAGCATTAAAATCCTCTTGCTCCTATGGCGTAAGATGAGACTCCCGAATTCGGGAGAAACATGGGCGTTACCTACACCAGAGGAAGGATCACGAACGACGACTTCAAACTCTTCACCTTCACCTTCTTTTGAGGGCTCCACCACATGAGGAACAATGTCAAGTCCTGAGCTCATTGGTTAGTCGTGGAGTTGCTTTGATGGTTCACGCCCGCTGCAGGAAGAAGGCTTGGTAAACATGTCAGTAGCAAACATCAGGGTAGCATCAACGACCTCCTTTTCTCGCTTAACCTGAAGGATTTCCTAGCCCTCAAGCAGTGCCTTCTTGGACTCCTCATTGAGATAAGCATCCCGCAACTCTTGATCTGTGTGAACGTCGCCGCTCTCAGCAAAGCGGGATAAGGTCTCCTCCCAAACAAGGGCAAGAGTGCGTGGGTACTTCGGGCCGAGGTAGCTAAGGCTCCCTTGATGCAACAGGGAGTTCACATAAAAATTCAGAATTGTTGCGTCCAGCTTCTCCATTTTCCGATCAAAAGCGTGTTGAAGGTCCAAATAATCTACCGTCACCGTAGCCTTCTCAATCTCAACAGCAGTTTTGTCGGCATTGAGCTGTGCAACTTGAGCCTGCAACTTTGCAATGGTCTCGGCTTGATCAGAGATCGTTTTGTTGTGTCCCTCGATAATTAGATCATGGTAGGCGATTGTCTTTCGTTGAGCTACGATGGTAGCATTGCAAGCGATCACTTACTCTTTCAATTTCGCCTCCTCCGCATGAGATTTTTAATTTCGTCTCCCTAGACGATCTCGACCTTCTCATGCGCCTCCTTCAGCTCCTTCATCAGGCGGCAGTTCTCTTACTATCCTGGGGTGTTGTTTCCTTCTCCTCCTCTAACTGTTTAATTTTAGCGTCCTGATCGACCAACGCCCTTTCAAAATCATCTTTCTCATTTTCAAAGGAGAGGATCTCTTGGTAATATTCATGTTGGTGTCTGCCAGCTGCTCGTAGATCTTCTCCCATTTCTCGGCCTGCTCTAGGTCGTTTTAAATAGCTTGGAGATGCGGCATGAAAGAATCCCTGCGAACGGGATGAAGGTCCATGTCGAACTTAACCTCTCTTAAGAACCAACCCGGAAGCGCAACCTCAAGCTTAGGGGGCCCGAAGGAAGAGTATAGGCCGGCCTCCGGTGGGGATGATATGTGCCAGGGGCAACAGTAGCAATGGAAGAAGATGAAACATGAGTTGGGGCAGAATCACAGCAGAAGTGATAGGAATTTCCTAGCCCACAGAAGTGTGTTTCGAAGCAAGCTCCGAAGGACGGGAGCGGTAGTCAAACTTTGATTTCTTAGACGGCTCATCTCTGTCCTCATGAGATCTTCTTTTCTCATACCTTCCTTTGTGTGAACGAGCTTTATCTCTCTCCTCCTGGCGATGGGTTTCGGCTTCGAGTTTTTTCCTCCGTCGGTACTCTTCTTCTGTCTCCCGGACTTGATGTCGGCTGTAGGAACGCTTGGGGTACCGCTGTGAATCGGTATAGTCCTCAAAGTCGTCATAGAAGCCTCGTCCTCTCGTCATGCCTGGAAGAAGGCATACATGAAAAGTTTTAGAAGCATAACATAAGTTAAGTAGATATATGAAGGAACGAAAAAATAGAAATAAGTGTAATCTTAGTGCAACGTGCTGTGTTACTAATATTGCCAAAAGTGTTGCCACAGACCGGAATAAACGGCTGTCGAAGGTGGGATCGGACTGACTGCGGTCGTTATAAGCGGAACTAAGCTAGCTGAAGGCGTGATATCTCCTAAGCAAAAGGAGTCATGTCAAATTTAAAATCTCCTTTCAGGATTGCATCGAAGTCAACAAAAAAGTCGCTGAAATCTCCAAGCCCCGCTCCAACATTCTTACTCGGAGTGTCCGGGTGATTTTCGATCTCAGGGATTTTTCCTTCATCGCCTACATCGGGAAGAGATGGACTCAGGGGAACAGAGCTCATTCCCAGAGTCCCATCACAAGACTCTGAATCGGCACAATCAGATTCTGACGAGAAGTAATCACTGACAGTGGTTTCATCGCTGCTACTTTCAAACTCTCCCTCTTCCTTTTTCAAATCAACCACAGCCTTGCCTTCTCTGTGTACAAACTCTTCTTCTGCCTCCTTCGGAATCGGGGGCATTCTAGCTGAACTTCTTAGACCAGCCATAGCGGCTTCTTCCTTCTCATGAGCTTCATCAAGTGATCCTCTGGACGGGCCACCTATCTCCTAACCTTCCTCAGAACCGTGGGACGAAGAAGAGGATCTTGTGTGAACTCTGGCTCGATCGGGAAAGGGAGCTTCAATCTGAGCGACGGATCTACCCGAAGTTAACAGTCCGTACCGACGCAAGTTCTCATCGGTTAGTAGAACTTTAAGGCTTCTTTCCTCGGGACTGATGGCTTTTAAAGTCTCACAAACTTCATTAAGTGTCACATCTCTATTCGGCCTTGGGATAACTGCAAGAGACGTATAATTAGTTAGAGACTCCATCATGACATTTTGGAGCTCGACAAGTAGAAAAGAGAAGCTTACCCCCTGTTGTCCATCAGTGAATGAACCCCTCAGGGCATTTAACGAAGAAGTACCGCATCTTAAACTGTGATAGATTGCTTTGCAATCGCAATACGATCTCCCGGTTCCTTTAGGCTTCGATTATGATCAAAGAGGGACAGTCATCTCTCCTCTTGAACGCCAAGAAGTACCGCAACTCATCAAAACTTGGAGCGCGGTGGAACGTCCGCATGAAGAGGACGTGCAAGCAAGTAAGGATGGCGTAACCATTCAGATGAAGCTGGAATGAGGCAATTCCCAAGTTCGAGATCGTTTCGCATAGGAAATCGTTGAAGGGAGGCACGGCTCCGTTCAAACACATGTATCTATGGCAAGCGGTGTACCCTGGTCCTCGGAGGAGGCATTGAGCAAACTCGTCATTCGCAGCCAGACGCACATCTTCCTTGGGAATCCCATGCTGCATACATATATTATGAAGAACCTTAGCAGAGACCATTGATGAGGCTCACTCGGTGGATTGAGCAGAACTCGAAAGTTGGGAGGCGTGCGGTCCACGATGGTCCCAACCGATACTAATTGACCGTAATAGGCTTGTGAGGTGGATGATGATTCAGCTTCGGATAGCGCTGGGCTTCGTCCGCTTGACTTACGACATGTAGAAGGCTACTTCATTCTATATAACAGAACTCGCATCCGAAGATGGTCAGGTAACTCTATCCTAAATTCATAAGTTTCCTCAATCACACTTGAATTCCGAATAAACGATCACTTGTAATCGACATGTCGAACTTCAAGTGCTAACTTTGGCAAGTGTGCAAGTGTAGTGTGCTGTCTATATGGGATGAACTCAGTGCTCGATGCACTGCAAACGTTTTATCCTGTGTAGATAGTTCGCTCATAGTGGAAAAAGAGAAGAACTTCCCGTGTTAGTTCGTTTTTCAATTTTTGTTTACTTCTTGTACACTTACCCGTTATCAATCAACGATCGATAACGGATCCGTCGTCCGAAGCGACGCGGAAAACTCTTCCCATTACAGGAGCACCGAATGTGGAATAACGAAGTAGGATAACCCCAAGTTCTTTAGAAGAATCGGGATAGACTGGTAATATGTCATGCAAGTAGCATTTGCAAAACTGGAGACAAGTCAATTCTGGTCTAATGGACGAAGATAGCAAAACGCGTCAAGCCATGGGCCAAAGCCCAAATGTCATTCCAAGAGACAACTCGAGACTCGATTTACTATCTTCCTGCATTAAACCACAATTAGCTCGAACTTCTTGAACTCAACGTAGTAAGAGAAGACCAGACATCAACCATTGTACCAACATAACAATTAATGAATCAATCAAGCAAACCCACCTTAACCTGATTAAAAAGCACAAGAAGAATCACGAATCAAACTCGGCGAACTATGGATTGGATCATGAGCGAGCTAAGATGGGTCGGCTACAGATCAACAGTGGGCTATGGTTTAGATTCGAGCACGATGATGGATGGCTAGAGTTTCGCGAGGAAGGCAGATGCTTGGATGAATTAGCGGTGCGTGGATCGAACGAAATAGGGTAGCAGATCGAGTTGATTGCCTGGGTCGAATCGCCAGATGAATTGGTCACTTGAAGGAGTTGGAATCGCTTGGGTTGAACGAAGGAAAAGGGGGTCGGCTCGAGTGTAAGTAGGCCAGGAGAGCGTGCCTGAATTTTTTGCTAAGTAATCGGGTCGCTAGCAACCCGACCCATCATGGGTCACCAGCGACCAAACCTAGCCTTATAAAAAAATGGCGATGATGATAAAAGATCCATAAAAACATTCAAAGGAAAAGGAGAAAAAAGCTTCATCCATCCATCTCAAACTCGATCAATTGCAACTGTTCGTCGTTCCAAGGCATGCAGGGAAGCTACAAGCGGGAGTGTGTAGCAGTCGGAACCAAAGAAAGACAACCAATGATGTTGGGCTGACATATTAGTAGAGCTCTAATGCAATCATTTGGAAATAAACAAGTGGATATTGTAAACGATAATTTCCAGAGCACACATTGTTTATAAAGAAGACGTACTTTGAGGGGCAAATGTTATCCGAGTTTTTAACCCAGCAAAAGCCAATAGAGAACAAAACAATCTTGCAAGGACAGGATGGTTCAGGAATTAACCAGAAAAACCAAGACAAGGGATCAACAAGGGCTAAGCGATAAGACTAAGACAGCGACTGAGATCAACGGAGCCGAGAGATTAGCATTCCTATAATCGAATCAGTAGTTGAACGTAAACAACTAGTGAATTGCCATCAAAACATAAGAGCAACGATAAAAGGCTATGGGAATATCTTCGAGTCCAGACTCCAGAAAAATGCTAAGTGCATAGCTCATCAGCGACTTATGCCTCTGCTCAAACCATCAGACAAACCAGATATGGAATACTGTCAAAGGGAGGCAAGATTTGGTCCGCAAAAAAAACCTAGTCTATGGGTTGCTAGCGACCCATGCTTTTGGCTTGTTTTGCGAGCCAAAACCCCCTAGGTCGCCTGTAACCTACCTGCAAGCTGATGAAGATAGGCCTGGCCCAGAAGCTCTCCGATCTCTATAAATAGCGTCCTACCTGCAACATAAACAGGATATCTTCTCCAGACTGGTTGCTGAAGCTCTGCAGGAATTATACTTCACTTTCTTCCTCCCTCATAACAATCTCCAAAGGAATGCACTGTGATTCTCCAGTGGATTGCTACTCTGGAGATCCAATCTAGCTAGGAAACGATCAAAGCCTTGTAATCAAACAACTCTTATAACACCAATCAGTCTATAATAAAACTATAAAGTGGACGTAGGCTTCATTAACAGCAGAACCACTATAAAAGTTCTCTGTCTACATTCTTTTATTGTTCTTTCTTTATATCCGTGATCTGTGATATTGCTCTGTCAGAACAGGGTTGGTGCTTTCAAACTCTAACCAGGGTGCTGGTCCATTTTTTGGGTCAACAGTGATCCCTCGAAACACGGTCCAAGAAATCAACAAAGCATGCCGACACATCGGTTAGTCAAACCGGAATAACCAACCAATCAAAAATCAAGGTAGCATGTGAAACACTATAATCGGTACACTCTCTCTAGTACTCTCAGTTGATGAAACTCCGTTGAAAAATCCAACTGAGAGTTCACATTCACGCAATAGAGCTGATCGAACAAGCCATGAATAAGCAGAAGTGGATACTTGTTCGTCATCTCATTCAGCTCACAACAATCAACATACAATTTCAAAGAGTCATATGCCTTAGTGGCAAACACTACAGGTGCATCCCACTAAAATATACTCCTACGAATAGATCCTCACCTAAATAGGTCATCCGCTCGCACCTTTAACTTCCTCTGCTCTTTGGGCATCATCTGCCTTAAAGGCATAACTACTGGTCTAGCACCTCTAACCAGATTGATACGGAACTCAGTCTCCATATGGTGGTAATCCGATCACCTCATCGAATGTGCCCAGACACTCTATAGTTACAAGCCCAGATGACAACTCATCATGTGGAATACTAGCAAATATAGAAAGCTAACCATCACCTCATCGTCAGGTGGGCATCCGAACACTACCTTCTACTCATTGTTAGTCCTTAAAGTCACCAACGGCCTCTCACAATCCACCACTATTCCTAACCCCTTCAACCAGTTAATTCCCAGGATATAATACTAAACCCAAAACAAATCAATAACAAACAAAACAAACATCCATGACTAGATAAGGATAAATCTAGACAAACCATGTTTAGGCTAGCTGAGCCTCTAATATGGTTCGTCATAATTGAAACGTTCGTTACTATCTCGGACCTCAATCCCAATCATCTATCAAATCTCTAGATATAAAGGAATATGAAACCTTGACGTCGAATAAAACACATATAGAACACCATAAATAGAAAGCATACCCTAAATGGTGATGCCCTTTCCCTTCTATTTCATCGATGAAGCACTCCACGAAATTGGAACGGCATTCAACGCATATGCTTCCATTATCTACCCTTACTTAGCTTGTTTAGGACAATCCTTTAACACTAGGTACATGCTCTCACATCATAAAGCCTTTTTAATCAACTTCTCGAAGCTCTCATCAATATAATCAATAAGTCGCTTCCCAAGATGATCACTCCACCCAATGATAAACTTTTCATTCTTTTTGAGTGGAGTATCAATGAAAGATAGACTGCACTTTGACAGCACATCGAATTCAGCTATATACTCTGACACAAACGTATCGCCTTACTTCAAGTCATTGAACTTCCTAAACAACATCGACTTTTGAAAAGTCGAGATAAATTTCTCTCCAATACAAATTATGAACTTATCCTAAGTAAAATGATCCTCGAGAGTCGAAGCTGTAAGGTACTCCACCAGTTCATCGTTCATCCCTGGAGTCATCTAGAGATCAACTTCTACCTTATTGTATCATCTAACTCTAAGTCATCGAAGATCCTTTCGCAAATATCATCCCGTCTTACATCTTAATAGCCGACTCCATTCCAAGGAATGCTCTGCCTCATAGACTCGTGTATCTTTACATAAATTGGCAAAGTCAACTCTAGGCATTTTCACTTGAGAACCATAATCATTTAGAGCAAATTAGGCATTTAGAATAATGTTTCGCACCATCTCGATGAATATATTCTATAAATCAAGGTTAGTGGTCCCTGATCCTGCCTACTCCTCTACTCCAAAGATGGAACCAATAACAACATTTCTCATATTCTAGATCATTCCTAATCTACATTAAGGATGGCCAGTCTCTCATAAAGAAAACTACATCAATAATGCTCGTGTGTGCTACACAACTTATATACTATATATACTACTATATAGTTTTAATAACCAAAATATATAACAAGTACATGCTCTCATATATATAGGTATACTCTCAATCTAGTCTAAGACGGCAACTCCTACCCTATCACTACTAGATCACGGTATCAACTTAGGTTAATCACGTAACCTATGTTCCGATACCAAATGTAATGACTACCCTATACCTTTGATGCTCATATAACCGCATAGTGCACTGTTGGAGCATCCAGTCGATGTAGAAAGATTATTGAGAGAAAGAAATAGAAGTAAAGAAGAGAAAAGAATAGAAGAGAAGAGAAAGAAAGGAAATATCACACAATCAGATAACTTACCATGTATCTCACAGCACATCAGATAAAATTTAATAGTCATCGCAAATATAAAATAAGCTTATATAGTTATGAAAAATAGTAATAGAGTTTATACAACTAATAAATAAACTCAACTGATAAACTGTAAATAAAATCAACTGATAAATTGTCTCTAATAATGATAAGTCAACATTGTCAATGATCCATAGTGTCTCACAGCGGAATATGCAATAATAAGCCTAAATATAAATATGAGAAAGCATCGCCTCCTGCTAGTCCATCTACAGAACTCCATGTACCGTTTACACCTGCTTTTCAGTCTACTCATTTAAGAGTACCCAGTGTAATAAGAAGCAAAGCATAATACCTCGAGTTAGGCAACAGTCTAGTGTGAGCGACAAATAATCTCAAAACACTATAAAAGTCGATATAGTACATGGAATAGAGGGTATGGAGAATCATACCTGGCCTATCCCTACATCCAAACAGTTAGCATATGACATCGAATATATGCTACTTTATACCGTAGTCATCATAGGTGTACTATACATCAATGTACTAAGGGTGTCTAGATATCTGTATCGATAATATCAACATCGTGTGACATCCCTACAATGATAAACAATCAAGCAAACATAGCATCCATCATCCATCCTCCATCCTCATATTCACTCACTCAGGCGTTGGATATATGATACTCGTATGAACAACCGCATAAAGTCAAGGACTACTCAAAGTCCTAGTTTCTCTATACTCGAATCCATGCCACTCGGTAGGCTAGGATACTAGAATGCCCGTCATAGCCGATCCATGGTAAAAGATTGCCCGTCATGGAGATTAGGTCACCCGTCATGGAGATCAGAGCCCATCATAGCTCAAATAGGTACCATATATTACCCTGCTTTACAAGTACACATTGAAACCTATGAATATCAATGATCCTTTTGCACAGATCATCTGTAGCAGAGCTTATCTCGGAACTATTCCTGCGACCCACTTCATGAAGTCACTACGGTCGGGAACTACTTTAGTTAACATCATTAGTTACAGAGTGTAATCATGTATCCCATAACCTCCCTCTAACAGTCCTCTCAAGTTGACTCATCATTGTCTACTCTACTTCTCGAAGTGCGATTATCCATCATCGAAACCATCATTTCCTATCACGGAATCATTGTCATTGAATCATGAAGTCATCACATCAAAGCATCACATCTTCGCTTCTCCACCAAAACTACTCTTTGAAGAGCCATAACATCAAAATCGAACGTTGAACAGATGAACGAACCATCGCATTGTGCTCCTCGAAGCCTCTCCATTATCCACGTCAAAATTAGCCAAATCGACCATCATCGATGGGGGTAGATATCGACCAGTCTAGAGTAGTCGATAATGACCACTTTGGTTGTGTACATAACCAAAAATGGATAAGTACAAACAAAATGAAAACGTCTAGCATCTATTCCAAAATCCGAAGCACATCTCCAAATCCATCTTCCATCTTCAGATAAATCGACATGCAAAAACTCTATGCACGAAATCCTATCCTATAGGATATTTTCTGGTACTATACCGCCTTCGACCAGTGCTTTCAACCAAACTAATAAAACGAGCATACATTCGACAAACAAGCATACAAATGTCTATAATAGCCTACGTACATCTATAATAACACACATCCAATACATCCAAGCAACCAATGTGGGATTATTATCAAAATAGCCTAAATCTAGCAATATCGTCAAAATAGTGCTTCAATGGAAAAAATGTGATATTTAATTTAAAACCATTTTAAAACACTTTTAAATTCTTTTATAAATAAAGATGTAGGTTTAAATAGAAATCGTGTTTTAAAGTTAGAAATCATTTCAAAATGTCGTTTTAGTACTATGCTAATAATCATAGTATGGTGAAAGACGATATCACTCACCTTAATAAAAGATGACCAAACCAACGTCAAATTTTAGATCTCTCCATCATGAGCGCAACGCAAGAAACTGCATGCAAAATGGACCTCATATGCAAAAGATATGAATTGTGAATAAATAAACTATTAATTAGCTTGATAAATTAATTAATTATTTAAATAAGCTAATCCCCTTCATAATCACTTTCTTCCCCAATTCACGTTTCCAGGCCGTGCACATAACCCATCTACACCATGCATTCATCATCGATTTCTCCTTCATCTCCCAACGAAACGTCGAACCGCTTTCGCCAATGCACCACACTACGAACAAGCTCTGCGATACACATAAAGAGGTCGAGCTTGGCTCCTCCAATAGAAATGCAACACCACTCCAGGTTGTCGGCCTTCAAAATGTCACATCAGCATAGACACGATCGAATCCAGCTGTATTTTGTGGAAAGATGTAGTTTGCAAAGAGAAACCCAATGGTGATCTCTGTTTCGCCTATCGCTTCTTCTATCTTTGGCAAAGTGGAACCCTGGTCGAAGAAAAGAGGAGGTCAATGTCGCCAGTGGTGACCACACCCTTCAAGTCCTATATGGATGTGAAGCTCACTTCGATACAAGCTCAACGGGTTTAGTTTCATGATTTTTTGTGGAGTAAATCGCTCGATTTTATTCTTTGAAGTGAAAGAGATGGAGGCAACTATATCTTTTGTTTACTGTCAATGAAATAGTAGCTGTGAAAATGAAAGAGAGGGTTAGATTACTTAGGGTTTTATTTTATTAATATTTTATTTTTATTTATTTGATTTCTCAAGTAAACTATTGTACGTTTCGAGCTCGTATGATCAACAGCGCGTTCGATCGCAACGAAACTCATCTGCGTGCATCACCTTTCGGTCCCGATGGTATAAAGTTCGTCGCTATCCAAGACAGTACTTCAGGATGATAATTTCATGCTTTTCCAGATCGTTTCAACCATTAGATCATTTGATCTCCAAATATAATGATGCTTATACGCATTTCAATTCGCAATGTCAATCCGAACTCAAAGAAGTGGTTTCGAGATCCTAATTCGACTGTATGCGAAAAATCACATTTTTGGGCCTTCAAATAAATTAACGATTCAATATTTAAATCAATTATTTAAATATCTTATCATTATAAATACGGATATTTACATCTCACACAGTCTTAAAGTCACACTACTGGTAGCCCGATTAGCCGGGCGGATTTT
This sequence comes from Allium fistulosum, assembly GCA_030737815.1. Taxonomy (NCBI): domain Eukaryota; kingdom Viridiplantae; phylum Streptophyta; class Magnoliopsida; order Asparagales; family Amaryllidaceae; genus Allium; species Allium fistulosum. The sequence goes on from CM060906.1 coordinate 620,647,468, forward strand.
TTTATGCTTTTTACTAACCTAGCATCCCTATAACTTAGTCATTTTTCCGCTCTCCCAACATACTACCATACACACACACACATACATATACACACACACACACACTACATATATATATAATATCTCACTGCATTTACGAATTAAGGCCATATGAGGAAAATTACTTATTTAGCCTTTAATTATGGATTAATTTCTATAATTATCCTAACTTTCTTCCTATTGGGTTTAATGCTGTTTACTAACATAGTTATTCTATATGATATGGTTAAAACGTTAATATTAATAAGCTATTAATATATTTATATGCTATTAATAAATCTTACGTACGTTAACTTTTGGCTAATTAAATATTCCTAAGCATGCGAAGAAATATTCCTATTCTAACAATTTTTTCTTCCTAAACTAAGTGTTAAAATTTCAAATTTTCCATATCCATATAAGCCTTGATTCCATACAGTAATTTACAAAATAGCTAATATCCTTTGCTAAACAAAACAGATTTTTTGTGTGTGTGTGTTTGAAAATGGAATCATACTAAACTTTTTTACATTAATATAATAAAATTACCGTCTCTATTTCAAGGAAACAAGACTAACAATTTAAACCTTTTGTATTCTATTCAACTGTTACATATACAACCTTGAAGTGGAAAAGGGATTTGTGCTTATTTATATTACGAAAATAGATGGTGCAAGTTAAAAATAAGAAATTCCATACTTTGCACACCATTTCCTAATAATTACCTTTTTGAACCCTTTTATCGCAACAATAGAAATCAAAAGTGGAAGTTGAATAGAACATAAATTATTCAAATTGTAAACGACAAATTTAACTCTACTATATTAACATAAAATAATTGAAATTCAAATAAATCCAAAAATTAACATTTTATTTGAGGGAATTTTAGGGTTTTTCATATACAAAATTCTTTAAGGCATAAAACAAATTCAAACTTTACTGCACAAACTACTAAAATGTGAAAAGTTAAAATTTCCACTAATAGATAGTTTCTTGCTTCCTTTAGATCTGATTTATGCCTAACATCTACTTCGGGCTTCTTCTTTTTGAATATACAACCATTCAATTGTATATAAGTCAGATTCAGAATTCAACGATTGGGGAAGAATAAGAATAGAAAAACGTATACACACACATATAAACCTATTACATTTTTTCCTTATGATTTGAATTCTTGAATCTAATCGACGAATAATACTGATGGAGTTTTTCTAGCGTTTCAAATATTTTATAAATAAAAATGAGGGGTCTAGCCTCTTATTTATAGTAGTTAGAACATGCTAGAACCGTAGGATTTAAGTCGGCTTAAAATAATAAAATCCAGGCTAATCGTGGCCTAACAAACCCTATCCACCTTTAACTAACCGGCTGGCCGCTCAACCTTAGGAGGTCGACCGCTAGCGGTCGCTTGGTTAAGGGGAGAGGGACGACCGGTCCCCTATTTTGGACTACGAATATCAGTTGTCGTTTGTTTTGATTTGTTTCCTCTTTTAACAACTAACGTTTTTGCCCAACATTAATTTTCCCTAACGTTAAAATATATATTACTTGTTTTAATTTTCACATTAACTTTATTAAATTTAAAATTTGAATTTGTTTGAATTATTTTAAATTCGAAAACTTCAAACGTCAATAACTTTTTCGTTTGAACTCTGATCGCAAAACTTTAAATATAAAAGTTGATCAAAAAATCGCCATGAACATAATGTTATAACTTTCATAATCAAATTCCGACGTCTGTATAATTTACATTTTTAGTTTTATTTTAATTAATTAATTTCTTATTAATTTTTATAAAGTGTTACACTACTATCAAGAAAGAAACCGACTTGGTGGTTGCTCTAATATTTAATTCCCTCTTGTTTGACTTCCAGTGGTAGAGATTTAGGGATGTCATCCCTAGAAATCTGAAATTATTTAAGGATATATATTCCAACGGTTTTGGGTTTCTTTTTGAAGAGAGAGGTCTAGGCATTGGATGCATTGCTTGATGATTGGTCTTTTCCTACTTGACAGTCAATAGAGCTTTCTTATTGGAGACCATTGCTAGGGTTTCCAGTGTGAAAGGGGAAACGCCATAGGATCAAGAGGATCTGGTGGTAGGAAGGGCGGTAGGAGGTTTACGACAGTCTTAGTCGGTAGATATAGCGGAGTTAGGGGGATGGAAGAAGGCGAAGGAGCTAAAAATGAAGGAAGAGGAGGTGGAGTAGGTAGAAGCGATCGTGGCTGGAAATTGAGTGGGACATTGAGGAGGGGTGGGTGCGGTGGTAGGGTAGAGGAGGCGGTGGAGGCAGGTTAGGGTTTGGGATGATATAGGAAAGGGAAGGGGACAAGTGGGAAGAAGAAGCCATGTGATGATATACTTGTTATATTGTAATATTATTAATTAAGTAATTAATTTAAAGCATATTAAATAGAAAATCCTTAAATAATATGTCATGTAGTAGTAATCACAATATGTTGTAATCGTGATAAATCTATAACATTAAAGTAACATATTATTTTAAATATTCCTATTCAAGATGTTCGAGAAATGATATTGATTCATCCATTGAGACTAGAGTATGTAATGCTCTCTAAATGTTGGATAGTGTATTACTCATGGCTATTGGGAGCATCAAGGGGTTATGTATTGATAATTATTGGATAGCTATGGAATGACTCATTTAAGAGTTTTTGGTTGATTAATATAACTAAGGTCAAATAGAGAATCTCGAAGTGATGATGCTACAATGCCCCCTCGACTTGAGAATACCATAAAACTTCAATGTGGACACTCCACTTTAATTATAGTCAAATTATGGCATGGAATCTATCGAACGACTATGTTTGGTGTATTGGAAATGAAAAACAATTCAATAGAGAATTAATCTCCTTAGTTATGTGTAGGGGTGGGCACGGGTCAGTTTGGTGCGATTTGAAGCCCAAACCGCTTCTACACTGCATCAAACGGTTAACCAAAAATACAAACCATTATACTAATCTTTTAAACGGTTCGATTTAATGTAATACGGTCCAGTTTTGGTCCAGTCTGGTCTGAACCCATATTAAATATAAAATAAGAGAATTACTTCCATCAACAATCAATTTACGAAGGCAACTGTGTGAAGCTTTTACACTTAAAGGTTAAAACAAATAATGTTATACTGAAATGAAAGGTTAGTTCTTAATTAAGTGAATATTTCAGTTTGACATATAGCTACAAGTGAGAATTATTTTAGTAGATTAACCAATCATCAACATTAATCAATGTATAATCATTAAGTAAAATGATTAGAACAAGATTATAATTAGCATTTATCTAAAAAATTGAGATGAAAAATATTATACTAAAACTATAACTTCTTCCTTTATGACAACGATTATTATTAACATAAGATGAAAATAGAATATATGTCGTTAGGTATAAAATGAGATAGGAGTTGCTTATAATTTTGTCACAAGATTACTAATATAAATATTTGGTTTGGTCCTGTTTAATTGGTCGGTTCAATCGTCCAAACCGCAACCGAACAGTATTGAAGTCGGTTGATCTGGTTTGGGGTATTTGCTTTGGTTAGAGAATTCTGTGCGGGTTTCTACACCATTTTTGCGGTCCGGTGTGGGCGGTTTCCATATAGCGATGCGGTTTATGCCTACCTCTAGTTATATGGGGTTAGTATTGTGACCAAACTTAGTCAAATCAAACTCAAAGTATCTGGTCAGAGTAGCGTGGTTAATAATAGTTATTATTATTGAACCAAGGACTTTGTATTTGGACTATTCGAGTTGAATATGGACGATGTTCAAATTTTACCCAAAACCAAATTCCATAAGTTTGAAAGTGATATAGTGTTGATGAAGAGAATTAGTGTAAATAATCGCTGCTATCGGGCACCGCTTATAAACTGTCCATACATACAAACCAAACTTCATTACCCATACAAGTGCATATAAACTACATCAAAAGCTCACTACATACATACCATCCTACTTCAAACAATCCACCTGCAGACTTATCTCCTCACCATCATCATCACAAGTTCAGCTCCTCCTTGCTACATTCCCTTCAATCCTCCCACTGCAACCTCCTCACATTTATCACCGCCATCAGACTAACATACCACTTCACATACAACCAGCCTCTGCCTACCAATCACCACAAAACTGCACCACTTCACTACCTTGTCAACAACCACTACTACCAAGTGAACAGACACCTCCCTACTCCTCCTAAAAACTGCTTCACATTGCCAATACATCCTTCACTACAACCCAAAATACATCAACCACCTCAGCTTCAGTGCCATCAACAACCCACACCAACCAACATTCAATACCGCAATCCACCAGTCTCCACTTCCACTCACATCACACTGCAACCTTCAATCGCCTAGAAAACCGCCTCTACAACCACCACATTCAACTTCCACTACCTTAATTCAGTACACAAATTGCACCTCAAATCTACCTAAGTCCAGCAACCGAAATCCTCTAACTGAACCCACCGTAATCACTTCAATCGCCAATTCCATTTGTAACCCGAATCAATTCGCGTTTTTATTTTCGAAGTTGCGTTCCTTGTTTTAATTTGAGAAATTGCGTTTATTTTTGTGTACTATGATTTTTGTTTAACAGAAGAAAAAAAGGGGTTGGTTAATTTGTAAAGATTTGCTAATTGGGCTTTGGGTAGTGGCGTGCATTATTATTTTTTTACTTCTTTTTGTTTCTTTGTCTGGTTTTTAAGCGAAGTATTTAAATTTGGGTTTTCTTTTACTTTAAATTTTTATTGAAGTTTACTTTAAACCAAAAAACAAGTTGTTTTCATTTGTTTTAGTTTCATTTGTTTTGCTTTTCATTTGTTTTAGTTTCTTCTTGATATATATATACACACACACACACACACACACACATATATATACAAAAAAATGTATATATCTTGTTATTAGTTTCAGGTTGCAAAAGCAGAAATTCAAAAGGAAGAATCGCTTGCTAGTTTGCTCTGCTTGCCGAATTGCTTGTTTAAAAAAAATTGCTGCTTTGAAAAAATAAATAATTTGCTAATAATTCTGCACGCTCTGGTATTGTGTCATTATCCCTTGTTTTAATTTGTTTTGCATTGTTGATTGCTTGCATTTAAAAAAAATTCAAAAACGAAAACCAAAATAAAAACAGATTTCATTCGTAGTTGCATTATTAATTCACGTTTAATTTCCGTTTTGCATTCATCTCATCTTGTTTTTATTTTCTAAGGGCAACACCCAAATCCACAAAAGGTGGGGGATTTCATCACCCCTTTCTTGGCCCACAAATTGCATTTCATCTTAGAATTTGGCTAATAATAATGGTTAGACTTTGGACTTAAGGGAGTCACGAGCTTACCTAGGGCTTAATTGTATCTTGACAAGTTGTCTTCTTTGAACAGTTTATTTTCTTGGTGTCTAGGCTACGGCAGAGAAATAATCATTTATAAATATTACGGTGATTCGTAAATATTATATTGATCGTTTCTATGAAGGTACTTAAATCTTCGGCTGCATTGCTATGGTGATTCATGGTACACCGATAACTCCTGCCCGTTACCTGGCTAAGAACTATTTTGTTGGATTAAGACAAAGTATGATTATACAATTTTGGGTTAGGAGCTACTAAGGATAGAAAATTTGTAATTAAGTCCTTGCATTCATTTAGTTGCATTAGTCCATGCATATTTAAAAAAAAAGAAATTCAAAATCAAAAACTAAAAAATTGTACAGTTTACTTAATTTAGTTCTTTTTTTAATCCAAAATAAGAAAAAATACATTTTTGAAAATGTCTGAATTTCCATACTCGCAAGAATTTTACAATAGTTGTGAAAATCAATATAATCCATATAGTTTCACATCAAACTCTTATGGATATTTTAGTGACAACTATTGTACAAACAATTCGAATTTTATGCCACAAAGTTTTCAAAATGATGACCAACCCTCAACTCTTGAAAATAGTATTGAAACGATTTGGTCTTTACTTGAACAATGAAATTAAATGATAAATAATTTGAGTAATTTATATCTGTGCAATAACTCAAGTCAAGAATTTCAAAATAATCAAAATATGAATTTACTTCAAAATTCAAATAATTTTGATTATAACCCATGCCAATTCAATTTTGAACTCCAAAATGAAGTTCAATATCAAAATGAAAATGGAAATAACCGTTTAAATGATTTTGGCAATGAGAATAGTTTTAGTCATGGTGAAAATTTTTACCCTCAACAATTTCAGGTTGAAAACTCTCAAATTAATAATTATAAAATTGATTTTGTTGAGCAATTGGATGAAATTCACAAAAATAACACGAATTTGTTGTTTGAAATATACATGAAACAACGTGAGAAACAAAATAAAATCCCAACGTGTGACGAGTCAAGTGATAATCCATCTTTTACCAAAAATGATGATTTTCAAATAACAATTTCTGAAATTGAAAACGACAATCTTAATGAAGTTGTTGAAAGTGCGGTAATTGATTTGGATTTCAATTCTTCTGAGGGTGAGAAACTCGATTTTAAATTTGATCTTCCTTCTTCTGACCAAAACGGATTTCAAATAATAACTTTACACCTTGAAAATGATGAAGTTGTGAATAATTCAACAAAGGAAGATGAATTTAGTGAACAAAATTTTTTTAGACTTTTCAAAGATGAGTTGTTGAATTTTGAAGGGATAGACTTAAATCACCATTTTGATTTTAAAATCAATAATTTTGAAATTATTTTGTCAATGATGAGTTTGAATTTAAATTTGGTGAAAATAAACTTGAACTTCAACCAATTGTTCTACCTACCCCAAAAATCATCGAAAATAAAACAACTCATACGATATTTAATAAAACGACATTCGTTTTTCAAAACCAACGTTTAATTTTGAAATCTTTTATGGTTTGGTTTTCTGTGCTTAAGCTATGTCTCTCATACTTGACGAGACAAATGAATTGGTCTTTGGAAGACCGTTTCATTTACTTTTTAACGGTATATTTTCTGATGTCGTGTAAATAATAATCATTTCATTTGCATGTAATATAGGTCATATTTTTTTCCTCCTTTCACTTGGATTGACTGTGGGGACACGATCAAAAATTAAGTGTGGGGGAGTCTCATCTTCATTTTTAATTTTTTTATGGTTTATTTTTTTGCATTTTCTCAAAATATAAAAAAAGACCTAATTTTTTTTTCTTTTTAGCATATTTACTTTTGAAGAAACACTATAGGATAAGTATATGTTTTTGGTTATTAAATTGAAAATTTTGAAAATTTATTTGTCTCAACAAAAATAAAAATAAAGTTTGATTATAAGTGACAATGGTTTAACTAGTATATAGGAAGGTTCATGGGTGTTAATTATGAAGTATAACCTAATTGAAATCTTTGTTTAAATGAGTGGTTGATTTAAAGTAAAGACAATAATGTTTTTGATCTTCTAAGTTAAGTGGTGTTAAGATGATGTTGCAAAACTCTCTCTTCATAAAAAAATAAACAAAAAAACTTTTTTTTTGTATATATGTATATATTTTATTAACACCTACAGTCGATAGGTGTACATACTTGTGTGTACACTCGCCACGCTCTATACTCTTCTCACTTAAGCCCATAAGGCTGTGCATGGACGGTATATCTGGCCTCAGTTTTCTAAGTTATGTGTATGTATATAAAAATTCTTTCATTAATAATTCCTATAGTCGATAGGTGTACACACTTGTGTGTACACTTGCCACGCTCTAAAATATTCTCATGTAAGCCCGCAAGGCAGTGCATGGACGGTATATCTGGTCTTAGTTTTCTGAGTTAGGTATATGTAAATATTGTTAATATTAATAAAAATTTCAAATAAAGAGAGAGTAAACAATTGAAATCCAAGCATTATTTTCACTTATTTGATTCGATTTGTTATTTAAAAGAAATAAAAATACCACTCTGCAAAACTTCGAAAATCAACTAAGGATTCATTTCATAGTTGCACTATGTTATCAATCGAAACAACTAGCCAAACTAGAGTCTAATTGTGATGATAACTTAATTTTTGTTGGATGTTTTGACGATCAAAATGACTTAAATTTCTTGATAATGACCAGAACTTATATTTAACTTATTCATGTCGATTTAAAAGTAAATTCTTCATTTGTAAATATTATCAAAAACTTGCATTCATATCCTTGTAAATAAATCTTTCATTTGGGAATTTTTCATGTTGCATTTGGGTTTTGTGGTTAGTATCCGCTGAAAACCCTCACGAGACAACACTCGTCCTACTAGGGACACCTAGAGGTTTAAGGGCTTGTTGCATACGCTCAATCCAATCGTGCTTCCTACGAAAATGGATTTATCTTAGTTTTAGTTTATTTGAGGACGATTAAAAAGATAGGTGTGGGGGTATTTAATGTATACATAAATGTGCATATTTTTACTTCCATATTTAATCTACTTTTATTTTAAATAAATGTCATAATTAGATGTTTTTACATGTTTAAAACAAAATTTCAAAAATGCTTTCAAGTCATCATTCATGCATCTACATAGGGGTAAAATGGTAATTCTGTGTGTGATTTAATTTGAGAAAATTCACTTGCACATTTTATTTATATTTGTAGGAATTTGGATGGAAAATGGAAGAGGCTTCATGTATGTATGCATGCACAAAGGATGGAAGACAAAAGAATGAAGAAATAAATGAATTCCTACAACATGGATGACCCCATCTACCCACTAACCATAAATCAAAATTAAGAGCTAATGCATATGTTAGTGGGGATGAAAGGCACATGCGCATTTAATGGAGGATTAAGCTCATGCAAATGATTATTTGGAGGTTACATTTCCTAAAGGGCAATTCAGACAGCTCCATAAAATATGGATTAGGGTTTTAGGCATGTATAAGTACCCCCTTATGTTTCATGTAGAAAACTCTTACCTTCTCTTTAGTTAGTTTAGTTGTAGCCACAAATTGTAAAAATATACTCTCTTTCTCTCTTTAATGGCTTCTTAGCCTTTTACTCTTATGTAATTTTATTTATGCAATTTAATTTCATGCTCTTTTAATTATTGTTCTTTACTTTATGCAATTAGTGTAGTTTTATTTCATGCAAGTAGATTAGATTTATTTACATGCAATAACAAAATTGGATATTACCAAAAAGATGTGAAAGTGATAAATTCAACCAACTTGTCACAACACTAGCTAATATGATGTGTGAGCATTAATATTCGAATTATTCGATATTGATCACCGACTAAATTTACACATTTGAGTCACACAATCGTAATGATAAACACTTCGAATAACCACACGATTTAATTAATTTATAATCATCGTAAACTAATAAATTTATTAATATTTATGAAATATTAATTTTTTGGATTTGGGTTTTTAATGCCATAAGTTATGTTTGCGCCTATTGATTTGCGACATCGATAAAATATTTAAATTGGATTTAAATATATTAATTGCAATGGGTTTAGAAATCTTTTGAGGCCTATAATGCCTTCTTAAATGGTCAACCAATGTTTTAATTTTGAATTGATAAGGCTAAAGAATAACTAAAGGAACGTTAATCATCTCTAGCCTTTAATTATCTTTTATTACATTCTTAAAAGATTTACATTCATTCAGTCTTTTGACCTCTCCTCCCCACCCTACCATGGTCAAAATTTCATGGCACCACGGAAGAAACAATCTCATAAACAAAATCCAAATTAAATCAAAATAAAAGGTTTTTGTTGTCAGTATTGATTCTTGCAAAATCTAGAGGTCGATTCAATCGAATCTAGGAGTTGCATTCATCTTTTAAGGTGCAATTTTTGGCTACATCTTAGGGTACCATCCTGATTTGGTTTAAATATCTCTATTTCTCATGTTCGCGTGGCTTAGATTCTATACATGATACATCTCATATATTTGTATGTTCATCTTGCAATATAATTTAGATCCCTTTTGCTCACTTCTATTAATTCTCTATTCATCAAGTTGATTTAATTTAGATACCCTTTTGTGCTACATCTCAATTGACTATATATTCATTATGATAATATATTTTAGATCCTTTATCTCATTTGATTATTGTTGATATTCTTTGTATAATTTAGATCTGAATCATTTTTCGACGAATTTACATGTGCCTAAGTTATTTGATTTTTTTGTTATTGTTTTGGAAATTATTGTTAAAATAATAATTCAGATTGAAAACCATTTAATTAGGTGATATAATTTTATAACATTGTATACACAAACATAATTAAACCGTATATGTTGATCACTTGAGCTTGCCTTAAAAACTTATTTCTAAGTTATATGGTCACTAACATAGTTCCTTTGGTTATTGTTTATATACAAGTAAAGGTTGTTTCAATCTATATTTCATAATTGGACTTTTATGTCAAACATAAATCTTTTGTTTTATTTCTAAATCAAAGGTTTGATTTAAATTTTTAACTTTAAATTTAAACACATACACACAAGCAAACACATATAATAAATTACAAACTTTACATATGTATGTTGTTCTAAATTTAAAAAATAAATTGCAATCATTTATATATGGATACATATATGTTTATGTTGTTTTAAGTTAAATTCATAAGTTTGATTTTATAAAACTGTAAAAATTAATTTCAAATTCTTCCTTGATTGAAACTAAATTTATAATTGTTAATTTAGGTATATGTGTGTGTATGTGTGTGTGTATGTGTGTGTGTGTGTATATATATATATATGTATATAACAAAATTTCAAATAACAAAGGCATATGTAAATAGACAAATAGGTATGTTGCGATGTATATCTCAACAACTACATACGGTCACATCAACCATGTACACTTCATATTTGTAGCATGTGCATCATACACATATAAGTGTATTTAATACACTTTAAAATTAAAACTTACAAAATAAAATTTGCAAAGAAAATAAAATAAAATAAAGATTTTTTTTAAAGTATTTTAGATCAAATCTAGTAACCCTTTAGACCTCATAGGCCTAATAGATCAAAAATAGGATATATTTTGAAATCTACATATTTCACTTGCTTCTGACTGACCCGATTCCTTCATGAAAAACCCTTGCCTAACTGGTGCAAATCACCTAGAAACCTATGCTTAACTAGTTATTAGAAACTGGTACGTGAATGGAATGATCGCTACAAGATGCCATTGTAATACATGTGCTTAATCCCATCACCCAAGGTTTGCTAACACAAGGTCAAACACCTCTAACACGAATGACTCTATGCAAAATGTATAAGTTATGAGCTCGGTCGATGCTCATTACTTGGAAACCACCCAATCCTACTTGAACACCAAATCCAAGTCACACTTCACCGACCAACTCCACTCAACTCAAAAGCCTATGCATCAAGTTCTAATGATAGCATTCTCAGTCGCTATTTATCAACTAAGGTTACCCATACAAGGTTAAAATTTACAAAAGAATTTACCTGCAAAGAAAGGTGTCAAGTTTAGCCTATCTACCAAGTTACAGAAATATATGAATATATAGCTCTAGCATCGGAAAGAACATAAGCAAGTACTTTATAAATAAATTATACCTTGCTACATGAGCTTCTTTCCCTTCTCTTGAGCACTAGGCCCGTTAGGTCCCCATATCACCTGTAAGGCATAAGTCATCACCACATCCCACCTTTCGAAATTATAGAAAAATCATTCTTCAAGTGACTAAGATAATTGCAATTGAAGCACTATGCTTTGCCTTAGCTGCATGGCACTCTATAGCAAAATGCCTCTTTATGCCGCAAGAGAGGCACACTATATCAACACTCCTCTTTGCATAAGCTTGATCTTTCCCTATATCTTGGCCTTTGGACCTCAGTTCAAAATTTGGTTTGCTTTCCACCTTTGTTACCTCCGTCGGTACTTCGCGGGTGCTCTCATGAAGAAGAGCCATCTCCACGAGACTCTCAAAAGTGGCCCTTGTTGGGATACGACTAAGCAATGAATCTCTAACTGATACATTAAGACCCTTAGCAAACTTCCTTGCCTTCTTCAATAGAGTATTAATAATCAATCCCAAATTTAACCAAAAGGTTAAATTGGTTAACATACTCCCTCACTGAAGAGATACTCCGCTGCAAATAGATGAAACACTCAAGTTGCATGCCCTTCTCAGTCCAAAAATAAATTGAGACTCAAAGTGACGTCTAAAATCAATCCAAGTCATGACATGCTCATCAACCTCCTCTACTACTTTGTCTAACCAAGCCAATGCCTCCCCCTCAAGATGCTGGGAGTAATCCTCCTCATAAGAACAACCTCTAAGCCCACATTGGCGAAATCCTTCCCACATCTACGTATCCAAGCTTATGTCTCGACTATAGTCGCAGAACCAAGATATGGCTTCCTCCCAAGGCTAAGAAAATCCCAGCATAATTTTGGAAATCCAAAGTCAATGGAGCAAGTAATGCTGGTGCCTCAAGGGCTACATCATCTCCAACACATACCATTGTTGCTAATATGTCTACGGGTGACGAAACATCTCGTGCGGCAGCAAATAGTCTCTATACTAATCAGGTATCACTGCTTGTGTAGCCACAGCCGCTTAAGTACCTCGTCCGCTCACACTAATAGCCTAAAACGAAGATACCTTAGCAACTTTCGATAGAAACAAATTGAAGGGTATGATATATATAATGAATACAGTATTATATAGCAGAAAAATACAAGTATGCTCTCTCAACATATGCATGCCTACAAGGTTACTTAACTTAAACTGATCTACCAGGCCCTAAGTGTTGAACCAAGTGCTCTGATATCAATTGTGATGACCTGCCCTTCGTAATACCATGAGTTAACATCGATGAGTCGCTTAGCTCCTCTAGTCCACCTTGACTACATCGGTCCTCTTTCGGAGTTCATTAGTTAATGTTTTAGAAGGGGTTCCTTATGTAATCAAAAACCGATTTCGATACGAAACCCATTCTTTTGCGCATAGATTTCCATGGAGCAACTCACTCGACCCGACCTCTTCTCACACCCAAAAACGTACTCAACTGACCTTCTTGCCCCATGTGTGTTGTTGCACCTCCTTATTCCCGCTTATGCATACACACGTATAGAAACACGCCTATACTTCACCAATAACATTTCGAGCTTCATCGGTACGATTACTCGATTCGACAGCTTCTCATGAACCTTAGTGCACATGATTGTCGCTCTATGTACATGAGATGATTGTCGATGTGCAGATACACGCGCTCGCACACATACATACATTCAAATGCATGTGCACACATGCGCGCGCACACACACACACACATATATATATATTTACACAAATATACTTATATATATACACACATAACCGCATACAATAATTCTAATCATAATTCATGAATTGTCTTGATTATTATATATCTTTGAATACACGTATACGTATACTTATACATATACATATAAATCACCTATATTTAAGTAAGTATCTCTTAATCATTTTATAAAATCTTATAACTCTTTTATAAAATATTCCATTCATTCATAAAATCATTTTTTCACTTAAATAATAATTATAAATACTAATTAAGCTTCATTAAGCTGCTAATCACTTTAATAATAAGTATAGAGCTCTAAACTCACTTAATTAGCTTACTAACTTCTCTAAGTCATCATTGAGATTTTTAATAATAAAGTGCTAATATAACTGTGTTTACTAATTAAACATAAGCTTGAATCATCACATATCATTCATTAAGCAACCATTGAAAATTATGTTACTTAATAACTCTTCTAAAACCAATTCAAATGGTTTAGTTAATACTAACAATGATATATTAATATTTATCACTTAATTAGCCTCAAATCAATCCATAACATAAACCCCATAACATTTCATAGCTTACTAACTTCTTTAGAAGTCATAATTAACATCTCTAATGAATAATGTGTCAATGTATCATATTTACAACATAAATATAAGCTCAATTTATCCTTATCATTCTCTAAATTACTTCACATAACTCCATAATCATATAAACATAAATCCATGAAGTATAGCAATTAATATAGATTAAGAATCATCTGACTCGCCTCTTTTTTTCAAATCAAGCTCTAAATCAACAAAAACCAAATCTTAGCTCTCTTGAAATTTGAGACGAAGCTCCAAACTCCACTTCAAGCCAACCTATTGAAGGATTTTGTGAGAAATTAGATAAGAAGAATTGTAGTGATTTTATTGGGATTATAGGCATTTATTCAAGCTTGGATCAGAAGATATAGAGTTTAGGCTTAAGGAGCTGTTATCAACGTTTTTCTAAAGGAATTTGTTATTACAAGCCGTGATGCCGAAAGTATGAAAAGTATGTCGCACAAGGATATCCTAAGGATGTCGAACTCAAAGGCCATATGAGTTATCACATCTACGAACATTAAAAAATCACAAATAGACGATATTGAACCTATGAAGATAAGGTTGTTGAATACAGAGCATTTTGAACTTATGAAGGTGAAAATAATAATCTCCTACAATAGCAAAAGGCGATGTCGAACTTGTAGATAGATAGAGATATAAAATTTAATGGCATAAAGCATCTCGCACCAGTAAAAGCAGCATATGATGTCGCATATCATCGGGGCAGTGATGATATCGCATGATAGCATATCGTAAGCCATCAATGTGAGAAAGCATACCCTATGTCACCAATGTCGTGCCACATCAATGAAAAAGGCGGATGTCGTAAACTATCAATGAAAAGCAAATGCCGCAGGCTGACAAGGTGATAAGGATATTCAACAGCTATAGTATGGCACTAATATCATAAATCAGCGGCGTTATAGAAGGATAGCTGCATGTTAACAATATTGAGGGATGTCGAATGCCTATCCTTAATGGATATCGTAACTTACCAATACAGCAAAGGATGCCATAAATCATCAACATCCAAAATGATATCGAACATCTTCAAAACAAAGCATGGTGCTGAGAGCATCAAGATAGCTGGTGATGCCGAATGTCAAGCATTCCGAAAGACATGTGGCAGCTATGCTGTCCATCTCCACTCCTATAAATACAGACCTAATGGCAATGAATAAGGGGCGAATCTTTTCTTTCTCTCTTTTTCAAATTAAAGATCGTAAACGCTAAATTGAATTGGGGCAAAATCAAGAATTGATTTGTAACATTTGAGACTTATGAACAAAGACTTGGACTAATAATTTAGCATAGCCTATTTCCTTCATTTTGTGCATAATCGAACTTTGAACCTGTATATGACTAACTTTGAACTTGAACTTGACTTTAGGCTTATAAATAGCACAAGGCCGTTTAAGCCCTTGTTCAATTTAACGTTATTTCACTTATTGACTATCTTGTCTATCAAACATACGAACAATGGATTGTGCCTTATGTAACTTGCTTATTTTGCTCATTAACGAAAGATTAATAGACTATTGCACATTTAAGCAACTTGCATATTTTTCCCTTGGACACGTAACATGGTTTTTGGCCAATTCTATAACAAAGCCAAAAAAACCCAAGGGCATCATGGGGCATTTTGGTTGATATCATCTTGTATTAAGTCTTGAATGGTGAGCCAATCTTTGGTTTAATATCGTCATCACAACCCTGCAAAACAATACCATATTGAACAACATCATGGATGTTAAACCAAATGTTGGCTCAGCATGGCATCATGGATGTTATACCAATGTTTAGTCTAACGGGAGTGATTAAGAAATTGATTAGGGAATAAAGAAGAAAAAATGTCCTTAAATGAGAAATAAATGAAGAAGTTTGCCACTTTTAAGTTAGCTAATGGGTATTAGCCCAAATTCATTTCATCCAAACAAAATCACTATTCACCTCTAAAACTTATTGATTCCAAACACAGCCTAGCTCATGCTCATTTTTCTCATGACAGAAATGCTATCTCAATAGGAAAGGTCTTGAACTCCAATTCATTTGTCTTCAAACTCGAGTACTTAAGACATTCAATTAATTAACGATTTAATATTTAAATATCCAATCATTAAAATCGTGTGTTGTTACGGTAACTACATTTTACAAACTCCTATGTGTTACCACAAAATTAACCATAACCCGAAAATAAAAATTCAAGTGTATATTGTAAAATAGAACAATAATGAGAGAGATGAACCAAGAACATCTACAACAGGTCGAGTCTACATCAAACAACTGTCAGTGTGATCTTATAGCTTGGTACAAGTTACTGATATCAATGACAATGTTGGTCGATGGTTTTTAAAATGTGCAAGTTTTCCCAATGGTTTTCAGTTTAAAGAATCGATTGATGACGATTTTCCTCCTAAATTTGTTGAATACGCTATATAATTGCATGAAACAATTGATCCCTCAATGAACTGGTAATGAACATTGAAGCTAATTATTGAGAAGTAATAAAACAAATCGCTCATTAACGAGTCAGTAGGAATGTCTGGACTACTTTATTCGTGTATCAATGTATCTTTTCTATATTTATCATTTTGAAATTTCTATGTATCGTACTATTAGTTTGTAGACGATTAAAGGCCACATCATGTAATAAAACTTGATTTTATAGCATACATAGCAAAAGGTAACAAAATAGAACATAGAACATAAAGTCTAGAATACAAAAATACGTGATAATAATAAAAAGGAACACAATAGAATATTTGACATATAACATATAACATATATATATATATATATATACGAGTAGTTTGGCACGTGCGATGCACGTGCGCATGAGTAATTGATATTAAAAACACCGTTTGTAAGGTTTCTTAGATCTTAAAATATGACTTTGAAGTATATGTAATGTTGTTTTTTACATATATACATTCACAAATCAACCGTACATTACATACGTACGTACATATGGAAAAATTCACATTATATTCACATTATGTATAAGAATATTGATATTGGAACTAATATATATACATAATTCTTACCATGGTGCATAAACTGGAATTACATAGTGTACAATGATGAACATTCTTAAGATATATTACTAAAATGCATGTGGAGTTCTGAATTTGCGCTAGTTCTGAAATTTATTTCATGCTAGCATCTAACTACTACCTAGCACATGAAAAATGACTAATAGAATAGGACATAAGGAGGGAACACATTGTTAGTCAAGTACTTTATTAATTTGATTACCATGAGTAGCGGATTTAAAGAAAAATACATCAATAAGTTTTTATTTAGAAAAGGAAAGAGAAATTGAGGATACATGTCAAAATAATATGTAGAAATGCAAAGTTAAATCTGTTTGGTCTTACAGCCAAAATCTTAACAAAGAATAAAATAACTATTATATCATGGGGGCACATAATACAATCAACAGAAGCATAGTATTTCCCCTAACTTCATGCATGACTACTATGTTATAACTTTGCAAAAGCTCTAATATCCTTTAGGGATTCTTTTCCAAAGGAAAAAGGGAACCAAATCTAATACTACAATTCCAACATGGCCCCATTAGGACTGAGAAAGTTTGTGGAGGCTGCATTGACAATCATGGTCCTTTTCCAAGTCTTGGTCGATGCTATCATGCTAGTTACACTGATGAATGATAGTTGAAGGGCTGGAACCTATTTAAAAAGTTAACAGTAAAATCAATTGCATGTGAACATACACAAATCACAACGGATAAGTAAAAACAGGGTTTAAGTGATAAAATATAATTAAGATTTCACTGATACACAAAATGGCATATCGATAAATATTTGCAGAAAAATCGATAAATTTTCAAATGTATGAACTGCAAATATTTGCAGGGAACTCTGCATATATTTGCGAGTTGTCTGTAAATATCTACTTCAAAAAATACAAATTTTTTTTAATCATAGAAACATGCAATTAATATTCAGATTTAATTTAAAAAAATGATTTTGTTACTGAAATTAAAATTAGGAGTATAATTTAAAATATGTTTTAGTGAATTGTTTTTCATGTTCCAAATCTGAAAGCCTACCTAGAACTATCACACAATTCTATCTTTGAACGTTTCTACTGTATAGTTTGAGAAGCTAAACAAATGCCGACATGCAACTGATAACAATCATTCTTTACCCAATGGATTTGGTTGGAGATGAATTATAATCAGGTGATGGGTTCAGTGTATGTCCATCAGTTTGGATATGAACGATAACCAATACAAAAGCATTAACTGTTTGTGACAGTCCATCAGTTTTATTTTTCAACTAAAGGACCAAAAGATTTGCAAATGTTCTTGATTTGGCATTGCTAGTAAATGCAAAATTTTCCGCTCTTCTATTCTACAATTATAACCAACATTATAAATGTAAGGAAGCAATAAGAAGGCACAACACATCAATAAAAAATTCTTATAAAAGAAAATGGTTGATAAAGTTTTCTCATCATAAAGAAATGAGGAAACTACTTACCATATAATCCATATATGATAATATATGAGGTTCCAGTGTCTTTTTGGCTATTAGGAAAAGGTGTTGATAATTTTATTTCAACGTTGAATTCGATTAAAAAAAATAACACCTGATTTCATGATGGATAATACAATAAGGGTGAAGTTACATAGAATCATTATCTAGGAAAGTTATAATAAAATAAATTATAAGCACAGTGACTGTCTTTTGCATTTGTGTAAGACTGATAATTCTTTGCTGTTTTTTTTGTATTCTTATAAAAGTTAAAATTGATCTTTGATCATTTAATGTGTCATTAAAGACAGAATGTGTCATTAAAGACAGACTATTATGTTGAATAAAAAATAAAAGGATCTTGTAACTTAAATATTAAGCTAACATTCATATTAGTGCTACAATTGAATATGAGACAAAAAAATAGTATATGGTAAATTAACAAATCACCTAAATAGATGATCAGCCTTTTTGTGGCAACTAAATATGTGAAAAAATATATGGTAAACCAAGCAAATCAATATATTCAAAACAAAAAACATTGTGAGGGAAATGCAAAAAAAAATTCCAAAAGGATGGCACAATCTGATTTATCTTTTAGAAAAATGCAAGTTAATTGGTTTGATATATTTTTGACCCATATCAAATATTCGAGAGAAATCCTGGAGGAAGCAAGGGACAACAATGATTATAAGCAATTTCATTAAAGTGCAAAAATCATTCTCTTCCTCTCTGTTGCTCGACATTTTGAGACTGAATCAGCTAAAGATAGCTATAATTCTATATATAGTTTTATTTTTTATAATCAAGTGACATGCTTATTCATAAATTATATCATTCAATTTAACTGGCAATATGATATGTAATATAATCAACCAATTTCTTCCATTAAAATGATTAACTCGCAATGTAAAATGGTCCCGTAATAGTAAGATGCCAGAATAATATAGTTCTGGAAAGTATTATCTCTCATTTTCTCCTATGTCTTATGTCCAAACGAAAACTACGTGTCTCTTTAAGTTA
The DNA here is from genome assembly GCA_030737815.1 of Allium fistulosum. Lineage (NCBI taxonomy): Eukaryota > Viridiplantae > Streptophyta > Magnoliopsida > Asparagales > Amaryllidaceae > Allium > Allium fistulosum. The sequence continues at coordinate 620,666,880 of CM060906.1, forward strand.
GCCCTTTAACTTTGTTCAATCATGGTTGCTGTATATCCATTTCAATAATGGACAAAATAATTATAACATAGAAGCAAATCACAACTAAACAAACAGCAACTAAACAGACCACAGCTAAATGATATTGTCAGATATTAGGTAAGATTTAGCTTAAAAATATAAATCAATAAAATTTATAAAACATGCACCTTTAAATTAGTTCAATCGGGGTTGCTGCATACCAATTTCAATCATCCTGCAATCTTTGAATTTCGAATTATAGAATGCCATGAGTGCAAACTGATAATGCAAGCTTCGATTGCAAATGCTCAATTTCCAGTTCTTTGCAGTACAGCTTATCTCTCAATAATTTACTCAATAAACATCATGCCTTCAATCCAATTTCCAGCTTATTCTATTATATTTTTTATTTTAAAAAAGATAAACCATAAAGGATTTAACAATTAGTAACCAATAAAAATCAAATAATTTTAGTTCAGTAAAGGTTGATCGTACCTCGGGTGATTAATCTTTATATTGCTGCTTTGATGTGAAACATTCAGTGGCTTGTGACCTACAATCTGCTAAATCTATATTGGCCTTCTCATCAGCAACCTTAGCCACTGCTAACAAATTGACTGCTTTCTATCACACTTGCCCCATTTGCAACCTACTTATCAAACTACCATTACTTTTCTTGCCAAGCTCGCCAAAAAATGCCGGCCTTAAATCATAAAGCTCTATCTAGAATAGAAATAAACAATACATGAGAAACAAAATAATGATATGTAGCAAGCTTGGTTTGAAAATCCATACTTTATTCTTTGCTACTAAGATGGTTGAGGCATTCAATATAGCATAATAAAACTCAATTTTTTCTTAACCCATTCACACCTTCAAATTATATATTATATGTGCTCAGTGTATAAAACAAAACAGTCAAGCAGTTTGTCAACAAAACTATAAAAAAATTGACTAAAATAATCCAACTAAATTGAATAAAATTAGGTTCAATTAGGCAATCATGTACCTCTAACTAAATCAGGCAATCCATAAAACTAAGAGTAATCAAGCGTAAATGCCAAGACAATAATATAACGCACATATAAATACAATAAACAAAAGTTTCATGAATTTTGTACAAACGCATCAGAATTCGAAAACGTTCGTACGGAGAGTCGATTGCTTAATGATGATAAAATTAGGGTTTTAGATTGTACCTAGTATAAGAGCTGAGTAAAACCTTGGGAAAGTCGTTTGCTGCCATGGTTCAACTCAATTAGGTTGAGCTATCGATTTCGAATACTTCGATTATCATATCGATCCAAAAATTAATCTACTTATCGTTAACTGAATTATCGCCTGCTTCATTTTTTCATTTTTTGACCAAATTTGCTTTCCTTCTTGTAACGCCCCACTCTGAGACCCACTGTAACAAAGAGTATTACGGGAGTAATACTGTTTGTTAAAGCGGAGAATAGAGTATAGTGAAAGCGACCATTTGTAATCAAGCTATAACTATCTACTGAACACGTCGAAAGGGTGGTATCTATTTTTTTTCAAGTGGTTCGACATATTCAATAAATATTTATAACGAAATTACAATGGCTAAAGATCTATCAGAATAAGCATAGTAATAAAATGATAAAACATCACAGAATAGAATCACATAACAGATATAAAATCCCAGAACAATACATCGTCAACACAGATCCAAATACTATAAGTGGGTACAAAGCCACTGCCCACACATGTGAGTCAAAAATATGTACATATCAAAGTCTGAATAATAACAGAGTAGCGGAATAGTGGACAAATAAAAGCGCTATCTATAAGCATAGCAGATAATGTCCAAGCGGAAGCACAGAAGCTAAGTCCAGAGACCTAACCTGAAACAACTCGGTCTGACCCGAGCGAAAACACTCGGGTCAGGCTAGCTAAACAATCAGTATTAACTGAGATATATAATAATGCGGTACATAAATAAAACAGTACTTATCCAAAGAGAAGTATATTATGAACCACATGAATATAATGACGATCCCTAATCATCAATAAACAATAAAAATCTCCAAAGAGAAATCAACACCAAAGTGTAGAATAAATAAAATCGCCTCATATCATCGGCGTAGCCAAAGCTATAAAAAGATGCCCATAGGCAATAATCCCAAGAGTGACCAGAGTCTGTAATCAATGCCCAAGCAAAGATCGATGCTCCAAAGGGCAATGGGGATATACTGAAAAGTCAATGAAATCCAACACTGAAAAGCAGTGTCCAGAGACACTGTGAATCCACAAGGTAATCGCACTTACATCGTATGATTCCATAGAACCAACACCGAATGGCGGTACTCGAATGGATGTAAAAATCATCAAATAATACCAATATTGCACGTGCACCGACCAGAGTCGTTGTTGCCAAGTACTGTAGAGTTGTGATCGATCACTCGCACAGATGCGGAACGCGCGAGACGGCAAGATCCTTCCCAAAAGGATAAAGGCCCAGAGGCGCATGCCGAAAAAATAAACTGCTCCATAGAGCAGGTGTCTAGAGACGGTTGCCCAGAGGCGTGGTGACCCAAAGGTCCAGTACTGGCCGCCCAAAGGCTAATGTGTCACCAACTTCTTGGAGAGGAACCCGTAAAGTGTTAACAATGAGTCCCATACCCCACGTTCGCACTAAATGGTTTACTAACCAATAGCAAGCTCACACTCCAAACAATAAAAAGTCCACCTCGTATCATCGGTAAACTAGACCCAAAGGTCAAAACGATCAATCGAATAGGTCGGGGATTAGCCGGAATGGAAATACACACGGTTCCATAGGCCGGAGATTTCCGAACCGTTTAAGCACCTTTCCACTTCGCTCGACGTGCTAAAAAGTGAGTGTGAGATTTTTATTATAGAAAATAATGGTGCGAAACGGATTTATAATTGATTTTGAAATCACTTTAAAACGGCTTTTGAAAACTCTCCTATTATGGAGTAATTAATTTAATAATTAAAAATAATATTATATAATAATTTATAAAGCCATTTAGGAGTGAAAAATCCTTTGAAAATAATTCATAAAACCCGTGTACGAAATCTAGAGACAAATCTCAAAGAAATCAATAAAACCAGAAAATCACTGAAAATATTCTAAGTGTTGGAAAATAGTCCAAAAATGACGCGAACCCAAGTTCGGAAAATTATTCGGACTAGCAAACTGAATTCGAATGGCATGAAAATTGGTATACATATAGTCCAACATCCCTGCTCCAAATTGCAAAAAGAATCGGGAAATTCCGACTTGAAACGAAGAAACGGCATCGTCTCAAAGTCGGACAAAAATCATAAAACTTTACTGTGTCAAAACAGTGTAAAGGTCCCACTTCGACGACATGGTCGAAGGGTCACATGAACTCAGATTTTGATGAAAATTTGCAGGAGCGTAGTAAAGTACTCCTACTTTGATATGCAATAATAATGGTTCGGTTTCGACTTGGAACGAAGAAACGACAATGTTTCAAAGTTGGTCCGACGATAACTGAAAATGATCACTATTGTAAAACAGTTTCTGGGTGCTACTTCGGCAATAGAAACGAAGTATCTAATGCACCCAGATCTAAACCAAACTTTGCATGGTTAAAGATCTCGATCTCATCTTTTTAACGAGACCAAAAACGATGAAATCCGACAAAGGATGAGCCCGGGATGGCGTCGCAAAGTCGGGGTTCTACGCTGAAAACAACGGGAGAAAAGAGACTAAGGCCTATAGCTATGCACTAACTGGACAGAGATGAAAAACCACAATTTTGGCATAGTAAACATCAAATTCAGGAAAAATGAATAAAATGAAAGTTGTAGCTTAGTTTCTAAGCTTTCCGGAATGACCAAGATCATCAAATTCCGATCAGAGATGAAAATTCTATGACTAAAACAATTCTCAGATCTAAATTTTATATCACTGTCGTTGTGCTCTCGGAACAGTGGTAAGAATGCACAGTTTTGACCAAATTAACTTCGAAATTTCATGAAACTCAAAACATGAAAGTTTTATCTCTAAATCTAAGCTTTTCAGAACATCCAAAATTATTAGATTTGGATAAGAAACGAGTAACTTATGACCAAATCAATTTCATGGTTTTATTTTATCAACCCTGTGTTTGTTGTGAGGTCAGCGACAAACATACGTGATTTTGACCATTCAAACCACAAAATTAGGCAAAGCTCAAAACATAAAAGTTATAGCCTACAGAATAAGCTTTCTATAACTTCAAGAAAATCTTAATTCCGATTTAAGATGAATGAGATATGTCTAATTTACTAACAGCAATAAACTAATTATAATTTCAGCTAGCATATATTACAAATACCTTATGTGCACACCCCAAAATGAAAGCAAAGATGATCAAGGAGCTATGATTCACATGTTACATAATAAAACATGTGTTACTAACTGATTGCCGAAATCAAAAGATGATTAAACACATATTAGAAGAGGTTTTTAGCAATATATCTCTCTAGAAAGCAACAAAGACTACTATAGCATCAACCCAAGTTAGCAAAAGATGATTAGGAGGCTATAAGATAAAAAAACACATAAAACATGTGTTACCAAATTAATTTCAAAAATAAGAAAGATATAAAAATGGATTTGAGGTGGGTATTTGCATTACCTTTGCATAGAATGACTTGCATAAGCTAAAACTAGAAGAAGATGAAGATAGAGGCCATTTTTGTTATGAAAGCTTTAGGAAATGATTAGGGTTTTGATTAGGGTTGAATGAATGAGGTTTGGAGGGTTTGAGATGATTTATAGAGGAGGTTTAGGGTGGGTTATTGGGCTAGGTTTAGTAACCCAATAAGAAGAGAGTTATTTACATGTTTTTTCCAAAATTAGTCTAAGTGTTCATATATGTTCATAAAACTCATTTTTCTTATCCAAACCCGTTTTAAAATCTCCCCTAAAATATTTAACTTTCCAAAAATAACATTTTATCCTCATTTTAAAATCTCATATTTCCCATTTAATTAAAATAGCCTTTTTCAATTAAATTTTGTTATTCCAAATCCTTTTATGCTTCATTAAAATAAATAAAAATCCTAACTTTTATTTATTAATTGGTAATGCAAATCCCGGGTTGTTACAGACTCCCCCTTAAGAAAATTACGTCCCCACAATTCCTTAAGATAGATGTCGTCTATAACGTCAAATCCACAAAAGAAGTGATAGTGATAAAATAGAGAATTCTCACCCGTAGAAGAAGATGGGAGAAAGTCAGGATAAGAGCGCTCGATAGATTCTTTGGTCTCCCAAGTGCAGTCCTTAGGATTCCGCGACCATTGAATCTTCACGAGTGGAACCTCTTTGTTGCAAAGGCGTCTAACCTCCGAATCAAGCACACGAAGAGGTTGCTGCTCCAAAGATAAATCAGGTAAGATCTCTAAATCAGGCACAGCATGCGGCTCAATGATAGAATCAGGGTCGCGGACACACATGCGAAGCTGGGAAACATGGAACACGTCGTGCATTCCAGAGAAGTGAGCAGGTAGAGCCACACGATAAGCCACGGGGCTAATGCGTTCCGTAATAGGAAATGGTCCAACATAGCGAGGAGCCAACTTCCCTGTAGAGTTGAAACGCACAACCCCTTTCATAGGAGATATCCGAATAAAGACATGATCACCAATGGAGAACTCAAGAGGCTTCCTACGGTTGTCCGCGTAGGATTTCTGACGGTTCTGCGCCTCTTTCATTCTCTGATGAATAAGAATACTCTTCTCAGAAAATTCCCGAACTGAATCTGGATCAAGAAGGTGCTTCTCACCAGATTCTAACCAACAAGCAGGTGAACGAAATGGCCTTCCGTAAAGAGCCTCGAAAGGAGCTATGCCAATACTAGACTGAAAGCTGTTGTTGTAGGAGAACTCTACAAGCGGTAAGTGATCCTCCCAACTACCACCGAAATCCAGAATACAACAGCGCAAAAGATCCTCTAAAACACGATTCACCCTCTCCGTCTGACCGTCGGTCTGAGGATGATAAGCAGTCGAGAGATTCAGCTTTGAGCCCAAAGCTGACTGTAGGCACCTCCAGAAGTGACTAGTAAAGATAGTGTCTCGATCACAGACGATAGAGCTAGGAATGCCATGAAGTCGAACGACTTCCTTCACATATAGCTTGGCAAGCTGAGGAGCAGTCCGAGTGGACTTAATAGGAATGAAATGAGCTGATTTGGTCAAGCGATCGACGATTACCCAAATAGAAGTATGGTCTGACCTCGATCGAGGCAGACCGTCAATAAAATCCATGGATATCTGATCCCATTTCCACAATGGAATCTCTAGCGGCTGAAGAAGACCAGATGGACTCTGATGCTCAGCTTTGATCTGTTGACAAGTCATGCAACGGCTTACATAACTTGCAACATCACTCTTCATGCCCTCCCAATAAAATAGGCGACACATGTCGGCATACATCTTACTCGACCCGGGATGGATGGTGTACTTAGTGCGATGACACTCGTCCAGAATGTCATGCCTAAGTGATAAATCAGATGGTATCAAAATAAGGTTCTTCCTGCGAAGACACCGATTAGAATCAATAGAATAATCCAACAATGTCTCATCACTGGATCCCGACTCAAGGAGATGAATATATCGCAACAAGTCTGGATCCTGCCGTTGAGCATGGGCAATGCGATCCAATAGAGTAGGTCGAACTTCCAAGCTGAATAGCAAGATCTGAGGATCAGAAGACGGAGCTCGATTTCGAATATCACACATAGAAAGAGTCTCAAGAATATCCCACTCGGCTATCATCATAGAAACTACTGCCGAGTGTTTGCGATTGAGTGCATCAGCCACACGATTACCCTTGCCAGGGGTATACTGAATGTCTAAGTCATATGAGGCGAGAAACTCAAGCCATCGCTGCTGCCTCATATTGAGATCCTTCTAACTGAATAAATACTTCAGAGACTTGTGATCGGTGTAAAGAGTGAAGCGTTCGCCTAATAGAAAGTGACGCCACGTCTTCAAAGCAAAGACGATAGCTGCCAACTCAAGATCATGAGTCGGATAGCGAACCTCATTCGGACGTAGCTGCCTAGAAGCGTAAGCAACCATCCGATCCTTCTGCATAAGAATAGCACCGAGGCTGCTACCACAAGCGTCGGTGTAAACAACAAGATCCTGGTTACTCTCAAGAACCATAAGGATAGGAGCATGAGTGAGAAGTTCCTTCAATCGCTGGAAAGAAACTTCACACTTATCAGACCAAATAAAGCGAACCCCTTTACGAGTCAGAGTCGTGAGGGGAAGTGCAACTCGAGAGAAATCCTTGATAAACCGACGGTGATAACCCGCCAGCCCAAGGAAGCAGTGAATATCATGAACGTTCTCGGGCTGATTCCAATTCTGAATAGCTTCGATCTTGGCAGGATCGACAGAAATACCCTCAGATGATACAATATGGCCCAAGAACTTGACCTTGCTCTCCCAAAAATGGCACTTGGAGAGCTTGGCCTTAAGCTGATGCTGACGAAGAGTATCCAAGACGATCCGCAAATGATGAGCATGCTCTGCCTCGGATCTAGAATAAATAAGAATATCGTCGATGAAAACCAGAACGAATCTATCGATGTATTCCCGGAATACTCGATTCATAAGATCGACGAAGAAAGCCGGAGCGTTCGTCAAGCCGAACGGCATGACCAACCACTCAAAAGAACCATAACGAGTGCGAAATGCTGTAAGAGGAATGATGTCTTCCCCGACTCGTAGCTGATGGAATCCGGTGGCAAGGTCAAGCTGAGAGAAGACCTTCGCACCGCTCAACATGTCGTAACGGGAATTAGAGTTAGACATGATTCAATGATAGATAATTAATTAAGGAATACTACGGAATATAACGGATTCCTATACATATTCCTAACTTATCTATCAATAAACATAAGGAAGGGATTTGATTTAATTCGGATCTAATTTAAAATGTATTGTACTAAGTGTATCTGTTCTGTGTTTATTACGCTTATTCCTGAAACCTCGCTCTGATACCAAGCTGTAACGCCCCACTCTGAGACCCACTGTAACAAAGAGTATTACGGGAGTAATACTGTCTGTTAAAGCGGAGAATAGAGTATAGTGGAAGCGACCATTTGTAATCAAGCTATAACTATCTACTGAACACGTCGAAAGGGTGGTATCTATTTTTTTTCAAGTGGTTCGACATATTCAATAAATATTTATAACGAAATTACAATGGCTAAAGATCTATCAGAATAAGCATAGTAATAAAATGATAAAACATCACAGAACAGAATCACATAACAGATATAAAATCCCAGAACAATACATCGTCAATACAGATCCAAATACTATAATTGGGTACAAAGCCACTGCCCACACATGTGAGTCAAAAATATGTACATATCAAAGTCTGAATAATAACAAAGTAGCGGAATAGTGGACAAATAAAAGCGCTATCTATAAGCATAGCAGATAATGTCCAAGCGGAAGCACAGAAGCTAAGTCCAGAGACCTAACCTGAAACAACTCGGTCTGACCCGAGCGAAAACACTCGGGTTAGGCTAGCTAAACAATCAGTATTAACTGAGATATATAATAATGCGGTACATAAATAAAACAGTACTTATCCAAAGAGAAGTATATTATGAACCACATGAATATAATGACGATCCCTAATCATCAATAAACAATAAAAATCTCCAAAGAGAAATCAACACCAAAGTGTAGAATAAATAAAATCGCCTCATATCATCGGCGTAGCCAAAGCTATAAAAAGATGCCCATAGGCAATAATCCCAAGAGTGACCAGAGTCTGTAATCAATGCCCAAGAAAAGATCGATGCTCCAAAGGGCAATGGGGATATACTGAAAAGTCAATGAAATCCAACACTGAAAAGCAGTGTCCAAAGACACTGTGAATCCACAAGGTAATCGCACTTACATCGTATGATTCCATAGAACCAACACCGAATGGCGGTACTCGAATGGATGTAAAAATCATCAAATAATACCAATATTGCACGTGCACCGACCAGAGTCGTTGTTGCCAAGTACTGTAGAGTTGTGATCGATCACTCGCACAGATGCGGAACGCGCGAGACGGCAAGATCCTTCCCAGAAGGATAAAGGCCCAGAGGCGCATGCCAAAAAAATAAACTGCTCCATAGAGCAGGTGTCCAGAGACGGTTGCCCAGAGGCGTGGTGACCCAGAGGTCCAGTACTGGCCGCCTAAAGGCTAATGTGTCACCAACTTCTTGGAGAGGAACCCGTAAAGTGTTAACAATGAGTCCCATACCCCACGTTCGCACTAAACGGTTTACTAACCAATAGCAATCTCACACTCCAAACAATAAAAAGTCCACCTTGTATCATCGGTAAACTAGACCCAAAGGTCAAAACGATCAATCGAATAGGTCGGGGATTAACCGGAAAGGAAATACACACGGTTCCATAGGCCGGAGATTTCCTAACCGTTTAAGCACCTTTCCACTTCGCTTCACGTGCTAAAAAGTGAGTGTGAGATTTTTATTATAGCAAATAATGGTGCGAAACGGATTTATAATTGATTTTGAAATCACTTTAAAACGGCTTTTGAAAACTCTCCTATTATGGAGTAATTAATTTAATAATTAAAAATAATATTATATAATAATTTCTAAAGCCATTTAGGAGTGAAAAATCCTTTGAAAATAATTCATAAAACCCGGGTACGAAATCTAGAGACAAATCTCAAAGAAATCAATAAAACCAGAAAATCACTGAAAATATTCTCTAAGTGTTGGAAAATAGTCCAAAAATGACGCGAACCCAAGTTCGGAAAATTATTCGGACTAGCAAACTGAATCCGAATGGCATGAAAATTGGTAGATATATAGTTCAACATCCCTGCTCCAAACTGCAAAAAGAATCAGGAAATTCTGACTTGAAACGAAGAAACGGCATCGTCTCAAAGTCGGACAAAAATCATAAAACTTTACTGTGTCAAAACAGTGTAAAGGTCCCACTTCGACGACATGGTCGAAGGGTCACATGAACTCAGATCTTAATGAAAATTTGCAGGAGCCTAGTAAAGTACTCCTACTTTGATATGCAACAAGAATCGTTCGGTTTTGACTTGGAAGGAAGAAACAACAATGTTTCAAAGTTGGTCCGACGATAAGTGAAAATGATCACTATTGTAAAACAATTTCTGGGTGCTACTTCGGCAATAGAAACGAAGTATCTAATGCACCCAGATCTAAACCAAACTTTGCATGGTTAAAGATCTCGATCTCATCTTTTTAACGAGACCAAAAACGATGAAATCCGACAAAGGACGAGCCCGGGATGGCATCGCAAAGTCGGGGTTCTACGCTGAAAACAACGGGAGAAAAGAGACTAAGGTCTATAGCTATGCACTAACTGGCCAGAGATGAAAAACCACAATTTTGGCATAGTAAACTTCAAATTCAGGAAAAATGAATAAAATGAAAGTTGTAGCTTAATTTCTAAGCTTTCCGGAATGACCAAGATCATCGAATTCCGATCAGAGATGAAAATTCTATGACTAAAATAATTCTCAGATCTAAATTTTATATCACTGTCGTTGTGCTCTCGGGACAGTGGTAAGAATGCACAGTTTTGACCAAATTAACTTCGAAATTTCATGAAACTCAAAACATGAAAGTTTTAGCTCTAAATCTAAGCTTTCCAGAACATCCAAAATTATTAGATTTGGATAAGAAAGAGTAACTTATGACCAAATCAATTTCATGGTTTTATTTTATCAACCCTGTGTTTGTTGTGAGGTCAGTGACAAACATACGTGATTTCGACCATTCAAACCACAAAATTAGGCAAAGCTCAAAACATAAAAGTTATAGCCTACAGAATAAGCTTTCCAGAACTTCAAGAAAATCTTAATTCCGATTTAAGATGAATGAGATATGCCTAATTTACTAACAGCAATAAACTAATTATAATTTCAGCTAGCATATATTACAAATACCTTATGTGCACACCCCAAAATGAAAGCAAAGATGATCAAGGAGCTATGATTCACATGTTACATAATAAAACATGTGTTACTAACTGATTACCGAAATCAAAAGATGATTAAACACATATTAGAAGAGGTTTTTAGCAATATACCTCTCTAGAAAGCAACAAAGACTACTATAGCATCAACCCAAGTTAGCAAAAGATGATTAGGAGGCTATAAGATCAAAAAAAACACATAAAACATGTGTTACCAAATTAATTTCAGAAATAAGAAAGATATAAAAATGGATTTGAGGTGGGTATTTGCATTACCATTGCATAGAATGACTTGCATAAGCTAAAACTAGAAGGAGATGAAGATAGAGGCCATTTTTGTTATGAAAGCTTTAGGAAATGATTAGGGTTTTGATTAGGGTTGAATGAATGAGGTTTGGAGGGTTTGAGATGATTTATAGAGGAGGTTTAGGGTGGGTTATTGGGCTAGTTTTAGTAACCCAATAAGAAGAGAGTTATTTACATGTTTTTTCCAAAATTAGTCTAAGTGTTCATATATGTTCATAAAACTCATTTTTCTTATCCAAACCCGTTTTAAAATCTCCCCTAAAATATTTAACTTTCCAAAAATAACATTTTATCCTCATTTTAAAATCCCATATTTCCCATTTAATTAAAATAGCCTTTTTCAATTAAATTTTGTTATTCCAAATCCTTTTATGCTTCATTAAAATAAATAAAAATCCTAACTTTTATTTATTAATTGGTAATGCAAATCCCGGGTTGTTACACTTCTTCTGAGGTTCGTGACGATGAAGGGGAACGTGATGGGAACGTGGGCCAGCGAACTGATTTAGGAGTCTGGTGGAAACCGAAAGACTATTATGCCCTTACTTCTTATGTAATGAAATAATTTGATAAAGGACCTTTTTGACCATTCGAAAAAGGCTTCACCTCCTCAAGTATTTGCTTTATATATAAGATATACACACGAGCGTTAGGGCACGCGCTTCACGCGTGATAATTGCATGTGCCTGACGCATGAATTATTTTTCTACAGATTACATACGATTAACACGTTCAAAAAAAATGGTTTGCACTAAATATTTAATTTAAACTTTTATTTCTAAGTTTCAACATTTAATTTTTTTTTGTTACTTTGAATTTTATTTGTATTTTTAATTAATAAACAACGAATTTGTAGTTAATTAAAGAAAAATGTATATATTTTAGATCCGTGGAGATGGACGTTTTGAATGTGTAAAGAAGTTTAACCGTTAAATCCTATTTTTAGGGGATATTAAAAGATCCTATTTTTAATGAATATTAAGATTTGTTAATCCTGTAGAAGGACATTTTTGATAGTTCACGCTTACACCAAAAAAGTGTGACGCCAAATGTATTACAATTATTATTAAAGATTTAGCTCTGTCATTTTCCATTTAAAATCTGTTTTTTAACCTTTAATATCTATATAACATCGTTTTCCATGCAATTTTTTTTTGTGTTACCTTTAATACCAGTATAGCAATCAAATAGATTGTGAAATTGTCATGCGGCTTTTTCTGTATGTATTTATTAAAAGTTGGCACATGGGACTTCCGTCTTGGTACTGGTAGTTCATATTAAGCAACGTACAACCTTTCATGTTTTGGTTTCCTATGTATAATGAAGACATGTACTTCTCAAAATTAGTTTGCAAGATAAAGTTGTTAAAAAGTATTCATATATGACTAAGGCATCTCTACCTTTTCATTGTTAGCCCTTTGTATTTTCAATTACAAAACAAATCATGATAGGTTAACAGATATTCACACACAAATGGGCTAAAAAATATGCTATAACCAAAACTGACAATAGCAAGACTACCTATACTTTTTTCAGAGTGAAATCCATAAATACTAATGAAATCCTTTCTTTGCATCCGTTGAATTTCACTTTACTTTTACCCATACATACGTAGCCAGGCGTATCTTGTACAAAGATAGGCGCGTGGATGTCACAACATCATCTTTTCTTTGTTAGGTCAGGTCTATATTTCTGATGATACAGCATAACAATCTTCCATAACAAAAGCTTTCAAAATAGTCTATGTTATTTATTTTCTCAAAAAATAAAAAATAACTTCAAGTAATTTTTTATATACATCGAAGGATTCGGAAAAGATATACTTTTTGGTAGTATAACTTTTAGCCTTCAATCAAAACTGCTATTACTATCGCAGTCATGATGGCCACTGTTCCATGTTGTAAGCATTGAATAACGCAATAATGGGTTCTCTGTTCGGCTGTCTAAGTCTTCAAAAACAGCAATAACATCTGCATCAAAAACAACATCGTAGATCATTTTCTGTACCATTAGCAGCTTAAAAAGAGTAATGTTCATCGTCAATTAAGTAAGATATAATAATGAACAAAAACATTAATTGAAGGCATCATCGGGCAAAATCAACATGGAAACATTGCCAGCATCACACATTTTCATAAACAAAAACTGTTTGCAAACATTTTGGAAGGACTCTTGGGAAGGTACATCAAGCGAAGGTGAACATATATATCTAGTTCCATGCTTGTTGGTCATGCCAAGAAACAAAAGAATGCATAGTCTCTATCATGGTTCAAAATTCCGACAGAATTCCGGTTATTCCAGTGATTTTGATCCGGTTCCGCTCACAACCGGAACAGAATACGGCCAAAATTTCGATTCTGGTGTAAATTCCGGATTTGCTTGCCAAATATTAAAAAAACCTTATAAAAAATTAAAAAAATACAATAAACATATAGTAATTAAAAAAAGAAAACAAATTAATCGGGATAATAAATAAATGGATAAGAAATCAATTAGTTTCATAAAAAAAGGTGTTATACTTTTGTTAATTTACATCGCATCATAATAAAAAATTCAAAATTTTCAAAGTTGATCAAAGTTTTAAAATCTCAAATGAATAATACAGAATTACACAATGGATTTTTAATTAAAGCGTGTATTTTATATATAATGTAAAAAATGTACCTTAAAATTATGACAGTATTGGATATTTATTAGTGTATATAGCAAATTAAAACAAAAAAATACCAGAATTAGAAAACAGAATCAAAGCGGAACTTTCGGAATTCCCGGGACGGAACCAGAAATTTTAAAATTACCAATGGCCGGAACAGAAACGGAAAACGAAATTTTGAACCTTGGTCTCTATATATTCAAGCACTCATGGGAAGTAACACTTGTATAAAAATTTCATCACCTGAATTTCCAGTTATGTCTATAAATCTTTTTTGGGTACTAATAGTGTTCAAATGGTGCCCCCTTGGTAAGTAACACTTGTATGAAAATTTATACATCCTTATGTTTTCATGTAAATTTTCTAGCTTGTGGTAGTTCCATGGCGTGAAAATAGGTTATGCATTAGTGATAAAATTGAACCTAAATTAGGAGGAAAAAAAAATTCGTCCTTGTGTTTTTTCACAATTGGTTCGGGTTCTTCTTAGTCATCAAATCTTCAGGCTCATTAGAAACATTACAAATTCAAATTAACTTGTTATTTAAAAATGGAAATCAATTAGGGGTATGATCAAGTGAGCTCCTCTAATAATCAGTTTCAAAGTCCAACGACAATGACTCGAAGAAGCTTGATAATATAAAATAATGCACTACAAATGGATGGCTAAATGGCTACGTACACATTTCCCAGTGTATTGAGGGTTTTACATGGCCCATAGTGCAACTTACCATTTAAGTTCTTGGATTAAAGTAGATAACTCTAATTGATATAAGATGGATTAGTAAAAAAATATTTAGCCATACGTTATAAAAAGCCACTACGCCATAAATGACCTTCTGCAACATTTTTGCAAGGTGTTGCCAGCTAAAATGTTGCGATAGATATAAAATTTTGGTCCTACTGCAACGTTGTATTTATGGTGTTACCTTAGCCATAAAAATGTGTTGCTCTAGCTAAAAAAGTGTAACACGATGCAACATTTTTATATAGTGTTGCTATAGATGTATTCAGATTAAAAAATTAATAAAATTAGCAATCCGCGTGAATACGATCCAACGGTCTACATTTAATCCGATTGTTAAACTGGATCACCGCTACAATTTGCTGCAAATTTTTGTTTTCCCGCTTTACTTTTCATATCATTTTCGTTCTCACCCCCAATTTCCAAATCCCTAATTTCCAAATCATATTTTCGTTCCTCACCCCCAACTACCCCCTGACGCATCGCCCCCAGCTACCCCCTGACCCATCGCCACCAAATCCTGACCCATCGCCCCCAGCTACCCCCTGACCCATCGCCACCAAATCCTGACCCATCGCCCCCAGCTACCCCCTGACCCATCGCCACCAAATCCTGACCCATCGCCCCCAGCTACCCCCTGACCCATCGCCCCCAGCTACCCCCTGACCCATCACCACCATCTAGCTCCAACCAGAGCCCCGTCACGACACCAAAACCCGAAGCCAAACAAAGTTTTCCGTTCAAACCCCTTTTGCCACCGCTGTCGTCGCCATCAGCTCTTCTTTCTCGTTCCTCTCTATGTGAAAATTAGGGCACACGATTCTTGCTGTTCCTGTTGCTGCCAGGAACACACCTAAGAGCGTCGAGACTGTGCCTCTTGAGTTGCTTGAGATACCACTGCAGTCCAATGAAGAGCAGGCTGTCTAATTTCCGGTTTGTTTTGACCTTTTTTTTCATTTTGTGATATTTGATACTGTGGATTTTATGCATTTTCTGTATCTGAATGGTAAGTTTCAAATTTCATCTTGCTTTATGTATTTTGAGGTCTATTGTTGAATTTGGATTGGAGTGGTCTTCCATATTGCACCTTGAAGATAGAATAGAGAATGACTGGAAGAGCTATTTTGTAATGCACTAAAAGTGTTCGATACTTTGTGTGAATGGTATTGTTATCAAAATGTCCGGTTTTCTGTAGTTTCACATTGATATACTTCAAAATTTTCACTGCAGTTTGTTCTTTCACATTGAGTAAACGAGTTTGGTTTTTCTTTTGTAGGCTAATGATGGTCCAAATCTGAAGATATATAGCTTGGTGCTTTGAACTAATGTACATGTATGAACTGACCTAGAAGCAATGTGAGAAGCAATGTTGTTTGCTATCAGCCAAGGGTGGTGCTTGGTTTTGTTGCGAATTTGCAGTGTGAAAGTTTGATGATGTTTGAGTTGTCGGAATGGGTAATCAGCGATTGTGATTAGACGATTTGGCAACCTGAAGTCGAATTTGGCAGCTGAAATAGTTTGTTGGTGAGGCAATTAGAGGATGGAGGCTGGTGGTTTAGAAGTATGTGTGGTGCATCATTTTACGTCGTTTCAAAGAAGGTCGATCCCCGCCGGGACTGTGGTGCCCCGGACCCCCGCGGCGCTGCGCCCGGACCCGCTTCTCGGCTCGCCTTCGGCTCGGCACTCGGCTCGCCTTCGGCTCGGCATATATTTCTTAGTGTCGGTGTCTGTATAAATTGAAACTGCATATGTAATGAGTGAACTGAGTGATGTAGTGAGGAATATCTGTATATGTGAATATCAGTGTTATATATCATTGAATTGTAAAATAGTGGAGTCAGGAATTTGTACTATTTCAAATGTTGAAATAAAATATTTATTTAAATAAATTACTGTTTAAATATCAAATTCTATGCAATAGCATTTTATTAAATAAAAATTTATTTTTATTAAAAAATCAAATATGCTCTACATTGTGGGCCCCACAAATTCAGAAAGTTAATATCTATAGCAACATTTTGGAATGTTGCTACAGATACCTATGGGTGTTGCCATAGACCCAAATAGGGTTCTATTGCAACAATATTACTTATGTTGCCTTAGATAGTCAAAATGTTGCCTTTGAGGTCTAAGGCAACGGCAAAAATTGCATCACCCTAAAAGTGTTGCCATAGACCTATGGCAACATTTTTCGGACCTGAGCCAACATTTTTTTTGTGTTGCAGTAGGCCATTTATGGCGTAGTGAGCGCATGTTACATTTAGTTATAATGATTTTGTACAAACATGGATAAAAACATGAATTATTGCACACAGGAACGATTATATGATAGAACCATAAGCATTTTGTAGAAGGCTTTCAAATCCTAATGCATTAACTTATGAAGAACTCATGTCTACAACCAAAATCTAAACAATTATAAAATTGTTGAAGAATAAGACCGCTTATAAATGAAGCATCACAGTTTATCCTATGGTGTACTTGTATTGTTAATGTTAAAGTTAATGAATTGAAAGGAAAGAAGGAGAAAACTGCTACTTCATGCTCATATATATGTACAACTTAATCCACTTAACAATACAAACGCAAAAGCATAACCCATTTTTCATATCCGAATTTCATATTATGTAATTGAAGCATTTTACCATTCTAGATGAAGACATTGTATAATCAAATGATATTATGTAGAACTTTATCTGATATTGATTGATTTCATGCATCATCATGATTTTTGTGTGGCATTTCATGTATGCATATGACGTATATATGGTGATGCTTTTATGTGAAGAATAGTATTATGTATAAAATAACATTTAATTTGATAAAAAAAAATTCATTGGTAACTGACTTTTCAAACTAAATAACATAAATTTATAGCTATGAGGAAGAAAGTTTAGATGAAGAAGACCTGATATTTGATACGCAGGTAGACAAATTTTCTTACACAACATAGGTAAAAATCATGGTAATGAAGAGGTTAAGAAAAATTCGTAATCTAAAGGTAACAACTACTAAGAGGCCACATGAAAACATATAACTAATATTTTAATTTAAGCATTCGCAAAACAGAAATCAAGGGCAGCAAGACAGGCAAACAAAATTAGGCATGTTAGAGGTATAAACATTTATTTAAACTATATAAAAAACAGTTTTTTTTTCATTTTGTTACTGGCTTGTATTTGTGTAATAATACTGCAACTAATATCTAGTGATAGGAGCAGATCAAGAAATTAGCTTTCATAATCACATAAAAAATTGTACCGTAGGAATAAAATAGTTGACAACATGCATGTATTAGAAACATTTGAATGTTTACAATTGATTTAGTATAGTGAAATGAACCTAGCTAATATTGGGAAACATATCATACAGTTTTAACAATTTTTATGACTTGCCTTAATGAATTGTTGATATTAAACCATGATAAATTTTAGACTAACAAATCTTAAAAATTAAAAACTTGACATGCTTAAAACGGAGATCTGCTGGGCCAGGTCGGGTCTAATTGTCATATGTAAATATTGGAATTCAACTATCAATCAAATAATAGATCATAACTAAAATAATTATTATGTAAACACATAGCCTCAATAGTAGGCCATATATCCTCTTTAAAATCAATATACTTGCAATTACTATATAGTCAATGTTATAAGCATGATAGTATTCAGTAACATAATATAACAATCCTATTTATATGTGGTGGACATAAGATATACCACTACTTAATAATTAACAGACTTACAAATATTCAGTCAGCAACATCAATCTTCAAGCATTGTACTCTCAATGATCCAATGTTTGCAAAAGGCATACAATAGGATGTTAGTAGAAAAAAAAAGAAATAATATTTGCCTAGAACCCCAAATTTTTGTTTACCTAAATCAATGTTGGGTATTCATTTAAAACATTACGTCCAGTAATGTTATAAACTTCATAGTTCTGCATTATGGCACCTGATATTGCCTTATGCCGATTAATCATAAATTTGTTTTAAATGTAGCATACTATCAGGTTCCATTTAATAGAACAAAAATAATAGTAATACAACCAAACGCAATTCAATTAATGAATAATAACTTACATCAAAAATTAGAACATTAAATGCAATAGTCTTAATTACGAACCCAAATAATGAAATAAAATGAACTGTTCACCTTATTTGCATTACCTAGTTTGTGAAATCCAAATAAATCACTCAAAAATGGAGTTGATTGATACTATAGTTTATCATTGAGGTTTGGTGCCCTATGCCATATTATACTTCATCATTTAATGAGTTTTCTTCTGCAAATCATCAAATAGTTCAATGGTAGATAAAAGAGCAACTCAAACCAATAAATAACTATTAAACAGGTTCATCAGTTGGTCAAAAAGCAACCAAAAATCAACTCTGCATGGAATAACTAAATGTAAGAAAAAAGAATGTAAATAAAAAGCAGAACAACTAAAGAAATATCAGATTTTGAAAAGACGAAACCTTTTAACCGAGATTTGAGAATCTTTAACTAATTTATCGTAAATCATCTAAGTGATTTGTTCATAGAACTGAATTTGAACATTAACAAATCAATACAAAATTAATGAATGGATATAAAAGGAAATATACTGTCATTTACAAAAAAAGTCTAACTTGCTTTAAGTAAATCTTTCAAAAATCAAAATTTAGTTACCTTCGATGAATCAAACCGAGGAGCCATCGGATCCAGAAACGAAATTGGATAAATAATTCAACTCTTTGGCATTTTGGGAGGAAACGACATGGAATTTATTTGAGTAGATTTTGGAAGAAGAAAAGGCGAAGTGGAAACTGCATAGTAGAAATTTTGACAATAATCGTGGGAATGATAACGGGAATGAACTGGTTTGAGGTAGGCCCGCATCCGCATCCGAAATTATTTTCGGATATCGGATATCCGCATCCGCGGATACGGACGAATATCGGATAATTATCCTATCCGCCAACGACCGATAAATCATGAATTAGAAAAAGAAAATTTTTGTTTAACATAAATATTTTTCAATCTCATTGATTATAAAAGTGTTAAAAATTAACAAATATGATAATAATAAATAGTTTCGAGCAGTTAATAAGCATTAAATGCACATAATATAAACTACTAACTTAATAAAATAATAAACGAATATCATTTACTGCATTAAAATACACATAATTTGAACTATAATCTTGACATAAACCGGACGGATAATTTTCGGATGCGGATGTCTTCGTATCCGCATCCGCATCCGTTTTTTCGGATATCAAATATTTATCCGCTTTTCGGATGCGGATGCGAACGAATTTCGGATTTTTCGGATATCCATTGACAGTCCTAGTTTGAGGGAGTGGGACTGTGGGAGTTACGGATTTGGATGGTTATCCAACTGAAGGGGTATATTTTTCTAACGGCGTCATCTTATTATATTATTATCCATCGGATATCTTTATGGTTTTCGATCAGAACCGTTCTTTATCTTCATTTTGTCATTTCCGTTAAAGTAAAGAAAATTTGTTATATAGATATATATATATATATAAGTTGATTACTTACCATATATCAACGTTTGACTGTAGCATTGAACTCATTATTGAATTTCTGTTAAGTGATCAACATAATCCATGCATTTGTCCGATTACAAATTATTTCGGGAAAGAGGCATGTTCTTGCTCGTGAACTTGTTGTAGAACAACATCATCTTAAACGACAGCTTGAACAACATTTCCATCTTGATCGTCACTTACTTTCTATGTTGAATAAGAGGTGGGTTATGTGAAGCAAAAAGAAGTATGTGGATTTAAAAAATGCTAAAAAGAAGAAGGTAAAAGCTGGATGTGGTAAATTTAGATACGTGATACGACTTGCTTGAGTTTCTGAAACTCGAACATTTATTACTTTCTGCATTTTAAGAAACTCAGGCAAGTCCCGTTGTTAATATGCGCTGTTGGGAGCAGCGAGTAGCTTTATAACAAAAGCTACATTTCCATTATTGGGATGCTTTTAGGAATTGTTTTTTATGGGATGATTTCAAGAAAAGAAATTTTCTAGCGGAACATATGTTCATAGTGAGTTCAATAACTCCTCTGTTTACCCAAACCCAAACGGAGTTTGTCAATTTATAAGTAGGTCTTTTTCTCCAAGAAAGAAATAAAAAAAAGTATGAATTGCGTTGTCCAAGTTTCAATCAAATGCTATAGAATTTAGTTCTAGTGAAGATGCCTTAAACCTCATCGGATTTTTTGCTATCGCAAGATAAGTTGGTCCTAATCTCAAAGCCACTTTCCAAAACTATTCTTATGGTTTGTCAAATTATTTTTTATATGTCGTCTTGACGGTTTAAAAGTTAGGTTGTTTTGCTGGACTAGAATACTCTAAATCAAGGTCTCAACTGATAACCATTCTGTGAGCTCAGAACATTCTAAGAGATGAGAAAACTACTTGAAACAACTGCAAACACTTACTTCACTTAAATAGATGTGTTTTCGACCAACGGTAATAAAGTCGATTCACAATCCGAATCATATTATGCAGTAAATTAGAATTTCTCGATGCAATATAACCTTGCCCAAACAGCAAGAAAAGGAAACGCTGAACAAGTTCCAATGAGAAGTAAATACGCACAACAGCTAAAAACTACGCAGACAGATTTCCAGGTTCCAAATTCAATGAAAATATTACAGGTTATATAATTCATGTTACTGAATGCACAAATGTAAAAGCTTTGGAAAAAAACGCATTGAAATATCAGAACCATTACATGATATCATTACATTTTTTGCATCTCTATAATATGCTGATTATATTTTGGGTTCAGAGCGAGAAGTTTGCTTTACAGACCTGGGTACAAAACCGAATGCCCGAGAATGGCGATGTCCAAAACTGATGCTTGGCGGCATGGAGTCTGATGTGCTTAATTTGGAAACTGCTGATGCAAGCTTGTCTACTTCCCCTTCAATTTCCATTTTACTTTCATTTCTTTCTCCCTCTTTGTTGCCAGCTTTTTTAGAACTCTTATTATCATCAACTTCCATCCCTGATTCGTTCCTTTCTTCTTTAAAGCTTTTGGATTGCTTTCGCTGTGATTTAAGCCTTTGATGCTTTGAAGGTTTAGCTTTCTTGAAGAACTCAAATGAGGTTGGGAATTTATGCTTTTGAATGAGATGTTGTTGCCGACTTTTGTAGCTCTTGAACTTTAGGCCGCAGCCTTCCACTAAACATTCATACTGTACCAAACATCAAATTCATTATATAACTTCTTAACAAGTTATGTGTGTGTTTGTTATAATGCTCATTATATATACAGTTGTACTGAAATCGATACTTTGTCTTCTGCATTGTTTAAACCCTCTTCTTGCGAATTATGAATATGACTTTGTCGATTTTGATATAATTATAGAAGAATACGTTATCCCCATTTCTAACAACATAAACTAATATATATACATATACACACACACACACATACATATATATAGCAATCTGTCCACCATGTGGCACTGGTATACATGCACATAAATCAACTTAAAGGAATAACACATTCCAAACCGATAACCGCACTCAACTTTTCATATGAGACAAATGCAAATTTTGAATGTAAATTATAAAATAATCTAAAAGTGGAGAGTGTTTTACAAATCCGTTTATTTATAGAATATGCTATCTTCACTTTTAACCCACGATGTCTAATTCATATTTATTTTCTAATAATATTACGACTTTAGTTCAAATCCGCAGAGACCACCATGAATTTTTATCTGCGGGCTTCCAATTTGTCCATGTTTTGTACAAGTTTCAAGTAATATATATCCTAAGAAAATCCTTCTAAAAAAAATTCAAATTATTTTGAAGAACACATGTTTAAAATGTCATTCTGTAACAAAAATGAACCTTCAAAACATTATTCGGAGGGATAGGGCGTGTAGTGAGTGTACATAGATCAAGGATGATGTACACATGGTAACTAAAATATACGAAACGTCCATTGATTGCATTTACAGCATACTTAAACAGGTCAGCTTGCCACACTACCCCAAATTTCAATTTCCAGTACACTGACTAACCACCTTCTGGCTAGTTTGATTCAATACAAAAATTTAAAATATGATTATAATTTTCGTACGGCAGAGCAATTTTTTGGCTTACCAATCAACCTGACCAACACCAATCAATGCATGTCTTGGTCACAAGTCAGCGTGATGCTTTCGTTAGGCAAATAATCAACCACACTCCACCCTCATTTTACAGGACTAGGTTCTATGATAACTGGTTAGGTGGAATACACTGTAATTCAACCTGAACCAACTCGTTTCCAGCACTATTTTTCTGCTCATGAAATCAAGCACTACAAGCCTAATGCAAAATGTGACAGTTTTGTTTTTAACCTTGTTTTGGTAGATAAGAAAATAATCAGGAATTTTGGGCATTTTTCCTACCGATTTTGATATTATATTTAACCATCCTATATTCACTAGTGTAACCCGTGCGTTGCACATGGTAACATTGTTAAAAAATAGCATTTACATTTTAATTATTGCTAAAAGTTTATTTTATTATGAAATATATGATAAATTTATTGTGAGGGGATTTTCACTCGAAGGGCTTCTTTGTGCAGGGTAATAAGTTTTAAGGACAACAATTCTGAAAAAATAGTTTTAAGGATAAATTACAGGAAAAAGATAAATGAATTTATCATTTTCAGTTATACAAAAATAATAATAAATGAATTTATCTTTTTCCTGTATAGCTTAAAAAGATAAATGAATTTATTATTTTTCTGCAAATTGTCCTTAAAATTAATTATTCAGAATTGTTATCCTTAAAACTTATTACCCTGAAATAAGAAGACCTTCAACCTAATTTCCACTTTATTGTGATATATTAATTGACTAAGTTGATAGATTAGTTTAAATTTTGGATTATGTAATTAATTTAAATGTATGGACTATAATGTAAAAATTTTGAAGAGAATCGTGAAAGATTTATAAATAATTGTAGATTCTTTTAAAAGTAGGTATTTGAATGTAAAATGGTATGAAAAATTTAGTAGAATAATTATAAAATGGTAAAGTATAGGATTTTGAAAATAAAATATCTATTTTGAGAGAACTAAGGAGAATAGAGATAATTTCTAAAATTAAGGAGAGAGCTTCAAATTCTTCTGCTTTACTATTATTTAATAAATTTTATTAGACTTACTCTCACTGTTATTGATTTTTTTGCCAAAACTAATCAGCTTCACTCAAAATATTTAATAGAAAACACTGCAGATGTTACATAATGAGGGTATAAATCTTGAGAGTATAAAAATGATAATAATCATTAAGCTGTCAGCTACTTTAGGGGTGAGGTATAGCATCCCAATTATCACATGAAGTTAAGTCAAAAACTCCAAGAAAGTTCACACGAAATCTCTAAATTATTTATGCTTGCAAAAAAGTAGACTATTACCACAGGAAAACTGATACGGCAATGATATGGAAGACCCATGCATGCACCAGCTCCTAGGCCTAGACATATCATAAAAAGGCCTACATTGAATGAGTCAGAATCATTCTAGAAGCATCAATAACCGTTTTCATTTTCATGCATATGCAATTTGTCCTTATTATAGCAAATTCTGCTATGCTTTATTTACAAATGATTATGTGGCAGCCTATAGATGGTTCTAGAATATATGGCTCAAACATAAATGTACAAGAATCCATTGAATGAGGATATGATGAATTGAATACAAAACTTTCTGTGCAAATCTCCTTATTTCCTTCTTCTATCTCTCTGCATCTCCTCTTCCTCCTCATTTCTATTCTTCTTTAATCATTTTTATGCATTTTCCATAACCACTATCAGTACCTCATCAAAAACCTCGTGCAACTTTTGCTTTGAAAAAAGAGTCATGAGACTCTGACACATGAATGCTGAGTAATCTTGATGTTGGAAATTCAAATTCTTCTGCTTTACTATTATTTAATAAATTTTACTAGACTTACTCTCACTGTTATTGATTTTTTTGCCAAAACTAATCAGCTTCACTCAAAATATTTAATAGAAAACACTGCAGATGTTACATAATGAGGGTATAAATCTTGAGAGTATAAAAATGATAATAATCATTAAGCTGTCAGCTACGTTAGGGGTGAGGTATAGTATCCCAATTATCACATGAAGTTAAGTCAAAAACTCCAAGAAAGTTCACATGAAATCTCTAAATTATTTATGCTTGCAAAAAAGTAGACTATTACCATAGGAAAACCTCGTGCAACTTTTGCTTTGAAAAAAGAGTCATGAGACTCTGACACATGAATGCAGAGTAATCTTGATGTTGGAAACACTCTTGAGCAAACTGAACATGATGCAGTATGTCTTGCATGGTAGTGATCTTCAAAGTCTTCCAAGCAATTTAACCGAGCACCACAACCAGCAATAGGACAATATACAGTGCTACAAGAGAAAAGGGATTAAATTCTGAATAAAATTCAGTTATATCTTGTATTGTGGTAATCATATGTCTAAGTGTCAGTAAATGATGAATGCAACAGACTAAAGTGTGCATTCTACTATTTAAGATATATTTTGACCTGGACTAGAATCATATTCCGAAAATTGATCATTAAATCTAACCAAGGACATAACCACATTGGGCTGAGTGGGATCAGCCTTCCCCATTCAGTCGTAAAGCAATGAGTAACAACAATATACATATAATATCTTATTTCTTGTAGCCATGTACAACCTTTACATCTTCTTCATTTTGCGGAGGTTTGAGTAGATAAAGATAGTTCAAAATGGAGGCAAGTAGCTATATTTATATTAATTGTAAAACATAGTCCATAAATTATCGGAGAATGATAACGTATTTTTCTGTGACGATTATACAATTTTGTGTTCGAAGCGTGTGTGAGTATACACACATGCACGCGCTCACAAAGTAATTTGAAAGTTCGTCAAGCTTTATGAAAAACGTTCAAAGAAGGAAATAGTGTTCGTTTATTATTGTATATATTCTTGAAATTGGAAGGAGGGGCAATTAAACCAGACCAAAACTGATGGATTTCAAGTTAACCATTTGTACAATGTCCAAATGGTTCGATTTTAGGTCTAAACTCAACCAAAACCGATATGGAGCTTGGTTCGGGGCCAGTTTAGATTATTAGGTAGGATCGATAAATTGCACTAAATAATATTTGTTTGTTTGTTAATATTTTGTTGGGATTTCCGGGTCAAATTGTGTCTTTCATTGGATTTTTATTGTGTTTATTGTTACCTATACCCAACCTAGGTTGCATTGAGCTTCAGTGCAAATTTGTTCTTTCCAGTTCGTGTATCAGGTTTTGATTGTTTTGAATAGTTCAGTTTGGATGTGCAATTCTTGGTAATAATTGTCAGTCCAAGACATTTGCATTGTTGTTATTGTCCCACCGACTATCGTGAGATTGTATTTTTTGTGACAATTAGTAAGACTTTACTATGAAACTGATTTAAAGATGAAAAAAAAATGCTGTTCTAGTGACTTGTGTAGAACAATATATGTTCGGATATCGTCAAAACTAAAAAGATAATCCCAAAAATTTTAAATCATGAAGTCTTGCGAAACTTGTTTGTAAAAAAAGAGGTTATGTTATGTAGTGAAATTTATTATGCTTTTACAGGAAAATAATATGATATATTTTTTTCTACCAATATGTTAGTAAGATCATAAAATATATTGTGTTTTTAAATCATTAAATTGAATTTCCAACTCTATTCTGCTTCTACTAGCCAAACATTCTGCATTATTAACTACTAATAACTACAAAGAAGTTTCTTTTAATTTTTAATGTGCCTAGCTAATAGCTAACTATTAGGGGGAAACTTGCATTTGCTAAGTTTTTATAGGTAACCTTTATTCCGTGGGTTATTAAAACAATGCTAAGGAGGTTTTGTTGGAGTTAACGGCTGGAAATGGCTGAGTTGCGTACTTCGTCATTTTCTTTAAGATGATTCGCTGCTTAACACCAAGGTGCAAGGCTGGCTATCAACCGCTCCGTCTCCAGGATAAAACAACCTATAAAATTTGATAGATTTGTTGTTTGCACAACAGCAAATCGTTCTGAATTTAGTACTTTTTAATTTAATTGCTTGTAAGAATTCCGTAGAGAGAGAAATGACAAAGGAAAAAAGAAGAAAGAAAATTGTCTGTTGCCTTTTATATTTCCTTCCGTCTATCTACCATTTAAATAGGCAGAATGAAAATTGTATGCACTACTGGAACGAGAAATTGTTAACGGATCTTAAATTATTGTTCTTCGTTACGGATTTTACTACCATTAATTTTTACGACGACTCAATAATAATAGCTTATAAATATACTACCGTTAGACAACGCCATTTATTAAGAATTTTATTACCACTAAATTTTTGCAACGGCTCAATAATAATAGCTCATAAATATTTTACCGTTATACAATGTCATTCATTATGTATTTTACTACCATTGATTTTTTTTAATTAATTCACTTAAAACTCCAAATCCCCCACTTGAATTATTAAAAAAAATTCAAGCTATTTCTAAAAATATAGGATTGTGCATAAAGAAATGTATCTTCGATTTGAACATTTGCATAGTGAGTAAGTTCAGAATATACTAGAGTGACACGTAATCTTGAACTCTATCTCTGACATCAAACCACACTCAACCTTTTTAAAGTGCTTTCAACTAGCCCGTACATTAATGGTCATGCATGTCTATCCCGGTTTGGTAAACGCTCTACAAAACTTTTGCCTACAAAGTTTCCATAGAAAATGGTCTCATTCCCACATTCACAAAGATGAGTCTATCGGGAGTACTCCTATAGCCAGGTACCTCATTCCACATAGAGTATAGATCTCATTAAGAGTTTTTATTACCACATCCTCTAATCGCTACAGGAATACATGCTTCTAAACATTTTATAATATAACATGTTCACTTCACAACTTGTTGCTTACCCACTGAACCTAGTTTTTGGAATCCTCAGTCATATAAATTGGATTACCATTGTGAGTGTCTAAGGGCAATAGTCTCATCCTTTTAGATGTTTTATGAACTTTCTTTCTGACCAATCTTTTTATCAAATGATCTGTCAAATTTTCATCAATGCGAATATTATCCACTCTAACAGCACCTAAAGAGAGTAACTCTCTTACGGTGTTGTGCATACGACATATCAGTCGTCTCTTACAGTTATAATCACGGTTCTGAACTTTTGCAATAGCCGCAGTACTATCGCAATAGATCAACGCAGCTGGTATCGGTTTTTTCTATAAAGTAACCTTGGCTAGCAGATTTCTTAAGTAATCATCTTCTTCACTAGCTATTGCTAGTGCTATCATCTCAGACTCCGTAGTGGACTGAGCCAAAATAGTCTGTTTCTTGGATTTTCAAGAAACAGCCCCACCAGCTATGTTAAAAATATAACCGTTGATTGCTTTAGAATCACCGGATAAAGTATTACGATAGGCATCGGTGTATCCTTCAAGTACAGTTGGAAAATTTCCATAATGTAATCCAGAGTCTTGGTTCATTTTAGGTATCTCATGACCATTCACTAGGTCTACTAGTAAACCTGCATAATAATCTCACGACATATGCTATGTCGCGTCTAATACAATTAGTGGCATACCAAAGGCTGCCAACGATGTTTGCATAGTCAGACTGTATTACACATTCACCAGCGTTCTTAAATAGTTTCACTTGGATCATACGGTGTGCAAGCAGGTTTACAGTCAAAATAATTGTATTTCTTCAATATCTTCTCAATATAATGAGATTGATCTAAAAAAATTCCTTTGTTAGACTTAGTGATCTTAATACCAAGGATTACACTTGCTTCTCCTATGTCTTTCATATCAAAGTTGGCACTTAAAAGAGATTTAACCGTATTAACAGCATGAATGTTTGAACCAATAATAGGTAGATCATCTACATACAAACATATAATAGTGTAACTATCGTTCTCATATTTATAATAAATACATTTGTCACTCTCATTAACTTTGAAACCATGTGAAATAATCAAGTTGTCAAACTTTCATGCCATTGTTTAGGTGCTTATTTTAAACCATATAAAGATTCATCTAACTTGCAAACCTTATGTTTTGTCCGTTTGTTACAAAACCTTCAGGTTAGTCCATATAAATTTTCTCTTCTAATCACTGTTTAAAAATGCAGTTTTAACATCATTTGATGTATTATCAAATCATGAATAGAAGCAAGTGAAATTAATACTTGAATAGATGTAATTCTAGTTACAGGTGAAAAGATATCA
Source organism: Allium fistulosum (assembly GCA_030737815.1). Taxonomy (NCBI): domain Eukaryota; kingdom Viridiplantae; phylum Streptophyta; class Magnoliopsida; order Asparagales; family Amaryllidaceae; genus Allium; species Allium fistulosum. The sequence goes on from CM060906.1 coordinate 620,695,872, forward strand.
AAAAAATCTACATTCTCTTTGCTTAAAACATTTAGCTACCAAACAGACTTTATATTTATCAACTGTCTCGTCGGGTTTTCTTTTCTTTTTAAATACCCATTTACAACCTATGGTCTTATAACCAGGTGGTAAATCAATCAAGTGCCAAGTCTTATTGGATTCAAGAGAATCCATCTCATCATTTATAGCCTCCTCTCAAAAATCGACATCTAATGAAGAAAATGCTTCTTGAAGGTTTAAGTGGTCCTCCTCTAAAGTGTAAGCACAAAAATCTAAATCATACGTTTGTGCAATTCTAATTCTTTTACTTCTCCTAGGTTCGTTTTCAAAAGAGTCATTTTGTTCATTTCTTACGAGAATAATATTACTAAATGTGCCTCGCTATTCCTTAATTTAAAAGGACAGTTCGGTTCATAAAAATCAATGTCATTAGATTTCATTATAGTATGTGCATTCAGATCATAAAATCTATATGCTTTACTATTAATAGCATAGCCAATAAATACACATTTGTATGCTTTACTTGTTAATTTAATTCTTTTAGGGCCAGATATACGAACATATGTTAAACAACCACAAGTTCTAAAATATGACACATTTGGTTTATGATTTTTCAAAATCTTATAGGGAGAAACTTTGCTCTTAGATTTAGGAATTATGTTCAACACATAACATATAGTTAACAAAATTTTCCCCCACCAATGTGATGACGCGCCAGAATTAAGTAAAATAGCTACAACTAATTCAGTTAAAATCCTAATTTTTTCCCTTTCAGGTTTATCGTTCATTTCAGATGAATAGGGTGCAGTTCTCTCATGAACTATACTGTGTAAGTTATAAAATTCAATGAATAAGCTCGATTCATATTCTGTTCCTCCATCATTACAAAGTCTCTTATTTTTCTTATTAAATTGGTTTTTGGTTTCATTGTGAAATTTAAGAAGGAAAAACAACGTTTTTATATCATCCTCTGCTTATGTATCATATTGAAAGGATACGGATTATTTACTACAAAAGTTCATTTTCTTCAATGTTTGATTATATTGTATAAACATAAACAATGATTATGTCATTCATTCAAATTACTAAAGGATTTGTAAATAAATTAAGCATATCATTCTAAATAGAAGTATTAATGTGCATGACAATGACTATGTTAGACTTCTACAGCAAGTAATATTTATAATTTTATACACTTATTTCAAAAAACATTAAAAATCTTTTTTACTTACCAACTGTTTATCCATTGATTATAGTAATTTATATATACTTAAATAACTTTGCATTTGGTAATCTTTGTGAAATTTAATTCATTCATGCATACATAAATTTTCATTCCCAACAAAAGTTTTATTACCTCATAACTGTAAAGTTTTCATGTCATTAATTTTTCATTAATGCTTAATTAATAGGCTATGTTGGAATCTATAAAACTTACCATCCAACATTTGTATAAATGAAAAGTATTCGATTCTGATAAATATAACTTCACAAAAATATAGTTGTCTCTAGTCAAACTATATAAGAAAAACAATTTTTTTCAAACAATGTAAGTTTATAGAAACAAAAGGAGATCACTGTCGAGAAGTAACACCTCACTCGTTATGTTCTGAAACTTATCCTTTTACTTTAACCAATCAAGACTCAATACCATTAAATATAATTTGTTCATATTTAATAATAAAATATAGTAATTAGAATTGTATGCTACACCATACCTAATTCTTTATTATGTTCCATAATAGGAAGCACCAATTTAAATTTGAAAGGTACATAATTACAATGTCTAAATTGGTATATAAATTCCACTTGTGTGTGTGTATTCATTGTATCCCTGCATCAGATTGAAAATTTCACCAAACCTTAATAATGATTCTAATTACAAACTTTTATATTTGATAAAATATTCGGCACCATAACATATTCAAAATTTATGTTATTGTGATTGGCATATATGTCAACAATCAAAACAAGTTCTTTAATCACCTTACAATCTCAAAAATATTAACTAAATGGGTTATTGTCAAAGCCCAATAATAATTCAAATAGGAAGGTAGAAGAAAATTTTGGATCATACATTAACATTAATTCACTATATTAATTACTTTTTTAATGTTCTAATACTCCCTTATATAATTCATCTTTGCTAACAATCCTTAATTCTCTTCTCCCAATGCACTAATCGTCATAATAGTCAAATCTTTTGAAATGAAGTCCCTCGAATCTAAATGGTGTTTGAATTATAGCCAACAAAGTCGTTGTTCATCAAAGCCATGATTCAGAAACGTCTGAAAATTGTTGTACCTGGATCACTGAACTGAATTACCTACATGGCCATTTTCAGCAGGTGGAATCGTTTTAAATTGTATGTTAACGTAAAAATCGACGCTAACACCCCGGTGAGTGTATTAGTAATGTGAAAGCACCACCCGTTGGTACGGGAACAGAAATAAGCATAAAATAGTAGAAAAGTAAAAGGACAACAATTTTATAGTGGTTCGGCTTAAGATTTAGCCTACGTCCACTTTAATCTCCTTTATTGATGATTCAATTACAATTCTTAACAATACACTTCGATTACAACACACTTTAGACGAGTAGCTAGAACTTGTATGAAGAAGAATCTTTCGAATTCATGATGAATGTGTTGATTTCCTCTTGGAGTTCGTTGAAGCGTCTTCGGTGTTTGGAGTGCTTGAAGTGTTGGATGAGTCGAGAAAACAGCAGCGTAATGGCGTTCCAGAACTGATCCAAAAGTCCTTTTCAAGTTGGAGTAGGTGGGGTATTTATAGGGAGAGTTCGGAGTTAGGTCGTAGGTCGTGAACGACCTAGGGGTAGGTCGTAGGTCGTGGGCGACCTAGTAGGCACGTTTTACAACTTAACAGTTTTGCACTTGACCATTTGATCATATTGATAAGTCATAGGTCGTGAACGGGTTAAGGTAGGTCATAGGTCGTTGGCGACCTAGTGGGCATGGTTTGTGACTTAGCAGTTTTGTATTTGTTCTGTCAGAATGAGTTGCTAAGTTATGGGTCGTGAGCGACCTAAGATAGGTCGTAGGTCGCGTGCGACCTAAAGGGAAAGGTGATGTGCGTGCGGGTTATCTTCAAAGCCTGCTGAGTTGTTAGATCGCTGTGTACTTAGGTCGCTTAACCTTTAGGTTGTTAAGTCGCTTAACCTTTAGGTCGTTATCCCTTTTCTGGAGTTAGGTCGCTAGACTCTTTCTGGAATTAGGTCGCTAGAGACTTTAGGAGTTAGGTCGCTAGACTCTTTCTGGAGTTAGGTCACTAGAGACTTTAGGTCGTTAGGTCGCTGCATCCCTTAGGTCGCTAGGTAGCTGAATGTGTTAGGTCGCTAGGTCGCTGAGTGCTAGGCCGCAGAGTTGTAGGTCGCTCCAAAAAGAGGAGTTAACATTTGCCCCTCAAAGTACAGGCCTATGTCATAGGTCGTGTGCTTCGATCTAACTCTGCTAGGTCGTGAGCGATCTAAAACATATGCTAACTCGCGTGCCTATTCGCCTTCTCATTTCCGCCCCATATAAATTTGTTAGGTTGCTGCTTCTTCCTCACTTAACTGCTTCGACTTCCCGCTTCGCCATTAACAGAACTTTGTGATTTCAAAGGCGAATTTGAGTTAATCATTCAACGATTCATCCCTGCTATCATATTACGTAAGTACACTCGATCTCTATCCATCCCACGATCACCATCGAACCACGAATTTCCATCTCCGAACCCCAGACCAATTTTGTACGTCGTGCTCCATTTTTTGAGTCACGTTGTGGTCGATTTTGATCGCCATTAGTTGTGATTCACGAAAGCACAACAATGAGTTGAATCTATGATGGATCAGAGATGCTTTGAATCGATTTTTGGATGATTCGGTGGTATGTAGGAATGATGAATTTCACGAAGAGGATGATGGATTTCATCGTGAGTGATAACGGGTTATCGGGTCACAGTTTTAACGAGATGGTGAGCTATTGCGTGGAGAGGAAGTCAGCGATTTAGTGAATCTGAGCGACTTAGCAGCCTTCGCGACCTAAGAAGCCTGACCGACCTAAGAATTCTCGCGACCTAAGGATCTTTCGAATTTGCGACTTAACTTTTAGGCCGCGCTAGGATTCCAACGACCTAGGACTTTGTTAAATTTGCATATGAATTCCAATCAGATTGACTTAACAAATTAACGACCTAATTTTTAGGTCGCGCTGAGATTCGAACGACCTATGACTTTTGCGGCATAGGCTTTAGGTCGCGGCCGAGCTAAGACTTGGACAAATTTGCATTGCCTTGAACCTTTTGACTTGCACAGTGCGACCTAAGGAAGCTCCGACTTATGCTAGGTCGCTGGACGACCTAAGACTTGTAAAATTTGGGTAGAACTTGATTGAACTGCTTGGACTTGAACTGTTTGAACTTTGTTACAAATTATACTAATCTTTTAATCGAACAACCTGTCAAACACAACATTTGCAGAAAACTAGAGCGAATATACTGCCATTGACTGCCCACATCGAATGACAGATTAGTCGATAAAGAATAATCAACTTAAATGAACTTTGTGAATGAAATGCTGTGAATCAACAAATTCAAGTGAAGTATTAAAACAAAACTAAAGTAATCAACTAAAGCTGATTTGTTTGCATCAACACTGTACTTGGACTTAAAATAACAAGCCTTGAAACTCTATAATCGACACACGTCAACTAATTTGATTCCAGTTATATTTGCTTGTCATTTTACTAGTTTTGCACAACACTTCACACTTTTTAGGAAACGTGCACCTTCATATTTGAATATCCAGTTCCTTGTGTAGAATGACGTCTCAACAAGAAGAAACAGGACCAGCTGGAGAAGCCTTTCCAATTGCTAATCCGTTGGTTGATCCCCCGGAAAGAACTCCGACCTCCTTGAGTCATAGAGTTTTCAGCCAATTGTGCATCCAGTTCGGTATTGCCGAAGTAGACGCTTTATTTCCTGGAGTAAACGATACTGCTGGCAGGCCACCTTTTGGTTTTGTCGCAGTTAATCGTCAGATGTGCTTAAGTGGAGCTATTCCTCCCTTTAATGATTTTCTTCGAGAGCTTCTTCTTCGATTGGCTATCTCTCCCTTCCAGCTACACCCCAATGGTTATGCCATCTTGATGGGGTTGTGTGTGCTGTTCAGGAGGACGCTCGATCGTCTTCCAAGTTTTGAAGAGATCTGCTACTTATGCACGTTCGCCAAGAATAAAGATCATCCCTCTATTCTACTTGTGAGGAGCGCGCGGAACCGGAAGCTAATTCTAGACTTGCCCGATAGTGCACATGGGTTTTTAAGTCAATTTTTCTTCGTCCGCTGCCCCCCGGGATTCTATGTTGTCTGGAGAGTCGGAAGTAAGATTGCCTTTCCCCGTTTACTTCATTTTTTCTGAATCTCTTGAAACTTGAATTGTCAAGTACTGAACTTCATTTTTTACTTCTGTAGCACTTCCTCCTCCACTTAGAGATCCCAGCCACAAGCCAACCTTCGAAACTTTAAGTGATGTGGCTGCTGAAGAGAGAAGCGCTAAATTTTTGCTGAAAGACGAGTTTCTGCATCAGTTCGGATTTTTACACCCCTCCCGATCTACTCAGATTCACGAAATTTCTAGTTCTGAGATCGAAACATTAGCTGCCCCAGGTTCTCAAGCGGAGACATCAAATGCCCCAGTTTCTACAGAAGAAATTGCATCGGAAGAACCTACTGTAGAGGCTGCATTGGTGAAGTGTTCTACTCCCGTTGATGTTGCGGGGTCATCCGATAAACTTGCACTTCTCCCAGTAATCGAAGAAAAGGAACTTCTTCAACATCCCGGGAAGGCTGATGATGAGGGAGTTGAGAAAAAGAGTCCCGCTAAGCATGACGGAGATGATACTTTTGAGGGATTGAGTGATTTAATGATTACTTCACAGGAGCTCTTTAAAGACGACACTTCTACAACTAAAGTTACATCTCCAGCAGTCGAGGTGACATCTGCCTTGCAGCAAATTTCGTCAGCTCAAAAGTTGACTCCTGCTTCACAATCTGTTATCACTCCCAAATCAAAGGGTGGTTTGTAGTTTGACGCGCGTAGCTTGCACATCACACACACTTAGGATTTTTTGGCACTTATACGCACTTAGCTTTTTTACTCTGAAATTTTTTAAGACTTGTCTTTTTTCACTTTCAGATTCTCCGATGGGGCGAAGTGACTCGTACTATGACAATTTCCAGCGCCATGGAAGTCGTGACACTTATGACTATAGGCGATATCTTCCTGCCCCGAGGGAAATCGATGAAGAAAGAGCTGCCAGAAAAGCTCATGAAAGAAAAATTTATGAGGAGTGGCAAAGAAGAAGGGATGATGACTCCCATAAAAGGAAATCTTATGACATTAAAAGGAAAGGTCACGCTGCTGAAGATCCGAGCAAACGGACCAAACTTAGCGAAAAGGACGCGTCTGCAATTTCTGAAAAGATTGTTGCTTCTATCCCCCTTGACATCCCCTCCGGTTCTCCTGCTCTTGGGAAAACTGACATTCGGACAATTATTAACAGGCCTCAGTATCAAGTCAAGGATGCTCCACCTACACTTCAAAGCCGATTCCTAAATTGGTGTTTAAAAGGAGTGCGCTTTGACTTGGATTTGGTTCCCATCAATAAGCAGGCCATGCTAAGGAATCTCGATGCTGTTAAGCTTGACATCGAGAGAATGTCTGGATGGCAAAAACTGGTTGACGAGCTTCAAAGGGTTAATCATATGAATCTTGAAGCCATGTTAACTATGGAAAACGATCATTCCGAATGGAAGAAAGTTCTTAAGCAACATGATGCCGAAATGACGAGCATTGCTGATGATAACGTGAGACTTGAGTCTGAAGTTAAGAAACTCAAGGAAGATCTTGCCACCTCTTCCACTTCTTTTACTCAAAAGGAAGAGGTACTTCAAAAGCAAGTACGGGATGCTCATGCCAGCCAACGAGACGCTGACGCCGGATATGAGGCACAAGAGAAAATTGTCGAGAGTTACCGCACTGATGTTGCTCGGTTGCGAGAAAAAACCAGCTCCCAGGACATGGAAATTGAAATGTTAAAAGCTCGACTTCTTAAAGTTGAAAAAGAGCGTGATGAGGCCATCGCCGGAAAAGAAGCAGCCATTGCCGAAAAAGAAGCGGCTAAGCAATCGCACGAGGCGACGAAGGCCAAAATTAGCTCTACATTATTTGATTTTTACATCCATAGCATCTTGGGGCGCGGGAGCCTCTCATTTTTGGGACCGACATACGAAATTACTTTGGCCGAAGTATGGGAAGCGGTAATTGACATGTTCGGAGGTGCTGGCTATGCAGAAGCGGATCTTGAGGCGACCTATCGATGAGGCACGTACCGCTCTTGTCAGGGGAAAAGAGCAGCTTGCTAGGGAGCGAGCCGAATCGACAGAAGAGGAGCATCCAGGGAAGGAAGCACCTTTAACTGCCCCTGTCCATACTTTGATTACGGCCGACGATATCATAGGCTCCAGTCCCCATTCTCCGCCTCCTGCTAAAGTCATAACGGAGATTACAACTGCACAGGGCGGAGATGAAGGCGAAGAAAGCGCCGAAGCACAAGCCTATGAGATTGATATTACAAAGCCCACTTCTTCAGGTAACTTCAAAGTTGAACTAGGTCAAGCGGACTATTCGTTTGCTTCGACTGAGTTTGATGAATTTCTCACTTATTACTTAAGTCTCGATGAACCAATATCTTCTCTTTTTTCGGAGGATACTGATTTTAACTTCTTTTCTTCTGTAGCGGAAACACTGAATGATGCACAAACTTCTCCCCTTCCGACTGTTCCTCCTCCATCCCTTCAAGTCACTCCTGCTTCTCAACCAGGGTCGCAGGAAGAGCAAATAGAAGCCCTTCGAGGCTTGGATAATCCACCTGCTTCGCAAGAGCAGAAGGCTGAGGAACTTGGAGAAGGTGAAAAGACTCCGGGGCAAACTCATGATGACGACACGAAGTTATCTGAGCTAATTTCTCCAGGCAGTGAGTCTTCTTCGAAGAAGAAGGGGAAGCGCGCAATTTCAAAGAAGAAGAAGAAAAGCGCTTCTACTGGTGAAGAAAAAATGGAAGAAGATCCGACTACACCTTCTTCTCCTTCTTCTCCAACCCGTCCACGCCGGATTCAGAAATTAATCATCAAACCGGGCAAGAGTTCTAAAGGTGGCGGGAAGGAGTGACGAGCTGGACTTTAGGCTTCTTATTTTGCTTTTTGCTTTTTGCATGTATTGACCGAAGATTGTGCGGGTACCGGCATCCGCTTGTTAAAACCTGCATATGTACAAAAATTTCATAGTATGGAATAAAATGGTTCTTTTAACTTGTGCAATTTAGTACATGTGTGAACGCATTTATTCCTTGTTTTTGCACAAGTTTCTTTATTTACTTTATATGATATTGCAGTGAGCTCGTGGTATGATGTTTTTATTCATATAGCTATATGTATGCCCCCATACCACAGCTTACTGCAATATTCTGAAAATACTTGTACTCTTATTTTAGAGAATAATTCTTCCGTTTTGAGGAAATATTATTATGCTTTTAATAGAATACGCTTTGTATTGGAGAAGTTTTTCTTTCTCTCTCTTTTTAAAGAACACTTCTACTTTCGGGGATGATCACTTTTACTTGTTGAAAGATGGATTCCCCTACGCAGTGAAGCGGGCTTCTGAAGAATACTTCAATCTATTTGTCAGAAAGTTGTATTTTATCGTTGAATGGGTCCACGGGACAGACGTCAGCTGTTTTATCGGATATTTGTTTATACAAATAATCATAAGTATTCAGCTGCGGCCTGGAATCTTCTTTTTCGAGAAAGTGCCCCTTGGGTGGTTCCATCGATGAAGTTCTTGGATGTGCCTCGTTGGAGGGCTTTATTTGTTTAGGCTTTGTGCCTCCGAAGAGAAGTTTTTTGGTCTCCGAGGAGAAGCATTTTTTTTTGTGCCCCCGAAGAGGGCTTGTGCCTCCGAAGCAGTTTTCTGCCTACGAAGAGGTCGTTGTTTGCGTGCCACTGAAGAGGGCTTGTGCCTCCGAAGCAGTTTTCTGCCTACGAAGAGGTCATTGTTTGTGTGCCTCTGACGAGGGCTTGTGCCTCCGAAGCAGTTTTCTACCTACGAAGAGGTCGTTGTTTGTGTGCCTCTGACGAGGGCTTGTGCCTCCGAAGCAGTTTTCTGCCTACGAAAAGGTCGTTGTTTGTGTGCCTCTGATGAGGGCTTGTGCCTCCGAAGCAGTTTTCTGCCTCCGAAGCAGTTTTCTGCCTACGAAGAGGTCGTTGTTTGTGTGCTTCTGACGAGGGCTTGTGCCTCCGAAGCAGTTTTCTGCCTACGAAAAGGTCTTTGTTTGTGTGCCTCTGACGAGGGCTTGTGCCTCCGAAGCAGTTTTCTGCCTACGAAGAGGTCTTTGTTTGGTTTGCTAGGAAGTTTGCATCTCACTGTTAAGTAGGTCCACGGGGCAGACGCGAGCTACCTGACTGAATGTTTGTTTGCACAAACGATCGCAATCAAGTAAACAAGGGCCTTGAACCTTCTATCTTGGGAAGGTGACCCCTTGGGTGGTCCCACCGACATTCTTGGGTGAGAGACAAGATTCCATTTTGGCTGTTTTTGTCTGCTTATCCGTGTCTTTGCATCAACTGTCGCAGCGCGATCCCTCGTTATCATTCTCAAGTTTATATTCTTTTCCTTGACAAGCTGTTTGATTTTTCCAGAAAAGTGTATTTCGTGGTCGAGTGAATCCACGGGCAGACGCAAGCCACTTAACCGGATGTCTGGTTGTACAAACGATCACAGTCAGTTAGCAAGGGCCCGGTACCTTCCTTTTGGAAAGGTGCCCCTTTGATGGAATCACCAACCATTTGTGGGGATTGGGTCTGGAATTTTTGTGGCTTGACATTGGTTTGTTGAATGATTTATGGGAATCGCTTGGGTTTGTGATTGCCTGCAATATTAAATCGATATTTTAGCAATATATATTTAACATATTTGCACATCGAAATGAGATATGCAATTTAAAATAGTAAAAGACACAAGATTTATAGTGGTTCGGCCAAAAATTAGGCCTATATCCACTTTATAGCTTTTATTATCACTTTGCACTGCTTTTACAATGGCTTACAATACAAGTATGATACATTCATAATCATTTTACAAATTCAAGCATTGCTTCTAAGTAAAATATGGCCGCAAGTGATTGCTATTACAGGCTCTCGGGATTGAATCTCATTCGACAGTTGTGAGTTTGAAAGTGCCATCGAGACGTTTTTTGCCTATGACATACGGCCCTTCCCAGTTTGGCCCATATACTCCTGTTGCTGTCATGATCTTTTTCAAGACTAAATCTCCAATTTCAAAGCTGCGTTGGCGAACTTTAGAATTGAAGTGCCTGGCTATTCTTTGTTGTTAGGCCGCAACTCTGAGTTCAGATTCTTTCCTTCTTTCATCACGTAAGTCAAGTGCTTCAAGCTGCAGCTTTTCATTTTCAGTTTGGTTGAAATGAACTCTCCTGTGTGAGGGGACTTCTATTTCCACTGGAATCATTGCTTCCGATCCGTATGCTAATGAGAATGGACTGTGCCCCGTCACAGTTTTGTGGGTGGTTCTGTATGCCCATAGTGCTAGTGGTAGCTTATCAACCCAACCACCCTTTGCTTTTTCTAGTTGCTTTTTGATGGTTGATTTGATGATTTTGTTCACTGCTTTCACTTGCCCGTTTGCCTGCGGATGAGCCACTGCTGAGAAGCTTTTTCGGATTTTGAATCGTCTGCAAAATTCCTGAAATTCTTCGCTTTCGAATTGAGTACCATTGTCTGTTATTATCTTCTGAGGCACACCATACCTGCAAATGATATTTTTTGTTACAAAATTTATCATCTTTTTAGAGGTAATAGTAGCCAATGGCTCTGCTTCAGCCCATTTAGTGAAATAATCAACAGCAACGATGGCATATTTGATTCCGAATCTGACAATCGGCATAGGCCCAATAAGATCTATTCCCCAAATTGCGGATGGCCATGGACTGACCATCTGTGTTGGCATGGTAGAAGGTGCTCTTGGGATTTTTGCAAATCTCTGGCATCTGTCACACTTTCGGGAGTAGCTAGCAGCATCTTGATTAATATCCGGCCAAAAATAACCATAGCGAAGAATTTTCTTTGCAAGAGTTTGACCACTTGAATGATCTCCACACTCTCCTCCGTGCACTTCAGCCAAAATTGTTTTAGCCTCTTCTTTAGTTACACATCGGAGTAATGACATCGAGAATCCACGTCTGTACAGATGGTCGCCTTGAATCACATATCTTGGAGCTTTTCTTAGGAGCTTTTGACGTTCTTTTGAGTTTTCTGGCAAGGAGCCGTTGAGCAGATATTCCTTGATTGGAGTCATCCATGATTCCTGTTCTTGAGATACAGCCATGATCCAGTCAATATCCATCTCATTAATACTTGGAGCCGTCAAGACTTCTACAGGGACCAATCCCAATAATTGAGCTTCCCCAGAACTTGAATATTTCGCGAGAGAATCTGCCTTCATTTTTCTTCCCGGGGGATATGGTTTATGGTATAATGATCAAAATCATCGAGAAGTTCACAAGCTTTTGACAGATAAGCAGGCAGATTTCCTCCTTTAGTCTGAAACTCTTTCTTGACTTGGCATACAATTAGTTGGGAATCACTGAAGATCTGCAACACTTTGATGCTCAGTTCTTTAGCAATCCTTAGACCGGCAATAAGAGCTTCGTATTCGGCTTCGTTATTTGTCGAAGGAAATTCTAATCTCAATGCATAACATAACGATCGTCCTTCGGGGGTTTCGAGCACAACCCCAGCTCCAGAACAATAGTCGTTTCTTGCACCATCAACATACAATTTCCATTGGATCGGAATATCAGTCGTCGCTTCTCCCTCATTGTCACCTTTATCTGTGCATTCTGCAATGAAGTCTGCTAAAGCTTGTCCATTAATTGCTTTTCGGGGATGGTAAGTGATATCATACTGACTGAGTTCAATATTCCATTTCAAAAGACGACCCGAAGTTTCTGGGCGGAATAGGACTTGTTTCAGAGATTGATCAGTGAGGACTTTAATAGGATGAGCCTGGAAATATGGCCTCAGCTTTCTGGAAGCGATCAATAGACAATAGGCGGGCTTTTCTAACTTTGAATAATTCATTTCTGCCCCAGTGAACCTTTTGCTGATGTAATAAACTAGACGCTGAACTTTTGCGTCTTCTCGTACCAATGCTGCACTGAGAGCATGAGATGAGACTGCTAAGTATATGAATAGATCTTCACCATTGTCAGGCTTAGAAAATATTGGAGGCGTCACCATATGATGAATCAGCTCATCAAAAGCTTTTTGACACTCGGGAGTCCATTCGAAATTCTTCTTTTCTTTCTTCAGAGCATCAAAGAAGGGAATGCATTTGTCTGTGGCTTTGGAGATAAATCGACTCAGAGCAACGACTTTCCCGTTGAGGCTTTGCAATTCTTTCTTTGTTCTAGGGGGTTTAACTTCTCTTAAGGCAGTGATCTGGGCAGGATTAGCTTCAATGCCCCTAGCACTCACAATGAAACCTAAGAATTTTCCGGACTCAACCCCAAATGAACATTTCAGAGGATTCAATTTCATTCCATACTTTCAGAGAATCGCGAACATTTCTTCCAGATGGTCCATGTGGTCCACTGCCTTCTTTGACTTTACTAGCATATCATCAACGTATACTTTCATAGTCTTGCCAATTTGAGGCTTGAACATGACATTAACGAGTCTTTGATAAGTTGTCCATGCATTCATTAATCCGAAAGGCATAACTTTGTAGCAGTAAAGACCAACATCGGTGATGAAGCTCGTGTCCTCCTGATCTGGCTCATGCATCATAATTTGGTTGTATCCCGAGTAAGCATCCATAAAAGACAATAATTCATGCCCGGCTGTTCCATCCACCAACTGATCGATTCTGGGCAATGGAAAACAATCTTTAGGACATTCTTTCAAATTTGAAAAATCGATGCATACTCTCCACTTTCCATTAGCTTTTTTAACCAACACCGGATTAGAAACCCAATTTGGATAAGTGGATTCTTTGATGAAGTCATTCTCCATGAGCTGATCTACTTCTTCTTTCAATGCTGTTGACCTTTCAGGACCTTGAGTTCTTCTTTTCTGCTTCACGGGTGTGAACTTCACATCAATATTTAAGGCATGCACTGCAATTTCTGGAGATATTCCACACATGTCAGCATGACTCCAAGCGAATACATCCATGTTTGCTTTCAAAAATGATATCAGCATATTTTGAACTGTCACACTGAGTTGTGAACCTACATTTAGCACCTTGTTTGGGTCCTTCTGGTCAACATGTACTAGTACCGTTACTTCTACCGGCACCACTCTATTCTTCCCTGCACTGGTTTTTCTGAGATCGATTTCTTTTCGTGCACCACTGTGCTCTCCAGTGCAGGGTCCACCCCGTACTTGCTACAAGGTGGGTTCTTTGATGCGGAGCGGAGCTGCCGCACCCTTCCCCATTTCTCTCTTCTTTGCCTCCCGCAATTCCGTGAGATAACATTCCCGCCCAGCACCCTGATCTCCCTTCAAAACGCCAACACCGTTATCAGTGGGGAATTTCATAGTTAGACACCAAGGGGCGAGAATAGCTTTGAATGCAGCGAGAGTTGGTCGTCCCAAGAAGGCGTTATAAGCAGAGAATTCATCAACAATAACATTGCGGACTACTTTTCTTTCCCCTTCACCAAGTTCTACGAATAAGTCGACGGTTCCGATGGGTTGTTTCGGTTCCCCAGTGAACCCAACAATCTTGTATGAAGAAGCTTGAACATCAGCCATCGGAATCTTCATTTGGTCAAAGGTCTTCTTGAAGAGGATATTGCAAGAAGCGCCGCAATCAACAAGCACTCTTCTCACAATAGTTGGTCCGATACCAGCGGTTATTACCAACGGATCCATGGTAGGAGCTTCAACTCCCATAGAATCTCTAGCTCTGAATATGATGCCGTCGTGACAGGTTCTTTCCTGTTTTGTAGGCACAACATCTTCCAAAATGAAAACAGTTTCTTCTTTCGGGGTGTGTCTCAGAGCACGAGCATACCTCTCCATTTCTCCCTAGCTCCTGCCTGTTGGGTGAGGACCCCCGTGATTACATTAATAACAGGTCTATCAGATTCCTTCACCACAGCCTTTTCTCCTGAACCAAATTGACGAGCAGGAAGTTGCTGGCCCTGAGTGGATGAGGCCGGATCACCTCTGTTTCACTTAACATACTGTTGCAATTTATTCTCTCTCAACAGTTCTTCAATCAAGTTCTTTAGATGGCGACATTCGTTGGTGTCATGGCCGGGTTGGTTGTGGAATCGACAAAATCTTCCATTAGGCACAAAATTCTTCCCGAGCTTCATCTTAGGTGGTTCAGGGAATTCAACGGCATCTTTAGTTGCGAAGAAAATGTTTTCTGGAGTATCGGTTAGAGGAGTAAAGTCTGAAGGCTTAAAATAACGAGGTTTCTTTACGTCTTTTGGTCCCTTCTTACTGTTATTTTCCCTCTTCTGACCTCCAGATTCTTTCTTATTCGAAGCTTCAGCTACATTGTTGTTTTGGATTTCAGCCACAACCACCTTTGATTGTGCAGGAAGATTCTCCAAACGCATAAATTCGTCAGCCTTCTTGTAAAACTTCTCTAGTGAACTTGGTTCCTTCATTTTCAACCACTTTCCGAACTCGCTCGTTTTATCTATGGCTCGCATTAAGTAAGTTAGAATCATTCGGGGCTCAGCATTATCCACTTCGGCTAAGGCTAGGTTGAAACGATTCAAGAAGGACTTGATAGATTCGTCGGAAGCTTGTTCTAGGCTGGATAGTGACATTATATCCTTGGCCTTTGTAGCATACAATCTGAATTGATCTTGAATTTACGAGTTAAGTCAGAGAATTGATCTACAGATCGGACGGGTAGCTTTGTAAACCAAAGTAGAGCCACACCCTCTAAATAGACAGGAAAATATCTGCATTTAATTTCATCTGTTGCCCTGGCACCTGTCATGTGCCAGTCATATTTGTACAAGAACTGATTTTGATCGCTCGTCCCCCGATAGGCTGGGATCGTGGGAGGAACAAACTTCTTTGGAAATTCCGCTTTTAGAATTCTTTCGGTAAACGAGGTCTTACATGGAGCAAATCCCCAATCATTTTCATCTTCATTCCTTTGCATACTTTCTTTCATAATCTGGCGAACCATTCCTGATAAATATTCCTCATCATTCAGAGGCCTTGCCGGGCAGACGTCAGCCACCTTTTCGGAAGTTTGCATGAACAAACGTTCGCGAAGAGGCGGTTGCGGCCTTGATCCTCCAGCTTGGGGAGGTGCCCCTTCGGCGAAGCCAGCTGCTCTTTGAGAAATATCTTTGTCTTAGGAATCATGAGTTTGTTCAGCAAAGGTTGGTTCAGCATTTTCTGGTTGTCGGTTTGCCCCGAGCAGGGCGTTCAACCTTTCCATCATAATAGCATTTTGAGTTTCCATTTGTTGGTATAGTCCTGAAACCACATCATCAAGTTTGGCCCTTGTGACTCCAACAGTAGGAGTCTCCTGATTCGGCACTGGAGAAAAAGCAGCCCTATCATTAGCATTTCTGGACCTCGTAGATCTACTCTTTCTTCCAGGAGCCATGATTTCAGACAGACTTCTGATTTTTAAGGAGATCCTTTCAACAAGTCTTTGCGAAGCAATGGTGAAAATATCCCTAAGTTGAATTCTCAGTGAAAGCACCAAAATGTTAACGTAAAAATCGACGCTAACACCCCGGTGAGTGTATTAGTAATGTGAAAGCACCACTCGTTGGTACAGGAACAGAAATAAGCAGAAAATAGTAGAAAAGTAAAGAGACAATAATTTTATAGTGGTTCGGCTTAAGATTTAGCCTACGTCCACTTTACTCTCCTTTATTGATAATTCAATTACAATTCTTAACAATACACTTCGATTACAACACACTTTAGACGAGTAGCTAGAACTTGTATGAAGAAGAATCTTTCGAATTCATGATGAATGTGTTGATTTCCTCTTGGAGTTCGTTGAAGCGTCTTCGGTGTTTGGAGTGCTTGAAGTGTTGGATGAGTCGAGAAAACAGCAGCGTAATGGCGTTCCAGAACTGATCCAAAAGTCCTTTTCAAGTTGGAGTAGGTGGGGTATTCATAGGGAGAGTTCGGAGTTAGGTCGTAGGTCGTGAACGACCTAGGGGTAGGTCGTAGGTCGTGGGCGACCTAGTAGGCACGTTTTACGACTTAACAGTTTTGCACTTGACCATTTGATCATATTGACAAGTCATAGGTCGTGAACGGGTTAAGGTAGGTCATAGGTCGTTGGCGACCTAGTGGGCATGGTTTGTGACTTAGCAGTTTTGTATTTGTTCTGTCAGAATGAGTTGCTAAGTTATGGGTCGTGAGCGACCTAAGATAGGTCGTAGGTCGCGTGCGACCTAAAGGGAAAGGTGATGTGCATGCGGGTTATCTTCAAAGCCTGCTGAGTTGTTAGATCGCTGTGTACTTAGGTCGCTGGAGCTTTAGGTCGTTAGGTCGCTTAACATTTAGGTCGTTAAGTCGCTTAACCTTTAGGTCGTTGTCCCTTTTCTGGAATTAGGTCGCTAGACTCTTTCTGGAGTTAGGTCGCTAGAGACTTTAGGAGTTAGGTCGCTAGACTCTTTCTGGAGTTAGGTCGCTAGAGACTTTAGGTCGTTAGGTCGTTGCATCCCTTAGGTCGCTAGGTAGCTGAATGTGTTAGGTCGTTAGGTCGCTGAGTGCTAGGTCGCAGAGTTGTAGGTCGCTCCAAAAAGAGGAGTTAACAGTTGGAGCTGACTGCTGCAAATGACCGAGTCGCGTACTTCGTCGCTTTCTTTAAGACGATTCGCGGCTTAGCCTCAAGATGCAAGACTAGCTATAAACCGCTCCGTCGGCGGGATAAAATAGCCTCTAAAATTTGGTAGATTTGTTGTTTGCACGAAAGCGAATCGTTCTGAATTTAGCACTTTCAAATTTAATTATTTGGAAGAATTCTGCAGAGAGAGAAATGACAGAGGAAGACGAAGAGTAAAGAAAATTGTCTTTCTATTTTTCCTTCATCCTATCTATCATCTATCATTTAAATAGGCAGAATGAAAATTGTATCGTTAGTTAACGGATCTGAAATTATTGTCATTCATTACGAATTCTATTACCATTAATTTTTCAACGGCTCAATAATAATAGCTCATAAATATATTAGCATTATACATCATTCGTTACGAATTCTATTACCATTAATTTTTGCAACAGCTCAATAATAATAGCTCATAAATATATTAGCATTATACGTCATTCATTACGAATTCTATTACCATTAATTTTTGCAACGGCTCAATAATAATAGCTCACAAACATATTACTGTTATACAACGTCATTCATTACGAATTTTATTACCATTGATTTTATTTTTTAAATTAATTCACTTAAAATTCCAACAGGTTTGATTGCATAAAAATCACAGAATATAACTTTAAATGAAAGAATAAGCAAATATATTACATACTGCTCAGAATCTTCCAATTTCTGAAGCTGATATCTTTCATCCTCTGTAAGATCCAATGCAACCTAGCATGAATGGTATGTAAAATACAATTGAAACCAACACAGGTAAATGACTCTTTATTAAAAAACGTAGGAATAACGAAAATCTTTAATAATATTAATATAGGCTCCAATATCTATTGACATGGGACCCGATTGGTTGAAGTCTATTTGAACTTGGTCATAAGTGGTACACTGAGCTCTCTTTCAAAGAATTTGCAAGCTGAAACTTTCATTAAATATAAGTATCTTTTTACCAAAACTTAATCCCTACTTCTCAAGTACATAAAGTGTGTGCGAGGTAACATTGAATCCCTAACGGCTAAAGCAGAATTTCATAGTATGCGACACATTATATCATTGAACGATAGGTCTGTAAAAATACTCGAGCCTTTTATTTTCATTACAATTCATGCCTTTATTGATAAAAATAAGTGTATACTCAATGAAGAAAAAAATTAATGAAATTCAGACCTGCTTGGCAAGGAGCTCTCTCTCGATGTTTCCAGAAGCAAAAAAAGGGTCATCCCATTTGAATTTCCTACGAACTGCGATTAGGAATGGAAACCCTAGGTTTTCGTCGCTTTTGCTTGTTTCCATTTTTATTATCGGTTGATGTTTGATTAGTTTCTGTAAGTGTTGCATCGATGGTAATAACAGGGTTTTCAAAAAAAATAAAAAATAACAGGGTTTTAAATTCTGCAGAACAGCGTGGGATGTTCAACCTGAGATAGAGAAGAGAACTGTCAATTGCATTGGGCTGGGCCGGATAGTATCTAGTTTAAATCTTTATTATCAATATATATATTGACGGCAAATTATCAAAATATTTGATGGGCAGAGCCAGACAACTCCCTACAGCATTCACAACCGATGTCAAGGTTGGAAAATGACCGATCCTCAACCAATGTTGTAAAAATCATTCTGGATCTCCGAGTAGTAGGCGAGGCCTACCGCCTACCGTCTACCGATTTGCCTAGACCCACCTAGACATGGTTTATTGCCACATGTATTTAAGTACTAGTTAGATATTATTTAAGGTTCGGTGCCATGTACAAGCGTCAATGTGCTAATTTTAGACGGTCATGCCTCATTAGCTACTACGCAATACATTCAAAATCCCAAAATTTTAATTTATACTATCGAAACTAAATAAAACTAAAATTTTATCCAATATTCATGAGTTATCAAAAACATATAGCTCTGATTAATCCATGATTAGTCCCCGCTTAAATGATTAATCACTAATCCATATTTACCGTCTAGCATCCGCCTAGCGATTTTTACAACCTTAAACCCAACAGGGGTCGGTTGCTCCATTTAGGTTTGCCTCGACAACCCAGGGGGTCATTGGGTTAGCCGGCTTTCATATAGCCGGCTTTACGGCTAAACCTCCTATATGAAAACGGTCAAAAAAATGACCTAAAGCCGGCTAAAAGTAACGGTCATTTTTTTGACCGTTGCCTTCCTCCCCTCTATATAATTTTACAATTTAACAATTTTATTTACGCAAAATTTCTTACTCTTTTCTAACAACTATCCATATACAATTTCAATTATGTCAAAAAATCAAAAAGAAAAAATCTTCATATCTCAATTTTCTATCACAACACAGATCCGATAATCAAAATCCGTCTCAATCCAATCAGAATACGTTTAATTCTCAGCATAGTCAAACTCAATATCATACTCAAAATTCTCAACAACAAAACCAAAATTCAAATTTTGGTTTTTCCCTACAAATTCCAAATTCGTACTATTCTCCACAAAATCAAAATTCTCATCATTCCCAACAAAATTTAAATCATTATCAAAAATCCCGAATTCAAATTATTCCCAAAATACCTCATTTCAACAAACCTATAACTATGATCCAAACTACGCGTCTCCCAATAGCCAGCAACGGTAAATGACGCTTTACCGCTCTCAAAATTTGACAAGAAATCTGAATAATCAATTCCGAGATAATGGTTAGGGAAACCAAGAATTGCAATTCGAGGACGATGAAACCGCCGAAGAAGATATTTATAGGAATCCTAATTTGTCTACCGCTCAAGCAAGGAGAAAGCAAATAATGCGAATCAATATTAATGAATCTCTTGATGCATAAAGTGAAAATCCACCACCAAATGGCCCAAAAGCACGAAAACGGTCGTCGGACGAGCAAGTTGAATTAGCATTTTGTTAGGTTAAATGTTTAAAAGACAATAAGAAAGGTAGGAGCCAAACTGAAAGTTCTTTTTGGAATTCTTTCTGCAATTTGTTCAACTATCGACGTTCAAACAATCTTCCAAGAACCGTTGATTCTTTGAAGCAATCATGGAAGAAAAAAATTCTGCTAGTCAACGTTGGAAAGAAATAATGGTCGGGTTGCATACGCGAGAACAAAGTGGAGAAAACGACATAGATTTGGTAATGATTTTAAATTTGTAATTCAAATTCTCATGTTTCGTGTTTTAATAGTATTCCATCATTTATAGCTTAATCAAATCAATGCATTGTATATGTCTGAATATAACAATCAACCGTTCAACCTACAACATTGCTACGACCTACTCTCGTGCGAGGAAAAATGGAGTCGAGAGTGACAAGAACACTTGGTATTGCGGTTCCTTCCTAGAAAGATGAGTGATGAATCGAGTATTGAAAGTTCTGATCCACATGAAGACACACCCTTCACCACTAGTATGGGGGTAGGCATCCGAGAAAGTACAAGAGGAAGAAAAAATCCACCAACGATTACACCGCACAATATGAACATATTGGTGAGCGTATAACGGCCGCTGAAATGCAAATAAGTTATACATGGAAGAAAAAGAAGTAAAGGGGCTTGAGAGGGTCAAGGATAGACAATGACATCATGATTAAATACAACAGTTAAGAGTTGACGAGATAGAGTTAAGAAAACAAGAATTAGCTCGACAATAAAGAGCCGATGATTTGGCTCTTTTAAGTTGCAACCAAAATGAACTTAATCCAATGCAAATGTTGAATATAGAGAAGCAAATCGAGGAGTATCATAGACGTCAAGAAGCCCTTTAAGGAACTATGTTCGTACTTTGTATCTTATTATTATTGTATCTTTTATTTGTACTGTTGTTAGTGTTATTGTTATTTTTATTGTTTCTCTTTTATTTATATTTATTATTAATGTTATTGTTATTGTTATTGTTATTGTTATTGTCGTTCTAATTGTTTTCTCATTGATGTAATCAAATAACATTGGATTAATAGTACAATTGATATTAATATTCAAATACAAACACTACTACAACACGTCAACAACAACTAAAAATAGATAAGTGAAACATACAACAAGAGAAGAAGATAGCATAGTTAATCCAAACATCACTTTGGTAATGGTTTCCTATATGTTCCCAGTAGCGTTCCACCAATTCTTCTCTTAAATCAAGATGAGCTTGTGGATCTCGAATGTCTTTGATTTTTTGCATGTATTTGGCAAATGTATTTGGGTCTTTATAAGATTTTTTCGAAATGTTAGAGTAATGTCCGAATAGTTTCTCAATTGAAGCTCATATCCACCACGCACTTCTTCGACAATCATATTATGTAAATAATACAACAGTACATGATATCAGATAATACCGCGGGATCGTGGCAGTATATCTCTTTTCTTAAGATATGAAACCTACCTCGAATCACTCCAAAAGCTTGTTCAACATCTTTTCTCAAACTCTCTTGTTATTGGGTGAATTTTGCTACTTTTAAGTTATTTGGTTTTCCGTAGGCTTGCACAAGTGTTTCCCATTTTGGATAAATTCCATCTAGTAGGTAATAACCCATAGAATGATCTTTGTCTCCTATTTTGTAATTGCATGGGGGTGCTGTATAATTGCATAGATCATTAAATAAATACAACCATCGTAGGATGTTAATATCATTTAGTGATCCTGGTGCTCCAAAAAAAGCATGCCATATATATAATCGAACGAAGCAACGGCTTCCAATACCGGAGTTGCCTTTTTGCAGTGTCTTGTGTATGGGCAAAGCAACCGAATAGTTTTTCCACCTCCAATGCATACAATCTAAGCTACCTAACATACCTGAAAATCCACGTTGAGCTCCCATCGCTAAAAATCTGTCAATGTCAAGAGGGGTTGGGGATCGAAGATATTCTTCATCAAATTGTAAAACAACGGTTTTGCAAAATTCTTTCATACATAAAATTACCGTTGAGTTTCCAATTCTCACTTTGTCATCCTGCGAATCATCAGAAGTTCCATACCATATCATATGAAGTGTAGTCGTAATCTTTTGTAGTGGGAAAACTACTAATTCATTGATTCTGTTTCTTCTGTGGGTAAAAAAGATGTTTGTTTCGGTTAATTTGTCGAGAACCTGATTAAAAGCAATCTTTGACATACAGAATCTTCGTCGGAAATCTACATCCCTGTACGTTGGGCTTTTCAAAAAATAATCCATGATTAGTTGATTGTGGCTGCTAGTATAATATCTCATATATCGTAAGTCCTTCCTTCCAGGAACACTACCCCCTTGGATTGAAGCAGAGCTTTCAGCATTTTCAATAGTCATTACATCCTTCACTTCAAAAGCAAACATTCTTTGTTGACTAACACAATGTTCAATGAACCCTTTCGAAGATGAAGACGATGATGAGAAGCGCCATAGACTTTTTAGGTTACTCATTTGATATATTAGTGTTGATGAATTTAGGAGATTGAATGAGTATGCTATTGGTAGCCTTGGCTCTACTTATAAGGTCTTTTTATGAAGGATGATTAGATTGATGCCATGTGTTACGGATCGATGGTACGTATAGCTTTGACGTGGATTGTACCTTCATATCGAATACTGTAGCCACGTTGCACTTCTTTTAATGCTTGCCAACTTGACTATGGAGATAGAATACCTTAGTGTCCCATCACATCAAACACTGTAACCATGTCGCCCTTCTTTTAACGCTTGCTAGCTTGACTAGTGGAGACAGAATGCTTTAGTGTCCCATTATATCGAACAATGTAGCCATGTTGCACTTCTTTTAACCTTGCTAGCTTCACTAGTGGAGACGGAACACCTCAATGTCCTGTCATATCGAACATTGTAGTCACGTTGCACTTCTTTTAATGCTTACCAGCTTGACTAATGGAGATTGCACTTCTTTTAATGCTTGTCAGCTTGACTAGTAGAGACAGAATGCCTCAGTGTCCTATCATATCGAACATTATAGCCACATTGCACTTCTTTTAACGCTTGCCAGCTTGACTAGTGGAGACAGATCTTTTAACGCTTGCCAGCTTGACTAGTGGAGACAGAATGCCTCAATACTATATATATTGTACTGCTTGCCATAATGCTGTTTACTAGTATCATACCAGTAACACATAAAAATGGTGGATTACAACCGTACTTCCCTGTCTTCATCATACTCGTATGAAGGTCCTTTAAGACATGATACCCCACCGAATACATCTTTCCTCCAACCACCAACCGAGTGGTATGTTGAAATGAAGGAAAGACACTATGAGGATGTAAAGGAGCATGATAGAGTTTTGCAAGAGCGCAGACTATTAGAGGATGGAAGAACACAAAGAGCAGAGTGGCATGGCCATAATGGGAGAAGGCAAAGAAGGCATGAAACATACCACCAAGTAGCTCAGATCAAGAGACTGACTCTGGACTTGTATACTGTAACTATGGAGTTTATGTTTTTGTATTTTGTTATAAGAAACGGAACTGACATCGGTCGACGTCACTATAGATGCCGCAATTTTCTGAATGTTGTGAATTTTGGCAATGGCTTGACGATCCTTTACCTCATCGAGCAGTTGTGTATGCTACTAAACTTAAAGAAAAAATTGAGACACTTCAGAGGACATTGGGTTCAATTCAATTATCAGGTAGTCGAAGGCATTTTTTTTAATCAATTAGTGTGTTTATTTTCGATCTATGATGTTCTCTTATTTCAATGTTTCTAATGGTTTAATTAAGTTTAATGTTTGTAATAGTTTAATTAAGTAAGTTTCTAATGGTTTAATTAAGTAAGTTTGTAATGTTCTTATCTTAAGTGCATACTTGAATTTGAAAACATAGATTTAACTTACTTAATTTACTTATCGACGGTACATAGAACTTGTTGAAGGTAATTAACTTACTTAACTTGAATTCGAAAGTAAATAGAACTTACTGAAAGTAAATAACTTACTTAACTAAGCCAAACACCATTTTAATTGTCTAACATTGCTAAACCAAAGATCATATGCAGCATGTCCAACAAAATCAATATGATACTCCCACAAAAATTGTGAGTCAAACATAGCTCATGTTAACTGAAATAGGTCTTCTTATTCCTCTGTATTTTAATGCTTATTTATCTTCGACAAGCTCTAGACATAACTACCCCAAGTTTCCAGAATCCTTCGAATTAATCTATAATTAGAATGATTATTAAATACTTCGTTTAGAGTAACCTAGAAATCTTGATTCAACTCCTCTTTCATATGTCTATGGTCAGCTTCTATGTAAGCTTTAATTAGTACCAAATAATCTTGTGGAGTCCAACTTTCAGTTGCCATTGAAGTTGTTATGAACTTTCAATATAAAACTTTCAGTTAAACAGAAAGTTCATAATCCACGTCTTATGAATCAAGTGCCATCTGAACGACCACATGGCAAACATTCACGATCTTGAATAGAACCAAACATAAGTTTGTTTATTTCTTCGCAAAATGAAATACAAACACTGAAATGAGATATGAAATACAAACACTTCCACAACTATCAAATGAGATCCAAATAACAAAACCGATACTAGATATGAAATACAAATAGTTAAACAACTTTCAAATGAGATCCATATACAAACATTGACATGAGATACATAATAGAGACAGTAACACGAGACATGAAATACAAACACTGATAAGATATGTAGAATACATACACTGACATGAGATATGAAATACATGTACTTAAACAACTATCAAATGAGATCCATATACAAACACTGATAATGGATACATAAAACTACAAATACATACATGAAATGGAAAATGAAGGCACTGATAATACAAACACTGATAGTAGATACACAAAAGTATCAATCATACGACAACCAAATACAAACATTGATATACAAAGAAGATAAAACTTAAAACTCATCAAAGTGATTATCATCAGCTCCAAGACCATATGCATCATCATCACCATCATCATCAACTCTAGGTCTAGGATGATATCGTTGCTCATCCGCAATAGTAAGCTCGTTAATACGAGCTGTCAAGTCATCTATGCTCAGTCGATGCTCAATGTACACGACCTCATGTAGTCCAATCTACATCCGATATAAATCCTCATATGAAAACGTTGCCAGATTTGAGTACTGTGAAATCTCAGACCGAGGAATATTAACATATCCATCACCTCCCGATGATGTGGGTATAGCGACTGTCCAACCATAATCTCCTGTCTGGGGTGGCTCTGGAGCAGGATATACCCGAGTGCTCTGTGTAAAGTCTTGTAAAACTGGGGGGACAACACTACTCCAGATGCCTGAAGGTCCTACCAAATCAATAGCTCTAGCATGAACAAATTTGGGCGTGTGCGGTAGAGCGTAAAACCAACGCCAGGATGATGCATAATCTAAACCAGTCACAATGAAGTAAATAGCCACCCACCACTCATTTGTGTGCTCCCGTAAAGTAGCACTATGATACACCTTCAATAGAGGTGTATCTGATTGTGGATCGTCGGGAACAAAATCACCGTCCAAGGTCTATGTCTAACTGTGCTCGCCAAGGAACCAATAATAGCCGGCCATAAGGGATGATACTAATGGAAAACGTCTAACATATAGGAAGCCAACATGATGTACATTCTCGTTGGTCATAAAGGGAGAACCTGCATACAGATGTCATACAATACTCTCATTGTGTAGTCCGTAACTCAATCTGATTTCGGACCACTGCAAATATATGACGTGTATTGCCTCCTTGCACCATTATGCAGTTCTTGCGAGCCCAAGCTCTAACTTAGGGGAAGAATAGGGGTAGTGTGGAGTCTAACGTCGGGTAAGTCAAATTGCGAAAGAACTCATAGTACTGATACTGCAAAATCTCCCAAAAACCTGCAATCGACATGGATCTGGACCTAACAACGCATTGATGATCCAAAGAGTGATACAAATACACTAATATGGGAGTCCCCCAATCATATCTAGTTGGAGTATCAAATGACAACCCCGCAATTGCTACAACATGTCTAGCCAGCAACGTGTCCGATGGATTTGAAAAGAATATGTTTTCCATCATGAAAAGAATAAACAGTCGAGCAATCTCCAAATTATTTTCTATGCTATAATTATGTATCAATTCAGAGATTGCTTGTCTAATGTAACTAGTTCTAATCTGTAGTTCGGACGATAGTCCATCTTGTAAGTCAAGATGTGATAGTACACTGGCTAACGGTAAAAGTGCTAGTAGTGTTCGTCATATGGTAAGGTCTCCCCCATCCGATGCCTAAACCAGTAAGAATAGTAAAGTCTAAAGGGGTTAAACCTTACTCTCCAAAACTAAAGTGAAATGTATGAGTGGTCTTCCGCCAATATGCAGCTAAACCACCACATAACTGAACATCCGAATTTAAAAGCTTTTCAATAACTATTAAAGCAATTTACGGTTATTGGAAGTACTAAAAAGCTTTAAATAAACGAGGCGTAATTAAGTAAGTACGTACTCAAGAAATCTTCAAATCCTATATCCCCAAGAAAAGTGTGAATAATATTATTGGCATCAACTGCTCAAATTGATCTAAAAAGGTGGATTACACTAGGCCAAAAGCCATGGGTGCGATCAGGACAAGCCTAATTTTAAGTAAGTCACATATTCAATTTACATTCTAAAATTTTAACTAAAAGTAAAATTTTAAAGTATATATCTTACAAAATCTTCGAATCACATGCTTACGTGTACTTTGTTGTTGGAAGGTATACGAAAATTGATCAAATCCTTATAGGGTCCTAAATTTTGATCAATATGGGGATCTAGGACCACATCTTGTGTATATCTCGCCAAACATCTTCGCCTAACTATGGTGCTTCCATCTTATCGATGTGATCGCCGACCTCCTGTCCCGGTAGCTGGGACGTCGATGTCTTTTTCGACAGAGACTTTTTTCGTCCCTCGAAATATTTCCACCGCTGCGACTGCCACTGCCTCGGATATGATTCCATGCTCTTCGCATATTTATTTTTTTCGAATTTTTCTTTTATTTTCCTCTTTTTTTCTTCTCTTTTTTTCACTCAGGAAATGGGGTGGAGATGGGGAGGAGGAGGAAGAAAGCTTTATTCTTTCTGAATGCACAATAGCTGGCTTATTTATAGTCGACTATTGTATGTTAACATAGCCGGCTTCATAAAAGCCACTATTTTAACGATGTGGATTTCTTTCCACAGCATCACGTGGATTGTAATAAACGTGATGTATCTTAGTCGACTTTATAAAAGACGGCTAAGAACACAAAATTTGACCCCACTAGGTCTTTGTTTTTTTATTTTTGGGATTAGGTGGAAGTTTATTAGGGCTAAATTGATGTTGTGAAACAATAACAATTGGAATGCTCTAAGAGTAATTGCTCAAATGCGACTGAATGTGCACTCTCCAACATGCGTCAATAATAAAATTTGTTACTGATTTTTTTAGTTGATGACCTAAAAAGAAAACAAAAACTATAATAAATTTTGATTGCATCAGTTTTCTTTGATTTGTGTCATGTGTACCAAATGCTAAAACATTGTACATTTTTTAATTTTTGTTGCACGTGCTCCTTTGTCGAGTATTGCACACGTCGAATGATCAAAAAAATTATATATGCTCATCTCAAAGGCATCCATGATTCCATCCTACTTTCAAAACAGTAAAATATTTATCATCAAGACGTAGAAATCTATTGGTAATATTTTGATATAGACAACTGCACAAAATTCTTCAAAATTATATCAAGTGCAGTACAAAGCAAAAGAAATGACACATTTCTTTTTATTTTATACAACAAATTTTCATTTGTCATTGCATGTGATCGAATTCAAATGGATTACATCAAAGTTCTTTACCGATTTTGAAAATTCGTACTATGCCTTGATGAGGTGACATGGTCATATTATTTTCTAATCACTTAACCAACGCAAATTTAATTTGGAGGTCTTTTGGTTCACAATAGTCTACTTGCAAATCATCGCATTACTTCAACAACCTAAAGTAAATATATAAAGTCACCCTATCTAATCGAAGATCCTTATTATATGCTTTTTATATCTTATTAAGTCTTAACTAGTCCATTTTTGTCAAATTGGTCAATCATAAATAATAGATTACACTGTGTGCATGCTTAATTCAAAGTCATTACCAATTTTCTTAGAAAATATAATTTATTTTACTAGAGTCATGATGTATGTATGTACGTCATACGGGTGTAGATCTGCTAAATTTATCTTTCTCTATAGTCAATTCTACACTTCTATGGTTTTTGAAGTTACATGATTTGATATCAAATAAAGCTTTGGAGATATTTGGTCTACACTATGAACAACACGTATGTAGAAAATTATACTATTTTAAATTTTATAATAAGTTCAAAATGTTATGTCAAATATCAAATGTTAAAACATTTATTTTAGCTATCGATGTTGAAACATTATTTTGAACATGTTATGATTAAACAAAATTTTGTGTAGAGTCTTGAGGCATGTAAGAATATATCTATAAATTTTGGTTCATTTATAAATTATGTAGTTAGAAATATCATAAAGGTGTAGATGAGGGTTGTAAAGGAACTCTTCCTTGTACATTGGGGCATATATATGTATGTATTTGTAATACTACAATGTTTTACCTTGAAAATTCCATACATGTTACCCTTAGAAAACACAACAAATCACATGAGAAACAAATTGTAACAACTAGCGTTTTAATGACTCGGTATATAAATAATTAATTTAAATATTAAGTTGTTAACTAATGGAACACCCTTTGTACTCGACTTTCAGAGACGAGTGAATTAGGACTCGAAACATCTGTAGTTGAGTTTGCTTTTCCGATGCAGGAAAAATGAGTATAAACTTGGTTGTGTTTGGAGTTGATTAGTTTTTGAGTGAATAGTGATTTCTAGAAAAGAGTGAAAATTGAATGTTGGACTAAGGCCCATAAGCTAGCATATAAGTTAGCTAGCCCCTTCATTATTTTCATTCATTTCTCATAAATATAACACTTCTCTTCCTTTTCTCTAATTACTTCTCCAATTACTCCTTAAACTCAAAACCCTAAATCACTAGTTCATGCTTAAATAAAATTTCCGAATTCAAACTAAAATCACCATAGTTCCTCTCTACTCATTCCTCGCATAATTCATAAAGGAATTATCATGAGGTGGAGTTTGGAGCTAGATCTCAACTTTAAAGAGAGCTTAGATTTGGTTTTTTGTGATTTAGAGCATATTTTGGAGAATAAGAGGTGAGTATGATAATTCTCCTACCTTATTTATATGTTATACTTCATATAATTGTTTATTAATTACAATGGAGTTATGTAAAGTGATTTAGAGAGTGTATGTGATGATTTAGGCTTATGTTTATGTTATATACATGATTATATCACCAAATTAATTGTTTGAGACCTTAAGTACTAATTTTATAAAAGTTAGTAAGCTTAGAAATTTGATTTGGGCTTAATCGGATGTTTGTTTGTGATGTTATGATAGATTAGAGATTACTTATGTTGATATAATAATGTATATATCATTAGTTAATAAAGATTAAATCATTTGAATTGATTTTAGAAAAGTTAATAAGCTAATTAAGTGAGTTAGGAGCTCTATGCTTATTATTAGAGTCATTAGAGGCCTAATGAAGCTTAATTGGTATTTATAGATATTATTTAAGAGAAGAAATGATTTTATAAAATAATGGAATATTTTATAATATGAAATTAGTAAGCTAATTAAGCGAGTTATGAGCTCTACACTTATTATTAAAGTGATTAGAGGCTTAACAAAACTTAATTAGTACTTATAAATATTATTAAGTATGGAAATAATTCTATAAATGAAAGATATATTTTATAAAATAGAATGAGATTTTATGAAATAGCATGAAACATATATTTTATAAAATAGAATGAGATTTTATAAAATAATAATAAAGATATATTTTATAAAATAGAATGAGATTTTATGAAATAGCATGAAAGATATATTTTATAAAATAGAATGAGCTTTTATAAAATAAAAATAAAGATATATTTTATAAAATAGAATGAGATTTTAGATTTTATAAAATAGTATAAAGATATATTTTATAAAATGGAATGATTTTATAAATTAATAGAAAAAGAGGTTTGACTTTTATTGAAAATATTTAGTAAATAAAAGTAAGTTTTGATTTAAGTAATAATTGAATTACTTACTCGAATATACGTGTACATATATGTCCATGGGCGAGTATACTTATATGTGTATTTGAAGTAGTATAATAATCAAGACAACTCTTGTGTTGTAATTAAAATTGTTGAGTGTAGTTGTGTGTATATTCATATATATATATATATGAGTATGTGAATATCCATGCTTGTATATAAATATTTGATGAGCGTCTCATGTAGCCATATTGACTATCGTGCGCTAGGTTGCGTGATAAGATACCAGGTCGAGTAATCGTGCCGATGAAAGCCGAAATGTGATTTATATAATTGAAAGTGTGGTTGTGTGTTCATGTGTATATGAACATACACAAATGGGTGTATGGGAGTACACGTAGGCATCACACATGGTAGGAAGGCCGGTTATGTTGTCTTGACGTGTTAGAAAAGGCCGGGTCACTAGATTCGTCTATTGAACTCTACACGTGCATAGAATGGATTTCGTGTCGAATTCGATTTTCCAACACATAAGGAACCACTTCCAAAACATCAACTAATGAACTTCGGAGAGGGTTCGATGGGTAGAGGTAGGCATGGAAGGCAAGGCGGCTCATCAGGTAAAGCAATGGAGGAAACAACATGCGAATTGGCGGCCGTTGCGATCAAGTGGCACCTGCCTTAGGCTTTATTGCCTAGGACATGCTACCAGCGATCGATCGATGGTAGGCCTCTAGTGGACCGGTAGTGCACTGACCTAGGAAATAAAGTCCAGGTCAAGTGCCAATTTATTGGTGTTTCTTCCCCGTTTCGGGTATGGGTTCGTGTGGAGCTTCTACGCAACTTCGGAGAAGACTATAGGCTACTCAGGGAGGCTGAGTGCAAGGCAAAGCTCAGATCTAAATGCGAATGTTAAGTGATTTCTATGGGATCAACAATGATCGGGCATGGGATCGATACGGTGATTGGTCACATGATCACATTCGACGAGCATGTACGATCGAGCGGAGTAAATCCATACCTTTGGGCTTTGACCTTGGGGTACATATGGTTTAATGAATTGTATCGGTCTTATATTAGCAACCGTACATAGTTTTGATCTTATATTAGTGATGATACACGTATTGGCCTTATATCAGTGGTTATACATGACATTGGTCAATCAGTGGTGACCATATGCGATGTTATATTTGATGTGTGTGCGAGTGTGTGTGTGCGTGTGTGTGTATACGACATTGGTGTTCCTTTGTGGTCCCGATACCGTATTACACACGACATGGCTATTGTTCTCTTTTTGATAGAGGCGTACACAAGTTATTTTAGAAATCCATGATGACGATCATATTGGAGTGGAACGCGTATGACTAAAGCTCGATGTAGAGGGTATGGTGAGATCCCATAACATCAACGCTCGATGTAGAGGGTACGGCATATCACGAAAGCTTGATGTAGAGTGTAAGATAAGATCAACGAGTGGACTAGATGTCACCAAAGCTCGATGTAGAGGGTAAGGCGTGGTTCACATAGGTTTCAAGTAAATATAACATGTCATACACCAAAGCTTGCTTCAGAGGGTATAGTGAGATCTACACGAGACCCATTGATGAGGATGTGGCTCGGGGTCTAAGGTACAATTAAGTAGCGACTCTATTTATTTTAGTCCTTTAAAGGGAATTATTTGATCGTGATAGATATCCGTAGTGGACACCACCCATCAGTAATGATGGGTATCAATTGTACACTTTGGTTGTCTTTTATTACTATGTTGTGTGTGTCATTAGTTGGCTGATGTTATCGTTGTTACATTCATTCTTAGTGTGTACTTCATGATATACTTATATTATGATTACCTAACTTTTGGATGTTGGGCTACCTTTTTCATAGTATATTGTTACATGTCAGTCATACTATATTAGTTGTGCCGACTCATTGATTACAAGAGAATAATAGGTTATAGTATGATCCCTTAGTTTTGAGATGGGTTTACTTTACTTATTTATGGACAGTCTGGATTACCCCTGAGCCTCGATTGTGGAAAGGACCGACCATGCCTCAGTAATTTTCTATTTATTTGTATATTGTTTTGATATACAGTATTTTGAGATAGCTCCCTCACGTCAGGCTTTATGTCTGACCCGCTTTTTGTCTTTGTCTGTTTATATTATGACAGCTCTTGGGTACTCGATTGAGTAGTTTGGTGGTCAGATGCTTTTGGGGTATGCTTTCAAGACAGTTCGAGCATTCTATAGAGGCGATGTCGATACTTCGTATATACTTGATATTGTGGTAGTACATGACAAATATTATTTATATACGAGACTTGATGTATTAGATATTATATTCAAAACTCCTTATTATGGAAAGTTTGATGTATTTTGACTTTCTATATTTATATTCATTTATCAATAATTTCCACCAGTGCAATCTCTTATATATATATTGTTATCCTATTCTGTTCATGTATATTCAGTATATTATATATTATTATTTCACTGTAAGATTCTTTCAATATACCTTAGTATAATGTTTGCTTTTAATTTTCTTTTTCTGATGATCTGTCTTTTGTGGTATTCAAAAGTCAGACGTTGTCGTTCGGTGCTGATTTCAGGGTATTACAAAAGGTAGGTTGTTACACTTGGTATCAAAGCCTAGGTCCAACACTTAGGATCAAGTCTACCAATTTGGGTTAAACAAACTGGTAGAGGGAGATAGCATACTTGTATCTTCCTATTATTTTACACTGCATACACCACTTGTCCTCTGGACTTTGATTTATTTCTATCGCTTGTCACTAAGGTATCTTCATCAAGCTGTTAGTATGAGCAGAGGGGACACGAGAGTACAACCATGAATGGGCAGTCTGAGATGCCCGATTAGTTCAGAGACTATTTAGCTACCACAAGGGATGTTCCATCGCACATGAACATTTCCAATAGATGCAATTGGCTTTAGAGGTGGTAAGGCCCTTGGGGCATCAGTATTTCTTGCTCCACCAGCTTTAGACCTCTGTGAAGCTGTTTCGGGATTTCCTTAGCCTAGGAGGGAAGCCATATCTGAGTTATGAGGCTATTTCTAAGATACAGCATTGGACGTGTGCGTATAAGAAGGCTTCTGCCAGTATAGGTCTAAAGAATGTTCTTATAAGGGAAATTGATTATCGGTATTTATAGAGGCGAGACTTTGGCTGGGTAGGACATAGTGTTAGAAGTGGATGATGAGCAAACCCATGACATGGAGTGAATTTAGGCGTCACTTTGGGTCTCGGATCATTTCTGGGATCGAGAAGGGCGTATGGCTTGTGCACTTCATCCATTTCGTGCAAGGAAGCTTGTCAGTAGGGGAGTATGTTGAATGATTCAATATTTTGGTTTAATTTCAGGATTGAGATGATTGGTACTTCATTGGTGTGGGTAAAGGAGTTTGCCTTGGGTCTTAAAGCATCATTTGGGGATTCATTGCTCAGTATTATCCCTGTTTGGGGCCACTTTAGAAAGTCTGGTGGGGATGGTTCTCCTTTGTGAAAGCATCTGCGAGGTACCATTGGAGGTAGTGAAAGTGGAAAGCAAACCAAAGCTCCAACCAAAGAGTTAAGACCAAGATAAAAGGAAAAATCAGGTTTATGCGAAGAAGAAAGCTGACCTAGTATGTCGCTCCCATGGCAAATGGGGGCACTTCTTTATGAAATATCATCCAGCTAAAGCAAAGCATAAGTGGTTCAATTGCGATCGGCTTGATTACTCGGCGATGGATTATCCAACATTGCGGAGGGATGGGTAAGCGATGACCGCTTATGCCTTACGGCTAGTAAGCCTACTACTAAGGAGAAATGGAAGGAGCTTATGTGATGGGGGTATGCTCTATATTTAGGTTATTCACTTCTGTTCTTTTTGATACTTTAGTGATACGTTCCTCTACTGCCAGTTACTTGATAGATATGCTAAACTTACTTTTATATTAGGTAAATTCTTCTATAAAGATAAATCGTGTATGAGTAACCTTAGTTGCTAAGCTAAGGTGAAATGGCCGAAGTACTGCCATTCAAACTCGATGCATGGGCTTTTGAGTTGAGTGGGGTTGGTCAACAAAGTGTGACTTAGATTTGCATCCAAGTAAACTTCGGTGGTTGCTCAGTAATGAGAAAAGACCGAGTAGATGACTTATAAACGTCCGCCTAGAGTCATTCGTGTTAGAATTACTTTTCTTTGTATTAGTAAACTTATAGCGATGGGAGTAATCCCATAATCCCGTATGTGTTGTAAGGGTATTTTCTAAAAGATCGAACCATTCACATAACAGTTCTTAATCCCTAGTTCAAGTGTAAAGTTTCTCGGTAATTTACACCAGTTAAGAAAGGGTTTTTCACTTGTTTCTTATAGGTGAGCACTTGAGTCAAATTCTTGAAGTGACTGAGAGATTTCCGAAGTGCGACCTTGGTCATGCAAGGGGATTTTAGTAGTCGGTTCAAGTAACCGGATCAGAGTTTTCATGAGAAGAGTCAGGTGGCCGGCCCTAATTTAACAAAGAAATCTTGCATGTAGATGGAGGATTGGAACAGGCATCGTGTCATTTGGATAGTCTTTAGTTATTGTAAATTTGAGTTAGGTTGCTTGGGATGCTTTGGAAAAAGATTTCTTTACTAGTTTTGTAGCAATTTGGATAATCTTCTAAGTGATGAGATGATACTTGCCTAAGGGAACATTGTAGTGCACTTAGTATATTATCCCTATCGACATAGCGCAGTTGAGGTGAGTTTGAAACAGGGAAAACACAAGCATTTGTAGATCATCATTTAATGATGATTTAGTTAGTATAATTTTCAATTTTGGAGAATGAAATCTGTTCGAAAGAGAAGGAAAGTGAGGACTTAGATTGCTGGGTCTATTCGAGAGTTTGAAACTTGAGGATCTAGCATAATGTATAAGTTCTCCTTTCCATAGTGGGGGGTGCGATAGGCTTTCATGTATTAGGCTCATGAAAGTAGTTTCACCACTAAAGAATTTTGTCCATCTTGGATGTCGAACAGACTTGTTGGGGACTATAGTTTGCCATGCATGTTTTGGCTATTATTGGTCACCATGCATGTCGGTATAGACTCATTAGTATGTTTCGTTGTTTTATATACTTGTTGTTGTTTATTGTTGCTTTTTATTATTTGATTGTTGTTTTTTGATCGTTTGATATTGTTTGTTATTGATTAATTTTGATTTTCGTTAATTCATTGATATTATTTGTTTTGTATGATTAGTAGTTCGTATGTTAGTTATTGTTGCTCATGGTTGACTTTTTGTTGTTTCTTATCATTCCTTATTGTTGCTTGTTGTTGTTTGATTGTTAATTGTAATTAATTGTTATTGCTAGTTGTTACTTGCTTGGTAGTTTGGTAGCATGCTTGTAAATTATCGTTGTCTATTGTTGCTTATTGTGTGCTTGGTTGCACGTATGCTAACTAAAATCTCCTAATAAAGTATCTATGGGGAGAGATAGGGATAACTATCTAGAATGGATCATGTCATCCAAGGCCATTATAGAGGTCGCGATGGGATTTATACGAGCCTACTGCCTTTTGATGCGACTCGAAATCTATAGTAATCTTGATACCGACTTGTTCGAGCTTACTCTCCGATTGATAGTCATGTATAATTGTGGTAGTATCGGTTACTATACTGAAAGTTATACATGTTTGAACTTTGTGTTGCTGTTATGTTGGTGCGTATCCTCTTTGTATAGTACGATTAGGTGCTTGGGAGGTGAAGCGTGGCTATTTCGATGCTTGCAGTTCTGGTTTTGCATTTAAATAGTGAGAGGCTTTCTTAAAAAGAGGTATGTGCTTGGGAAAATATAAGATGATGTATATTATCGAGTGTCTCCCGTATGCGTAATGCATTCTAATTTTGGAAGTTTCTGTAACGCTTGTCGCGTAAGCGAGGTACTACTGAGATTTTCCATAGCTGGTTGTTCGGAAGTTTTTGGCCAGTCTTGTTACTTTATCCTACTCTTGGAAATTTCGGGGTTGAAATTCCTTTAAGGAGGAGAGAATGTAACAACTTACATTTTAATGACTCGGTATTTAAATAATTAATTTAAATATTAAGTCATTAATTAATGGAATGCCCTTTGTACTTGACTTTTAAAAACAAGTGAATTAGGACTCGAAACAACCGTAGTTGAGTTTGGTTTTTCAATGTGAGAAAAATGAGTAAAAACTTGGTTATGTTTAGAGTTGATTAGTTTTTGGAGTAAATGAAAATTGAATGTTGGGCTAAGGCCCATAAGCTAGCTTATAAGTTAGATAGCCCCTTCAATGTTTTCATTCATCTCCCATTCATGTAACACTCCTCTTCCTCTTCTCTAATTACTTCTTGAATTACTCCTTAATCTCAAAGCCATAAATCACTAATTCATTCTCAAATAAAATTCCTAAATTCAAACTAAAATCACCATAATTCCACTCTACTTATTCCATATATAACCCATAAAAAAATTAGCGTGAGTTGGAGTTTGGAGCTAGATCTCAACTTTAAAGAGAGCTTGGATTTGGGTTTTGATGATTTGGAGCATGGTTCAGAGAAGAAGAAGTGAGTAAGATGATTATCTTAACCTATTTATATGTTTTACTTCATATATTTGTTTATTATAGATAATGGGGCTATGTGTAGTGATTTAGAGAATTTATATGATGACTTAGGCTTATATTTATATTATAAACCTGATTATATCACCAAATTAATTGTTTGAGACCTTAACCACTAATTTTATAAAGTTAGCAAGCTTAGAAATTTGATTTGAGCTTAATTTGTTGTTTGTGTTAGTGTTATGATAGATTAGAGATTAGTTAAGTGATATAATGACATTAGTTAATAAAGATTAAATAATTTGAATTGATTTTAGAAAAGTTAGTAAGCTAATTAACCGAGCTAGGAGCTCTAAACTTATTATTAAAGTGATTAGAGGCCTAATGAGGGTTAATTAGTATTAATAGATATTATTTAAGAGGAGAAATGTTTTTATAAAATAATGGAATATTTTATAAAATGAAGTAAGCAAGCTAATTAAGTGAGTTATGAGCTTTACACTTATTTTTAAAGTAACTAGAAGCTTAAGGAAGCTTAATTGGTACATATAAATATTATTCAAGTAAGGAAATAATTTTATAAGTGAAAGGTGTATTTTATAAAATAAAATGAGATTTTATAAAATAGTATGTAAGATATATTTTATAAAATAGAATGAGATTTTATAAAATAATAATAAAGATATATTTTACAAAATGGAATGAGATTTTATAAAATAGCATAAAAGATATATTTTATAAAATGGAATGATTTTATAAAATAGTAGAAAAAGAGATTTGACTTTTATTAAAAAGATCTGACTTTTCTGTTGTAGGCCGAGTTCTCTCCTATGGGGAGAGAAACTACCAAGCGATCATTTCTATTTTCGATCATGGGATCTGTAAATCAAATATGTTCTTCTGTATCCCATCTCCAACACATAAAGGCAAAATTGTGTTTTCTTTTTACAAAATCTTATGTTGTTTCAGTCCAGTTCAAATTTTCTACGAATTGGGGGATGCGTTCTATCAGGCGATATCGCGTTCCATACTTCCAAATCCTTATGCCGGTTCATCTCTAGTGCAATTCGAGATTCAATGAATTGGGGCAATAGTGAGATCAGAATATTAATCAGCTTTCTATTGGGTTTCTTGTAAGCAGATGTAAATAAATGTGTGTATTAGTAGCAAATCACGCTCAAAGAGTGCTTCAGTCTAATACATGAAAAGGGTAAGATTCCTGCATTGATTCTCAATTTTGGAATTGGCGATTGCAAGTTGATAGTCCACAAAGAGTTAAATTATTATATTTTGGGCGTGTAAGATAAACGGTCTTCAAGATATTTTTAGGATCTGGAAATCATAACAATCTTCTATTCTCACTTGTAATTGGCGGAAACGCTTTATTGTTATATTATAAACCGTCGATTCTAAGTATTCCTTATTGTGTGGTGATTATCAAATCTGCGATACTAGGAGATGGTCATCTATATTCGATTTTGGGATATGAAAATAAAGTCTGATTATTAAAGCATCCTTTTGTTTTCTTATAAATGGCGAAACTGGTTTTCATAGCATCAAATTATATGCTGAGTAAGGGAAGTTTTGGTTCTTCAGTTTGACGTGATGTATAATCATCTATGCCTGTTAGGTGAACCAGATTTGCGACTTCGCTCTTTGAAAAGGAATAACCACTGCAGCTCGAACTGTCTAAACATCAATGAATCGTGATGATTGTTAGTATGAATTTTTAGTCTGCATGAAACCTTATTTGCAGATTCAAAAATGAGGAGTACCATTCAAAAACATGATATTTGCTTGATGGCTGGGTTAGTTCGTTGTCTGAAACTCGCCAAGTTTAGGGTAGTTTGGTTTGATTTCATACCGTTGGTTGGTATGACGAATTGAGTCGATGTTGGATGAGTATCTTTGTGGGCAAATTCCATGGTATACAGGACAAATCTGGGGGTTGCGAATAGAGAAGATCAGGTGATTTGCGTTTATCAGTGGTTTGCGATTATCAGTGCAGTAGTTGAAGGCACTTGAGAGTTTGAGCAGATATTGGACTTACAAGTGTTGGTCTTGATGCTCTTTGGAAAATTAATCTTAAGAGTTTTAATGGGCTGGAATAGTTAATTTTGTTGGATAAAGGTGATTGTGTTTGTAAGGTGTAGCGTACTTGTGTATTATTGCGGTATTATATTTATATATGTACTACATACTATTAATTATTAATAAATGAACCCATTTTCAATATATATATATATATATGAGTTTGTGAATATCCATACTCATATATAAACACGTGGTAAACGTCTCATATAACCACAGCGACGATCATGTATGCTAAGTTGCATGAGAAAATACCGAAACGAGTAATCGTTTCGGTGAAGTCCGAAACATGATTTATATAGTTGAAAGTGTAGTTGTGTGTTTGTGTGTGTAAATATACATAAATGGGTATATGGGCGTACACGTAGGCATAGGAAGGTTAGTTATGTTGTTTTAGCATGTTAGAGGAGACCATGTCGTTAGATTCGATGGTTGAACTCTACATGTACAAAGAGTGGATTTCACATCGGAGTTAATTTTCAAACACATAAGGAACCACTTTCAAAACATCAACCAATGAACTTCGGAGAGGGTCCAATGGGTAGAGGCAGGCTTGGAAGGCAATTCGGCCCATCGGGCGAAGCAATGGAGGAAATGACATGTGAATTGGCGACCGTAGCGATCGAGTGGCACTTACCCTAGGCTTTATTGCCTAGGACAGGCTACCACCGATCGACCGATGGTGCACTGACCTGGGCAATAAAGCCTAGGTCAGGTTCCCTTTTATTGGGGTTTCTTCCACATTTTGGGTACGGGTTCGTGCGGAGGTTCGGTGTGACTTCAGGAAGATTATGGGCTACTCAGGAAGGCGAAGTGCATGGAGAAGCTCGGATCCTGATATGAATGTTAAGTGATTTCGATAGGATCAACAATGATCGGGCACGAGATCGTACGGTGGTTGGTCACATGATCACGTCCAACGAACATGTACGATCGAGAGGAGTAAATCTATACCTTTGGGCTTTGACCTCAGGGTACGTATAGTTTAATGAATTATATAGGTCTTATATAAGTGATTGTACATAATATTGATCTTATATTAGTGATCATACACCGTATTGGCCTTATATTAGTGGTTATACACATCATCTGTCCTTCAACGGTGACCATACGCGATGTTATATTTGATGGGGGTGTGTGTTTATACGGCATCGGTGTTCCTTTATGGTCCCAATAGCATATTACACGAGGCACGGCCATTGTTCTCTTTTTGATAGAGGCATACACAAGTTATTTGAGAAATCCATAATGATGATCATCTGGGAGTGGATCACGTACCACCCAAACTCGATGTAGAGGTACAGTTGGATCCTATAACACCGAATCTCGATGTAGAGGATACAATGTATCATCAAAGCTCGATGTAGAGGATATGGTGCGATTAACGAGTAGACTAGTTATCATCAAAGCTTGATGTAGAGGGCAAGGTGTGGTTCACTTAGGTTTCAAGTAAATAGAGTTATTCATATATCACCAAAGGTTACTTCAGAGGGTACGGTGAAATCTACATGAGACCCACAACTGAGGATATGGCTCAGGGTTTAAGGTACATTGGACTACCGACTCTATTTATTTTGGTCCCTTGAAGGGAGTCATTGGATCATGATAGATGTCCGTAGTGGACACTACCCATCAGTAATGATGGGTATCAATTTGTACTCTTTGGCTCTCTTTCATTGCTATGTTATGCATGTTATTAGTTATTTGCGGATCACAGGTCATTAAAGTATCTCTTTACACAAAAGGATTTGAACTTAAGGCAGCAAAGATAGCTAGAATTTCTTGCATCTTATGACCTAGAGATTCTTTATACCCTAGGGAAAGAAAACGCTGTTGTAGATGCGTTAAGTAGGAATGTGGCGACGATTGCAAATTTGGAAGTTAAGCCAGCACTACTAGAGAGAATTGCATATTTCCAAGAAGAAGACCATATTTTAGCTTGGCTTAAGAAGGATATTGAAAATGGAATTATTTCTGGTTTTCAGATTGACTCCCGAGTCATTTTAAGAATGAATGGTCAGATTTGTGTGCCAAATGTTAATGGAATTAGACAGGATGTGCTGAGAGAGTGCCATCGGTCAAAGTTATCTATCCACCTAGGAGTAACTAAAATGTTTCAGAATATAAAGAAAACCTTTTGGCAGAAAGGGAAGAAGAGAAACATTTCGATTTTCGTAAGCCGTTGTGCAAATTGTCAACAGGTCAAGAGTGACCAGCAGAAGACAACTGGGTTACTCCAACCGTTGGAGATACCGAATTGAAAGTGGGAGCAAGTATCTATGGACTTTATCGATGGGTTGACCAGACGAGAAGAGGCAATGAAGGCATTTGGGTAATTGTAGATCGATTAACAAAGAGCGCCCACTTTATTCTGGTAAAGTCTACAAGAACCGCAGCTTCTTTGGCAAGGATTTATTTAAGGGAGATCATTCGACTGCATGGAATTCCAATAAGTATAGTCAGCGATCGAGACCCCATCTTCACCAGTCGATTTTGGGGAGCATTGCAAGCCGCTTTAGGGACAGAGTTGAACTTGAGCACAACCTATAAGGCATAGACAGGACAAACCGAAAGGGTGAACCAGATTTTGGAAGATCTCTTGAGAGCATGTAATTTGGATTATGGAGGTTCTCGAGAAGATCATCTACATTTGGTAGAATTCTCTTATAACAATAGTCACCAAGCTAGCATTGGCATGTGGCCCTATGAAGCTTTGTATGGACGGCCATGTAAATCTCCTTCATGTTGGGTAGCTACCATAGACCATTTAGTTCTTAGACCAGAGATAATTCGAGAAGCATCAGAGAAAGTGGCAATGATCAAGGAAAGGATGAAAGAAGCCTAGGATCGATATAAAAGTTATGCCGATCAACGGAGAAGAGACTTGGAGTTTGCCGTTGAGGATTTGGTATTTGTAAAAGTTTCCCTGATTAAAGGAGTTGTGAGTTCAGAAAAACAGGAAAGCTAGCACCCAAATTCATTGGACCATTTAGAATCCTTGAGAGAATTGGATCGTTGGCCTATAGAGTAGAATTGCCTAAAAGATTGTCAGAAGTTCATAATGTTTTTCATGTATCTCATCTGAGAAAGCATGTTCATGATCCGTTGCTGATTGTAGAGGTAACCGTGCAGGAAGATTTGGAAATAGAGCCAAATTTGACCGTAGTACGACGTCTAGTTCATATTGTAGATCGAGATGAAAGGAGATTGAGAAACAAGGTGGTTAAGCTTGTAAAGGTTCAGTGGAGCGATGACCCTCGCGATTATACTTGGGAGACTGAGGATCATATTAGAGAAACTTACCCTGATGTAATGTCAGGTTAGTTGTTTGTTGTTTGAATGTTCTTGTATGACATAGTTGCTTTGCATTGTTATACGAATTTCTTAGTATAATATATACCTTTTGGATTGTCTTTTGTGTCTTAATTTCGAGGATGAAATCCTCCTAAGGGCGGGGAGAGTGTAACGACCCGTAAATTAATCGCTTGTATTTGAACATTTAAATAATTTTTAAATATCTAAATGATGGATTTTAATAACCGAATAAACATATTTTAAATATTAATTAATGATATTAAATCATTTTTAAATTTTTTTTACCAAAATAAATAGTTTAAATAAAAATAGAAAATGTGACCGAAAAACGTTTTCCGAAATTTCGACTTTTCGGCCTCAGAAAGTCGTCGAAAATGTTGTTCACATTTTTGTATCACTCATATACACATGCACACACATGTACATATGCTATGTGATAACTTAATTATAGTGTTAAAGTTAATGATTCATGTTTAGTTTAAAATAAAACAAGATTTGACCTTTTATGTACGTATACATATTTTATAACCTAAAAACCCTAGCCTAAGTACACCATCATCACCTTAGACCCCTAGGAAAAGTACTTATAAGCATGGTGGGGTGTACATGTTAAGGACGTGTGTACTTGGTGGGGTGGAGGGGTATGGTGAGCTTGAACATGACAACATTTAGTATATTTTAATGTTTAAAATTAAATTAAACTAATACTCCATTCTTTTCCTATAAATACCACAACACATACTTTGTTCACACTTTACATATTCATTCCCATCTTCATTTCTCTTCTCTTCGTATACATGAACATCCATGGCTTCCAAGTCCATGTTTAAAGTTGGCAAAATATAGTTTTCTTCACTACAAAAACTCCACATATTCATCTATAACTTCTCTTCTACCAAAAACAAAGGCCATCTCCACCTCATAACTCCAAGGCCGAGCCCATTATAGCCCAGTGCAAGCCCAATTTTGCCCTTGGACGAGCCATGTTGCTTCCTACTAGCCTACACTAGGTCCTATTTTGAAGTTAAGGCAAGTTGCTAAGAGCTTAGGCAAGTTCGGTAAAAGTTGGTAAGCGTTTTGGTGAGTGAAGCTTTCACATTTGAACCATAAAGTTTAAACTATATTCATGCTCGTATTTGTAGCTATTAAATGCTTATTGTATAGTCATGATAATGCTTTGGTTGATGGATTGGTATGTTGCTTGAAAGTTATTCGCTTTAGAAAGTTAGTAAGCGAATCTTAAGTTATATGAAAATCTAGTAGTTAAATCAATCCCGTTATAAATAAATGCTTGATATATGCTGTATTATTGTAAATCATCATGTATGTATGCTCATTCCCTTACTATTTGATGTTTGGTTGTACTGCAAATGACATAAGCTTGAATTCCGAACTACCCGAATAACGATAGTTGCTATATCGGCACTTTCGAAAAATCACCTTTTATCGAAACCGTTTGGTTTCATTATCGTGCTTGGAATTACTTTACAAGTTAAGCAAGTTTTTGGTTAATGATGATTTCAAAAATAATTAATTATTTTAATAATAATTATTTAATTTAATTAATTAATTATTTAATTTATAAGGGTTAACGTTAACTAGTTAACTTATTAATAATGTGTTTTAAATTTAACTAATTACTTAGTTAATGATGTTTCAAATTTAATTAATCATTTTATTTAATGATGTCTAAGGCTAATTAATCTTTGGATAATGATGGATTAAGATTTATTAATTTATTAATTAATGATGTTTCTAAAATTAATTAATACTCTTTAAGTAATGACTTTTAAAGGTTAATAAATCTATTTAACCTTAATTAATCTTTCCTTAAATAAAGTTTTAAATTAATTGATCACTTTTAAATAATGATATTTAATTATTATTAAATTAATTTAATTAATTAATATTATTAATTAATCGAATCAATGGTGTTTTAAAGGTGATTTACTCTTTTTAATTAAAGGTTATTGAAGTTAATTAATCAACTTAGTTAACTAAGTTTTAAAAGTTAATTAATCAGTGAAATAAGGATGTTTTAAGTTTTTAAATCCTTTTTGTAATGATGTTAATTTCAAAGTTAGTAAACTCTTATTACAAAGTGTTTTAAAGCTAATGCTTGTAATGTGAAGCCAAGTACGAGTTCGGTTTTTTTAAAAGAAAATGTTTGATTCATTTATGGAAATAAATTATCGCAAACCGATTCACTTATATGGAAATGATTTATTTGTATAATTAGCCCTAAATATTGAAGAAGTAGGCTTGTCGCTATTTCGAAAGATATGAATAATCGTGAGACGTGATTTTGAGGTAACACTACCTTGACTTGTCCGATATTATTGTTAACCAAGAAATAGTACAAGTTTGAATTCGATGAGTGGTGGTAAGTATACAAGACTTAATTTCCATATACGATCGTTTTATATCCTCAATAGTTGGTTTCTCAACTATCGGTTACTTCAGCTTCTTTATTATCGTCATCCTAATACGATGTGTTACACCATTGAGCTTTGATATCCTTTGTCGGAAATAACTAAAACCAAAGCACGAGAGGGGGCCAAGCTATGTGGGGTTGCTCCCATTAGGATACTTTCACATCTCATCTAGATTTGATTCGGTAACGCTATTAGATGTGAAATATTCGGATACTTAGTAAGGTTTGGCGGGGTCCGGCTTGGAGCTTTTCGAGAAGTGTCACAGAGTAAATGAGCTTCTAAGAAGTATATTACTAAAGGTATACTTCAA
Source organism: Allium fistulosum (assembly GCA_030737815.1). Taxonomy (NCBI): domain Eukaryota; kingdom Viridiplantae; phylum Streptophyta; class Magnoliopsida; order Asparagales; family Amaryllidaceae; genus Allium; species Allium fistulosum. The sequence continues at coordinate 620,740,633 of CM060906.1, forward strand.
GGGGAGTGCACCCTCCTAGTCATTTGTTGGAGATTTTCCATTTCTTATTTGACTCGAACCTTCAAATTTATCTCCTTATTTGCACCGGAAAGAGTCAACCACTCTTCGTGGTGTTTAATTATTTATCCATTCTCTACATTTGGATGTTTATTTATGTAAGAGTAAACTCATTCCGTATTCACCGGCGTGGTCTCACATGTTTTTATGTTTAATTTCACAACCATTGTTATAAAAGCTTTATTCATACCAGACATATCGTCTAATCTGAGTTGTTTGTCTTCCTTAAACTCTCAGGTACTCATTTTATTTGAGTAGTTCGAGAGTAGGAGGTCTTTGTCGGGCTCTTTGAAGATGGCGTTCTAGCAGGAGGCTTTTCAACTTCTTAGTTATCTATTCCACTGTATTATCTAGTTTGTGTAGGTGTATTTTGTTTTCAGCATTTGTAAAGGCAGGATGTTATAACTGCCTAAGCTAATTTGTTGTACTTTTGTGTAACTCTGATAACTCCCTGTTAAGGAGTAACCTGATGTACTATTTACCGTTATGTTTTATTTAGCAGTTTCATTGTGAGGTTTTCTATTCTGTTCTTTATTTCACCCCACAACGATTCATCTTTCCGATGCTTGGGCAATGACACACAAACACCAAGGATGTGTTAAGTGTCGTTCCTAGGTGTTAGAAAGGTGGGTCATCACAAGGCATGTATTGGAGAATGGATTCCATATAATGAAAAGGCATCGGAGTCCCACTTGTCACAGTACACCTCTAGAAAAATATACCATTGTCAACAAGAACATCTTGCACCCTTGCTACACAGAACCGGCTGCCCCTTACTGGATATTACCGAATATGTCATCACCCTGGTTACTTTGCAACCTTTTTCCAAGAGCTCTCGTGCACAACCAAATCCATAAATATATATATCAAGAAGGATGATGACAACCCCTAATAGGTGCAACCCATAAAGCCCTGCTGCATCTCCCCTAATTTTAGTCACTACCGGGTTGTGTGGCTTGAGGCTATGTTTTACCTTTTAGCAAATCCCACTTGGAATGCTAACACTATCCTTTAGGAAACTATGCAATGCCAACATTCATCCTTACATGTTGTTTATGATGTGAACAAACCAAAGGCACTACCTCTACTACATCCATTTTGGAATCACCCTCTGGATTATTAGCAAGTAGCCCCTGCACTCCAAAGAACTCCGTCTTCGATTCCATCATCATCAAGATGTCTTTAACACTTCAACAAAAATACCCTATTACAACGCCTTTTTTACAACGGGCATTGGTCGCCCGTTGTAATAGAAGGCTATTACAACGGTCCTTTCAGGCCCGTTGTAAAAGATGCCGTATACAACGCCCTTTTTACAATGGGCATTGGTTGCCCGTTGTAATAGAAGGCTATTACAACGGTCCTCTTAGGCCTGTTGTAAAAGATGTCAACTTTACAACGGTCACAAATTGCCTGTTGTAAAAGGTGCCAAATTACAACACTCAGAAATTGCCCTAGTCATAAATTACAACGGTCACAAACAAAGCCTTTATTAAAAAATCAAGGCCGACCCTTTTATTTCTTTTATTTCCTTCCTAATTTTCTCGTTTGTTCAAAACTAGGGCTGGTCGAAAAATTGAATTTATTTCGTTCCTTCGCTCGTTTGATCGAAATTAGGGCTGGTCGAAAAATTGAAGCTGCCGTCTCGATCGAAATTTACGTGCTTCCTTTGTCGCTCGATTCTCTTCTTTTAGCACACGACTTCTCCAATTTGGATCGAGTTTGTCTACAGAGGTATGTGAATTATTCATTTTGCCGATGATTATTCCACCGCGTTATATTCTTCAGACTTTGATGCATTCACTTTAACATTCTTAGGTGAGTCTAATTTACTAATCGTGAGATTTTTAGTTAATTCGCTTTCTATGTCAAGAGGATCTTCTACCTTAGATAGCTGCAATGTTTTAGATTATTTGTTAATTATTGTATAAGCATTCTTAGAATTTAACCATACTTAGAAAGTCTAGTTTTTTTAGCTTACCGATGCCAAACAAGCATGTATTTTTGGTCCTAACTAGTGACCACAAATCAGTTGAATTGTGACTTTCGCAAAATATTACTTAGTTGAAAAGCCTAGAAGTTAATATTGCTACAAGTATACTAGTTTATGAAAATCTGATAGTGGAAGAAATGAGAATGTATTGATGTATCTGACACACTGCTAATTCTTAGAATGTATTGATGTTTCTATGTCACAAAGTTTTATTTTGTTGTTTCTACTTGCTTATTACACACTGCTAATTCTTTATTTATAATGCTACTTACATGACTCTGGTCTAATAGGCAGCTGTACTTAATATAATTACTTTTCTGCCCTCGTATTATGTTACATAGCATTTTTGCTCCATTTCCTTCCCTCGATTTGAGCTAGGGTTTCTCTTCCTTTTCTCGAATGACTGCTGAGACCTCTGATGTGCAGTTAGTTGTTGTGGGAAGTAGGCTTGGTGATTGTGGAGTGGCAGCAGTGATGTGTTTAATATGGAGTATGTGAAGGTGGTGAGTTCCAATGTTTGGGTTGTTTGCAGATTCAGATGAATTTGTGAATTGGTGTGGTTGCGATTTGTTGGTGTATGGAAGGAAACGGTAAAGGAAGTTGTAGGTGAAGGTTGCTAGAAGTTGGGGGAGTATTGGAAGAAGTGTTGTGGGTGGTTTGATGGTAAGGATGAATGATTGGGTGATGTGCAAGTTATGTATGTATGCAGCAGTAGATGTGCAACTAGTGCAACTAGTTAATTCGCTTTCTATGTCAAGAGGATCTTCTACTTCGGTTTTTAACTAGAGTAGTACAATACTGGCCATCAGATCAAAGATATAACGAGTTTGAGTAATAGCTTATGTTTGAATATGTTGCAATGTACTGTTGGCTAAAGACCATTAGAAATTTCAACCAATTGTCATGGTATTTGGAACTGTAAAAATGTCTGACCACATTGTGAATAACTAATAACTGATTTGCAGTTTAAATCTTATGAATATGATATTCATTTATATAAAAAGTTGCTAATTTAAATCATATAAGAATTTATTTGTTGATTTGATTTTAATTGTTCAAATCAACTATATTCAATACATAAAGCTTTCTAAATAGATTTATATTAAATTCAGAGTTGAATGAAAAAGGCTTGGTAGCCTGATATAATCGAATTAATTTCAAAAACTGTTGATTTTCTTAAGAAGATTAAAATTAATGCACATACCTTTGTTGCTTTCTTGCAAAATCCTCTTATAATTTCGTGTGCCTGAAAACTTGCATCTTCGTTTGTGCAACTTAGGATAAAAGCACATTGATTATTTGATACCTGATCTTCCATAAAATGATTCATTCTACTATAGAGAATTTTGGCCAATAGTTTATATATCATATTACAACATGCTATTATAGTAAAGTGTGCAATTTCAATGGGATTACTAATTTTAGAAATCAAGTGAATGGAAGTGTGATTACATTCTTTAATAATTTTCACTTTTCGAACGAGTCATTAACTGCAGCCAGGATGTCATCTTTCATTCTGTTCTAATACACGTTATAAAATTTAGTGTTCAATCCATTTAGGCCTAGGGACGTATCATCCTTATTGCTACAGATCGCCTTTTTCAGTACATCTATATCAATCTGGTCATTGAGAAAGTTCTAACCATATTCTGATATGATTTTCCTGCAAACCAACTTCGGGAAACAATTGTTATGCTGTTGGGTGTACAAATTGCTAAAATACTCCATAGCCTTAGCAACAAAATCCTCTTGATTAACCCTTGCCTAACCATCAACCTTGGTTAATACAAACTTTTTTTTATTGGCTTCTTTTATTAGACACTTTGCATACAAAAATGATGTAGCTTCGTCTCCCAAAAACAACCAGTCACATTTCGATTTTTGTTTTATGTCCATGTATTCTTGCCATATTGCTCTACCTAGGTTGGCTTTCATTGCTTGCAGTTCCTTTTCTATAGTTTCTTCCCTATTAGGTTCTAGTCCCATCCGTAATTTGTGCATTCGATTCTGTAAAACTCAACTTATTTTTTAAAATTATTCTTGTTTCTGCTACGTGATTTAGTCTTCTCCTTAACCACCATTTTTTAAGCAAATAGAACAAAGGATTTCCCTTTACTTGGGTGCTCCATCCTTCCTCGAAAACAATGTTGTAATCTTCATAAAGGCTCCAATGGTTCATATATTCGAAAGATTTCCCTTGATTTTGCTTAAATTCTGTTAATGAGATCAATATGGGGTAAAATCGCTTACACCAGCAGGAAGGTAGCTAACTGAAGTGTTGTTGAAAACTTTTACCCATTCCAAATTGGCTAAAAACCTGATCAATCCTAGTCAGTATATTCTTACTAGGCCCGGACCACCATGAGAATTGGGATTCGTTTATCGCTATTTTAGCAACTCTGGTTCTATACATGAAATTGTCTAGTTCATTCATTCTACTGAAGGGTACTGTCATCCTTCCTTTTTCTTTAGAATTCCTAATATAATTGAAATCACCAATAATAATCAAAAGTCAGAAGATATGAAAAGCATCCACTTCAAGATTGTACCATAATTTTAGTTCGAGGACCTCAAAATTATGCGCGTAAATGAAGGAAACATTACATATTGCACCTCCTTTATTGATGAGTTCTAAGCTGATCGCTTATGCTAAGTTAATTATAATTATGAACTTATTTATTTATCAACACCATAATTCTACATGTAAAGTAACTTTTAGTTATCTTAAAATTAATTTCATAATCTTGGATCTTGTTCAGAGGTAGTGAAACTTTTAGTTCAAATTTGAGTTTAGTGGCATGACTGAAAAAGCTAGGTACACCATAGTTTTCACTCATATCCTATGATTTCCCCCATGAGTGTTGGAGATGTACATACATCACTTGCTATGAATGTAGGTGTGTATGGAGCAATGGCACTAGCTGGAAGTTTCATATGTATTTGTACATACATCCAAATTAATATCTACATTCATAGTCGGTAAAATCTTTAACTTGTTATTTTAAGTGCAGGTGTATATGGAGCAATGGCACTAGCTGGAAGTTTCATATGCTCGGTTACAGGAGTGGACAGTACGAGAGGATATTATCCATCGTTGAAGGCAATAGTGGATGGGCTTGGTTATGCAGCTCCTCCAATTATGGCACTTCTTTTCATTTTGGATGTAAGCATTTTTTCTTGTTTATTCTTGCATACAAAAATTATCCTTCTTTTCATTTGAAGATGTTTTAATGTTTATATTGGTTCAACCATAATGATATTTTAGTGTTCACATGTTATCTACCTACAATATTAGAGACATATTAGTTTGAACAAGAGATACAATATCAAAAACATATGTTAGTTTAAACAAGGGAGAGGTGGAGTAAGAAGAGTACAACTTTTAGAGTCAAACACAAACATGCAAATAAGAGAATTTTAAAACATCCATATTTCACATAACAAAGAATTTTAAAATATTATTTTTAATTTCACATAAGATTGTATGAAACTATAACTTTGAGAATGTTGAGCAGTCACATTTTTTGCCATAAAAAATACTACTGAATGATTTTGACTAGGAAAACATGTAAGACCTGCAGCTTTTGATAGAAGTTGAATTTAATGGTCGAGACAACTTTCATTGAAAACATATGACGATTTTCCTTTTCGTAAAATGATCATAACAGTTTTTTTGACTTACCATTTAGAAAATATGGTCGTTTGAAGTTAGAAAGATTTTGATGGGTAATTAGTGAAGCTTGGGTTAAGCCCAGACATCCATTAGGTACAAGTTGTTGTTGCAGATTTTTAACAGAGTGCACTTGATACTCAAAGGTCTTACATTAGGTACAAGTTGCTTTTTTGTATGTTAGGCCCCAATTGTGTTTAGAAAATTAAAATTATGCCATAATCTTCATGAAACTAAAGCGAATATAAACATGGGTTACTGATGGACTTTGGGACTAAACTGTATTGTGTTGCCTAGTAATTCGTTAGCCAATAGGTGATTTAATATACCATTGATTATGGTATTGGTTTCTGAAGTTGTTTGCTTGATCTGTAGCTTGTTTGGGTTTATGTCAGTGAGCAATATTAATAGTTTCTGAGACTTAACATTTCAGTGTTTGCTTGATGATTCAGAAAGAACTTAGGAAATGAAAAATATATTCACAGTAGGGATATACTTGTTGAAATATAAATATGTCAGGCTGAAATTAAACTAAACAGTTTACCCGAGTCTAAATAGTCTGAAGTGTATGCAGTGTATGATAATTTTTAAACTCATTAATGTTACTAATTCAAGTTGTTGTTTCCGCAGTTGACCTATATCTATGTCACTCTAAAATACAAATCTATTAATAGGAATAGATTTAATGTGTTTTAGAGTTCAAGTACGAATAGTAATTGAGATGCAAAATAGAAATAGCTCCATCCTTCTAACTTGGAAAGAGATCAATATTCAGGTGCAATTTAGATCTTTTAGCAAAATTTTGAAATCTGTTTGCCTCCTTCTTAGCTTCTTTTCTTTATAGTTATGACATTTTTTTCATATAGGTTCTGGAATACATGAATGCATCGCCAGAAGAATATAAATGCATATGTACTGCTATGTCTATGTGGGTTTTGATTAACTAAAATATTATGGTTCAAGGTTTGCTTCAATGTCGTTCGGTCTAAATTTTAAATCATGTTATTATTTGTATGTACTACGTGTTATGTTAGTTTACGGTTGTATTCGATGTTTTGTAACTATGTAAAATTTTATGAATGATGTGAATTGATAAATCTTTTTGTTATTTTGAAATATGAATTTCTTTTGCTATTTTTAGTAAATATGAATAAATATGGTTGTCATTAGTATAATAATTTTGTTTCAATTCAAATTAGTTTAAAATTTACACGTGCATTGTAGTAGTTTTATTTTTTTCTCATTTAAATTTTTTAACAACGGGCAAAAACAGTTGCAAAAGGATTAATTACAACGGCCAAAAATAGTTGTAAAAGACCCTTTTGCAACGGGCAAAAACCGTTGTAAAAGACCCCCTATTGCAACGGGCAATAACCGTTGTAAAATTCATCCACTCTATTACAACATCGCATAATACAACTGGCCTAGGCCCGTTGCGAAACCCCTATTACAACGGGCATTGCCCGTTGTAAAAGGTGTATTTTGTTGTAGTGTAATTCAAATGCTTATGCCGGTTCGAAATGGTTTTTGGATAATATATCTAATCCTGGTCTCTCCAAACCTACAACGATAGTTTTAAAAATTGGCCAACATTTGATAGTCAGTTATTTATCTATCAAACAAACAAACAATCAAATCAGATATTTAATTTCACAAGAAAACTAAGCACGGTTAAGCACATAAGCAACTACTAAGCCTCTTAAATTAATCTTTTCATTAATTAAACCCACTTTGTAAATTCTTGTATTAAAATACTTTTACAAAGATATACTCACAAATCCTCTCTACTCTTTTCAATACTTGAAAAATATCGATCTACTTAGCTCAACTGTATAAGTATACTCATGAAACATTTCACTTTCAAACTTTGAAAACCTTTCCATATACTTATTTTGACAATATAAGTATATTCACAAAATGCTACAGTTTCAATACTTAGGAAATGCACCCATATACTTATCTCAACGATATAAGTATATTTCACAAATCTTAAGAAAGATTCCATTTTCAAACCATGCTTATTGGGTTAAAATAATTGTCGTTTAAAGCACTGATAACAATAAACCTAAAACAGTTTCCTTTTGATGTAAGTAAAACAAGTCATATGGAAATTAAACCAAATATACTTACCACTACTCCCGAATTTCAAATAGTACTATCCCACGATTAGCAATGAATTCCGCCAAGTCAAAAAACTATCCTTGCCTTGATATACATTCTTAATTAATTCATAAGATAGAGACAAGTTTTCGTACCTCGAAATTTGATGTTACGTATGAAAAGAACACTTTCCATACCACCGTATTTAAAAACAATCATTTATAGAAAAACAAGTCTCATTGCTTTTACAAACTCCTTATAAAATTCCTTTTAAAAATCTTTTCTATATTTACAAAATTTATTTCTATAAATCTCTTTCATATTTGTAAACTCTTTTATATAATTAAAACTCTTTTATATAAATGAAAATCCTTTCAATAAAAAAACTCTTTTCTATGAATAAAACTCTTTTTCTAAATCTCCTTAACAAAGCTCATTTTTATAAATCTCCTTTATGAAATATCATTTATAAATTCCATTATAAAACTTCATTTAAAAATCTCCATTGCAAAATTCCCTTTTATAAATATCATAATTTATCACAAACTTTGATTTCCGAAATAGAGCCAAATACTTTCCATAAACCAATCATTCCAAGTATTAATATAAATCCACAAAAGTGGTTTATTTTCCAATTTATCAAAATGATATTAAATTCCCTCTTATAAAATATCATTTAAAAATCTATCCTTTTATTTACAAAATACCATTTATAAATCTGTTCTTTTATTACAATAATTTATATAAAATGTTTCCCAAATATTTATTCCAAAATATTCTTATCTTCTTTTAAAAAAAATCACTTTAAAACAAAAGATAAACCTTTTTAATTTCTTTAAAATAAACATTCCTTATTATTATAACTTTTCTATAAAGATAAATACTTTTCAAAATAATTTTTAAATTTTACTTATATGCATATATTACAAAAGAATAATACAAGAAGTTGAAGTAAGATAGAGAAGTTCAAAAACCACATTTCAAGTAAAATATCTCAGAAAAATCCAAAAAGGTCGGATTTAAAATCATATTTCCAAATCGAAACCATTTGCAAACCAAACTGCAATTAATAGTATTCCAAAATACTACAACAAGGCCAATAGCTACCATATCACTTAACCAATGCCATTACTACCATTTTCTCTAAAAAGGTTCGACTTTTAACATATGTTAGTGTCACATCCAATATGGCCAAATTATCAAAATTTGACATTTATCAATCTATATAACATTCATATAACTGAAATTAAAATCAATAGGTACATAATTGGAATTGAAAATCACTACGATGAGAAATCCGGATTTCTCTATAAATTTTCCATGTATTCCATTTTAATGTCATTTGTTTTTTAAAAGCGAATATTTAACCAACCAAACCAATAATTTATCCAAGCACACAAGCAATTATTTTTATCTACTATATATTATACTGATTATCCAAAAATGTGAGTTTAACTCACCAAAATTCCAACAACGCTTAGGCGTTGTAGTTTGAACAAAAATCGAACAATGTTCGATTTTAGCCTAAAATTTTACTTGCTCCAAATTCAATGAAACTAGTTCCAATGCATAACTAACGTTCCTACGAACGCAACGTAAAAGACCGCATCTCGATTGGACCTCATATGTGAGAGATATACATTTTATAAGTTTTTGATTTAATTTAATAATTAAATTATAAAAATAATTTTTTTTAAATTAATTACCCAATCACCATTCTTCTTTCCCAAATTCAAACTCCCTCTATAACATCTCTGTGCAAATGAAAATGGTGCATAGTGCATGACCGTGCACTTCCTCTCTCACTCCGGTCAATCATCCGACGAACCGACACCACCAACGAGCTTCTCACCATGCGAGCATCACCCTTGACCTATCCTCTCCAAACTTGATCGCCTAGATTAGAATGCAACCGAGCCCCTCCCTCTTCAATCTGAAAATGTTGCTCGACCCAAAATGGAGCCGCACCACTTCAAACTCCACCCCTATGTGCTATTCGCCACGACGAACCCAAATCCACTCTCCGTTTAGCCTCACGCCTTCCAAAACTCGAGCAAAACTCAACCTTAGTTTACTGACCAAAACTAACTTCTCCCAATTGCTTGTGGCATACAACAAAGCAATATACATATGTAGATCTAGTCAAAACAAGAACAAATATTTTTGTTTTTGGAATTTTTACTTGAGTATTTTAGCTGATTTTGATTTTTTAAAGCTTGGAGCCATTTTTCATTTATTAGAAATGAAAGTAAGGAGGGAGGGAAATGAAAACAGTGAGAATGAGGGGAAGTCAAAATTGAATTGCATAAATATAGGTTAAGTGTTGGGTCTTTTATATGATTTTTATAAATAAAATCAATTTACTTACTTATCTCTCAAGTAATACAATATTCTCAAGCAAAACAAATTATCAAGCCACTTATCAACTTAGCACCAAGTCACGATGAAATTTTTTGATTTGATTTTAAAAAAATTTGAAAAGAAGATTTTACGGTATTCCGCTATGCAATATCCCATTCGTTAATGAACCACGAACGATAAAAGTAAAATACAGACACACACCAAAAGGCGACACAATCACACATCGACAATAAAAATATACATAGGTTATCTTTTTATGTAAAATTTCAAAAATATCATCCATTGCCAAAAATCATCAAACGACAAATTAAATGTTTTCTAAATAAAAAATTATGGAAAAATCAAATAAATAAAATAAAAAATTCATCAATCCAAAATTGAGTCCATTTATTAACAAATGATTTTCTTATTATTTATTAAATTTGAATCAGAATTAAATATTTAAATAAATTAAATATTCCTATTTTAAAACGTTAAAAATTTCGGGTTGTTACGCTATGCATCTTAATTTGGATATTATTGAAGTTTTAGATCGTTGACCAAACTCTAGCTATCTTAGTGATATAGTGACGATGAAAAGAAAACGTGCAAAAATTATTGTTACTTAGAGTGTATCTTAAGATTAGAAACTAGATTTCATTTGAATGTTCTGTAAGCGATTGAACTTGTGCATGATCCTACACTTCAGCAAAGTCCGTAAAATATTTAATATTAATTTGTTTGAACAATACTGAAGACTGGTTCACACTAGAGAGCCAACATAGTAGTTTTTTTTAGCACAACTTGATTAAATTAACTTATATATGTTATAAATTAAAGAAGAAAACTGATAGAATGTGGTTTTGATCTTATATGGTTTTTATTTATTTATTTAAGGCCTTATAATTGATTAAAATAGTATATTAAAGTTCTGTTTTAATTTGATTAATTAAGTAGGCTTAAGTTAAAATATAAACAATTAATATAGGATATTAACTGAGCCCAAGATGTAAACTAGTCTAGCCAATGGGAAGTTTGAATGTTTCTTTTAATTGGATGAGATTTAGAATAAAGATAGGAGAAAAGAGAGGTGATATTTCAAATATCTTATGGCTATAAATGCCATCTCTCTTTCTCATTCTGTTCAAATAATCAAAAACTCAAAACCCATAAACTCCATTACATACAAGTGGAAACCTATATTTGAAATTTGCAAACCAAGCTAGGGGGAAGAAGGAATCCTAATCCATGAGGAAAGGCTAGCAATACAACATGTCAACACCGATCGAATCAAGAGGTAAATAATCTTGATTTAAATTGAATTTCATGTGTGTGTGTGTATTTATGTGTTTGTGTGTGTGTGTGTGTGTGTGTATATATGTGTGTGTATATAGATATATTCATGTTCAGCCTTCATTAAAAAAACTGACTCAAATTATAAGATATATATGTGTGTGCGTATAATAATTTTTAGCATATACTTTTGGCCCATAAAATATATACATACATATAATGTCTAAATTATATATACATTATAATATTATGTACATGTACTTTTTTGATAAAGTTTAATATTGAAATTAGATTTCTTTATATTCGATCTTAATTAAAATAAATATTTTTTAGCTTAAATAATATATACACATGCGTATTCGTAATTTAATAATGTTCCTAAGTTTTAAATTTAAAATTTAAACTTCACATTACGGATATGTGTATGTATGTATGTAACTTTTAAATCAAAAAAATCTTTTTTTATATGGCCAAACCTAAACTAATACACACACACACATAAATATAGCAGTTATATATATATATATGCATATTTATATACATTGACATATGTATGTATGTATGTATATGTATGTATACCGATAAAAAATTATTTTCTGGCTCGTGAGATTTTTATATATAAAAGATTAAATTTTAATTAAATATAAGCCGAAATAATGTGTGTGTGTGTGTGTGTATACATGTGTGTATACAGACATATATGACCAATTATAATCATGCAACATAATGTAAATTACACATATTACATACGACGTGGTCGTATATCCCAATTATAACATATGCATCCCAAGTTATTTCATGAATTGTGTAGATTATAATATATTTTATTTGTATGTTATATCATATTTATTATATTGTGCATGTGATGTTCAGTAGCAAATAAATATAAATCAATCAAGTAAATTAAATTGGTAATATTTATAACTAAAATTAAGAATAATTTATCAAATAATTTATCAAATTTGAAATTAAAATGAAATTATTTTCAGAATACCAAACTTACTTTACTGAAAATACATTAAGTATGATTTAATGTGATCATAGTATGCTTGATAACACAAAACTAAGATCTACTGCAAAATTAATAAAAGATTTTTTTTGAAACTTACCCTCCTTTTCCATGTTACCGGTGCACCTGATCCAATAATGATATCAGAGCCTACATTTTGTTAACATGAATAATTAACTAACACGAAGGGAGATCACTAGAACAATCCACATAAATGGATGTTCAAGGAAATAATGTTTAACAATAGAGAATGTTACCCTAATTATGGAACGTTCTTATGAACAAAAAATCTCCCTTATCTGGCTCATCGAAGTGGTTCATTTCAAGGGTATACTCTTAGTGGAAGACATAAAATTGCTTTATGCGTTTGGTTGATTCAAATATGCGTATTTGAATATTTCAACTTTAAATTTAAAATTGTTTTAAATTTCACATAAACACAAAAGTAATATTTATATTAATTAAAAGGTCGAACTAATAAAGATATAGATACGAATGTATGTGTGTATCTTGGTAAATTATAAATTTTTTAGTAGATTAAAAGTATATATATATATATATATATATATATATATATTTAAGACTTATGTACAAAAGAGGGAGGTTAAATGAATTAAAACTCATATAGAATAAAGGGAGTATATAAAAGATATAAAGACATATGATGCTATGAGAAAATACTTGTCCCCATTAAAATGTCAGTAATACTCAATTATTATTATATATTATGAATTTAAAATAATATTGCTCTCTATCATTTACAATATAAATAGATTACTATACATACTTATGGTTGTTGAGCACCAAAAGCTATAAAATATTTATAATGATGTTTATATTGTTCCCAGATTAGTAAAAATATTCTGTAACTTTGTTGAGCGCCCTCAAAGGTTACAAAATTGTCTAAAGGAAATTGTGAAATGATGAGCCATGTGTTCTAATGTACTTTATGATTTGTTGAGTACCCTCAAGGTCATAAAGATGATTAGGCCCACATGCATTGTAACAACCCTGATTTTTGAGTAAATATAATAAACTAAATAATGATTTAATTTGCAAAATTTAAATCATTAGTTTGGAATTTGCCGTCCTTTATAAAAAGAAAATTTGATTTAGAATAATTTATTCTAAATCATTGTGAAATTTAGAGGTGTTAGTATTTTCAAAGTGTTAAAAATCACTTTGAAAACATGATTGGGATTTCATTTAATTTGGTGAATTCTAAATTTATAGAAAACTGGAAAATTAAAATATGGTTGAATATTTTGAAATTGGTAAATAAATCTAATATCGAATGAAGAATGTGTATTTTGTTCAGTCATTGACAAAAAGAGTTTGGAAAGCAATTATTTTGTTAACTAATCTTTTTAAGTTGTTATTTGAGATTATGAACTTTGAAATTGTTTTAAGTTAAAATGACATATTCTTGGATTTTGTAAGTGCTAAAGAAATGAACCAAGGTTTGATTAATAGCATTGGAAAATTCATGTATTATAAAACAAGGGTATTTTCTTTTAATTAAATGGGCCTAATTGAAAACCCAAGTAAACACTTGAGCATAAGAGAGAAAAAAAACCTACTTCTTTATTTTCTCTCTCTTTCTTCTTTTATTTCTGTGTACAGTACGTTCATTTTCTAAAAGAGGAAACTAGGGTTGGTTTACTCCTTCCAATACAATCAAATAAGCAAATGAAATTAGAAACTAATTGCTATAAAATAAGAGAAAATAAAGGTAATGGTTTTAAAACCCTATTCTATCTTTTAATTGGGCGATTTCAGTTTTCCAGTGAATAATTCTTGTGTTGTTTGTTTTGGGCTGAGATGTTTGCTAGGATTTTTCCTTTGAGAAATTGGAGCTGCAATGTTCTATTTGCTGCTGAATTAAGGAATCAAGGTGAGTTAAACCTCACAAGATCTATCTCTAAAATTCTTATAGCATGCATTTGATTTTTTTTATGTTGAATGATTGCGGATTAAAATATAATTTATAGTCTCTGTGGTTACAAACTTATGATCCATTTGTTGTTAAAATTATTGACTGTAAATTAACCAGTAGCCATATTTTCGTTCGTCCCTGTGCTTTGAAGATTGGTTACACAAATTGCTTGCTGCCTTGGTTTCGTTCATTGCCTGCTGCTTTAAAAACTTGCTCACACAGTTGCTTGTAGCCTTGAATTGGTTACGTCACTCAGTCGCTACCTTAAATTGGACACGCATTCATCATTGTTCTATGCCTTGAATTTGTTTGTATGTCTGTGCCCCTTTGTATTTTGGTTGCTTTGAGTTGTACGCCCTCGTTTCCTGTTGCCTTGAGATGTTCATACATGCTTTGTCATGCACCTATGTGCAATTGAACATATTGGTTTGGACTTTTATGCATTTCCCCTCTTTGGGGGATTTTCACTATAAGGGCCTCTTAGCATCAACTTATTATTTTCTAGGACACGTGTTCAAAATAATTAGTTTCCAGGACATGGGTCCAAAATAAACCCACTACTTCTCGCTAATCCATATCTGCCGCCAAACCTCCGAATGAAAAACAAAAGTAGGGCTTAGAAACAAAATCGCCTCAATTGGATTATCGATTGGCTAAAGAAATCGTACCGCCTAACCTTTCTCAGCTGAACAAGTAAGTAGTTGTTTATTTCTGCTGTTTGCTATATATCGATTGATTCAATTTTCTTCAGCTGAAGAAACTAAGATGCGATTTCTATTCGCTAGTTGCAAGATGCGATTTCTATTCACTAGTTGCTGAACAAGTGAATACTTGTTTATCTTTGCTGTTTGTTGTTCATCGATTGTTTTTTTGCTATATATCGATTGTTTTTGTTAGCTGAAGTAAGTAGTCATTCACTGATTGATTTTCTTTGCTATTTATGGGTTGTTTTTGCTTGTGTTTGACAAGTAAGAAATAAGTTCTATTGATTGTGTTTATATATAACAGTTTTTGTAATGCATGTAAGGTGTTTGTTGTTTTTGTAATGATTTAACGTGATCTAAAACTGTTCATATTCAACAACTTAAAAATATAAATATGTTTATCTTTTAATCTAAATGATTTAAAAAAAGAATGTAATGGATTTAACATGTTTGTTTATCTTTGAGTTGCTTTAACTTAATTTTAACTTCAGTACTTCAAAAATTGTATGTATTGTGTAAACACAGTTATGTTGTAATGTTCCTATGTTCAACAGCTACGAAAGATAAACATATTTATCTTTTACTATAATTGGTTCAAATAAATTTAAGCCTTAGTTATCATAAATAGTGACTAGTATATGTTATACATGTTTGCCATTTTTTCATGATTTAAAAGTTATTACAAAAGATATACAACAAATTTACACCCTACTTAAAAAAGATAAAATCATTTATGTTTTTATACAAAACGATTTAATTATATAATGAACTATATATGATTCCCCTTTACAATAGGGAAATTTTACCGCAAGGTCCTTCTTTCGTCAAACAATAAGTTTGTAGCACACAGCTTTAAAATAATTAGTTTGCAGGACAAAATTTTAAACACGTTACTTTATGTCCTTCTTCCATTCCATTTTCTCTTCCCAATATTTCTACTTCAGCATCATTGATTTCTGCTTAATCTAAAATACTTTCATCGAGCAATTTCTGCAGTCACCTTAAACTTAATGCGGAACAAGTAAGCTATATTTTATTTTGATGTAAATGTTTTAGTTAGATGAAAAATCGTAGTTAAATATTCATTCTTAACGATGCTAATAATAACTCTTATAATAGATTTAAGGTATTTTAGTTCTTGTTATAATTTAACATAATCGACATTTGTTTAATTAAGCATACCTTAATATTCAATGGCAGATGATACTAAACCCTAGGTGTTAAACTGAACAAGTTATTGTTTAGCTGTTAAAAAAGATAAACGTATCTATCTATTAATGTAAAATATTTAGACTACATGCTAAACCCTAGTTGTGTTTGATAATTACAATTACTTATTAGATAGGATTTTGTTTTTATCATGATTTAAAGTTATTACAAAAAATATACAACTAATTTAAACCCTAGTTGAAAAAGATAAAAGCATTTATGTTTTTATGTAAAACATTAAATTACATAATAAATCCTAGATAAATTTTTATATCAGCTACTACATATAACATAATAAATACTGAATTTAAGTCAATTGCAGTTGTCCTGAAGGATTTATGCGAAATAAACATACTTAATCAACTTTTAAGTACAAAAAAATTATTCTTCACTCTTTCTAACATTTCATTATGTATGACAATTTTCATGCAGCGTAAAGATGCACACAAGGTCTTCTAAATCAAAGTTATTCATTCGAAAAACTACTTGCATATTCATAAATGAAGGTGGAACTCAATGCATAAACATAAGACCTATATCTAGTCCTTTCTGCAATGAACACAGCCAGAGATCATCATTATCTTCAACTCCATTGGTAACTGTTTTCCTACTTATGTTTCCTATAATATTTAGTTGTACTCTTCAATTTGTATATACATATTAAATTGGAATCTAGATTCCATATTTCAAATAAAAAAATAGCTAATTTTTTTGAGCTTGCATTGTTTACCTTGGTTAGTCTGCTATGCTGTCACTACATGTAAGTATACATGTGTATATACATATGTGTGTGTATATATATGTTTGTGCATTCACTTCATGTAGTTTGTATTGGGTTGATATGCACTGACTTGAGTTGTTGCTTTATATGCAGTCAGTGATAATGAAGCTTGTCTGCACTTGCATTCTCATCTTGTCGACATGTCTGCGTTGGACTCTGGTTTCAATGTGTATGATGTTGCATATTCACTTGATGTTACACACATGCATATATGTAATGTCTGAACACTTCAGTCAGGTTTGGTTGCTTCATTTGCATTGATCTTGAGTTGTTTTCATGTTGCATTTGTTTATGTGTATGATGTGCACTTGTTTGCACTGTCACTTTTGAATCTGACTATTCGTTAATCTTGTAGCTTGATTCTCTGACCATATGAGTCTGCACTGTGCACTGCATTCATACATGTTGTACCTGTTATTACTTCGAGGCTATTGTGATGATGAAATTCTAATAACCGATCACTAATTTGTAATGGCTAATTTGTTTATAATGCTCTGTTAAAAAAGACAAAAGCATTTATCCTTTTTATACATAATATTCTGATGGCTATTTTGTGTTTCATTTTCTTTAAGTTTTCAGATTTCTAATTAACCATTACTTAAACAACTAAAAAAGATAAAGCAGATTATCTTTCTATACTTTGAAACTTTCTAATTGTAAATTTTCATTTCATTAAATAATTCTTGTTGATTTTCAGTTGTGAATCTTCATTTATCTTTTACTGGTTTAAAATAAAATTTTAAAAATGTGAAAATTTGAAAATTTGAAACTGTGAAAATTGAAATTGGTCTAAAAAAATAATTCAAACATTTGTTCTTTACAAAAAAACCTGTTGGATTTAATTTGTACTTTTAAAAAAAAAAGAGGTACTTTATATACTAAAAAGGTGCTTTATCTTTTATTTTTTTAAATAAAGGTACTTTATACACTAAAAAAATCTTAATCCCAAAAAATACAAAATAATTAAAAAGATAAACCATATTATCTTTTTATTTAAATTTTTGTGTAGTAAGATATTTTTTTCATAAACTTGTTATTTTTACCTCCTAATTGATTTTTTGATTTTCATTTCATAAATGTAGAATCAGACTGGACCAACACAAGAATTACCTGATGCTGATGAAAAAGAAGACTTCACGGATAAGGACTTCAGACATAAACAAATAGAAAATTCTGATGATGAAAAAATGATTTCACAACAACTGGCTGAAGAAAGTACTGATTCAGATGATGTTGATCAGTATGAAATTAAAAAAATAGCCAAGAAGCAAAAAAGGCAACAGTACTGTAACGTTTTGACTTTTCGACGCTCGAAAGTCGACATTAATACATCCACTGTATCAAATGCCGCGCAATCGAATGCTGGAAAACCGAACCATTAGGGTTAAAAAGAAGAGGTAGAAGAAGACAGAAGAAAAGAAAGAACAGAAAAACAGAAACATAAACAATAACAGAATCTCACATTCGCAGCGGAACAATATATAATAGATGAATCAATAATCTTTAAAACAAAAGACTATATCAGTTTATACATACATCAATCAGAGTCAATATACAACTCAATACAACAATGGACAGTTATATAAACTTGTCCTCATACAGAATATACAGCGGAATAAATAAACAAGTACGGTAGTACGTCTCGCCATCCAACTCATCTCCAAAGCTCCAGAATATCCTGATAACATAACTCTAGGCTGCTCGTGTGGAAAATTTTGGGCACCCAGAGTTTAGAAAGGGAACAATAAACTCCGAGTCAGTCATGGTGACTGGTGTGAGATCGTAAAACAGTTATTTTCACAAAGAAAATAAAACAAATTCGCAATGCTTTTGGAAAATGAAACTACCATAAGGCCTCCTGCCTCACACACAATGCAAATGCAGAATTGGAGGAGATTTCTCCTTATGATAGTCAAAGATGCTTACTACGAAAAATCAGTTGATATTATTATTAATGTCTAGTGTGGAAAACATTTCGAAAGTATAATATCAATCTTAGCCAACATATAACCATTATTGTATGCCTACTATAGCTACTATGTTCAATAGCAGGTTACCACCACATTCCATAGCAGGTTATACAACTAAAACCGTACAGGGTTCGTATTGTTTCTTTGGATTTCCAACAAATGGTCAGGCAAAGGAACTTCCTTACACCGAAATAGAAACGCCTCTGGAAAGACGCCCCGAGAACCTAACCGGATCTCTGCAAACACAAGGCCGACGCTACCTCACGCTGTACAGCTGTAACTAGGTAACTAACACACTAACGCTACCTCACGCTATACAGCTGTAACTAGGTAACTAACACACAAGTATGCCATCCCCCGGTCCTTTGGGACCTTTATCCGAGGATCCTCAACCACAAAGTATAATAAATTTGCAGCATCAACATAGGTAAAATATATGGGCTCCATACCATGATATCACCTCTTATCCAGAAGGAAATGGACAAACCCTAGGGGCGCGACCCCTAAAAACCTTGCCGCAACATTCCTGTTTCGACCATTACCGGGTTGTGAGGCTCGACGAAGTCTCGTCCACAACGCCACGCTTTTTCACAAAGCCACGCTTTTTCACAAAGCCACGCTTTTTCACAAAGCCACGCTTTGATCAACAAATGATCAACAGCACTTCGTATGCCACATTACCAAATTGGGAATGTATCACTAGTAACCATCAACTACATAACCTCTGAGCTCGTACGTCTCAGAGAAGGGTGTTAAGCTAAGAGAATAAATTCTCCCCACCAATAAAAATGTATTTGATAGAAACCAGCATTACATCTCAAAGTGTAACGTCAGACACACATCCATACAAGTCCGTTCCGGGATCGAACGGAACCGAAGGCACTTCCAAAGAAGCCCTTGCAATCCGGGTATTCACTAATCACGTCCGGACTTCCCATCACAAGAAGAGTGATATAAATCTCTATACTGGAGCAACTCGGTGCAGAGACATTCGACAGGTTGTCCTTTCATTTTCGAAAATACCCGGTCTTCACACCGGTCTTCAAATAATGTCCATTCACGACGTATCACTATTCGGAATGGGTTATATGACACAAAGTCCTCTCCCGGCTTAACCGAATAATGAGCGTTTGTTTTAAAAACAAATCAAATGTCATTTCAAAGGCAAATATTGATAGTCGGTTATTTAACTATCAACAACATATCACAACAATCATCAGATTTAAATAATTTTTCCCAAATTATTTATTTTCAAAATATCTTCACAAGATATATATTTTCCCACACTTTAACATTTGAAAACCAATTTCAAATCACTTTTCACACTTTATCACTTTGAAAACGAATTTCAAATCACATTTTCCACACTTCATCACTTTGAAAACAAATTTCAAATCACATTTTCCACACTTCATCACTTTGAAAACAAATTTCAAATCATATTCACTAGCGGAATAAAATTCCCGATATTATTCATTTCCCTTTTTCTTTATAAATTCCCACTGTGAATTTAAATTTCCAAACATTCACTTTCAAACACCAAATCAATTTCAAATTGATTTCAACCCCAAATCAATTACAAATTGATTTCCAATTTTCTTTCAACACAAAATTCCATTTTCATTTAAAACACCAATCAATTTTCATATTGATTTTCCAAAGATTTATTTTTCAAATACTAAATCAATTGTCAATTTGATTTCTAGAATTTTATCACCTTTTAAATAAATCCCTTTATTCTTCCCAAACCATCCAAAATTCCATTTTAAATAAATTTTCTAACTTTCGAATAATACTATTCAAAATCCATTTATAAAAATTCTTTCCCATATTTTGGAAATAATTCGATAAGATTTCAAAAATCAACTTTACGCTTTTAAATTACTTCTTTTAAATTCACCAAATTCTATCAAAAGAGATTTACAAAAATTTCCAACTTTAATTTCAAAAATCCAATTTCATTTATTTCTGGTATCCAACGATACCAAAAATACATTCGGCTAAATTTTAGCCTTCAACACATTCAATCGCAAATATAATCATTTACAGATTATAAATAAATAATCACACAGCATATGAAACAAATTCATACAACATATGAAACAAATTCATACAATTTGAGGAATCCAGTTGGATCCCTCCAACCTGTTTCCCTGCATCCACAGATGTTAGCACAATATCAATTCCACTTCGAGGTGGAATATCGCGGTATATGGGATTTATAAAATATCATCCGCTATTATGCGGCGCAATTGGGTCTCATCCGCTATATAATGCGGGAAATCAACAACGCCAATATATACATATTCCAATATATATATATTGCTATATACTACTGTATATACTATCATTCAAGCACACAATCAACACAATCAATAATTTTAAATATAACTATTTAAAATTAAACAAAACCCTTTGTTTGAGTGAGAAGATCTCACCTTTGCTTTTATTTGCAATCCCATTCCCATTCCGGCTTATCTTCTTTGCAATTTTGACCTTGTATAACAATTTTATACTATTTATTAATATTCGAATTAAATCGAATAACCAATTTTCATTTGATAAATTTTATTTTATCTAAAAATTTGATTTCAAATCAATTTCCTTCTAAAATAACCAAATTTATTTTACTGTATAAATTTTTTTCTCTGTACATATTTATGAACTGAAAATCTGCATATTTATTATTTTTTCTCTGTATATATTAAAATTCTACAATTTGAAACTAGACAATAAACCATCTTTACTTTAAAAATATATACACATATATTTTCTTTTACTGTAAAAATTTACTTTCTTCATGTATATATATATATTTTAAATACTAATAAAAAATCCCTTTCAAACTTACATACATTTCAAAATCCAGTTTTAATATAAACCCTATAACAGTTTTAAAATTCATATTTTTCTTCTTCCTATGAATATACATTTATTAAATCAGAATTAATAGGAAAAATAAATTCGAATACCTCACTGGAACGAACCCAATCGACCGCCACTGCCTTCACGCAATTCGATGCAGTCCCCTACGCGAGCGCCAGCTCCATCAACCAACTCGTGATCGAATGCCTCCCCTCGAGACCCCACGACCTCAAACCGCACGCATACACGAGTCCTCCTCCTTCCGATCGCCCAGCTCCACTTGGCTCGCGACGCGGCGCCTGACTTCCCCTCGATTCGAAATTCAATTTGAAGTGAGGATTTGATTTCATGGATCTTGATTTTAATTTCTAGTTTGCAACATAAAAGGAGGGCCGCGACTTTCAAATTCTCGTTCAGATTTGAAAAAGAAAGAGGAACGAAGAATATTGGATTGCAGTGGGTTATTCGTTCGCCATTTTGAATTTTAGAACGAACGAAAATATTTTGTTTGGGTTTTTTTCTTCTTTGAATGAAGAAAAGGGCTGCCATTTTCAAGAAGTATCGGCCATTGAAAAACAATGCCGGCGGCTAGAGAATAAAATAGGGTTTCAGCCCTAAAACGTGGATATAAATACACTGATATATTAATTTAATAATATTTTCACAAATTACTTAACTTTTTAAACAAATTCCAATTGGAACGTGCCGATAGACGTTTATAATGTTATACGCCTATTTCGAATGCAATGGAAAAGGTTTCAAGTCCAAATTCGATCGTATGGAGAAGATAGCTTTTTGGACCAGTTATAATATTAAGTTTCAATATAAATTTCAGTGCGTTTGCTTATCGTACGGCCAAACGATCACTCCAAACGTTACGAAAATTGAAATATGATAATAATACAATATTATGGATCCAATGGAACTGGTTTCATCGAATTCCGAGACTGTGCCCCGGAACGCTATTTTCAAATATCGATTTAAACGATAAAATTCAAAACTGAACAAAACAGTTTCAAATTCGATTCTGAAGCTTCCATTATCTTCAGTATTATCAATATATATTTTCTAAGCCTTGAAAATATTTTAAATCAGCTTAAAACTGAAGATACAATTTTTTTACCCAGTTTCAATAATTAAATTCAAAAATTTATTTACCACATTCATTCAGATATCTCAAATTCCAAATTAAACTATCATTCGAATATTTAAACTTAATTAAATATTCACATTTCAAATGTCAAAAATTCAGGGTCGTTACAATCTTCCCCCCTTAAAAGAATTTCATCCCGAAATTACAAGTTAAGAAGAATGATCCAATACCCGTTTATCATTTTCTCAAAACCAAACTGTTTTATCAAATTTTCAAACCAATCTTCTTTTCATTTAAGATCATCATTACTTTAACTAATTTTCCACAATCAACCATAATATCCAAATAATATGGTTTTCTTAACAATTCAATTTTCATTTCAAATTCAAATTTTGAATTCAAAATTTTCTCAAAAATTTTCTAACTCTCTAAATTTCCGAGAAATTTCGCCAGCGTCTCCTTTGCGCGGCTAGCTCGGTACAACTACAAAATGTCCCTACGGACTTCCAAATCCCAAAAGAAAACAAAATGCCAAGTGGCAAAATCAGAAACTCATCAAATTTCATACTGAAATTCAAATACATACCTTATTGTCGAGCAATTTAAATTATCTTCAAAATCAAAATCCAATTCCATTTTCCTATAGCCTTTACAATCCCTGTATACTTTACTTAACAACAATGGCCAAATTTACTTATTGGATCCCCAATACCCATTTACTTAAGAATTTTCTCCATTCATTTCTTAAGTTCAATATAAGTATTTACATACTTCTTATATTTATTTTCATTTTACTAACAAAGTTTTATATTCATTTCCATTCAACTTTGTATTTTCAATTCCATTTGAATTCAATTTACAATTTCAATTCCATTTGAATTCAATTTACAATTTCAATTCTATTTGAATTCATTTTTTCTTCAAAAAACCAAAAATTCACTTTTTCCAAAGCTTTCAACTTCAACCAAAACAATGGTTTTCATTTTCTAGTTCAATTCCTACGTTTCCATTACAATTTGAAAATCGATTTTCCCGCTAAAATTTTTTTTCCAAAATTTCAAAAAAATTTCTAACTCCCAAAATTTTCAAAAAATTTTGGCGGAGTCTCCTTTGTACGGAGGAGCTTTTGCAATTTGACAAAAGATATAAATATATATACATCGACCCACTCGGTCGGAAAAGCAAAAATAGTTCATATTTCCTATTTTGTATTGCGTAGGCGTACCTTTATTAGCATTTTAAGCAAAGCGGTTTATTATTAGCATTTGCGCAACCAAAATGCAGCCAAACGGCTTCCAAAAACCTGTACTTACTCAATTTAAACACGTAAGTGACATATATAGGAAATCTATTAACATTTACTCATTTCAATAGCAAATACATAGATTTCATAAGAAATACATCCAAAATTATTTCCATTAGCAATTCATATGGTTTCAATACAAATTTAATCGCTTTAATCTAATTTACATTCAATTCAATGGTTTACAATGCAATTCCTTATATTCAATTCATTTTTAAATGAATTTAACTCATATCCCTTTCAATTGATTCCAAAATCAATTTCATTTGCTTTCATTAACTCATATAATTTTATACAATCTCGTTTGCGTCAAACGACAATCGTTTATATGCAAATTTCAACGATATTCACTTAATAGAATATTCATTCTAGTTTATAATTAATTTAAATTGATACCAACTCAATTTATTTTAGTTCCACTTCATTTTCAATTTGCATTTCCAATTAATTTTGTTCAATTCATTTTTAATTGATTCCATTCAATTCAATTTGCATTCTATATTCACATTCGGTTTATTTCATTAACCAAACAAATTCTATTCAAAACCATTCAATAAAAGTCGACGACGACCATTTCACGATTTTTCTTTTAAATTTCAAATTTCCATATTCAAGTCATCTCGAATTTATTTTATCAATAACAAGGAAATTTTCAATTTATTTCTTTTACTTACTTGAATTTACATACAAATTCAAACCATTTTTTTAAAACTTAGCTCACAACTCAACTTTAACTAATTCAACTTCCAGTTCATTTACTTCATGAATTAATACATCATCAAGTTAGTTTACTTGAATTCAATCCATTTTATTTTATTTTTTCCAAGTTTGGATTTTTCTTCAACTTGATTCAAATCAAATCTCATTTCATTTTTATAAAACTCATTTATAAATTCACTTTACCAATTTCATTCCATAAATGAATTTTATTTTCAAATATTTTTCTGGAATTCTATTTCCAATTATAAATCACATTACAATTTACATTTACAAATCTCATTCGTATATGGATTCATTTCCTTATCCTTTCAATTCATATTTATAAATTTCATTTGTTAAATGAATTTATCTCCAAATCTTTGGTTATACCATTATTTCTTATTCAATTTCCATATAACAATGATAATAATTCAATATTATCTTTTCCTAACAACCAAGCATCCATATACTATGATAATTCATAGAAAATCTTTTCTTTTCTATACAAAAATAGTTTTGGGCAAAATTATTTCATTTACCCTATTTAAAACAATACTGTGTCAGTTTATCTTGTTTAAGAGTTTAGAAACCCCTATTAATTACAGTTGGCCAGACTGCACCGACCAGAATCTATAAACAATCAACCGATAAGTCAACACAATACAAAACAAATTTTGTATATTTACTAACAAATACGCGCTCATATCTATTATTACACTCACACTCATTCTAGAGTACTACTGACTCTATCTCTAATGAGTAACACCCAACAGAGCCAGGATTGTCGCTTAACCATATGCTCTGATACCACTTGTAACGTTTGCGAGACAGTGGGGACCGATAGGCTTTGCAACCATCCCAGACCCACCGTGGCTTACAATGGTACCCTACCCTTGCTTTTACGGCCAGCCTTTCGACTGTCACAACCAACCCATCCCACTCAGGGACATGTAGGGGTAAGAGTCTCCCATTCGCCACCAAACTGTAACGACCCTGAATTTTTAACAATTTAAATTGAAAATATTTAATTAATTTTAAATATTTGAACGATGATTTGACTTGAATTTCAGATAATCAAAATGAATTGGCGATTAAATTTTTGAATTTAATCTATTGAAAGTTGAATAAAATTTGAATCTTCAATTTTAAGCCGGTTAAAAATAATTTAAAGGCTTGGAAAATTCATATTGATAATACTGAAGGTAATAGAAGCTTCAGAATTGAATTTGAAAGCGATTTGTTCCGTTTGAAATATTATCGTTTAAGTTGAATTTAAAAATAGCCTTCCGAGGCACAGTCTCGGAATTTGACGAAACCAGTTTCATTGGGTCCGTAATATTGAATTATTACCGGATTTCAATTTTCTTATTTATCGGAATTGTTTTATGAACATACGGCGTATAAACACGTATAAAATTTAATTGAATTCAATTTGAATTTCTGTAACAACTGGGGTTTTGCCCAAAATTATAATCATCAATAAACGATTAAAGTTGACAGATATTTGCTGTTTATTGTTGAAATTTTTATAACGATAAAATCTTCGTCAATTAACGATTTAATATCGAATTGTTAATTTCTGTTAGAATTTGGAATTTGTAAATCGATTGAAATTCTTTTATTTAAATTTTTATTTGTACGAAATGAATATATACACATAGTTTAAATTTAGCAACATGATTAAACAAAACAAATTAATGAAAATATTTACAAAAACAAATTAGATTTTAAAAAGAAAAAGAAAATAAAATAAAATAAAGTAACTCAACCCATACCTCACCCATACCACCCCATACCGATCCCCTTACCCTTATTTCTGCAAATATACGTTGCCCCCCCTTCTCTTCAGTAAAACAAAATCAAACGAAAAATAAACACGAAAAGAGAAATAAAAATGGCGGCCACGAGTTTCTTTCCTTCTTCGATCTGAAAATTAGGGCTTGTTTTCGTTCGCTCTAGTCTCTGGGCTTTGTAATATCGAAGGCATCGACATCAGCATTCGATCGATCCATGGCTTCGTCTTCCTCTTCACTCTAAGGTGAGAAATCTCTATTTCTCACATCTAAATTCAAATCGCAGGGTTTTCATGACTTGTCTGATTTCGTGATTTTTGTGTCGATTGAGTTATTTGAAGTTGTTGAATTTTATCTCAACCATCCACTTTTATGTTGTTGAATTGTTCGACCTTTAGAATTTTAACCTTGTTCGAAATTATTGAGTATCACCATTTCGATTTCCATTCGACTTGTTCGAATTCGTTCGATGTTGTTAGTTTTGCTTTGACACTTGATTTAGTGAATGCAATTTCATGACTTTGTATTATAGTCAGTTGGTACCATTTCTTTGATAGTGTTTCCGACCTTTTCAAAAATTTACATATACGCATTTGAACTTTTCATTCGTGAATCTCTGCTTTGACTTCACTGTGACATCGTGGCATTTGCTTAGTGCATTTCTCCCTTGCATGCTTTGTCACTTAAGTTTTGTGCATTTTTGTTGTTGTCTGGACACTTGCATTTTGACCTGTAGCCTTCACTGTTGTACTTCACTGTGTACACTTTGATGATCTTGTATATTGTCCAGTTTGTTAGACCTGTCTGCATTCAATTCGTTTGCATCTTTCAGTGGCTCCTTGTGCATGCTTCACTCTGTATCTTTATTCACTTCTCTGTTGTTACTAATGGTCCATATTGTGATCATCATGCATACTTGAGTCCTGTAACCTTGAACCTGTAATTGCTTCTGATTGTTCTCACTTCTGGATTTTCTTGAACTCTGATATTTGATACATTTTGTATAAAATCTGGATCTCGAGTTGCTGTCACATTTGGAGATTTAGTTATTGATTTCTTTGGTACTTGAACAAAAATTGTTGTTCAGTCTGCATTCATGTATAAGTATGGTTTGAGTCATGTAGTTCATTGTGATATTTAAACCTGTTGCCTCCCCACTAGAACTTGTTTCACTGATGCATCTGTGTCATGCTTGCATCTGATTGTGATTTCTAGTCTCTGCTGTTCTTCTTTGCGGGTCTGCATACTGTCAGGCCTATATTGCATGTGCATTTGGGATATAGTTGAAAAACTGATACATTACATTAGTCTTTTGAAATTGGTCTTGATGTTACACATCACTGTGCATTAGTTCACTTGAAGTTGAAGCATTTGTCCATCGTTCATTTAACTGCAGCATACTCGAGTTTGCATTGTCCAGTATTTGGTTTTGATGAAGCAATATCTTTTACCTTTTGTTTGCTTCGGCACTGTCTGCAGTTTGCCTTGCTTTGTCATTAACATGCTTAGTGTTCACTTGATCATGGTTTCATTTAGATAGCTTCACTGTGGTATGTATTGACATCACCTTGCAGTCTTCACATATAGTTTGTTCATGTTGTGCACCTGTCAGTATAGTCTTTATGTTGCTCTCTGCATACTTGAACTGATTGGGTTTATTTTAATTTGCTGAAGTCCAGTTTTGTAAGACTGTTTATATGATGATTTTTGGGGACTAGTTTATATGATGATTTTTGGATTGGTCATTTGAACCTGTAGATGATTCAATGTTGTAGCCTTGATGAACCGTAATTGTGCATTTGTACATCTGATCATTGCATCCAGACTTTTGTTGTTTTGGTCATTCGAGTTCTTCATTCCAGTTTTCACATATGTACATCGATCTGATCTGATATAGTTGCATGTGGTTGCTATGGTAGTTGTACAGTCATTGATGTCTGCACTTGAACATTGTCTTGTACATTTTTGAACTGGGGCACTTGACCATATGCCTGTAGTATTCATGTATGTGCATGTTGATTTTGAGCATTCAAGTAGCTTGTAATTCAATGTGTATATATTTGTCTTTTAGATCTGATGCATACTGTTTTGTAGTCTTTGGTCTTGGTGTTACTTCTGGTTGTCCAGATGCACTGTTTAGTGCTGTTTCACTTGAGACTGCACTTGCCATGCTATAACTTGATCTCTGTTTCATGTGTGCATTCCAGTCATACTTGTTGTCATAGTAGTTTGCACTGACCTGTTGCAATACTGCATACATGTCCGGTTGCTCCATGTTGCATTGAACCCCCCCTATTTCGTATACTTGCATGATCTCTGACTTTACCACTGATGTTTACTGGTCATTCATATGTGCATTTGATCATGTTGCCATTGTATGTCTTGGTAGTGGTTTAGTTCCACTTGCAGTTCATTCACTGTTTGTAGTCTTTGTATATGTGCACTGTTGTGTCTGCACTTGTAGCTCTTGTGCACTTTGTGCCTTTTTGAACTAGTGCACTGCAGCCACCCAAACTCGACAGTTTTGAATTGATATTTCTTTGCGTCGTGATGCATTGATCTTTTATGCTGTATTGGCGAGGCCGTACACGCGTGCGTGTACGGCAGCCAATCGAATTTTTGATGGTTTTAAAATGACAATTTCAATTGTTTTAAATTGATTTAGTCGATTTGATAAATTGTTTATTTATCTCTGTTGATGATTTAAATCTGCTGATTTATTGTTGAACACTATTTAGTGTTAAATTTTCGTTATCCGTTTTCTTTGTTAAGAGGATCGGATAGACGAGAATTATTGTGACTGTCGTCTATTTAAATTATTATTGCCTCTATGCACTAATAAACTGGTTTGAATTAGATTGACCTGTGTATTATTTTCTTTTGAATATAATACTCGGGTCAGACCGAGTATTTTTACAGCTTGAAGATTTTCGAGCAGCGAAGTTAGAGAGAGAGAGTAAAGAATCATTTTAGTTTCAGAAAATTGTATTTTAAGATATTCCGCTGTATCAGTATTAAATTGTATAAACTCTGATGTATTCAAAAAGATTTATAGTAATGAAATAAAGATTTCATTTGTTTTAATTCATTGTTATTATTCTGTGTTTCTGTGGCTGATTCTGTTTAAACGTTATAAACTAAATAACAATTCGTCTTTTTGAACGTTTCAAGTTGGTTTAATCACCGACTGGAGGCGGTCAGAAGGGGGAATGTTACAGAGTGGTATCAGAGCTTTGGTTTACACAAAGCTTAGTTTATGGTGTTTAATATGAATAGTTACGAGAAACACTTTAAAAGTAAATGTTTTTCAAATCTAAAGAAGTATAAAATTGTTTTTGAAAATAAAGATTTTTAACTTAAGAAAAGTTAAATTGAATTGAATTGGCATTAATAAATATATGATTTGAAATTTAACTAAAGGGAGTTAAATAAATTGAACTTGATTTGAAAAATTATTGAGATGAAAATTTAAACTTAAAAGATAAGTGATTATACAATATTAATTGGGAAGATTTAAATTAATAAGTTGTATAACTTATAAAATGAGAAAATTTAAGTAAAACCAGTTGGTAAAATGGTTAAACAGTTTTGTTAAGTAAAACAAAATCTGAATTTTGGATAGTGATATGAATTTGACTTTAGCAAAAGTTAAATAAGAGAATTTTTGAAATAAAATCTAAGTTAAGTTAAGTAAAATAGAATTTCAAATAACTTAGAGCCGAACTTAAGCTGTATAGTGAAAATAAGTCAAGTGAAGATAAAATGAAACATGGCTTAAGTAATATTGAATCAAATTGAATTTGATATCAAAATGAATTAATAAAGTGAAGTAATGAATATGAATTTGAGTTATATAAAGGAAATTCAACTTTAATTGTAAAAGTGAATTGTGAATATAGTGAATATAAGAATTCAATCAGAATTAGAATATAAACCAATTGAAATTAAATGTGTTAAACCAAATTGAATGTAAGCAAAGTAAATAAATTTGGTTAAGTTGAATGTGCATTAGTTTTGCTAGTTGATCGTATGGAAATTCATTAAGTGTTAATGAAATTGTATTAATGAAATTGAATTGATGGAAATTGGAAGCTATGTAAATTGAATTCAAATTTAAAGGTAAGTAAATTTAAAGAGAATCAAATTTTATTTGAATTGAAAGCAAACGAACTTGAATATAAATTAGTGAAAGTGAACTAATTGAATATGAATGAATGTTAGTAAATAATCCAATGTGAATGAATCAAATGTGATTAAATTGGAAATCAATTCAATGAATGATTCACTAAAGAAACTAGTTGATTATTTTGGAAATAGAAAGCAGATGCAAAGTTCAAATGGGAATTAGATTTGAAAATTTTGAAGTTGTCAACATGACAATCCATAATAAATTTAATAGATTCAGTGATGAATTTAAATTTGAACTTGCAACGAATTAAGTTAAGTGGAAAACTTAATATTGGAAAATTTGAAGTTGGTTTAAAACCAATATTGTGAAAAGTATGCGGAATTCAAACTATAAATTGAAGTCTTTATAAATAGGAATGAAATTTATAACGTTGTTTATAAATCCAAAACTGACTTATTTTGATAAGTAAATCTTTATAGCTTGTTAAAGAAAGTATATCCACAATTTTGGACAGTGGATAATCTTTGAAATAAAATGTGCAGGAAATATTGAAATTTGGTTAGTGAAGTATATTCACGATTTTGGACAGTGAATATATTATTGAATAAAATGGACATGTTTTGGGAAAGTGATATTTTAAAACGAAGTTAATTGTTTTAAAAGATGTTTTAAAAGGCATTGAATATCGAAACCATAGATTTCAACATTCATTGTTGAAATAGACGTTTTCGAATATAAGGAAATTGTGGACTATAACACTGTTGTTATAGTAAATGATTTCCGAAAGGAAATGTTTTGTATAGTATTGGGATTTATCCATCTATCTAAATTTCGAATCCCTATACTAGTGATTTTGAGTTGTCGTAACGATGTTTTACGTAACATTCGTTTTAACTCAAATAAATATGTGAAAGAGAATGATTTCCTTAAAGATGAAATATATACTTAATTTTGATTAAAGTATATCGAATATTTTCAAATGTTGAAAATAAAATGGATTTGTGAATTACTTATTTTTAAATAAGTATGGAAATGTTTTTCCAAATATGAAATGTTGTGAATATATTCCGTAAGGGATAAATGATTTGAAATTCATTTTTGAAGTCGAAGTTGAAAAGTTAAATGAGAAATTTGAACAATTTGTTCAATTTGAAATTTTTCAAAAAGATTGAATCGTTAAGTTAAAATTGAGTTTAACTTCGACATCAAAGACAATATAAGTTGAGCTTTGAATTTCAGATGATGATTTGGATTGTATGTCTAACATTGTGAATTGATGACATAGCAATTGATCTCTATTAAATATATATCTGTTGGTGGCGGAGAATTTATTCTCTTAGCTTAACACCCTTCTCTGAGACGTACGAGCTCAGAGGTTATATATCGATAGACATCAATTCTGTGTTGAGAATTGACGATGTAACATGTTATCCAAATCGAATGTGAAAGTCGATAATAAATGGAATTATGAATATGAATTAGGTTTGAGATAGCCTTAAAATTTCCAAATCGACTTAGAGGAAAATTTTTGAAATCCTCTATTTGTTATGAATATGGATATGTAAGTTTTTAGAACTTATATATATGAATGCGGTAAAATTTGAAACCGTTAGTTTGGAAAGTAATTGTTATGGAAAATCTTATGTAAGCTTACATGGATATGATATGTATGAAATGTGAAATGTAGTACTACATATATATGATATTATGTTTTCCAAACTGAGGATATGGAAAAGTACCTTCCATTTATTATTGGAGAAGGTATTGGAACTCGTGAAGAGTGTCCATTTGAAATTCGTAGCTACGTAGAATTTTCCATAAGTTGGAATGTCCATTTGGACTAGAATCCCTCGTGATGGGATCATGTTGATTATGATGTATGTTAGCGTAATTTGAGGGGCGCGATGCCCACAGTTACAAGCGATTCCATTGGGATAATGGCGCAACCGCCGAGTAAACTGCAATCTAAATGCCAAGCGAAATTCGAGGGGCGAGATGCCTACGGTTACAAGCGATTCTACTAGGATAGTAGCGTAACCGCCGTGTGGACCGCGATCTATGGCAACAACCATGGCGAAATTCAAGAGAGATATGAAATCTACGGTTACAAGCGATTCTACTGAGATAGTAGCGTAACCGCCGGGTAAACTGTGATCCATGGGGGAACGTGCTTTCCATATCCATTTTTTAAAAGAATTTTTAAAAGTATTTTCACTGGGAATTGAAGCAAGTATGTTTAGTACTTGGAGATTTTTAGTCCTGCGCCTGGCCAGCGTATGCCTAATGTCTGTGAGAACGAAGATGGACTTGTTAAATTTCGAGTTAGCAAGTATTTTCAAACTGTAAATAGCAAATCAATGATTTGAAAGTAAAATTTCAAAATTCCAACTTAATAAACTAAGGAAGAGGATCTTTGTAATGTTTTGAAAGTCCACAGCTTTGGAAGATATATATTATGCAAATCTCTAACGTGAAGAATTTTAAAGTTCGAATCTGAGTTTTGTAAGTCGAAAATTTTGGTAAAAGACTTTTGCGTTTTGATTTCAGAAAATCATTGAACAAACGAGAAGATAAGAAAAACTAATGAGATTAAACAAATGGAATGAATCCTATATTCATTTATTTGTAATAAGTTTCAAGCTTAGTAAAATTGAGTAGGGTAAATATCGGTAAAATTTTAACAACCTTTCCTTTTCGTGGACGAAAAGTTTTTAAGGAGGGGAGTTTGTAACGACCCTGAATTTTTAACAATTTAAATTGAAAATATTTAATTAATTTTAAATATTTGAACGATGATTTGACTTGAATTTCAAATTATCAGAATGAATTGGCGATTAAATTTTTGAATTTAATCTATTGAAAGTTGAATAAAATTTGAATCTTCAATTTTAAGCCGGTTAAAAATAATTTAAAGGCTTAGAAAATTCATATTGATAATACTGAAGGTAATAGAAGCTTCAGAATTGAATTTGAAAGCGATTTGTTCCGTTTGAATATTATCGTTTAAGTTGAATTTAAAAATAGCCTTCCGAGGCACAGTCTCGGAATTTGACGAAACCAGTTTCATTGGGTCCGTAATATTGAATTATTACCGGATTTCAATTTTCGTATTTATCGGAATTGTTTTATGAACATACGGCGTATAAACACGTATAAAATTTAATTGAATTCAATTTGAATTTCTGTAACAACTGGGGTTTTGCCCAAAATTATAATCATCAATAAACGATTAAAGTTGACAGATATTTGCTGTTTATTGTTAAAATTTTTATAACGATAAAATCTTCGTCAATTAACGATTTAATATCGAATTGTTAATTTCTGTTAGAATTTGGAATTTGTAAATCGATTGAAATTCTTTTATTTAAATTTTTATTTGTACGAAATGAATATATACACATAGTTTAAATTTAGCAACATGATTAAACAAAAAAAATTAATGAAAATATTTACAAAAACAAATTAGATTTTAAAAAGAAAAAGAAAAGAAAATAAAATAAAGTAACTCAACCCATACCTCACCCATACCACCCCATACCGATCCCCTTACCCTTATTTCTGCAAATATACGTTGCCCCCCCTTCTCTTCAGTAAAACGAAATCAAACGAAAAATAAACACGAAAAGAGAAATAAAAATGGCGGCCACGAGTTTCTTTCCTTCTTCGATCTGAAAATTAGGGCTTGTTTTCGTTCGCTCTAGTCTCTGGGCTTTGTAATATCGAAGGCATCGACATCAGCATTCGATCGATCCATGGCTTCGTCTTCCTCTTCACTCTAAGGTGAGAAATCTCTATTTCTCACATCTAAATTCAAATCGCAGGGTTTTCATGACTTGTCTGATTTCGTGATTTTTGTGTCAATTGAGTTATTTGAAGTTGTTGAATTTTATCTCAACCATCCACTTTTATGTTGTTGAATTGTTCGACCTTTAGAATTTTAACCTTGTTCGAAATTATTGAGTATCACCATTTCGATTTCCATTCGACTTGTTCGAATTCGTTCGATGTTGTTAGTTTTGCTTTGACACTTGATTTAGTGAATGCAATTTCATGACTTTGTATTATAGTCAGTTGGTACCATTTCTTTGATAGTGTTTCCGACCTTTTCAAAAATTTACATATACGCATTTGAACTTTTCATTCGTGAATCTCTTCTTTGACTTCACTGTGACATCGTGGCATTTGCTTAGTGCATTTCTCCCTTGCATGCTTTGTCACTTAAGTTTTGTGCATTTTTGTTGTTGTCTGGACACTTGCATTTTGACCTGTAGCCTTCACTGTTGTACTTCACTGTGTACACTTTGATGATCTTGTATATTGTCCAGTTTGTTAGACCTGTCTGCATTCAATTCGTTTGCATCTTTCAGTGGCTCCTTGTGCATGCTTCACTCTGTATCTTTATTCACTTCTCTGTTGTTACTAATGGTCCATATTGTGATCATCATGCATACTTGAGTCCTGTAACCTTGAACCTGTAATTGCTTCTGATTGTTCTCACTTCTGGATTTTCTT
Organism: Allium fistulosum; assembly: GCA_030737815.1. Lineage (NCBI taxonomy): Eukaryota > Viridiplantae > Streptophyta > Magnoliopsida > Asparagales > Amaryllidaceae > Allium > Allium fistulosum. Next base: position 620,776,089 of record CM060906.1, read on the forward strand.
GAACTCTGATATTTGATACATTTTGTATAAAATCTGGATCTCGAGTTGCTGTCACATTTGGAGATTTAGTTATTGATTTCTTTGGTACTTGAACAAAAATTGTTGTTCAGTCTGCATTCATGTATAAGTATGGTTTGAGTCATGTAGTTCATTGTGATATTTAAACCTGTTGCCTCCCCACTAGAACTTGTTTCACTGATGCATCTGTGTCATGCTTGCATCTGATTGTGATTTCTAGTCTCTGCTGTTCTTCTTTGCGGGTCTGCATACTGTCAGGCCTATATTGCATGTGCATTTGGGATATAGTTGAAAAACTGATACATTACATTAGTCTTTTGAAATTGGTCTTGATGTTACACATCACTGTGCATTAGTTCACTTGAAGTTGAAGCATTTGTCCATCGTTCATTTAACTGCAGCATACTCGAGTTTGCATTGTCCAGTATTTGGTTTTGATGAAGCAATATCTTTTACCTTTTGTTTGCTTCGGCACTGTCTGCAGTTTGCCTTGCTTTGTCATTAACATGCTTAGTGTTCACTTGATCATGGTTTCATTTAGATAGCTTCACTGTGGTATGTACTGACATCACCTTGCAGTCTTCACATATAGTTTGTTCATGTTGTGCACCTGTCAGTATAGTCTTTATGTTGCTCTCTGCATACTTGAACTGATTGGGTTTATTTTAATTTGCCGAAGTCCAGTTTTGTAAGACTGTTTATATGATGATTTTTGGGGACTAGTTTATATGATGATTTTTGGATTGGTCATTTGAACCTGTAGATGATTCAATGTTGTAGCCTTGATGAACCGTAATTGTGCATTTGTACATCTGATCATTGCATCCAGACTTTTGTTGTTTTGGTCATTCGAGTTCTTCATTCCAGTTTTCACATATGTACATTGATCTGATCTGATATAGTTGCATGTGGTTGCTATGGTAGTTGTACAGTCATTGATGTCTGCACTTGAACATGGTCTTGTACATTTTTGAACTGGGGCACTTGACCATTTGCCTGTAGTCTTCATGTATGTGCATGTTGTTTTTGAGCATTCAAGTAGCTTGTAATTCAATGTGTATATATTTGTCTTTCAGATCTGATGCATACTGTTTTGTAGTCTTTGGTCTTGGTGTTACTTCTGGTTGTCCAGATGCACTGTTTAGTGCTGTTTCACTTGAGACTGCACTTGCCATGCTATAACTTGATCTCTGTTTCATGTGTGCATTCCAGTCATAGTAGTTTGCACTGACCTGTTGCAATACTGCATACATTTCCGGTTGCTCCATGTTGCATTGAACCCCCCCTATTTCGTATACTTGCATGATCTCTGACTTTACCACTGATGTTTACTGGTCATTCATATGTGCATTTGTTCATGTTGCCATTGTATGTCTTGGTAGTGGTTTAGTTCCACTTGCAGTTCATTCACTGTTTGTAGTCTTTGTATATGTGCACTGTTGTGTCTGCACTTGTAGCTCTTGTGCACTTTGTGCCTTTTTGAACTAGTGCACTGCAGCCACCCAAACTCGACAGTTTTGAATTGATATTTCTTTGCATCGTGATGCATTGATCTTTTATGCTTTATTGGCGAGGCCGTACACGCGTGCGTGTACGGCAGCCAATCGAATTTTTGATGGTTTTAAAATGACAATTTCAATTGTTTTAAATTGATTTAGTCGATTTGATAAATTGTTTATTTATCTCTGTTGATGATTTAAATCTGCTGATTTATTGTTGAACACTATTTAGTGTTAAATTTTCGTTATCCGTTTTCTTTGTTAAAAGGATCGGATAGACGAGAATTATTGTGACTGTCGTCTATTTAAATTATTATTGCCTCTATGCACTAATAAACTGGTTTGAATTAGACTGACCTGTGTATTATTTTCTTTTGAATATAATACTCGGGTTAGACCGAGTATTTTTACAGCTTGAAGATTTTCGAGCAGCGAAGTTAGAGAGAGTGAGTAAAGAATCATTTTAGTTTCAGAAAATTGTATTTTAAGATATTCCGCTGTATCAGTATTAAATTGTATAAACTCTGATGTATTCAAAAAGATTTATAGTAATGAAATAAAGATTTCATTTGTTTTAATTCATTGTTATTATTCTGTGTTTCTGTGGCTGATTCTGTTTAAACGTTATAAACTAAACAACAATTCGTCTTTTTGAACGTTTCAAGTTGGTTTAATCACCGACTGGAGGCGGTCAGAAGGGGGAATGTTACACAAACTGCGAAGCGACAACCCCCTATCATGCTGTAATGAAGCAAGGTCAGTCATGGTGACTGGTGTGAGATCGTAAAACAGTTATTTTCACAAAGAAAATAAAACAAATTCGCAATGCTTTTTGAAAATGAAACTACCATAAGGCCTCCCGCCACACACACAATGCAAACGCAGAATTGGAGGAGATTTCTCCTTATGATAGTCAAAGATGCTTACTACAAAAAATCAGTTGATATTATTATTAATGTCTAGTGTGGAAAACATTTCGAAAGTACAATATCAATCTTAGCCAACATACAACCATTATTGTATGCCTACTATAGCTACTATGTTCAATAGCAGGTTACCACCACATTCCATAGCAGGTTATACAACTAAAACCGTACAGGGTTCGTATTGTTTCTTTGGATTTCCAACAAATGGTCAGGCAAAGGAACTTCCTTACACCGAAATAGAAACGCCTCTGGAAAGACGCCCTGAGAACCTAACTGGATCTCTGCAAACACAAGGTCGACACTACCTCACGCTGTACAGCTGTAACTAGGTAACTAACACACTGACGCTACCTCACGCTGTATAGTTGTAACTAGGTAACTAACACACAAGTATGCCATCCCCCGGTCCTTTGGGACCTTTATCCGAGGATCCTCAACCACAAAGCAACAACCACAAAGTATAATAAATTTGCAGCATCAACATAGGTAAAATATCTGGGCTCCATACCATGATATCACCTCTTATCCAGAAGGAAATGGACAAATCCTAGGGGCGCGACCCCTAAAAACCTTGCCGCAACATTCCTGTTTCGATCATTATCGGGTTGTGAGGCTCGACGAAGTCTCGTCCCCAAAGCCACGCTTTTTCACAAAGCCACGCTTTGATCAACAAATGATCAACAACACTTCGTCTGCCACATTACCAAATTGGGAATGTATCACTAGTAACCATCAACTACATAACCTCTGAGCTCGTACGTCTCAGAGAAGGGTGTTAAGCTAAGAGAATAAATTCTCCGCCACCAACAGAAATGTATTTGATAGAAACCAGCTTTACATCTCAAAGTGTAACGTCAGACACACATCCATACAAGTCCGTTCCGGGATCGAACGGAACCGAAGGCACTTCCAAAGAAGCCCTTGCAATCCGGGTATTCACTAATCACGTTCGGACTTCCCATCACAAGAAGAGTGATATAAATCTCTATACCGGAGCAACTCGGTGCAGAGACATTCGACAGGTTGTCCTTTCATTTTCGAAAATACCCGGTCTTCACACCGGTCTTCAAATAATGTCCATTCACGACGTATCACTATTCGGAATGGGTTATATGACACAAAGTCCTCTCCCGGCTTAACCGAATAATGAGCGTTTGTTTTAAAAACAAATTAAATGCCATTTCAAAGGCAAATATTGATAGTCGGTTATTTAACTATCAACAACATATCACAACAATCATCAGATTTAAATAGTTTTTCCCAAATTATTTATTTTCAAAATATCTTCACAAGATATATATTTTCCCACACTTTAACATTTGAAAACCAATTTCAAATCACTTTTCACACTTCATCACTTTGAAAACGAATTTCAAATCACATTTTCCACACTTCATCACTTTGAAAACAAATTTCAAATCACATTTTCCACACTTCATCACTTTGAAAACAAATTTCAAATCATATTCACTAGCGGAATAAAATTCCCGATATTATTCATTTCCCTTTTTCTTTATAAATTCCCACTGTGAATTTAAATTTCCAAACATTCACTTTCAAACACCAAATCAATTTCAAATTGATTTCAAATTGATTTCAACCCCAAATCAATTACAGATTGATTTCCAAATTTCTTTCAACACAAAAATCCATTTTCATTTAAAACACCAATCAATTTTCATATTGATTTTCCAAAGATTTATTTTTCAAATACCAAAGCAATTATCAATTTGATTTCTAGAATTTTATCACCTTTTAAATAAATCCCTTTATTCTTCCCAAACCATCCAAAATTCCATTTTAAAAAAAAATTTCCAACTTTCGAATAATACTATTCAAAATCCATTTATAAAAATTCTTTCCCATATTTTGGAAATAATTCGATAAGATTTCAAAAATCAACTTTACGCTTTTAAATTCCTTCTTTTAAATTCACCAAATTCTTTCAAAAGAGATTTACAAAAATTTCCAACTTTAATTTCAAAAATCCAATTTCATTTATTTCTGGTATCCAACGATACCAAAAATACATTCGGCTAAATTTTAGCCTTCAACACATTCAATCGCAAATATAATCATTCACAGATTATAAATAAATAATCACATAGCATATGAAACAAATTCATACAACATATGAAACAAATTCATACAATTTGAGGAATCCAGTTGGATCCCTCCAACCTATTTCCCTGCATCCACAGATGTTAGCACAATACCAATTCCACTTTGAGGTGGAATATCGCAGTATATGGGATTTATAAAATATCATCCGCTATTATGTGGCGCAATAGGGTCTCATCCGCTATATAATACGGGAAATCAACAACGCCAATATATACATATTCCAATATATATATATATTGCTATATACTACTGTATATACTATCATTCAAGCACACAATCAACACAATCAATAATTTTAAATATAACTATTTAAAATTAAACAAAACCCTTTGTTTGAGTGAGAAGATCTCACCTTTGCTTTTATTTGCAATATCATTCCCATTCCGGCTTATCTTCTTTGCAATTTTGACCTTGTATAATAATTTTATACAATTTATTAATATTCGAATTAAATCGAATAACTAATTTTCATTTGATAAATTTTATTTTTTCTAAAAATTTGATTTCAAATCAATTTCCTTCTAAAATAACCAAATTTATTTTACTGTATAAATTTTTTTCTCTGTACATATTTATGAACTGAAAATCTGCATATTTATTATTTTCTCTGTATATATTAAAATTCTACAATTTGAAACTAGACAGTAAACCATCTTTACTTTAAAAATATATACACATATATTTTCTTTTACTGTAAAAATTTACTTTCTGCATGTATATATATATTTTAAATGCTAATAAAAAATCCCTTTCAAACTTACATACATTTCAAAATCCAGTTTTAATATAAACCCTATAACAGTTTTAAAATTCCTATTTTTCTTCTTCCTGTGAATATACATTTATTAAATCAGAATTAATAGGAAAAATAAATTCAATTCGATGCAGTCCCCTACGCGAACCTAGTCGACCGCCACTGCCTTCACGCAATTCGATGCAGTCCCCTACGCGAGCGCCAGCTCCATCAACCAACTCGCGATCGAACGCCTCCCGTCGAGACCCCATGACCTCAAACCCCACGCATACACGAGTCCTCCTCCTTCCGATCGCCCAGCTCCACTTGGCTCGCAACGTGGCGCCTGACTTCCCCTCGATTCGAAATTCAATTTGAAGTGAGGATTTGATTTCGTGGATCTTGATTTTAATTTTTGGTTTGCAACATAAAAGGAGGGCCGCGACTTTCAAATTCTCGTTCAGATTTGAAAAAGAAAGAGGAACGAAGAATATTGGATTGCAGTGGGTTATTCGTTCGCCATTTTGAATTTTAGAACGAACGAAAATATTTTGTTTGGGTTTTTTTTCTTTGAATGAAGAAAAGGGCTGCCATTTTCAAGAAGTATCGGCCATTGAAAAACAATGCCGGCAGCTAGAGAATAAACTAGGGTTTCAGCCCTAAAACGTGGATATAAATACACCGATATATTAATTTAACAATATTTTCACAAATTACTTAACTTTTTAAACAAATTCCAATGGGAACGTGCCGACAGGCGTTTATAATGTTATACGCCTATTCCGAACGCAATGGAAAAGGTTTCGAGTCCAAATTCTATCGTATGGAGAAGATAGCTTTTTGGACCAGTTATAATATTAAGTTTCAATATAAATTTCAGCGCGTTTGCTTATCGTACGGCCAAACGATCACTCCAAACATTACAAAATTTGAAATCCGATAATAATACAATATTACGGATCCAATGGAACTGGTTTCGTCGAATTCCGTGACTGTGCCCCAGAACGCTATTTTCAAATATCGATTTAAACGATAAAATTCAAAACTGAACAAAACAGTTTCAAATTCGATTCTGAAGCTTCCATTATCTTCAGTATTATCAATATAGATTTTCTAAGCCTTGAAAATATTTTAAATCAGCTTAAAACTGAAGATACAAATTTTTTACCCAGTTTCAATAATTAAATTCAAAAATTTAATTACCACATTCATTCCGATATCTCGAATTCCAAATTAAACTATCATTCGAATATTTAAACTCAATTAAATATTCACATTTCAAATGTCAAAAATTCAGGGTCGTTACAAGTACACAGGTACATATAGATGCAATTTGGATGCAATCTATAAAGTGATGTCAATTATAAAGGAGAAACACATTCTTTCACCTGAAGCCAAAGCTTTTATAGAAAAAACACCATTCAAAAACTTCTTCAATGTTTTTCTTAGAGATTCAATAGCACGACAAGATTTAAGGAAAAGTGCTTCAAATTTAGATGACATCATTACTTCTTTTGATGTAAAAGAAAATGCTTTCAAAATTGGAAACAAATTACTCAAAATAAGTCCTGAAGAAGTCAGTCTAATAATTGGAATGCCATTAGCTGGAGAAGACTTATTTCCTATACCAGCTTCTAACAAAGCCTCAGCCATGGAAAGTTTCTCTAATTTTTTAACTGCCAATTTTCAAGAAGAAGACATAATCAGCCAAAAAATAGTAACAAAAAGATTGAATACACTATTAGAAGAGGAAAAAGGAAATGAAGATTTAGTGAAATTGTTATTATTATTGCTGGTTATAACTTTCCTTTTTCCAAACAACCAAAGCTATATGCAATGGGGTTTCTTGCCGAAGTTGCTGATTTAAAAAAATTAAATTCAATCTCTTGGCCACGGGCAATATGTGAAAATGTTTTGAAAAATGTTAAAAAGTATCATGCTCACCCTAGAAGTACACCAGGCTGTACTATGGTGTTACTGGTATGCTTTCATAACTTTAACTAAATACAAATATATTCAAATTTATATTCATTACAAAAATATAAATTTATTTATCTTTTTCTTAAAGTATTGGATTTGTGAACGAACACAAATAATTGATGAGAAGGAAAATCTGCAAACCAAAATCCCAAGAATGAGAAAACGGGATTTATCAAAACCGAAAGATTTGGAACTCACTGAAGTTGACGATGACAAAGTATGCTAGTTATTTTTTTAACCGTACATTTTTTTTTGATTTCTTGGAATGCAATTTTTTGGAATGTTAGTAGCCTAAATAAAAGAAAACCAAATGAGTATAGAAAGTATATGTGCAAGCTTAACTTGTCTAGTACTTCAACGACAGTATATGTGCAAGCTTGTCTAGTACTTCAACGACAGTATATGTGCAAGCTTAACTTTAAATATATTCATTGCATATTTTTAAAAAATTTGCTGCTGTAACAAAATAAGAGAAAGAATTTCTTTCCAATAAAATAATAGCTATTGAGGTGGTAGAAGACCAAAACAACAAATAAAATTAGAGGAGTGCCAGGAAGACACAAGTCTGAAAAAATATGCCAAAGAATGTGCTAATAACATAATGAAGCTACAGTCAAAAGTCAATTTTTGACTACTGAGATGAAAAATGTTGCAGAACAATTAAATGAGGAAAGACGTTTAAGAGAAGTGGCTGAAAAAAGAATACAGAATCTTGAAATGAAGCTCCAGAAGTTGGAAAATTTAGAAAAGCACGATGTGAAGGAAAAAGACAATTTGAACAAAAAAACCAAAGCTGAAAATGGTAAAAAAAAAATTGTTGGTATAATTCACATAAACAGTTCTGCTAATTTTCCAACTTTTGATATTATGCAAACTCAAGATTTCATACTAGAAAAGGAGACACAAGATAGTTTAAAATCTGACAATCTGAAAGTGCTTGCTCAAGAAAATGCTCCTGAAAATCCTATTATTGTTGAAGATGTTGTCCTAAAAGAACCAAAAAAGAAGAAGAAGCCAAGGAATGTTGAGAAATGTCCACTACTCAAATATCTTACTGAAGAACATAAAGAAATTGTCAATTTTTTTTTTCAAAATTCTTGGAGGAAACAAGTAAGTAACTAAATTACTTTTCACTCAATTGACTTAAATATATATTTATTCCAATAAGATATTGTTTCTAGTACAATATCATTTTGTTTCTAGTACAACATATAATTCAAATAAAGATTTTTATTCCAGCATCAAAATCTAATGATTTACAAATTAAAAAAATAAAAATACTAAACAAAACTAAAAAAAGATAGATTAATTTATCTTCACCTTTTCATTATTAGGTTTGATGCTTTGCATTTTAGGTTTGTTAATTATATACGATAAACATTACACAAATTTAGGCACTAGTAATAAAAGGACGGAAGATGTACTCAAAGCTAGTAGTAAAAACCACAATCAGTAACATTAATGATGAACTGTTGTATTAGTTTGTCATGTTCTTTCGGATTTCCAAATACAGTTACTCAGAAAAAACCTGTAACGTTAACAAATAGAATGAAACATACTAGTTATATGTTTTGTAAACATAACTTATGATATGCATATAAATTATAGAAAAACTTTTGTTGGTATGCATAGGCTAATATAACTAAAGTCATATAGAAGTTATAATATTTGAAACACGACCTATATTTGTTTTGTCATATCCAAGTCATGGACCTTTTTTGCCCATGAATTCTCCATATTGTTTTGTCATATAGAGATCAAATCTGTGTTTTATACTGTAAGTGCCATAAAACCAGGACTGATTTAATACCCATGTTTTTTTGTCATATAGAGATCAAAAAAGCTTAACTAAACTAAAAAAGATAAATTAATTTATCTTTATCTTTTCAGAGAAACTTCTACAAATATTGTTATTTTCTTTTATTAACAAATATTACATACTAATCTTAATTTTTCAGTATACTAATCTTAATTAATTTTCTTTTATACTGTAAGTGCCATACAACACAGTACATACTAATCTTAATTTTTTAGTATACTAATCTTAATTAATTTTCTTTTATACTGTAAGTCCCATACAACACAGTACATACTAATCTTAATTTTTCAATGATGAAGCATTTACTTGTGATGATGAAAACTTCATCACCATCACAAAAAGTATGATAGAAGAACTTCTCTATGGAGAATATATTTCTGGTCAAGTAAGTACAAAAGACTATACTTTGCTTCATTATAAATTCTATACTTTGCTTCATTATAAAATCTATACTTAATCCATATTTTTTTTGAAATGTAGGTTATTGATTGGTTTTGGTTCAGAAAAACAAAATTATTAGAACAAAGTTCTAGCATTATATATGTGAACACAACAATGACAGTAAGTGAACTATAATGTCAAATTTAATTTGTTTCTAAGATAAGTTTTCTAAAATTATTTTTTAACAGAAAAGTGCAACAGATGGAAACATGGAAAATATCAAAAGGGATATGTTTAATCCTTTTATTAAACAAACACTTCTAAATCCATTATGTTGCGATATATTATTTCCTATACATGGCAACGAACATTGGAGCTTGCTAGAGCTAGTAGTGGAATCATGTACATGGAACCATTATGATTCTCTACACTTGTCCACAAGATCTAAGACATTAAGAAGTGGACATTCGAAGTTTGCTAATAATGTGGTAAGTAAAATACAGAGAAAGTAAAAAAGATAAATAGATTTATCATTATTATAAACAAGATATATATTTTTTTTGCAGAAAGCAGCGGTAAACAACATCAATAACGACTTACAAGACGTAGGCGAGAAAACAATTCTGGGAAAGTCTACATTGATTAAAAATGTTAACTGTGCTCAACAAACCAATGGGTAATTTTAGGATACTGGAGATATTTATACAACAATGCATGTCACACAATAACTAAAATTTTAACAAATGCAGGTTTGACTGTGTAATTTTCGTAATGATGTTTATCCAAAAGATAGCACAAGGAATGGACACAACATCAAAAATTAGTCTAGAACAACTAAACGCATTTAGAGCACAGATAACTGCACAAATTCTCTCCGATGAACCATACTGCTGGACAATTGAAAATTTCTGCAGTTCACCTTCAGCAACAAAAAATTTGAATTGACAATGATAGCAACAAATTCTTTGATGATAGATTTTATTTGATGATAGATTTTAGACAGTATATCTGAATTTACTGATGAATTTGTAATGGTTGACTTAGGCCACACGATTTGAATTGTAAAACCTACTTGCAGATGTTGTAGACTTGAGTTTGTTTATGTGTGTGTTGTGCACTTGTTTGCACTGTCACTTTTGAATCTGACTATTCATTCATGTTGTGTCCTAGAAAAAAATTGGGCCGTATAATACGGAGCGTCTTTTCGTTAATACTGGAGTTTATACCCGTAATCATTGTTTTTGTCTTCCTTTCTCATCAAAAGCAAGGAAGAAGGCAAGACTGTCTAGAACCAATGCATCTGTCAAATGAAATATCAAGTACATAATCACTTCAGTCTATGTTGCTTTTGTTTATTGTTAACTAGCAAGTACTTACAAAACTAATTTTAAATTTGATAATGAAATTATGGTAATTGATAGTGAATTTGTAATGGCTAATGTTTTTAATGCTATGTTAAAAAGATTAACGCATTTATGTTTTATTGACAGTATGTTCTATCACTTTTATTGACAATTCTACGTATGCTCTTTTAAAAAGTCTAAACATAAGAACATCACTTTTATTGATAGTATGTTTCGGGTAGCAATATACTAGTCATACTTATCTCTAGTTGTTCTGTTTGATTTGTATTCCTACTGCTGTGCGTGAAAATCGTGGATTTACAGATGATTTGGTTCGAATATCCGTTGGCATTGAGGATATAGAATATCTCATTGCTATGCTATTAAAACTGGTCCTATTTGATACCACTTTGATTTTCTTGTAGTGACCAGCGTTAGGGCTGGAGTTCATGAATAGAAAAGACTATATTTTAAGAATAGACATAATAACTACAGTAACATATAATAACAAAAAACAGACTATACACAAGAATTAAAAAGAAATATCAATTTATCTTTTTTAACAGAACTAACAACATTGTATTCCAAATAACAGTTAAACATAAATAATTGCATACAACCAAAAATAATCAAAATCAGATCATAACCAATTCAACATATGCAATTATTCAAATATTCAACTCAAAGTATTCATACAACAACAAGTATTCATAGAACAACCAATCAAATACTTTGGACTAAAACAATCAACTCAATTATTCAACTCAAATATTCATAGAACAACCAATCAAATACATTGAACTAAAACAATCAACTCAATTATTCAAAAGAACACCCCCTTCTATTATGTCCTAGTTTTTTACACTTTCCACATCTGTTTTGCTTAGCATGAAAATCAGCCCCTTCTATCCTATTCATCCTAGGCTTACCAGCTCCACGAACAGGCTTAGGAGGAAGAACAATATATGATTCTTCAGCTTCAATTGCTTCCTTATCAAAAGTTGGAATAGGATTGATCAAATGTGAATACGAAGCTAGATAATACTCAACAATAAAGTAATTATCAATATATTCATAAACAGAATTTCTGGTTAAAGAAATACACTTCAAAGCATGCACACAAGGAAAACCTGTCACTTTCCATTGATTGCAACTGCAAATGCGATTTTTAAGATCAACCTTTTGAGATGTTGGAGAATGAACTTCAAAAATATACCTACAAAATATAAAATTAAAAACAGGTAAAATATATAAACAGATTGCATTTCCAAAAAAGGATTATTAGCACTATATATATTCTCTCTAATCTATCTAATAAATAAGACCCAATTCATGTGCAGTGAACTAATAGTGAAAAATAAGACTCATAAGCCAAAAAAATTAACAATCATACTGTTCATATTCTTAAAGATCACAGAAGCTATGCTATAAGGGAAGAAAAAAAGATAATGTATGTTTGCTCATGAATTCTGCATGTGAGCATTGCTCAATATTTCCATTATATATTTACTGTTAAGGTTTAAATTTATAAACTTGAAAATATCTTGTCACAGCTTTCAGTTATACCAAAAACCATAAATACTATCAAAAATAAAACACTCATGCATGTGAATAAACCCTAAGCGCACACACTAATGCATCATACTCCTATGCACAACATTATTTTTTACCATAACAATATTTCAAAAATAAAACACCACAATGATACTTGCTTTATATTACTTAGTCCTTACATTATTCATATTATCATAAGCCTTAATGCAGACAGAGAGAAAATATGTAGCAAGCAACACCAACAAAATGAAATCATAACACATGCTACATAGCAGGTTGAAAAAAGATAAATGCATTTATCATTTTTCAGAAACTGTGAACATCATGTAAATAAATATAAATACATACCTAGATGATTTAGAAACACTCCACCCAAATTCTTCTTCCTTCAATTTTAACAAACGGGCTTTCATTTTCGGACATAGCACACTAGTCCACTTTAATGCCTCTTCTCTACGATTAGATATTTGCATCATAAGTTTTACCCTAATTCCATCAAAACAAGCAGTAATAGGCAAACTTCTTTCATCCAAAATCCAAGAATTAAAACTCTCAGCTACATTGGACTTATTTTCACCATATCGCTTCCCCGAAAAAACAAATCGGCCCAATGATCATATGGTTTATCATTCAAATACTCTATAGCTTTGGCACCTCCAATTTCTTTGCACTTGGACATGGGTTTTTCAAACTCATGATGATTAGAAGCTATAGCACAACTCTCAAGTAAATGAGCTCCTCAAACACCCCTTCCACTTTTCACAATGCTAGCAATATTATTTTGCATATGATGCAAACAATAAGAATGATGACTATTTGGAAATATTTTTGGAATACTTAACAATAAACCCCAGTTTCTATCACTTAAAAAAGTTAATATTATGTCACAACTAAGAGCATTCTTTAGGTGTTTTAAAACCAACTCCAACACTCTTCATTTTCTTTGGGAACAAGAGCCATTGCTAATGGGAAAAAACCTGGAAAAAAAACAAAAAATAATAATTCACTATTTATTAATGTACATTTGAAACAACAAAATGCACTATGTTTGAAACAGTATTATCTAATAGTAAACAATCACATGAACACTATGCCCTTGGCCCAAATAAAAAAGGAAAAATAAATTTGCTAGAGGCAATTCATCCTTTTTTCTTTTGTTTTTTAAATTTTGCTACTTGAATGTGTAGTCTATGCAGGAAGGGTAGAAATTTCAAAGATATGATACTTAATTCATGCATACAATACAAAGACTTATATTCGAACTTCTAAAAGATATATGCTATTATCTTTTCTATATGCTGTTTAAATCATTTGTATACGTTATGTAAGAATTTCAAATAATGAGAAAAATGATAAATATGTTTAACATGTAGTAGTAACTATGATATATAAGTACGGCTTAATATGTTATTTAATTCTTTATCTTAAAAGATAAATGCATTTATCTTTTTTAACTCCTGTATACAGTAACATTTTGTACATCAAATTAAATAACATTAAATCTTTTACAGTGTTTGTTCTGGATCAAATTTACATAAATTCATTTCTGCAATAATTTCACATGCTAATCCCTAACGCAAAAGAAACTATAATGAATTGAACGAGATATTACTACATTTGAAACAACCAAATGCACTATATTTGAATCAGTACTATATAACAGTAAACTAATCACTTAACCAAAATGCAGTATGTACATAACAAAATTCACTAGAACAATCACTTAAAGAAACAGTACTATGTTACATAAATTTATAACAAGGAACTAATGCACACAGTACAAAGTAAATACAACAGCAAAAAAAAGGTACCTTGATTCCCATTTTTTGCAGTGGCAGCCATCAAAATACCACTTCGCCCTTTCAAAAAGGTAGCATCTAAAAACACCATAGGACGACAATAGCTGAATCCAAATATACATGCCTCATAACATACAAAAACTCTCTCAAATTGATTAGTGTCAGAATCCACATCCATACTTGAATAACTATTCGGGTTATTTCTTTCCAATGCCTTCAAATACCAAACTAATTCATTGTAAGATTTCTTTTCATCACTGTAAATATCATTCATAGCCAATTTCTTACCCTTATAAGCAAAATAATAGCTCAGCTCCACATCATAATCTCTTCTAAAACTTTTAATGATATCCTTGGTTTTTCTTTTTGGCTCATCATGAATTTGATTGAAGATTAGACTTTTCACAAGATCACTATTAATAGTTGGACTACCAAGTGAACGAAATCCACCACCACAAGTATGAATCAGCTGAATGTTTTTAACAAACAGTTGGTCCAATTGCTTCAGTTTGCAAGAAGCATGAATCCTAAAAGGACAACTATCTATAGCACATCGAATTGTCAATCGTTCTTTACAATTCTTAATATATTGTACTTTAAACCCATTCTTCAAACAATAAGCACTAACCGTTCTACGGAATCCAATAGCAGAATCAAACTGTTGACCAACCCCAGTAAAAAATTCCATATTTGAATTCTTCTTCAACAACTCATGTAAATCCTTTTGTTGAGTAAAACCAGAATCTAAATCATCATCATAACCTAACATATTATTACTTGACTCACCACCAACTACTGAACCAGACTTGCTACTTTCAACAACAAAATTATCCGTTGAATCAATCTTCAACCGTAGAACAAATACCAAAAATTCTTCCTTTTTAAACCAAGACAAACACAATACAGCTTGAAGATCACTATCCGTTTCAACAAAGGTAGTCTTTGATTCTCGAATATAAAAAATATCAAAGCATAATGGACTAAAATTAATCCACTCCTCGCAAATCCTATTCCTAACAGAAGAAATAGAAGCATCCAATCCAAAACGAGCACTAAAACAATTGTTATTGAAATCAAACACAACTATAACAGATGAATCACACCTGCAAAAAAAATGTAAACAAAAAAAATAAGTATGTGAAATTGATCTGAATTAGAAACTAATAGCAAAAAATACTACATAACAAATCATTTTCTATCCCACTTTTCGAAAAACGATAAACAATTTATCTTTTAAAGATCACAAATTAACAAGAACTAAAGAATAAACAACTTCAACTAATATTATTTCAAATCCAATTTCATACCCAAAATGAGTACAAACAGAATGGACTGACAAAAAAAATACTTTGATTTCTCAAACCAAATCTAAAGTGATACTCTGAATACTAAAATCATAATCTAAAGTGAATGATGCAACCAGGCTAAACACACAATTCTTGTGTTATAAGAATAAAAAAATACCATTCAGAGGCCATTATTCCAACTACATCAAACAAAACCTTCCTCCAATAGATCAAAACCGCCTCCCCTGATAAGAAAAATAGAAAAACATCATGAGCATCAGAAAACATCGAATTGACAATGAAAACCACCAAATAAAATCGAGACTCACCAAAGAACAAGCAATCCAATAGAGAAAATCGATTAGCCTATCCAAATGAAGAAAATCGCCTCACGATTTCCCACAATTAAAGTCGAATTTGATTCAGAAGAAACTAATGCCTAATATTTTTCAAAAAATGGAACGAGCGCTTTGATTGCACAAGAAAAGACGGCCTAATTTTGCCTAATTTCCCTGAGCAGTAGATTTCAGAAGATACGATTGGTTTGAGAAGATGAAGACGCACGCGCCTAGATATTTGTCCTGGAAAAAATTAATTTCAAACCCCTGTCCTAGAAAAAATTGGGCCGTATAATTCGGCCCTTCACACCAATTTCCACTTTTATAAATATAAATATGTGATTTGAATATAAGCAAATTTATAAAAGAGGTTTATATTAATATATATATATATATATATCTGTTTCAAATAAAATTTCCATATCAATGCAATTTCTTTATAAAGGATTTTAATAAATAACTATATGTATGTATGGATACTTAATAAACTACTTTGAAAATCTAGTGAACAATCTTACTTAAGAGTAGCAGCCTTTCTATAATACATTTTTTCAAAACTTGGATTTCAGTCTAGTTTAAGAATAAATGTACTTATACTACTATAGGTTTAAGTTCATCAATAACATATTTTGGACTTTTTAATAGAAGAAACCGTGTGTATATAAATTTCTTTGACAAAGTACAAGTTACATTTAACAGTCTACTTTTCCTATGTGCATAAAGGACGTATTGTCCATGATTTGTTTTTTATATGCTATAGCCTTATTATTTAAAGTCTATGCTTTCGAATACAATAATAACCTGGTATATATATAAAAAGTGGAGAACTGTACACACTTTTGACAAGTTGGACTTGAATTATTTGTATGCTTTTATTACTTGCAGGAGTTATGTTGTTACATTACAATGAGTTTGTGGCTGTTATTTTATATACGTGACATATATCAAATGGGTTTGGTAATGTTGTTTTATAAAATAAATACTTTTATAACCATTTGAAATAACGGAAGGATTTAATAAGCGATAAATCAAATCAATATTTTGAGAGCCTTAGTTCTATAATGTGAGTAGTACTAATAATCGACTTAGTGTTATCAATTGGTTTAAATGCTTTTGAATAACGTTTCGTCGAATATTGTACAACTCATTGAATAGAATGTTTGAGTGGAATTTACTAACCCATTAACGAATACTCGAATTTCATCGGGTAGTATGTGATGCCTTGGTTAAATTCTTTTGATCGTATTTGGGAAAGTACTTAACACTTTAGAGTTGTATTCTCTTCTGGTGTGCGACAAGTGGTTGCTAGATCTTTAAGAGAATATGGTTTAGGTTTTCCAGTGGTATCCGTAATAAGTGATATTTACTAGCTTTTAGTAAATACTTGAATTTCACCATACGTATGGGACGATTGGTTAAATTCTAGTGATTACCGAAGGTGATAGTATTTGGCACTTTAGAGTTTACTCTCTTTTGGTATGCGGCAAGTGGCTGCTAGATCCTTAAGAAGTTTATTCCTAGATTTCTTTTCAAACATAATAATTTAATATTATTCAACAAATATGGAATTATCGAGTCATGGTTTCTACGATCACCTTGATTGGTATGGACTATCCTTGAGATCATTCTGTGATTCTGTGTTCCCGGTCTGAGTACGATCCTTGGTATCGGATCGGTTCGAGTGATACCAATTTGTTTATTTGTTTGCCATGGGTTTTGAGTACAATCATTGCGATTGTTTTGGACGATCATTACGATCAGTTTGGATTAAGATCTCTTGAATTCTGGATATTTGGATTCAATGTTCATGAAATAAATATGTATTCTTATGTCTTGTGATGGATGCTAAATTAAGTTAATTCTATTATTTTGTGTTTAGTGACTAGTTCGTGTCTATGACTTAAACTTATAACCCTGTTCTGAGTTAAATTAATTCCCGTGATTCGTTATTTCATGGACATCTTTATTTACTTATATGTTATTTGTTCTTGTGTTATATCTTATTTCACCCTATTGGATATTTAGAGATAGTCTGACCTGGGTGTTATTTTGCTTGGGTCAGGCCGAGACTTTTCAGGTTACAGGGTAAGTTGACCTTTGGATTTTTGGGCTAGCAAGGAGATAATCATTTGGACTTTTAGTTTATCCCATTAGGAATTTGGACCTTGTATATATAATGTATAATGGAGATGAGAAAATTGTTAAATTTGTATAACAATCGAGTTTAGCATTTCATTTTGTAAACAAAATAATTTGTACATGTTTAAGTTGAGATTTATTCCACTGTGATCTGTGACTGTTATTTATATGATATATTGTTCTGATTCCGAAAAATCGATGTGTCTATTACTTTGTATTAATACTGTACACGTCAAATTCAGTTCAAATATTAAGTGAAACGATATAAATGATGTGTCAGTGTTAGTGTAAAGATATATTCACATTTGATCGCCCTTAACAAGCCGTATTCTCCAGATTAGCAAACAACATTACTTATAATGTTCTTTGCTAACCTGGGCATCGCGGTGGGGTCGTTACATGTATATAGTTAGAAATTATATGAGATATAATTAGTAAAGTGTTACTTACCATTTATAAGGACTATGATTTGTCGAGCACTTCATGGTTATAGTAACATGATAAATGGATCATAATACCTATTAGAAGAATTTGAGAACTTTCCATATATAATTTAGGGTTTTCAAGAGATGCAAAATTTAGTTGGAGCCTTATTAAATAAATATAATAAACTAATCTAATAAGTATAAGAACATATACAATGTTATCTAATTTACTCTAAATAATTTGCATAGATAAAATGAAACAATGAAGTTATTTCTAGAGAAGAACATTAAGCGACGCCAATTATAAAGGCTAGTTAAGAAATATTAAGATCACACTCATTTATGGAAAGCCCTTACATGTGATCACTAATGGGCTCAATGCTAAATCTGGCAAGAATGCAAATCCCAAAGAAAATCATGCTACTAATTATGGTCTTTAGACTGTGAACTTTGTTAGAACCCAAGTTTTGATGATATCAACGAAATATATAAATATAAGTGTGTGGAAGAATAATTGATATATTTAATTATCAATACAATGACACTATAATAACTTATAAACAAAAGGTTCAAAATAATAGAATGAAGTGCTAGCCTTGAAGTGGAACAAAGCATCTAAAAGTACACCATGGAGTTAACAAGATGATTAGACCTGAAACATACACTCTAAGATGATGATAAATGAGTGTCATTTTTCAAGTCATACTTGAGAATTTTTGGATTTAAACGCCCAAATAATCACTGGTTCACTTTAAAAATCTACACAATCTCTGAAATAATATTTTTGACTTGTAAAGATATTTTGAATGTTATCAAAGTGTTTAAATGGTTAAAATTGCAGTAGGAAGAAAATATGTATATAAAAGCATGGAACTGTGCATTTTAGGTATTAGTCGATTGACCGCTTATAGATTAACATATCGATCGAAAAAGATGCCTAGTGCGTATTTCAGTGAATTTTGGATGTTACTCTTCTCCATGGACGCAACTATAACGACCTGGAATTTCGAACACTTCGTATATAAATATTTGAACCATTTGAATATTTGAATCTTGGATTTAATGTTATTAAAATGATTTAATAAGCATGTTAACCCCCTTTAAATCATAAGTAATGATGGTAAACTAGTTTTGTAAATATGCTTTCAAAAAATAAATAATTTGAAAAAATATCGATAATGTGATCGAAAATCGTTTTATCGATAAACATCTTTCTGCACGTCAGAAGTTGTTAGATTTTTTTTGCATACTCTTATTTGCTTAGGAAATTAATAAAATGAAATAATTTTTTTACCATTTATGGAAATAAACTTTTGGATGATGTCATGAGTGATGTCATCAAAGATATTATGAAAATAAGTTTTTAATGAATGATTTAACTCTTAAGTGTTATGTAAAGGAGAAGTGATGGGAAGTGGGTCTTACATGACATGGGGTGTGATATCCCGGAATTTCGAACAATATCAATTTAATAATCTATATTAAATATTAAATTGATTTGATGATAATTGATAATAAGATATGAATTGAATTAATAATTTTCTTTTAAATGAATATTTAACTGATAAATTATCTTTTTAAAGGCTAATAAATTATTTTCTATTTATTTATATATATTTGTATATATATTGTAAATAGTCAATGTTTGTTGTAAATTTGATTTAAATTCAATATTTAATAAATAATCATATGGCTTTAAAATATACTCAAGATTTAATTTAAAATTGTTTAAATGGTTTTAGCTTGGGATTTAAATTAAATAAAAGGTTTGTGTTCTTTTTAGAGTATAGCTTGATAAAAATTAGTAATTAAGTGATAAATTCTTTTATGAATCATTTTAATGTAATAATTAGCTTTATTTATAATATGATGTCTATACAAGTAGGTTTTATTATAGATAAAAATTGTTATATATACTGTAAAAAGAAGTTATGCTTTTACAAATTATATAAATCTCTCATATTAACAATAATTATAGATAACAAAATATACCTTATAAATATTTAAATTTAGTATAAATAAAATAATAATAGGTAATTAATTATTTGATAGTTTGAGTTTTTAAAATAAAATATAAACACACTTATGTTAGAGATAGCAATAATTATACAAGCTAACATAACTATAACCATATCAATTTTATAGTAAAACTTAAGTAAGATATTATGTACACTATGGCAATATATGTTGCAAGCTTGAAAATCACCTAAGTATAAGAAGATATATAAGGCAAGTAAATATAATAATCTATAACAAAGTATACATTGCAGGCAAGAAACTCATCTCTGTATATACGAATGAATAGAGGAAGCATGCTAAGCTAAGTAAACAAATGTAAACATAGGTAGGTTGTACATACAAGGATAATAAAATATGGGCTGTTGTAGACTTGATATGGAATAAGGCATTGAATGCCATCACCAAGTACACGAGATATTTAATTCTCAGCTTCTCTTTAAGATGAAAGATCCCTGAATTTTGGGTGTACCTGAACAGAGAACAATTTGTATACTTGTTTATTTTATCATCTTGCCTCATTTCATTTCGAAAACAAAAGCTTAGCGAGTCCAGTTCAAAGTTTTCTTTAAAAAAAAAAGAAGGTTACAATCAAAACAACTCTGCATACTTATTCCATTTAGCAAAGCTTCTCTCCATCTTCGATTCATTTATACAACCCTGTAACCTGAAATCAATAAGAAAAACAAAGCATTTCAGTCCAAGCTAGTCCAAACATCTCAGTTTTCAAGTTCAAACTAGTTCAAATTTTCTGGAATCATCAAAACTGGAATGTATGCAAGTTTCAGGCTTTCTCCCTTTTTCAAACAAAGAATAAGCTCTCTGTTTTATAGCCTGGTGAGTAAACTTTTTAAACAAAACTTAAGTAATCTATGAATTTCTGTGATTATGTTTGTTTATATGTTTGCGTATGTAAAATGCTTTGTGAATATATGTGTGTGCATATCTATAGTATTTAAACTTCTCTGATCTTAGTCTCAAGCTTCTGCTTTAACTGTAAAACATGAAATACCTTTAGTTTTGATGCATAGGGTATATTGTTGAAGTGAGCTAGGGATGTATGTTTGGAATTGTGTTTGTATGTGGGTTTTAAGACTTTGGAAACAGGTGTGAATGTTTAGTTATCACTGTGACCATCTCTGTTTTAAACTTCAGAGATTTAAAACTTAGTTTTAACTACAAATTCTTTTCACTCAAATTTCCTTTAGGCTTAAGGGTTTTAATCAAAGTTTGTTGTTTTAAAACTATACCAAGCTTTAAAAATAATTGCAAAAATTATAGATAGGAAACTTTGTCTGGAAAGAAGAAAACGCAGAGGAGTTAGAGTTTAGTTAAAAATCAAAACTTGTAATTTGTTGATATAAGTATATAACTGGAATCGTATATAGAAGCTAGGATTTTTAAGATCAAGTTCATAATTTTTAATGTAGTATTGAATGGGTTATTTGGGTTTGTCTGGAAATTGGGTTTTCGAGTCTCTCTGCCGTTCTAGTCGGTCTGGGAAGACGTGGTTCGTTCTAGGGGTGGTAGAGCGAGTGGAGACTTCGACAAAAATGTCTGATGATGTTTTACATCAGTGGGGAAGTGGTGGTTGGTAGGTGAGGTCTAGAACCCTAATTTTGCTATGCTAAGGAAAAACAATCACCGTGGCCTGGAGAGCTGATCGAGTTCGTCGAGTTTTTGGGCATTGGTAGTCGACGTGTAGGGGAAGTCGAGGCCGAAGGGGTTGATTGTCAGGTGGTCGGAGTGGCGAGCGCGGCACGTTGACAGGGTTGAGCAAGTTCCAGTGGTTTGTGTTTCCAGGCTTCAGTTCGAACTCGATTTCGTTTCGAGTGGTCGTGAGGGTTTTGGGCGATCGTAGTCATGTCTGAGGTTGGTGGACGAAGTGATGACGTGCTGGTGGGTGGCCGGAGGTGGCCGGAGCCACGGTGTACGTGCACCGTGCATTCGTGTAGCACTGAGGATTTTGGGTTAGCAAGGGAAGGGTACGCGAGTTATCTCGAGTAAATGAAGGGGATGGCCGAAGTTTTTCTCTGTTCGACTCGAAGTAAAACAGAGGAAGCTCGGGTCATTTTGTTAGTGTTGCCAGTTTAATTTAGCCTGGCAGTTTCAAGTTTTCAAAATTTAAAAGCTGGGTTTTAAAAAAACAAAGTAAAATCAAAATGTTAAAGATAGGATTCAAATTCACTTTGTCTCCTAGTTTTTAAATAAATATAAGTTTTATAAAAATGAAATGTTTTAGAAACTTTATAATGTTTAAAGTATATTTAAAATGTTTTAATTTAGCTAAGTTAAGTTGTAATTATCTTGAATCTAAAACTTAAAATGAAATGGAAAAGTAGATTCAAAAGTAAAGTATTTCAAGGCATTTATAAATGTGAATTTGACCATTAATAAGAAAATGCTTTATCTTTTAAATAAATGAAGATTTAAAGATTGTAATTATTAAGTAAATAAATAATTAGCTAATTTGATTAATTAATGATGAATTAATTAACTTAGTAATTAAAGGTTAAATTTGTCAATTAAGGCTTAAGATAATTAATTGGTAATAAATGGATAATTAAGAATCATTAATTAAATAAGAGTTGATTGTTAATCTATGATTATTAATTAATAAAGTAAGTAAGAATTAATTAAGTTACATTGAATACTTAATTAATAAAATAATTAAGGATTTATTTATGAGTAGTAAAGATGAAATTTAATTGTAGTTAATAATAAATCTTAATTTAATTACTTTAGAAAAGTAATTTAAAGGAGTGTTAATAATGAATGAATGTTATTAACTAGGATGATTAAATAATGGAATAAATATGATTTATCTTGATGATTAATTAAGCTTATTAATTTAAGATAATCAGTAGTGGATTATTTAAGTATAATTACTTACGGAAGTAATTAAAAAAAAATTATTTCGCATTGTAATAAATTCAGTTTGATATGAATTGTTTAAGTTAATTAATTTAGTTTAATTAATTTAAATCACCTTTAATGATGTGATAAGTATAATTACTTAAGGAAGTAATTAATTGTGGATGATTTAAAAATGAGAGTAATTTGGGTATAATTACTTTGTATAAATTAATCAAGGGATTAATTAGAGAATAATTAATTATGGAGTAATTAAATTATTTATTGAAGTAATTAAGGGTAGTTAATTACTGAATGGAGTTAATCTAGGTGATTAACAATTTGGTTAATTGAAGATATATTACTAAAATAAATGTAATTAGAGATCATTAATTATTGTAATTAATGATGTAAGTTAAAATGGATTTATTTGGAAATAATTAATAAATGAAGGAATTCATTTATGAAATTAGTTAAAGAAGTAATGTAATTAATTTTAGTAATTTAAAAGGTTACTTTCTATATTTGGTATAAGATAATTAATCTGTGAAAATAATTAAAGGATAATTACTTAAGTGTAATTAAAAGATAATTGATCAAGGATGATAAATTAAGATGGAAGTAGGAAATGATTAATTAATTAATGGTTATGTAAGCAGGATTTATAATAATGGAGTAATTAATTTAATTTACTTTAAATTAATTAGAGATTTGTAATTAATTTAATTTATTTTAAATTAATTATAAATGTGTGATTATTAATCATTGCTTATGATGGATGATATTGATTTTCTTGATTGATTGTGATCTCAGATATGAGTAATATCTATGTGTTATGGATGCTTGTTTAAGTATGATGATATTGATTATCTGTTTGAGTAGATAATATGGATTATCTGTTTATGATGATGATGTTATTATCCATTGTTATATTGTGATTTATCTATCTCTGTGTATATAGATAATTGAATTAAATTGTTTTAACTTTAAAACAACTTGACCTTAAAAGATACGGTTTGGATTTCGATGAGACCGGGATCGGGTTTCCGTATACCGGGATTCTAGGTCTGGAGACCCGAATACCACATCGATCCAAAATAACGTTAGGTCGTGAAATCCAAATGGAGCAAGTGAAGACTCGAGGTATAAGAACTATTCGTCAGTATAACTCTGTGGGTGATTCCGTAATGAGTTTGACGGAGATAGTACTTATAGATTCGAGATGGTGGTTCAAATTGCAAGGGTTATTGTCGTTAACTCTGAGGGTGATTCCAAAATGAGTGTAACGAGATAATGCCTTCGGTTTCGTTCGAACCCGGAACGAACTTATATGGATCGAATGCTTTCAGAACATCGTCAGGCGGGCGATGAGCATTGTAAGAGATGTGTTCTCTAAAGGTAATCGTAGCCTCAAGCCTCATCAACCGGGAATGGCTAAAACAGGGGAGGTGCAGCAAGGTTAGTGGGTAGCACCCAAGTAGGGTAAGATTTCCCCTGTCTAGAGTCCCTTTTTATTCGGCTGTGTGGCGGTTGCTAGCTACAACCACGGGGTTTCTTATCCGGGAATTATCCAGTAAGGGATGTTCCGGCCTTGTGTTGCAGGGGACTTAGGATGGGTCCTTGGTACGGTGATCTAGGCCACGTACTGTGACGGGCGGTACCCCAGTAGCCCTGCCATTGTATGGAATCCAATCTCCAATAAGTGACGTACGTATTAGTTGTGCCCAACTATGTTGGAACGTGAGATGTAAGCATTCCAGCTATTTCTGTATTTTACTTGAAAACCCTAGACACTATTATAATATAACTGGATTTCCTATCAAATGTTTGGTTAGCGTAAGGTAAAAACTTACCCATGTTTATGTGTGGGGAGTCTTACGTGATACCTTTGTTTCAAAGGTTTTTTAAAAGTTAAGCAGCTTTAATCGTTTACTCATACCAGACCCATGTCTGACCCGGAGTTTATTTCTGTTTTTCCTAAACTCTCGGGTACTCAAATTTTTACGAGTAGCCAAGGGTAGCAGGTTAGCTTTGACGAATTGTGGAGGAGCAATGGAGCAGGAGGCTTCAGCGTATAAATATAGATTGGTTCCGTTGTGTTAGAGTTTGTGTATTTCCGCTGTGTTGTATCTCTGTGATGTTTTGTGTTGTATCGAGTTGTATTAACTAGACAGGTGTTTATAACTGTCTAGTATGTGTTGTATTATCTATGTAACTCTGATTATTATGATACTATGTGATATATTATATTTCATTCGTTCCGCTGTTGAGATTCTGATGTTGTTTTATTCTTTCTTCTTTATCTTTTCTATTTCTCACCCCTTTCTTTCTTATCGATGATGCGATTTTCCGGGCGTGGAATTTCGGGTCGTCACAGTTGGTATCAGAGCGCTAGGTTGAGTGAATACCTAGACTCTTAAGTGATTTCTTTCTTGAGAGAGCGTATTTGTATTTTTGATATATATATATATATATATATATTTGTATATTCTACCTATTTGTTGGGTTACCTGTTCAGGTTTTCCAATATAAGTTATAAGGTAGATAGGGTGGTGGTGTGCGTAACACGACTACCAATGGTTGAATTTATTGAGGTCGGAAGTGTATCGACCGAGACGGTATTGGGTCTATAGTCCTTCTCGAATGAATTTGTGGTGTAAGGATTTCACCAAGTCTCTGAAGGTAATCTGTTAAGATTTGGAGATCA
This sequence comes from Allium fistulosum, assembly GCA_030737815.1. Taxonomy (NCBI): domain Eukaryota; kingdom Viridiplantae; phylum Streptophyta; class Magnoliopsida; order Asparagales; family Amaryllidaceae; genus Allium; species Allium fistulosum. The sequence continues at coordinate 620,802,029 of CM060906.1, forward strand.
TTTTTTTTGTAGTTTATAGTTTGGATGAGCTAGAGTTGGATCTGTCGGTTGGACAGAAGCGAGTCATGATATCTTGATCTCTCAGGATGTAGTAGCAGTGTGATGAGACACAGTGACTATGGATGTTTCTGAAGATATTTCTTTGGGACAAGTTAACGAAGTGTGTCTACTTCGTTGTTGTGGCTGTGTTCAGCAGGGTGTTTCTGTTTGGTTTAAGGTCCGAGTTTCTCGGAGAGCTTGGATTAGGAATTCCTTGGCATTGGTGTCAGCAGTGCAGCTTGGAGGGTTCTATGTATTGGCAAGGAAGCTTTCTAGCTCAGCAGTGGAGTTCAGAAGCAGCAGAGTGGTTTCGTTTCTTCGATGGATTGACTAGTAAGCATGAGCTGTTCTGATTGGTAAAGAGAGAGCAGTATCTTTGGAATTAGGCTGGATTGATCGCAAAAGTGACTTGCGATAGCTGAGTATTCTCTTGGGTTGTTAGAGATTTTTTCTGGATGACTTCAGGAAGTCAGAGTTTTGTTAGCATCTGGAGATTGAGTTTGGTATCGACTGGATTTCAGGAATGGTACCGATAGTTCAGCTTAATAGTAGGATGGTTTTGAGTTGGTGAAGCAGCTCAGGTTTTGGAGGAACTTCTGAGTTTTATTTTTTGGATCTGTTGAACCATATTTTTGGAATTTGTTGACCCGTCTTTGCTTGTGTTCGTCATCAGCATTTTCATCTACTCAGATCAGAGTTGTGCAGCGGAAGCAGTTGGGAGTGCATCTAATTTTCTTTTCTGGAGAAGAGAAGTTGTTTCCTACGGATGATAGTAAAGGTTGCGTTCTTGATTTTGGTCGGTCTTGAGAAGATCATTCTACTGGATTGTTTTTGGATTCAGGTTGTTTTGAAAGGCATCAACGGAGATGTAGCTGATCAGTAAGGATGTAGGTAGCCCAGGATCGTCCGAAGATTTTGTGGATAAGAATCGGAGATTTGATTTTGGATAAGTGTTTGATCTTCAGGAGTGGATTGTCAGTTTGGATAACTGAGATTCGTTGTTTTCACGTATCTCTGAGGGAGTACGTGTAAGATCTATCTCTGGTATTAGAACCAGCAGTTCAGGGAGTTTTGGTTGTTGAGTCAGACTTGTCTATAGTCTAACTTCCTATCTTGTTTTGTAGACCTAGTTGTGTGTAGCTTAGTAGTATTGATTGTTTGGATTCTATAGAGCGAGTAACCCGGTATTTATACTCGGGGAAACTCAAGGAAATTTTATCCAGTATTTTGTCTGGATAGTTAGATTTGTTTGATTGGATGATTGATTGCTATGGTTGTTAGTATATATTGATGATATATGCTTGTGTTTGAAATTAAATCTTTATGAGATTATTAAATTACCTTTGTTTTAAATTTCGGGGACGAAATTCTTTTAAGAGGGGAGGAATGTGATATCCCGGAATTTCGAACAATATCAATTTAATAATCTATATTAAATATTAAATTGATTTGATGATAATTGATAATAAGATATGAATTGAATTAATAATTTTCTTTTAAATGAATATTTAACTGATAAATTATCTTTTTAAAGGCTAATAAATTGTTTTCTATTTATTTATATATATTTGTATATATATTGTAAATAGTCAATGTTTGTTGTAAATTTGATTTAAATTCAATATTTAATAAATAATCATATGGCTTTAAAATATACTCAAGATTTAATTTAAAATTGTTTAAATGGTTTTAGCTTGGGATTTAAATTAAATAAAAGGTTTGTGTTCTTTTTAGAGTATAGCTTGATAAAAATTAGTAATTAAGTGATAAATTCTTTTATGAATCATTTTAATGTAATAATTAGCTTTATTTATAATATGATGTCTATACAAGTAGGTTTTATTATAGATAAAAATTGTTATATATACTGTAAAAAGAAGTTATGCTTTTACAAATTATATAAATCTCTCATATTAACAATAATTATAGATAACAAAATATACCTTATAAATATTTAAATTTAGTATAAATAAAATAATAATAGGTAATTAATTATTTGATAGTTTGAGTTTTTAAAATAAAATATAAACACACTTATGTTAGAGATAGCAATAATTATACAAGCTAACATAACTATAACCATATCAATTTTATAGTAAAACTTAAGTAAGATATTATGTACACTATGGCAATATATGTTGCAAGCTTGAAAATCACCTAAGTATAAGAAGATATATAAGGCAAGTAAATATAATAATCTATAACAAAGTATACATTGCAGGCAAGAAACTCATCTCTGTATATACGAATGAATAGAGGAAGCATGCTAAGCTAAGTAAACAAATGTAAACATAGGTAGGTTGTACATACAAGGATAATAAAATATGGGCTGTTGTAGACTTGATATGGAATAAGGCATTGAATGCCATCACCAAGTACACGAGATATTTAATTCTCAGCTTCTCTTTAAGATGAAAGATCCCTGAATTTTGGGTGTACCTGAACAGAGAACAATTTGTATACTTGTTTATTTTATCATCTTGCCTCATTTCATTTCGAAAACAAAAGCTTAGCGAGTCCAGTTCAAAGTTTTCTTTAAAAAAAAAAGAAGGTTACAATCAAAACAACTCTGCATACTTATTCCATTTAGCAAAGCTTCTCTCCATCTTCGATTCATTTATACAACCCTGTAACCTGAAATCAATAAGAAAAACAAAGCATTTCAGTCCAAGCTAGTCCAAACATCTCAGTTTTCAAGTTCAAACTAGTTCAAATTTTCTGGAATCATCAAAACTGGAATGTATGCAAGTTTCAGGCTTTCTCCCTTTTTCAAACAAAGAATAAGCTCTCTGTTTTATAGCCTGGTGAGTAAACTTTTTAAACAAAACTTAAGTAATCTATGAATTTCTGTGATTATGTTTGTTTATATGTTTGCGTATGTAAAATGCTTTGTGAATATATGTGTGTGCATATCTGTAGTATTTAAACTTCTCTGATCTTAGTCTCAAGCTTCTGCTTTAACTGTAAAACATGAAATACCTTTAGTTTTGATGCATAGGGTATATTGTTGAAGTGAGCTAGGGATGTATGTTTGGAATTGTGTTTGTATGTGGGTTTTAAGACTTTGGAAACAGGTGTGAATGTTTAGTTATCACTGTGACCATCTCTGTTTTAAACTTCAGAGATTTAAAACTTAGTTTTAACTACAAATTCTTTTCACTCAAATTTCCTTTAGGCTTAAGGGTTTTAATCAAAGTTTGTTGTTTTAAAACTATACTAAGCTTTAAAAATAATTGCAAAAATTATAGATAGGAAACTTTGTCTGGAAAGAAGAAAACGCAGAGGAGTTAGAGTTTAGTTAAAAATCAAAACTTGTAATTTGTTGATATAAGTATATAACTGGAATCGTATATAGAAGCTAGGATTTTTAAGATCAAGTTCATAATTTTTAATGTAGTATTGAATGGGTTATTTGGGTTTGTCTGGAAATTGGGTTTTCGAGTCTCTCTGCCGTTCTAGTCGGTCTGGGAAGACGTGGTTCGTTCTAGGGGTGGTAGAGCGAGTGGAGACTTCGACAAAAATGTCTGATGATGTTTTACATCAGTGGGGAAGTGGTGGTTGGTAGGTGAAGTCTAGAACCCTAATTTTGCTATGCTAAGGAAAAACAATCACCGTGGCCTGGAGAGCTGATCGAGTTCGTCGAGTTTTTGGGCATTGGTAGTCGACGTGTAGGGGAAGTCGAGGCCGAAGGGGTTGATTGTCAGGTGGTCGGAGTGGCGAGCGCGGCACGTTGACAGGGTTGAGCAAGTTCCAGTGGTTTGTGTTTCCAGGCTTCAGTTCGAACTCGATTTCGTTTCGAGTGGTCGTGAGGGTTTTGGGCGATCGTAGTCATGTCTGAGGTTGGTGGACGAAGTGATGACGTGCTGGTGGGTGGCCGGAGGTGGCCGGAGCCACGGTGTACGTGCACCGTGCATTCGTGTAGCACTGAGGATTTTGGGTTAGCAAGGGAAGGGTACGCGAGTTATCTCGAGTAAATGAAGGGGATGGCCGAAGTTTTTCTCTGTTCGACTCGAAGTAAAACAGGGGAAGCTCGGGTCATTTTGTTAGTGTTGCCAGTTTAATTTAGCCTGGCAGTTTCAAGTTTTCAAAATTTAAAAGCTGGGTTTTAAAAAAACAAAGTAAAATCAAAATGTTAAAGATAGGATTCAAATTCACTTTGTCTCCTAGTTTTTAAATAAATATAAGTTTTATAAAAATGAAATGTTTTAGAAACTTTATAATGTTTAAAGTATATTTAAAATGTTTTAATTTAGCTAAGTTAAGTTGTAATTATCTTGAATCTAAAACTTAAAATGAAATGGAAAAGTAGATTCAAAAGTAAAGTATTTCAAGGCATTTATAAATGTGAATTTGACCATTAATAAGAAAATGCTTTATCTTTTAAATAAATGAAGATTTAAAGATTGTAATTATTAAGTAAATAAATAATTAGCTAATTTGATTAATTAATGATGAATTAATTAACTTAGTAATTAAAGGTTAAATTTGTCAATTAAGGCTTAAGATAATTAATTGGTAATAAATGGATAATTAAGAATCATTAATTAAATAAGAGTTGATTGTTAATCTATGATTATTAATTAATAAAGTAAGTAAGAATTAATTAAGTTACATTGAATACTTAATTAATAAAATAATTAAGGATTTATTTATGAGTAGTAAAGATGAAATTTAATTGTAGTTAATAATAAATCTTAATTTAATTACTTTAGAAAAGTAATTTAAAGGAGTGTTAATAATGAATGAATGTTATTAACTAGGATGATTAAATAATGGAATAAATATGATTTATCTTGATGATTAATTAAGCTTATTAATTTAAGATAATCAGTAGTGGATTATTTAAGTATAATTACTTACGGAAGTAATTAAAAAAAAATTATTTCGCATTGTAATAAATTCAGTTTGATATGAATTGTTTAAGTTAATTAATTTAGTTTAATTAATTTAAATAACCTTTAATGATGTGATAAGTATAATTACTTAAGGAAGTAATTAATTGTGGATGATTTAAAAATGAGAGTAATTTGGGTATAATTACTTTGTATAAATTAATCAAGGGATTAATTAGAGAATAATTAATTATGGAGTAATTAAATTATTTATTGAAGTAATTACGGGTAGTTAATTACTGAATGGAGTTAATCTAGGTGATTAACAATTTGATTAATTGAAGATATATTACTAAAATAAATGTAATTAGAGATCATTAATTATTGTAATTAATGATGTAAGTTAAAATGGATTTATTTGGAAATAATTAATAAATGAAGGAATTCATTTATGAAATTAGTTAAAGAAGTAATGTAATTAATTTTAGTAATTTAAAAGGTTACTTTCTATATTTGGTATAAGATAATTAATCTATGAAAATAATTAAAGGATAATTACTTAAGTGTAATTAAAAGATAATTGATCAAGGATGATAAATTAAGATGGAAGTAGGAAATGATTAATTAATTAATGGTTATGTAAGCAGGATTTATAATAATGGAGTAATTAATTTAATTTACTTTAAATTAATTAGAGATTTGTAATTAATTTAATTTAAATTAATTATAAATGTGTGATTATTAATCATTGCTTATGATGGATGATATTGATTTTCTTGATTGATTGTGATCTCAGATATGAGTAATATCTATGTGTTATGGATGCTTGTTTAAGTATGATGATATTGATTATCTGTTTGAGTAGATAATATGGATTATCTGTTTATGATGATGATGTTATTATCCATTGTTATATTGTGATTTATCTATCTCTGTGTATATAGATAATTGAATTAAATTGTTTTAACTTTAAAACAACTTGACCTTAAAAGATACGGTTTGGATTTCGATGAGACCGGGATCGGGTTTCCGTATACCGGGATTCTAGGTCTGGAGACCCGAATACCACATCGATCCAAAATAACGTTAGGTCGTGAAATCCAAATGGAGCAAGTGAAGACTCGAGGTATAAGAACTATTCGTCAGTATAACTCTGTGGGTGATTCCGTAATGAGTTTGACGGAGATAGTACTTATAGATTCGAGATGGTGGTTCAAATTGCAAGGGTTATTGTCGTTAACTCTGAGGGTGATTCCAAAATGAGTGTAACGAGATAATGCCTTCGGTTTCGTTCGAACCCGGAACGAACTTATATGGATCGAATGCTTTCAGAACATCGTTAGGCGGGCGATGAGCATTGTAAGAGATGTGTTCTCTAAAGGTAATCGTAGCCTCAAGCCTCATCAACCGGGAATAGCTAAAACAGGGGAGGTGCAGCAAGGTTAGTGGGTAGCACCCAAGTAGGGTAAGATTTCCCCTGTCTAGAGTCCCTTTTTATTCGGCTGTGTGGCGGTTGCTAGCTACAACCGCGGGGTTTCTTATCCGGGAATTATCCAGTAAGGGATGTTCCGGCCTTGTGTTGCAGGGGACTTAGGATGGGTCCTTGGTACGGTGATCTAGGCCACGTACTGTGACGGGCGGTACCCCAGTAGCCCTGCCATTGTATGGAATCCAATCTCCAATAAGTGACGTACGTATTAGTTGTGCCCAACTATGTTGGAACGTGAGATGTAAGCATTCCAGCTATTTCTGTATTTTACTTGAAAACCCTAGACACTATTATAATATAACTGGATTTCCTATCAAATGTTTGGTTAGCGTAAGGTAAAAACTTACCCATGTTTATGTGTGGGGAGTCTTACGTGATACCTTTGTTTCAAAGGTTTTTTAAAAGTTAAGCAGCTTTAATCGTTTACTCATACCAGACCCATGTCTGACCCGGAGTTTATTTCTGTTTTTCCTAAACTCTCGGGTACTCAAATTTTTACGAGTAGCCAAGGGTAGCAGGTTAGCTTTGACGAATTGTGGAGGAGCAATGGAGCAGGAGGCTTCAGCGTATAAATATAGATTGGTTCCGTTGTGTTAGAGTTTGTGTATTTCCGCTGTGTTGTATCTCTGTGATGTTTTGTGTTGTATCGAGTTGTATTAACTAGACAGGTGTTTATAACTGTCTAGTATGTGTTGTATTATCTATGTAACTCTGATTATTATGATACTATGTGATATATTATATTTCATTCGTTCCGCTGTTGAGATTCTGATGTTGTTTTATTCTTTCTTCTTTATCTTTTCTATTTCT